>CM022179.2:20497595-21237595 GCA_011420285.2 Erysimum cheiranthoides
TATTTATGACTCAGTTAACACGATAAAATCATCAAATTATAACAATTTGATTTGTTCTGCTTAGTTTTTAATCACTTCTTTTGTCAAATTAATCTATTTAGTATACAATTTCATATGAAAGAAAGAGAAAAGAGGAGGCTAAAGGAGAAAAGAGGAGGATATAAAGCAGCAGCGCAAAAGGGAATATATGGAAACTTGTTATAAAGAACAAATGGGTAAGAAAACAATGTTTTAAATTAGTTAATTTATTAAAGCGATAGATTGTTTTTAATCTCAGATTCTGCTTTTGTTGGTTCACCACACTGCACATAGCTTACACTTTTGTAAATTCTGTTTCATAAAGTTTTAGATAAATTTCGACAAAAAAAAAAAAAAAATTTAGATAAAATTATGTTTTCTAATTCTGTTATAAATCAATGATCTAAGACTCTAACAAACAAATAAATACAGTAAAACCTGATAAATTAATAATACTTGTAAAACCATTCACATTTTCTTTATTTAATTCAAGAAGACATCAATAAACTTTTCTGATGCAGAAATAATAGAAATGATTTCCAATACAACTTCAAAAACACAAACAATCTTATAGTCATATTTCGCTAATTTTTTTTTTAATTGTTTTATTATCCTATTTAATTATATTAAATATTATATTGATTTGATATCAAACCAAATTTTTTTTGTTAATTTATGATGATTATTATTTGTTAAATATTAATATACAGAGGTTTTACAGTAAATCAAAATTAACGCTTCAGATATTTAATTTGTTTTTTTTTAATCTTTTTCCATAAAGTTAAATAAAATTATGGAATCACCACTGCAATATATGAAAGGAATCAATAGTGATCGTTTTAGTACATTTACGGCAATTTAGAGTCGTTGCCAAAAAAACAAAATATTCTTCCACCACCTTCTAATTTTATTAATTATTTATTTTTTATCGGAATTGAGATTCAATATAAATCAAAGAAGCATATACTAGGCAACAAGATTTTTATATTTATAGTCGCACGATAGGAGAGAGAGAGATAGAGAGAGAGAGATAACGAGTGATCAATAATTGTTTCTAAATTTATAATTTAAAAGAAGTTGAATAATTATTCTACATTTAGTGGATGCAAAAGAGAGAAAGAAAGGGAATATCTGATTAGATTATTACAATAAACTAGGACAGATATTCACTTAAATAAATAATATTGAAAGAGGTTTGAGAGTCGCAGAATCTTCCCACCGGGCTTTAGTGAAGTGGCCAGGAAGGCAGAAGATTCTTACAAAGAAATATTTTAAACTTTTTCAAAGGCAATTTTCTCAGTTCAAAATGTCTTTCAAAAAAAAAAAATTATTATCTAGGTTTCAATGAAAACCAGTGAACTACTTGGCAGACCTGTATTCTCTCACATGCTTCACTTTTTAATACTTGATGCACCTATGTAACTAGATCGGAGAAATTATCGATTTTTGGTGGTTTACTGTATTATAGATCACAGACCGGAGAAATCGATAGTTAAGTTGTTTAAAACTAGTTTACAAACAACATTTGTGGTTTACTGGTCAGACATCCAAAATCAGACTTCCTCTAATTGTTGTCAGATTAGTTGCTCTCACTTTTAGAAATTCCAAATTACTATAAGCGGACGAGATTCTTGAGCTCTTTTTTTTTTTTTTATGATATCACATTTTAATATTTGTTTCTAATATATTGTTTCAAGTCACCAACTGGTATTTAATGCCAAAGCCACACATCAAATTTTCGGACAGACCCTCCGACATGCATATCCTAAAACTTTGGATATCCAATTCCAAATATTATCATATGTTCTCAAAAATTTAATGCAAGGGATGGGGTGGGTTGATCTATAGGCCCTTGCTAAGTAGACTAGCATGGGAACGTACTGGATGCGCTGGCAACGGGTGTAAATGACTGAAACATTCGAAAACTTTAGTGACTTTCTATAAATCCATAACAAACAATTAATTAAACATACTTGTTAGTTGTTATCATGAATCCATGATATTATCCCTCTCTTTATGCAATGATTCGAAATTAGAGTGGAAATATATATACTAGTCTTAAAACTCAATGGTTATCTCAATAACAATTAGAGATGTTGTAGTAAATCAAAAGTTTGCAGACTATCGGTTCAGTTAAAGTCAGATTAGCATTTTGAAGTGTGAAAAACATATTCCAAAAAAAAAAAAGGATTAAGTCCGGTCTATATCGGATATATAAATTAAAAGATGTCAAGCATATTATGAAACTGATCATTATTAATTATACGACCGAACCAGACTAGACCAAACCTAGCTAAATCCTGAGAAACTGAAACCAATTCAGAACCGGCCGCAAAACCATGCATGTAACTGAACAAATTAGACCACAGCAATAATCAAACAAATTGTGATGTTTAAAAATGAAAATAGTATTTTAAAATATAAACGATGAACGGAATCGTAAGTTGGACTACTCGTATTTATCCTCTTTTAGACGCCATAAAAGTAAAATTGAATTCTTTTGCGAGCCGACAAAGAAAAAAAAAAGTCTTTTGGAAATGGTATATTTTTTTGATATAAGCGTTAGTGACTTAGGTATATTCTTTATTTCTCTATTATTACGCTGTTTAAAAGAGTTATTCTCTAGTTTAGAAACTAGAGAATAAGAAAAGCTTTCTCTCTCTAAAATGTTTCTCTAACTTCTCTCTAGTTTTCCAGATCTACTTACTTCTTTATAAGCCTTGATTCTTTTCCGTTCTAAACACAGTCGCGATACTGGTCTCTCTTCTTAAGGTTAGCATAAGTGGTCCGTCAATACGACGGTCAAAACGACGGTCAACACGACTCGCCGTGGGTCTGGTATTCTTAACAGTGGCTTGAGCAACACAGTGGCATAGAGGCCCGAACAGCTCGCCTTTACCTGGAACATGACCCTCGCTTGTCAATACAACTGTTCGTCTAGACTTAGTCAACACGACCCTCCGCTCGTGCTCACCTTAAGATTATGGTATCAGAGCCATAGATTTGTGTTCAGATGGAATAAATCATTGTTTATGGTTGAATTTTTGTATGTTTCTGGAAAACGAATCTCTACTCATGTCTTTAATCTCAAAATCTTCCAGTTCAAATCTCTCTATAGATTCCCCGTTTGCTATTTCTACTTTACCAAAAAACCAAAAAAAATCGTTCTCTTTCTAATATAAATTCCCTATATGAAATTGAATATATTCCCGGTGATCAGTTACCAGAAACTACTCTCCCGTTGGTTTAATCCATACGAATACTTTGCTAGAAGCCTAGTGCTTTTTCAGTTAGAGGTGTTCGCGAGCTTATCAAGCCATCTTCCAGCCGAAGAGTTTTAGAATATGTACAGTCCAGTAAGTTTTCTTCATGTCAAGTTCCAGCCACCGAAGAAGAACAGTTCATATCCTTCAATATTCCGGAGCATTTACCGAAGTTATGGTTACAACATGGCTATACTCATCTTCACTTCGGAGTAGTCAGAATCGGGTTAACCCTGCACGCTCGTAAGGGTTTACCTGTTGTGGAAAGGATAGCTTTGCTTGACTCAAGAATCAAGTCCTATCAACATGCTTGCATCGGAACAGTGCAAACAACGTTGAATGCCGGAACAGTGTTTATAACATTGTTTCCAAACTTCAATGTTTCTTTACAAGATCCAAATCTTTTAAAAGCACTTCAAGTTCAACTACAATTGATCGGAGCACCTATGCAAGATAAAAGTATCGCAGCAACGCTACATCACCAGATTGTGTACCGAATTCAAGATCATGCACTTGACTTGGCACTACCTGCGTCAGATGAGGCTTTATATCTTGAAGTCACATCAGCGTCACAGGCACCTAATTCTATTCAAATCCCGCGACAAATATCTCGAGAAGAATTACTGCGAAAGCTACCGGAATCATGGGTCACAAGCTATGAGAAGATACATCAGGCATCCCAAGCACCAATTCAATCCTCTGAAGTAAGCTTTCACTCAAGAAGCGATGGGACTACAGAGATTCGATTCGAAAAGCCAAGATCATCCTTCCAGAAGAATCTCTTTACTCAATTTACTATCCAAATTGAAGAAGGATCTTATAAGCCCCTACCAAAGCAAGATCTTCAACCGATCGCTTTTGAGCAAAATGGAGCTGTGGTATATCCGTTTAAGGACGAAAACGGACATTGTTACTTCGATATCTGCAATTGCACAACATGTATGGAAGATCTCTACGAATCTGATGACGAAAAAGCGACAAAGACGAAGAAAGAAGAAGGATCCACTATACAAACGCTATATCGATGGAGATCCTACTGTAGGACCACTTGGTGAGGACAAATACGACTTTATTGTTGACTACTCAACAAAGAAAGAAGATCCCGTCCCGCAGATACTAATGATGCATAAGATGGATTTTCCTCCACCAAAAGACTTTGTCAAAGACAATACTGTGCATACACCAAAGATCGTCCCTAACAAGATCAACCCTTCTGGACCTGACGAATTAAGCCAAGCAGAAAGGTTCTTAATTGGCAATCAGAGAATGCCTTCATACAGAATCAACTGCTCTCAACTATTAGCCACAAAGTTGATCAAATGTCGGAAATTAGCAATAGAAGACTAAATAGTCTTCAAGGAGCAATATCAGAGATTCAAGAAAGGCTCAGCAATGTGCATCACGAGATGATAAATATGGCAAAACAGATGAAAGTCGGCACAGCACAGTTCAGAAGCAAGGAAGTTGAGCAAGCCAATCTCAACTATCAGCTCAAAGACCTTCAAAAGAGTTTAGATAGCTTAATTCAAATCAGAGGCAACCTAATAGATATAATCCTTTTGACTATATGTCATCTGGTATACCTACCTATCAAGAATCCTACTCTCCAGGATTTCTGTCCGGTTATCATAATCCAAAACCAAAACAACCTGCACCTGGATTCTTATCCTCTGATGAAGCTTTTACATCTCGGTTTGGTACAACTTCAATCAACAAAGCAAGATTTTCAGATCTAAGCCCAGACGTACACATGAATCTGAATTTCAGGTCAATCCTTCGAAGAAGCCAAGCCTAGATTCCTCCTCAAGTCATGAGTCCATACAAGAAGAGAAGAAAGAAGAAAAAAGGATCATGATGATAAAGGAAAGAATATCGCTATGATCGAGTTCTCAATGTCTAATTTATTAGATACCCTTGCAAAACCCCTTGAAGATAAAAAGCAAGAACTACAAGTTCAACCGACTGAATCGATCGCTACAATAAATCATATTTCGGAGTCGTCCTCCTCAGAATCAATCTTCTACTCTCTACGACTCAGAATCAGAAGAAGAATCTCTTCCAAATCAATTTGCAATCGGAGAAGGTTTATATACTCCTAAGGATGAACCAGAGATTGATGAACCCTCAGGCGACGATGACATGGGTTATGAAGACATTCGCGAAACATCAAAACCAAAGCAGTTTGCATCCAAGATATTGGTATTCACACTTGATGATATTCCTTTGAAAAATGGAGTAGTCGTCTCGATGAATTCCATGCGTGGATGACCTCTGAAGCTCTCACATCTCCAACACAAACGGTGATACAACAATTCACATCAAGACTTTCAGGCGCATTAAAAGAATGGTGGAATTCACTAGAGAATACCGACAACTGCAAGTATATCAAACAACAATTCCCTACTTCTTGGTGAGATACATCGCGAATTCGTTGGAACGCCAATCATCTAAAGGAGCAACTACAAGAAGAATTCTACGCAGCCAAATGTTGTTCCCTAAGAAGAAAGATTTATCAAAACATTTTGAGCGCCAAACTCGGAGGTATTATGCTCTTGATGGGTTAAACAATCCAAGTCTGAAGCAGGTCTATCTCTCATCAATAGATGACTACCTAGTCATCAAACAAAGTTTGCATATCAGAGATCAAGGCAGACTCCAGACAATTGAAGAAATCTCGATCGGTCAAATTCAACAGTACGTATTCAGAACTCTTGACAGACTTGCGAGCAAAGAAGTTTTGGTCGGAGTTCATGGATAAATCAAAACATTTATCGAAGATATGTGCTCGTCCGGATCTTTCCATTAAATGCTCAAAGAAGAAGAAATGTTCGTGCGAGGATAAAAGGAAAGGAAGATTCAAGAAACCTTTCTTGAAGTCAAAGTATTTCAACAGATTCAACGCAAACAATTCTTCCGAAAAAAGAAGAGCTTCAAGAAGACGTCAAGATCTTTCCTCTGCAAAAGGACAGGTCACTTTGCAAAAGACTGCCCAATAAATCCAAGAAAAAGAAGCAGTATCTCATTCATTCGATATCCAAGATAGCTCCAGATCTTGATTTAGATAATCATGATCTCGAATCTGTGCTATCTTACGATAGTGATGAGAATGATGCTATATGCAGTTATTCTGATTATGACGAATCTTCAGTATCCTCGTCCGACGACGAAAAGGACGATTGCTGTTTCAAGATAGCCAAAATGCCACAGGAAGATGAATTTCAGACACCGCATCTGCCAGTGACCATCTTTGATTCCATCAAAGATTGAGAAACCGGTGCATGCAATAGCGTTCATTGACACAGGAGCTCATACAAACAATAATGAATCCAAGATCCTTTCCAAATCTATGTGGATGCCCCATCAACAGGATTTAAGGTAGCCAATTCTGGATCACTGACGGTTAAGTTGAGATCAAAGCCGATCACAATAGAGCTCTTCCTAGGATGTCAAGTTACTAAAGAAGTACTTGGTTCATCTGAACCCGGCAAAGATTTAATCCTTGGATGGGATACTTACTCAATATTGAAGAAGAGATTTGGTATCTCTCTAGAACCAAAAGGCGTGCGATGGAGAAATTCCTATAAGGCGTTTACAACAATGCCTCGCCTATTTTCAATAGAAGTGTCAGTATTCTCTGAATTCAGCAAAATCAAAGAAGAAATTGAGAAGGCATCATGCGCTGATTCGCATACAGAATTCCTTCAGAAATGCAGTCATCCTCTATGGCTCAATCCAGAATTCTATGTGTCACTACCATTCAAGGAAAATGTGCACACGACACCAACGAAAGCAAGTCATGCGGGTATGCCTCCAACATTATTACAAAAGGCGAATGAAGAATGCAATCAACTAATGGATCAAGGTATCGTGTCAAGGACTAATTCTCCATGGGCGTTGCAAAGCGTTCTATGTTAACAATCGTGCAGAACAAGCAAGAGGAAAACTCAGACTAGTCATTGACTACAAGCCGTTGAATCAATATTTGCAAGACGTCAAGTTTCCACTACCAAATAAAGAGCACTTCTTCAACATCTCCAGGGCGCAAAGATATTTTCAAAGTTTGATCTAAAATCAGGGTTTTGGCAACTTGGAGTTCACCCAGAAGAACGATACAAGACCGCATTCTGTCTTCCCAATAGACATCTCCAGTGGAATGTTTTACCTTTGGTCTTAAGACGGCGCCATCACTTTTTCAACAAGCAATGTTATGGATATTTGAAACATTGTTGCACACGACTCTCATATATATTGACGATATCCTCATATTCTCAGCAACTGAAGAGGAACATATTCGGGCCTTACATCAGTTCCAAGAAATTGTCAAGAAAAATGGAATCATGCTATCAGCCCGAAAGATGATAATAGCCCAGCCCAACATCGATTTTCTAGGCATGCAGATCAAGGAAGGGAGTTTTATACCGCAGACCCATTTAGCTACAGAGCTTTTGGATTTTTCTGATGAAAATCTCACAAAGCGACAAGTCCAGCAATTCCTTGGTGTGATCAATTATGTAGGCGACTTTATTCCTCATCTTTCCAAGATGATGAGACCACTACAGAAGATGCTGTCGAAGAAGATCCTCCTTTATGGACATCACGACAAACCGAGGCGATAAAAAATCTAAAAGCAGAGATTCAAAAGCTGCCTCCTTTAAAGATTCCTTCATCAGGCATACGTGTCCTACAAACAGATGCAAGTGATAAGTATTGGGGAGCAATACTGTTCGAAGAGATAGAAGGGAAAAAGACAAATATGTGGATACAAGAGTGGTCGTTTCAAAGACTCGGAGCAACATTATCACTCCACGTTAAAAGAGATTCTAGCAGTCAAAAAAGCTATTGAGAAGTTTGAATTTTCATCTAATAGGGCCATCGATTCCGTATCGAGATGGATATGTCCTCTTTTCCAAAGATGTACAATTCAAGCAAAAGATGGTCCCACACCAACAATTGTGCGATGGAGTGAGTGGTTTTCTAAGTACGATTTCGACTCAGTCTATTAAAGGGCACCAAGAATACGTTGGCAGACATGCTCAGTCGAAAACCAGTAAAACAAGAAGTAATACCTGAAAATAAATATGATGGCCAGCTCCAATTTCATTTGAAACCAAGAAGAGTTATTACGACTTCGAAGCTGACATACCTGAAGATGCTCATCAGCTCATCGGAAGAAACAAACTTCATGAACTTCTACATACGAAGATCTTCCTGTACCAGTCTATAATCCTGTCGAGCTACTGGAATAAACTGTAGCCATATCACCCCCATGGGAATACATCCAGATTTCCCATTTGCACATCTCTACAGGATTGGGAGTTCACACATGCCAGAAGAAGTCCTTTGTTTCCTTTGGTACCTGTGTGCTACCTTACACCATTGGAATCTCTTTTGACATCTCATGGCTTTACCAATTCGTCAACAACGTTCAAGATGAAAAGAACTGTCTCTCAACATTTCTAAAGTGGTTTTCTCCATTAAACGTCTGGAGTGGAATGCTACGAAAATCTGCAAAAATGACGAATCTTCCATTCAAGAAGTTAAAGCAAGGTGGGCTTAATCCTTTCTTTAATCCGCATACGATCTATTTCTTCCATCGTCCCGTTTTAAAGTCAATCGAAAGACGAAACAAGGTTCATGCTCTCCCAACTCTCATCCATCATGGTGACTTTACAAGAGGAATTCGTCCCGACTTTCAATATCCGAGACACCGAAGCATATGAAGGTTTTCAAGTTATGCTGTTCATCTTTAACAATTCAAGACAAACATTCCCTATTCCATTCGTTTCCCACACTGGATTATTTACCTCCAGCATTGATTATCAGATGCCAACTTGACGAAGACTTACAATTTTTCATGATTGAAAATGGGAAAAAAAGGG
Source organism: Erysimum cheiranthoides (assembly GCA_011420285.2). Lineage (NCBI taxonomy): Eukaryota > Viridiplantae > Streptophyta > Magnoliopsida > Brassicales > Brassicaceae > Erysimum > Erysimum cheiranthoides. Next base: position 20,506,756 of record CM022179.2, read on the forward strand.
GACAGTAACTTCAACAGAAAAAACAAGAAGAACCAAATTCCCATGGCGATCTCTCAAGAATACCCTGGCAACTCATTTACAGGATGCTCAGTCCCCCGGATGATGAATGAATATTGAAGTAAATTGAAGAAAAAATTCAAGTTTTGCACCAACTGCTCCCAACCAAACAGAAGAAGCACAAATGTTCGAAGAAGTCAGAAGCAAGCAAGAAGCAAAGCCAAGAATAGAAGAAGATGAAGTACGAAGAACCATCTGATATAGCATATGAATGGCCTGATGATTACTACGGATGCGTGTCGAAGAACAATGCTAGAGTTTCGAAAATGATCATTAAAATATAAGATAGCGGTAATATACTCTTTTTCCTGCGAGTGGTTTTCTCCCACGTGGTTTTCCAGTCGGAGGTTTTTAACGAGGTTACTTGCATGTATAATATATGTGAATTTATGATTGTAATAATGATGTAAGCAATGATGTAATCACTGAGGAAGCGCCTATGTCAGCAAGCACTTAGCCTCCTTATAATATGTGTGTACCCCCTTGTATAAATTCACAACTTGAAATCAGAATAAGAAAAGCTTTCTCTCTATAAAATGTTTCTCTAACTTCTCTCTAGTTTTCCAGATCTACTTACTTCTCTATAAGCCTTGATTCTTTTCCGTTCTAAACACAGTCGCGATTCTGGTCTCTCTTCTTAAGGTTAGCATAAGTGGTCCGTCAATACGACGGTCAACAAGACTCGCCGTGGGTCCGGTATTCCTAACAGTGGCTTGAGCAACACAGTGGCATAGAGGCCCGAACAGCTCGCCTTTACCTGGAACACGACCCTCGCTTGTCATACGACTGTTCGTCTAGACTTAGTCAACACGACCCTCCGCTCGTGCTCACCTTAAGATCACTGGTAGGCATGACCAAAACTAAACCGTAACCGTATTTCGGACCGTAACCGGACCGGATGTAAACCGTAACCAGACCGTAACCGTATAAAATGGTTAAAAACCGTAACCGTTAACCGTAAAAAATATTAGTTATGTTATAAAAATTATCAACCGTAACCGTTAATTAACCGTAACTGTATAAAAACCGTCGGTTAACCGTACGGTTAAACCGTAAAATTATAACCGTAACCGTTTTAAAATATTATTGATTAAAATAAATTGAAATTTATATAGATATTTAAGAAAATCTAAATACAAAATTAAAAGTGATATTATTTAACTGATACTAAAATAAATAATTGATATTTTTTGCTAATCGAAAAATGATAGTATTATTTTAGCTACTATTAAATAAAATATAATTTACGGTGACAAATACAAGTGGATTGTGACTTAGTGGATGCAAATATTCGTTATATTTATTCTAATTAGTTTGATAAACATTACAATATTTAATTTTTTTGTCATTTTAGTTTTTAAATACATAATTATTTTTCTAAATCGTGGTTTTATGTGGATCAAATTTCAAAGTCCCCACTAACCCACTACAGCACTTATTTTTATTTCCTTACCAAAAAAAAATCACTTATTTTTATTAATCAAATCATTGAATTTTAAAATTTTTAAATTATTTTAACAGACAGTTTTTTCTCAATAATATCATATCATCAAAAAAATGTAACCGTATATAACCATAACCGTATATAACGTAACCGTTTTAACCGGAACGTATTTAAACCGTAACCGTTAACCGTTTATTTAAATGGTTACGGTTATGGTTAAACAAAATTTATAACCGTAACCGGTGGTTAATAAACCGTAAACCGTAATAACCGTAACCGTGGTCATGCCTACTTTGAGTTCCCTGGCAGAGTAATTGTGTCTTCTCATCGGTGATAAGTGGGCACATCACCGGAGAAATCACAGCTAAAGGTGAAATTTTACTGACATTTCTTAAAATTCAAGCTACATTGCGACTCCTGATTTGAAGTTTTCAGGTACGTAGACCTTTACAAGTCTTAGTATTTGAGTATCACTGTTTAGGGTTTATGTTCTTTTTGATGTGTTTATCTGCTTCTATCGCTAAAAAGCTAAAAAGCTTTAGCCTTTATTTTGTATGTTTAGACCAAAAAAGTTTACATTTTTTTTTTTTTTGGATTGAAAGTTTACATTTTTCTTTGAATTCACTGTAGGATGGTTGAGATCATGGCTAATGGACAGGTTAGAGAAAAGGTTATGGTCTTGTGTTACTGGAATGGTTCTATCAAGTATGGTCCTAATGGTGTATACTATGAAGGATCCACTCCTGAAAAGATCAATGTTAAGAAAAAGACGGAGTTAAGCACATTGTTGAATCGGCTTTATTCAATTTTAGGATTAGATAAGCAGAAATCAAAGATTGAAATCTTTGGTAGGTACCCTGTAGTTGTTTCACCACAGGTGTTTACGTATGTAGATTTTCCCGTGGTGAACGACACTAGTTTGGAGACTATGCTTGAGGTTCCGCGCAATCATCCTTCTATAACCAATGTGGAGTTGTATTTGGAAATAAATCGATTTCTGATGATGTTGCTGATCATGCTGCTTGTTCATCGCCGCCATTGGATTCAAGTGCTTCAAATCCGGGGTCTCTGTCCAGTTTGTGGATTGATGATCATGAATTCCGTGTAGGATTGTGTTTTAAAGGACAGAGATGATCTGGAGAAGGCAGTGGACTGGTGCTCCATAAGAGGGCGGCAAAAGTGTTTGGTGAAAGAGACCGAGAAGGACGAGTATACGTTTGAGTGCATCAGATGGAAATGCAACTGGTCGCTTCGGGCAGCTAGAATGGAAGAACACGGACTTATTGAGATAACCAAGTGTAATGGTCCACATTCTTGTTGTCCTATAGGGCCAGATAATTTCGACGTGGAATTTGCAGCAGAGGAGATTGAATGTCTGATCAGGGTACAACCCACACTAACAGTTTCAGAGTTGAAAGATTGGTGGTATGACAAATTTGGTCACGAGCTTGCAACTTCAAAGATGCAGGCAGCAAAACAGGAAGTTATCAAAAAGGTATATGGAGATTGGGATCAGAGTTTCAGAGTATTATCCAAACTATTAGCTGCATTTCACTCGTCTAATGGGCTACTTGTGGACTGGCAATATGATCTTTTTCCAAATCCTGAATTTGCATCCTTTCGTGGTGTATTTTTGGCGTTTCAACAGTCCACTGAAGGGTTTCGACACTGTAGACCTCTGATCATAGTGGGCACCAAAGACTTGAACGGTAAGTACCCTATGAAATTGATGATTGCCTCAGGACTCGATGCTGACAATTGCTATTTCCCGCTTGCATTTGCGGTTACCACAGAAGTGTCTTCAGATAGTTGGCGTTGGTTTCTCACTGAGATCAGAGAGAAGGTGACACAAAGGAAAGAGATTTGCCTCATCTCCAGTCCCCACCCGGACATACTCGATGTTATTAACGAACCCGGGTCCCGTTGGCAAGAACCCTGGGCTTATCACAGGTTCTGTCTGGATTATATGTGCTCCCAATTCCACAATGTTTTCCAAGACGACTGCCTGAAGAGTCTTGTGGTTAAGGCTGGATCCACAGGTCAGAAGGAAGAATTTGATTCCTACATGCAGGAAATTGAAAAGAAGAACTCAGTAGCTCGGAAATGGTTGGACCAATTCCCTCAAAATCAGTGGGCTCTGGCTCATGACAGTGGTCGGAGATACGGAGTCATGACGATTGATACAAATTTTGCAATTTGCGAAAGCTTTCATTCTATTGGCCTGCCATTGACAGCAACCGCACTGCTTCTGTTTGATGAGATGAGATTGTTTTTTAACACGGGTCTTTGTGATAGCATTGGTAGAAATAACCGCGGAGATATATACACCAAACCAGTCATGGACAGGCTCGAAAAGTTAATGACAGCATCCATTACTCACGGTGTAATGCCGTTAGAGAAAGGTGTGTTTCAGGTCACAGAGCCGTTACAGAAGGATGAGTGGATTGTTCGGCTGAGCGAATGCACGTGCACCTGTGGGGAGTTTCAATCAATGAAGTTTCCATGTCTGCACGCTCTAGCAGTCTGCGAGAAGCTGAAAATCAACCCTTTGCAGTATGTAGACGACTGTTACACTTCTGAACGATTATACAAAACTTATGCCGCCAGTTTTTATCCTGTTCCAGAAGTATCAGCTTGGCCAGAAGCTTCTGGAGTTCCGACATTGTTCCCACCGGTCATTCTGCCGCCACCTAACGTATCAGGTAACTCCGAATGCAAAATTACTCCTCACTCTCTAATAAGACGAAAAGCTGAATAAGTTAGATGGATTTTGGGTCGAACCGAGTCAATCCTTATAGAGATTTTGCATGAATTGTGCTAACTGATTAGTGATAATGTAGTATCTTTTGACTTTCGGCAATGGCAAGTATGATTAACAAAGACATATTTGTTGGCAACGAAGAGTTATGCATTTTGCTGAGCGCTGGATTAACAGTTGCTTAACCTGAATTTGATTTAACTCTATTAACAGTCTTAATAGACCAAGTATCATGAATGAAAACTGAACTAAAATCGGTATAAACATGTAGTTGCATTGTAATATCATTTTGTTTCTAATTGCAATATTAACTTAGAATTTACTAAGGCATGGTTGCATTCAATTCGGAAGATAGCTTTAGTTAAGGCTATGATTCAGAAGAATCTGAATAGTGAAGACTCCTAACATTCAAACATGAGCAATTATAACTCAGTAAAATGAAAAATGCATAACAATTATACTGAGTACATGAAAAAATGTACTCCAACAAAGAAATGCATAACACTATTTGTTTGTCTGTGTTTGTGCTATTTAGTAAAAGACAAAACCAAGGAGCCTCCTAGTGATGAAGAGTTGAGAAATGCAATTGCTCATATCTTGAAAGTGGTGGACTTTAAAACGGTGAGGATTCAAACCACAAAAATTCCTGTGTCTTAGAAGATAGATGTCTAAGTCTAACACTAGCCTGCTTTGTTATTTCCTGACAGGCCACGTTCACTGGCATCCTCAACGGACTTGGTATGAGTTAAAGATTAGATGGTTTTGTTTCTTCACTTAAGATTTCGTCTCTGTAACTTGCCTTGTTTTCAAATTGTTTTTTACAGTTAAGAAATTTGCAATCGATCTCACCCCAAGAAAGCTAATTATAAAGATGATGGTCCAAGATGCGCTCATTGCACTGGCCGAGGAGGAGGAAGAAGATGGTGTGAAGTAGTAATGTCCTAAATAAAATGAATGTAGTTCAAGTCATTGTCGCTCTCTCAATTTTAACCCCCCACACTGACTTATCCTATTGGATCTCTTCTAAAATTCAACTCTCTCGTAGTTAGACTAAAGAGGGAAATAACTCTGTTATTCGTATAAATAGGAAAAGGAGATTTTTGGACTCTCCCATTACCTATCATTCAAAAATGTTGGATGCAATGGAACTACAACATTATGCATCAATGTCTGGCTGCTTCAGAACCAAGAGGCACTCAGTGTTCTCTCATCTCATCCCTGAAACTTGATGTGTAATTCATGTTAGGAAAGGTTAAAAAAAAATGCACTGAAGATCACGCAGCTATAAATAAAGAAGATAACATATAACAGTAGATGAACCATTTCTCATTTTTTCACACTTTGATACCATCATAGGTTATTGCTGATGTACATAAATATATATTACAAATCTGTAAATATCGCTGGTTCAGAATGTTAACAACATTAGTTTGAAACACACCTGCAGCTAGAATAAACCGGATGAAAAATGAAGAACAAAACTATATGACCCCAACGATAGCCATAAACAGTAACAATCATCATCAAAACAGAATTATATGGTACAGCAAAAATTACCCCAACAGTCTCACCGACGCCGATGAGAGAGTTTACCATTAGACCTCTTTCGAGGGGTTGATTTCTTCGATGTGGAAGAAGCCGAAGCTGTGAGGGACGATTTTCCTAATTCCTTGTCCTTACTAAAGGCCTTCATTACAGTCTCTTGTATTTCCATGTACCTTTGCTTCTTTTGTAGTCGTTTCTCAGGAGTGTCTTCTTCTCCACAAGCTAGTTGAGTTAAGTCCTCACAGTGCATAATGTCGTCTAGAGCTGCCGAACAGCGTGGGAAGAAGCATTTCCCGAGTTCCGCTGACGATAATAAGAAACAAAGATGATTTAGTTATGTTTCTTTGTTGATAAGGAATAGATGAAGTGGGTGAGAATCCATACCGGTTTTAGAAAGCGCTTTAAGTCTACTTTGATGCTCTTCTAGGATTTTGAAAGGTGCTATCTTTACGTCCGGTGATGTCCTCTTTGTGCCAGTGAGACAGTCAGGCTCGGGGCTAGTCACTATGAACTCGCATGTTCCCTTCATCTGGGCGATCTCCATTGCAACTTGTGCTTCCAATGGAAATAGACGTCGAGCAAGTGCAACTAAACAGTGGACACAAAGTACATTGGTTTCCTAACAGAGCTCACGAAATTCGATTCAAACAAATGAGACCTAGAAGTAAAAACATAAGAATAAAGAAGAGTTGAGAGATACCTCTGTTTTCAAGATCGAGCAGGGTCATCTTGAGTTCATGGGCAGCCACTGCAAGAGAGGGAGGACCATCTCTAGGAATTGGATCTCGTTTTTCACCACGCTCTAGTATTTCTACGCATAGCCCGCCTTTGTCAGAATGCTTGAATCGCTCCGGAACATTATTATACTCAACTGCCATTGTGGCTCGTTTTGCGATCAAGAGAGCGGTTCTACCATCCGAAGTTGTTTCTGCTGCATTCGCACCTTTTGTCAATAAAGATACTATCAATTGTGGCTCCTTCCGCATTGCAGCAACATGAAGCACCGTGTATCCCCTCGGATTTCTAAGGTTGACATCAGCGAGATCCAGCTCTAAGAGATCTGTTGCGGTCTTCACATCGCAATACGCAACAGCAAAATGAAGAGCATACGCATCATCTAGATTGGTGTGACCTTCAGTCAAAAGCATCTTCACTAACGCGACATCATCCGAGTCAAGTGCCTTATGTATATTCGAGACATGTTTCTCTACTTCAAATACCTCCAAACCGAGCTCTTTTCGGTTGTCAATGATCTGTTTGACAGTCTCTTCCGGCAATGACTTGTCAAGAGTAACTTTATCAACATCAGACTTGACAATAATCTCTCTACATTATCCAATAGCTTCTTACATGCTTCACCACATATGTCAGCAAGCTTGAGTATGACCAAAGTGTTCTCTATAACAACTTTGTCTACAACATTCAGTAAATGCCTCTGAAAATGCAAATACAAGTACTCAAAGTAAGAAACTTTTTATGAATGTATAAAAAAGGTGCAATGGTTCTTTACCTGATAGAGTGTAACTAATTCAGGGATCTTGAAGATGAAAGCCAAATAGAGAACCTCCAACATAAAATCAACCGCCGGCCGGCAAGCCACGTGGGAGCAATTCTCGTCAGCGCATTCAGAAACTCCCTTTGGAGGTGGCCTCACTCTGCTGCTGTAAACATAAGCCAAAACGGTCACAACAGAATCGAAACCGACTTTGTAATCTTTCGCAATCTCCTTCAGCTCAAGCTTCACGGCGGTGCTGGAATCTTTCTCCTTCTTGGCTGCGGCTAAAGCATTCTTGAAGAAAGGGCTTCTCGCTGAGAGAACGCACCGGTGAAAAGAGACCTCGCGGCCGTCAGAGAGAACAAGCTTAGCGTCGCTGTAGAAATCTTCCGGAGAGTCAAACACGGATTCGAGGCTGTTGGAGAGGAGTTGCAGAGCCGATACATCAGGTCCGGTGAGAAGTTGTTCGGCGGCTGGATAAGCAATAGAAGACTCGGCGTTATCGGTAGGTGCAGGTGCGGTGGCGAAGAAACTAGTGCTGCTTGTGTTGCTGATTTCACATGAATCGGCGAATCCATCAATGATGTCCATCATTGGTGAACTGAATTGAAATTATTGAATATGACAAATTGGAGACCTTCTCTTCTCCAATTAATGAAGAAAAGATTTGGTTAAGATCGAAAAGAACCGTACGAGAGAGAGAAGATAACCATTGACGAATAGAGTAAGGAAGCAGCTAAAGCCAAGTCAATGAGAGTAGTGGTGAGAGAGATGAAGCATCCTCTACGGTTTTCACCAGAACCGGTAAATTTCCAGGAAAGGAATTGTATTCAGATATAGTTTAATAATAAGGAAGTGCCAAAAATATCTTAAAGGAACCGGTTTAGTTTTAAAATTAAACCGGTACGGCTTAATATATTTGTTTTTTGTTGCTGTATTTTGTTTATGTGAAATATCCGGTTCGGTGTGCCCCTGAACCAAAATGGATTTGGAGATGAAATATTTGATTCACATTCAAGAACCAAGTTATAACATGTTCACAAGTTATAACATGTTCTGAGTCTAGACGATATTGGAGGCTCTTAATTCAGTCTGCGACGACTCTTTTTGTATGCGATTTTGTAACATCAGTTGCTCAGGTTCTTTTGGCTCCCTCGTTTGGGCTGTTGGCTCCCTCTTTTGGGCTAAGCTTCTCTTCCTCGACTAAACTAGTCTTTGTTAGTTTGGGGTTGAGCTTTGGTTATGGTTATGTATATCTTCTAAGGTTTGTGTTGTGTTTACGAATGGTGGAAGATAGAAACCTTAGTTTCAAGTTTAGGGTTTCGACCCTTGCCGGCTTTGTTTTCAGAATCTTGTCTTGGACTTTGTTGGCTTTGTGTAATAGGTGCTGGCTTCAATCTTGAATAAATTCACTAGTGTAAAAAAGAACAAAGAGATAGAATTAGTGAATGCTATCTCATTCGGTTTAGTTTTAGATGTTTAGTCGTGAGTAATTTAGGATGGTCTCAATCTTTGGCTTGGTCTTCATATGAGAATTAGATGTTCTGTTGACCTTTCTCTAAGGTTTGGTCCGGTTTCTCTGGTTCATATCTTTGGTGTAGTTAGGTGTGGTAACATGATCCCTATGGTGTGGTTGATTGTGCTTCTCTTGATGGTGGAAGTTCCAGACTAGGTATATTTGCTTGCTCTGAGATAGGGAGTCGATCTTTCATCAGCTTTCCTTCTCGTTGTAGTTGGGGTTTCCCGTCTTGGTTTATTTCGCAGACTTCTCCTTGTTCTCTCGTCTGCGTCATTTGGGTTTGAATTTGAGAAGCGAGTCGTTGAAGTTGTTACTTTCCTTTCAAGCTTTAGGATCTCAATGGTTGAGTCTTTTGCAGAAGTTTCGGGTTGATTCAATTGCACTCACAGCTCTGCCGGTCGCGCGTTAAGTGTAAAGGTTCCTGGGACAGGGGTTAAGTGAGAGATTCGTTCATCCCTCTCTTAGTTTTTTATTTTCTGTTAGAATTTCTGCTAGATTTGATCCTTCTATTAAGTCCTTATTAGTTTGATGCCAAACTTTGATCCATTCGATTTACTTATGATCGTTTATAAGCTTCCTTCCTTTAATTCGGTTGTAACACTTTCTGTAATACTTTGGCCGTGTTTTGGCTTTATATCATATATATACAGAGTTGTGAAAAAAAAAAAAACATGTTCACAAGAAAAAACATATAAGCACTTGTATTTTTATTTTTTCTATAACAGTTAAATCATTTTTCTATTTTCAGTTTATCAGTAGAATTAAGTAAGATTCAATCATTTGAGATATGAAACAGATTTTAAGCCAGTATTGTTGTAGGATTCAGAAGAAAACAAAACTTGACATTCATTTTATTTATATGGAAACAAAAGATTCGTTACACGATGCTAAGATTCATAACCATGAAAAGTGGAGCGAAATAGTAAAAGTGAAAACACTGAAAACAATAATATTAAAAAACAAGTTGACAAAAAAAAACTAAAAAAAAAAAACAACAGCGTAATTTGTTGACTTTCTCAATACTCATCCTTTTATAGTTGTGACTTGTTCTGTTGACAACCGTTGGATCTCCCGTTCAAATTCAACTCTCTCGTAATCAGAATAGAGGGGAAAATTAATAATGGTACGCATAATGTGAAGGGGGAAAATTTGGAGCCCTTATTTCTAAATTCTGAGATTCCCCGTTATTCATGTTGTATAAGCAGATTCGATCCACGTCGGCTAACGTTACGACGTCGTTGCTTAAGAACCCCACGGATTTGAGCCCTTTATTTTTAATTGCTTTCACATATACCCAAGAACTCCCAAAAATGCTATCCAAAACCAATAGCTCCTCATAATCCACTTCTTTCTTCCATCTCCAAATAATAATCCCAAGCTTTCCTTCGTAGCTTGTCAATTTTAGAGAGTTAGCGCTTGCGAGGTTCTTAGGAACCGGGGAACATGACCAAGTTTCGGTTTTGAAACAAAACCGGATCACATTGTTGTTGGTCGTTAACCAATGCAAAAACCCGTAAGAAGCTATCAGTTTAGAGTTCCAACGAACATCCATTCTTGTGGCAAGGTTTCCAACTTTTCATCTTTGAAGACAATGATTTTCTCAAGGAGGAGTATTGTGATCACTCTCCATTTTACGATTTCATTAAAGTGATGAGCCAATCCGGTTTGTCGTGGTTTGTAAGCTCCGGTTAAACTTTACACATTTGGTTATTTGCTTGTACTCCGATTTCAATAAAGTGATGAACCAAACCGATTTATCTTGGTTTGTAAGCTCCGGTTAAACTTTACACGTTTTGGTTAATTGCTTGTACTCACACTTTATGTAGTGTATGATTCATTGGCCAAAAGAACTAAGCGTAATATCATTTTCCTTTCTCTCTGTTCATCTTGTACAAATCACTTTTCAAGTTTTGATTCCCCTTTTCTAATTAAGCTTTTGGTGAGTTTTTGAGAAGGATTTCTACTCTTTTCAGTTTTCACTAACGCGAGAGTTTTGTGTGGTGAGGGTAATACCGTTGAAGCAATAAAGATGTTAAGCATGATTCATCATTATCTCATAAATTTAAAGGTAAAATGCAACATAATTTTTGCAACTAAATAGTACAAGTCATAATATAAGTTTCTGATAACACATAAAAATAAATACATAAAAGTTTCATCTAGTGAATAAAAATGTAGCAGAGCGACCGATATAAGTTGTGGAGGCTAATACCTCGGCCTAGCGAGGAATCTTTTCAAACGGCGTTCCAACAGAAAAGTACCACAATCTTCACACCCCATGAAGTTAGGGAAAGCATGATCTTCCGGTTGATATTTAGCCATCATAACATAAAGCACGCGTCCTCCCATATAACGTTTACAGTCTTCTAAGGCCTTTTCTTCATCATCCACATCAACGAAAGCAAATCTGTAAAAAGAATAACAACAAGGGTCAATCTTAAAGTTGGTATTAAAGTAAAAAAATATTGGAGAGGAACAAGTCACAAACCCTAAGGGAGCACCGGTTTTACACTCTATGGGAACAAAAACCCTTATGACTTCACATCCACATGACTCAAAATTCTCCGTCAATGCGCTCTTGAGATAATCCCTAGTAAGGGAAGTATCCAATCCCTTTATGAGAAGAGTATAGTCGTCGCCTCCATCCGCATCTTCAGTTTTAAAACAGCACTCATATGTTGCCAATTCCTTTGTTTTCTCTACGGGTTCTTCCTCCTATGTACAGACAAAAAACCAGAGTTCTTTAGAGTCAAGTCAGTAGAAACTAAATCAGCTATGAAGTGTAAAGTATCATCACTTCTCAGCCTCCAATACAAATGCAACAGCTATAAATAAACAAATAGATGAACTTATTATACCTTGGATGAAGTATCCGGGGCCTTGGCCAGTAACATCTCCTGCAGTTTTTTCAAAGTTTCAGTCAGTCACCAAAACTTATACGTTATTATTATTAAAGAAACATATACCTTCAATGAAATCCCCGGTAGATCAGCCCTTGACAGCAAAAAATCCTGCAGGTTTTTCATAGTTTCAGTCATCTCTTTGAAAGATTTCCTCAATTTTTTCATTTCCTGCAACTGGATTACAAGAAAAATGAATTAGAAAAACTCATTGCCTTATGTTTATGTGGGGAAAAGTGGTGAAGACACAGAATCGAAGCATTCTAATTAGTTCAAAGTTTTCATTTCAAGTAATTAAGTGGCAAGCCTAAGAAAAGATGAATACAACAGTAAGAGTTAAAGATGACTTGTTAGGTCTCTGACCTTGCTCTCAGATTTCTTTTTGCGTTTCTTCGGATTTACATCCGTCTCAGAATTCTGCAGCTCTCTCTCAGCTATTTCAGCTATTTCAGCTGAAAGGAAGAAAAAAAACAAAGTTCAAATTAGCATAAAACGTTTAATCTCACCAAAGTATCTCCATATATATAAGCAGATTTTATAGGTTGATGGGTTAAAATACCCTCGAGCAATAAAGCAACCCCAAATTTCTGCTTCGTGCCCTTAGCATCTGCAGCTTCAACGTCGGTGGATGTGGAGCATCTCTTCAGTCTCTTGCCCTCCTTGCCCATGGAGAAGATGAGTTGAAAGGACGAAGCGGCTAGGTTTCGGATCGAGAGGCTAAGATGTTTCTTGAATGATACGTTACATAAGTATAATCGCCCCTTTTTTATTCTATTGTGGGCCGGACCTGTTTTTGTGGGCCGAATTTTGGTGTCTTAAAGTGTATTCGTTTCCTCAGTCATGTTTTATCTGGATTAGCAGAATTGTAGGATTCAGAAGAAAACAAAACTTGAAATTCATTTTATTAATATGAAACAAAGATTCGTTACACGATGCTAAGATTCATAACCATGAAAAGTGGAGCGAAATAGTAAAAGTGAAAACAATAATAATTAAAAACAAAAGCGTAAGTTGTTGTTGTTGAGTTTTTTCTCAATTCTCATCCTTATAGTTGTGACTTGTTCTGTTAACAACCGTTGGATCTCCCGTTAAATTCAACTCTCTCGTAATCAGAACAGAGAGGGAAATAAATAATGGTCGAATAATGGGAAGGGGAGAACTTTGGAGCCCTTATTTGTAAATTCTGAGATTCCCCGTTATTCATGTTGTATAAGCAGATTCGATCCACGTCAGCTAGCGTTACGACGTCGTTGCTTAAGAACCCCACGGATTTGAGCCCTTTATTTTTAATTGCTTTCACATATACCCAAGAACTCCCAAAAATACTATCCAAAACCCATAGCTCCTCATAATCCACGTCTACCTTCGATCTCCAAATAATAATCCCAAGCTTTCCTTCGTAGCTTGTCAATTTTAGAGAGTTAGCGCTTGCTAGATTCTTAGGAACCGGGGAATATGACCAAGTTTCGGTTTTGAAACAAAACCGGATCACATTGTTGTTGGTCGTTAACCAATGCAAAAACCCGTAAGAAGCTATCGGTTTAGAGTTCCATGGACTCAATAAGTCTTCTTCCGGTAGTTCCACATTGTTTAATCTTTTCCACGCAAACGAATCCGAATCGAAAACTTCACAGACGAAAGTGGTATTGAAGTTGTACCTACTTTTCTCCTTGGGAAGTAATTCTGATAGCCTGAGGATCTTATACCGGAAAGGGTTAAATCCAATAACCATTAAACCGAGCGCGACCGTGAAATACCGGGTTTTTGGTTTAGGTAAGATCAGGTACTGTTTTGTTGTTGGTTTGCAGATGATGTACTCCGGTTGTCTTCCTCTAACCGGACGATCATTAACACAAAGCAAGATCCCATGACTTGCGTCACAAGCTTCAATCTTTACTCTTCCCGACGGTAGAAAATCGAGCGAGACTTCAGTCCCACCAGGCCTGTTTCCGAGAGCTTCGACAAAAGTGGAGTGTAGAGTTAGTCTTTCCCAGTACTGGAGGAAGTAACCGCAAATGGAATCGGTTCTTTGGAGACTGAGTTTGAGAAACGAAGAACTGTAGGTTCTTTTGTTACATTCTTTGTTTAGGAGTCTGAATTTTCCGACCACCGAAACAGGAGAATAAGAAAGTATCTCGATGAACATACCTTGGTTCATCTCAAAAGAGATTAGTGATAATGTAAGTCTAGTCAAATTGATGAATGTAAAAGATGAATATACTTACGACAACAACTAGGTAAAATATATATAGGATTTTTGTCACCATATCTCCTTTTTATTTCATAATTTAGGTAATAATACCAAAAATTTCCATGTTTTTTGTGATATTTTCTAAACGTAAAACAACAATGAGAAGAAACCCCGCCACTTTTTACTTTTGAATATTTAAAAGATTTTATCGAATTTTCATTTTACATATCACAAATTTATTATCACTTATATATATCTCAACAATATATGTATACCATATATATTACTGGATAATGAAAAAACAGGGTATATATACATCAGCAGTATTCACTTCACTTGTATATCGTTCGAATCGTAACATGTATTTCTCTTAATTTCCTATTTATATTTAATTATTTACAGTATATAAAAAAATGAACCGACGGTATAAACTAGAAAAGGTAAAACTATAGTATTATTTTTCGGATTGTGAATGAACCAAATCAAACAAAGATTTTACTGCGCTATCTCATTCCGTTTAGTACTATAATTAGTTCATTTACTATATGTAGACATGATTTTTTGTTTGTGTAAAGAAAATCTATTCAAATTTTATTTAAGAATTTTAAACTTTTTATCAAATTTTCATTTGCATATAACACATTACCAATTGGAAGTTATATACGTTTTCCATATTAGTGGAAATTGAGGTCATTGAATCATCACTATTCACTTCACTTGTAATGTTAAGAGTATTCAATAGCAACGATTCGATGATCTCTATTTTAGGAAATGAATACTAAAAAGATATACATTGGAACAAAAGTTGCATAAAGACTGCTAATTTAGGCTACAAGTGAAGTGAATAGTGATCTATCTATCCATTATTCGGTAACTTTTGTTCCACCATATCTTTATATTCATTTCCTAAGATAGAGATAATAAAATCTGAAGAATATGTGATTTACAGTACAAGTGAAGTGAATACTGATGATCCAATGACCCTAAACCGATTTTCAGTTTCCCCTTATATGGAAAATATATATAGCTTCCAATTAGTAATTTGTGATATGCAAATGAAATTTCGAAAAAAAAAAAATTCATAAACTTACAAGTCTATAGATTTCCTTAACAAAAAAATACATCTATAGGTGGTAATTAACTAATTATACTAGTACTTAACGGAATGAAGATAGCACAAGGAAATCGAAGTCTGATCGATTTGGTTCGTTCACAATTCAAATGATATTCATAGTTTTAATTAAATTTTGTTTTCTTTCATTTTTATCTAAATATTCAGTTAGTTTATATAATTGGTTTAATTGTATATATATTGGAAACTGAGACAGATACATGTCTTCTTTATATTTTAATTTTTTGGTAGGAACATGTCTTCTTTATATTAACTTTTAAACTCTTTAACCAATAGTATTTCTTAGGAACATTCTCAAATATATTGTTTTTTATATTTTATTTAAATATCTTAACTTAACTTAAAAAATCAAAAATGTTGGAAAGTATTTATAAAAACTTTAAAATAAATTGAGAAAGCTTTAAAAGATGTACAAAGGCCCATTTTGTGACATTTTTTATTTTTAAAAATTAAAAACATTAGTGATTTTAGAAAAGTAAAGAAAGAACATAGAGCAAGAGAAAGAAATTTTTTTTTTTTTTTGAGAAAATGTATCGAGGTTGATGAGGTTGTAAGACTTCATGGTAAAGTACAATTGGAGAAAATTATGTCTTTTTTTTATAAGTATTTAATTATAACCTACAACAAATCATTCCCAATATGAAACAAATAAGAACCAATATAACATTATTTCAGGTTAGTATAGTTTAATGAAAAACGACATATGGAGATTAATTAAATACCTTGTTTTTGTATAGTGGTAAAAAAATACCATTAACAGGAAATCGCTAACACAAAATAACATTTCCCATACACCTAAGGGTGTTCTTAGTGTTAAAAAATTAATAAAATAATGTAAGAGGTTTAGTTTAGATACAAGGTTAAATGACTCGATTATTGGTAGAACCTGTTTCTAAGTAATATTATAATAATTTAATCTTCTAAAACATATAAATTTTTTAATCAGATCAAGAGAGGTTTGAGAAATTTTGGATGGATCGAAAAACAATAATGACTTCGATGGTTATACTTAATTTTTATTTTTCGCGTAAAGTATAAATAAAGGCGCCGATTGATCTGTATTGTCGTAAAATATAAAATTAGGATTTATTTCTTTATTTACTAAAAAATCATTTACTTTTTAATTATTTTAAATTTATGTAGATCCTAATAAAACTATACGCATTTACCGGAAACGCGAATCATCAACAAAAATGTTTTAGATTTTTATCCAAAATTGTATTATCTGATGATGCTTATAAAATATCGCTACCATTTGGTTTTGTTACTTCAACATCCATAAATAAAAAGTTTACAAAACATACAATTAAATAAATAAATATATTTTCATAAAATCTTTTAATGAGTTCAAGGTCAATTGTTATAAACAAAAGAATTTGGTTTCCATGTTATGAAAGTTATTTCTATTATTTTCTTTAAAGTAAACTGATAAAGGAATGTATATTAAGTTTCATGCTTTACTCGCATAAGTTTTTAACTTACATGTCAATGTTTACAACCTCTATTACATTTTTTGCTTATTGAAAAAATAATTTTCAGTGTAAAAAGTAATTTGCAGTGCTCAACTTGTTAACACTAAATCAAGTCGAACATTTTCTGGAACTATTCTCTTTCTTATTGTAAAAGAGAACGCTTTTACTCACAGTAAAACCTTTATATATGAAAAAATTTACATTAGAAAACATAAAAGTCGGAAACGAATAAATTATTATACTAGGAGTTTGATTTGATTGAAAGTTATTATTAGTGTATACATATATATATAAATTAGTTATTTGCCTTAGACTTCTAGTACTCAACTCAATCATGGAAAGTAGGTTTGATGATTATTTTGATCATCCTTATATGAATGGTAAATGAAATATTATGTTGGACGTACTAACATAAGAATATTAGAGACCAATCTAGTCATTAATTCACGTTATCATCTATCAAATATATGGACTTTTTATACGATAGGTTCAAATCAGACTTTTTATGTGTATAATTTGTACATATATTTCATAACGCTTTCAAAGTTGATATTTCTGTATTTTGAGAATGAGACTTTTGATATTTGGAAAATACCTGAGCACAAGAAGCAATGATTCTCCATCCAAATATCCAGCATCGACTTAACAATCGATAATATCAATTTTTTTAACAATAAGTTGTCTTAGTTTCATGTTTGTTAAGTCTTTATTACTTGTTGTAATCAGTAGATAGATTAACTCAATCTATGCAAGAATGTATTAATCTTTGTTTAACTAAAACCTCTCTGTGAACGAGAGTGTTAGGTTGGCTTGTTAATTTTCTCCCTTTCTCCTTCTCTTCTTCGTCTTAGAGCGTAGGCAGGGTTTAAGGATTCCGAAAGCTCAAAAC
Organism: Erysimum cheiranthoides; assembly: GCA_011420285.2. Classification (NCBI taxonomy): domain Eukaryota; kingdom Viridiplantae; phylum Streptophyta; class Magnoliopsida; order Brassicales; family Brassicaceae; genus Erysimum; species Erysimum cheiranthoides. Next base: position 20,524,158 of record CM022179.2, read on the forward strand.
TTTAGCGAAAGTTCTCATTTCTACTTCTCTAAAGTTTGTCTCCGATGGCGGACGAGAAGTTGAGGATTCGTCTAGTGTTTGAGGACCGACGGATTCTGAGTAAGAATCAGAAGAAGCAAGGTCTAACACGGAGCTGGGTTGTTCTGAATCGTAAATGTTACTTTTTTTTTATGTTTTAACCATGATCTTTTATCGAATTTAAATATTTATTTTATCAACCATTTTTTTTGTAGCCGCTAAGATAATTTTCAGCTGCCTAAATAAACTTAGAGCTACAATTCGAACTTAATCATGAGAAAAACCGATACTATGTTTGGTAGATAGATGAGTTCCAATCAACTAAAGCTAACGCAAGTCAAAATGCAAATTAAAAGTTTATGTATGTTGATATAAATGCGCCGGTTGCAATTTAAGTCAATGCGTTGAAAAGATAAAGTCTGCGACATTCATACGAAGTTGTTCCCTATTGGGTCCTCATATTCATAAATATCCATACCTTCACGAAGTTTGGTTCATATAGTTGACCCAGTCTCTGATTATATGTTAATTAAGACAGAAATAATTCACCATACAAAACCACTACTTACTGTAGAGAACACCTAAAGTAGTATTTAGTGTTTTTAATCACTGAAGTTTGTTTCGTTTGTTTGTAATAATTAATTTGCAATTTCTTTTATTTGTCTATGTATTTCAGTTTTAGTTTTATAAATTTAAATTAAACGAGGTTTGACCATCTGGTTGTGACAAAAGGTCTAGTAAAGAATAGTGACAAATTTTGATGATAAATTAGTAGCTAATTAAGTAAGATTTGTAACAAAGTTGGGACAATGAAATAGTGGCAAAATAGGACTGATTGATGGAGTCTTTTGTAGTCGTCAGTTATGACGATGTTATACTATAGTTTCGTTGCAATTTGCTATAAAATTATAACATTATAACCGTTACAAATTAGCACGTTTCGAGACGATATTTGTGGTTAGTATTTGGGACGTATAAGTGACGATCTTTTAGTCATATCTTGTGATGAATGGTGACGATAGTTTCGTTGTATTTGATGACAAAAGTGTATCGTTATGATAGTTACAAAAAATGACAATTTAGATACCGAATTTATAGTCAGTAAAACTTACGATTTTGTTACTTATATTATTCGTCAAAAATAGTGATGGAATAGATACTATATATTTATGTCGCAATATTATGACAATTTTGTTACATTTTTTTTTTTTTTTTTTGTGACGCTTGTATTGCAACCATTCAAAATTGTCCCAAATTCGTCATAATATTTATATTGTTACGATTTCTTTGTTATTGTGACAAAAAATTCTGTATCAATAAAATGAATTTCCTGTAGTGCAAGAGACTGGTTTTAAGTTCCCTTGTTATAAAGTGGAATTTGTTGCAATTGCGAGTAATTTTTTCAGAAACTCCAATGTATTGTAGACTGAGTCTTCTGTATTATTTTCGTGTCATAAAATCTTGATTGACTAGATCCATCTCTTATGGACGAAAACTATTTGAAAAAACTTAATATCTCTTATTCAAGTTTTATTTTTTATAGTTGACATAGACTTAGCAAACTAGCATAGTCAACACACGTTTTGTCATAAATCGGATTGACAAAATTAAAGTATGGTGAACGGATGAATACATCTTATGCACCTATTATTTACCTGTCCTTTTTTTTTTGAATGTTTATAATTTACCTTTATTTCATAGATAAAACTCGATTTAAAAATAAGTTTTTATTCACAAATTTATCATTTCATATATTTAATACAAATATTTTAACAAAGTTACAATTTGTCACTCCTTTTTTTGGTCACTCAAGTTACAATTTTATCACTATTATTTTAAATGATTAATTAGAGAGACAAAGTTATATTCTATACTAAAGGAAACATTTTCTAGTTTTTAGATGTGTAAGACATACTACTAAACATTTATAATAAGAATATGATTCATTAATTCGTTTGTCATAGTTTCTCACGCATGACATATTGACATTTAAATACTATCCGGTTAACAATGTCAGATCTCAATATACAAATAATTAATTTTAAAATATGATTAACTAAAAAACAAGACTTGAAAAAAAAAAAGAAAAAAAAAAAGACTTGAAATTATGCACAATAATTAAATTAACCCAGCATTTGTCACTAAAAAAGTAGAACAAACCATTCACCATACGAAATGCCTTATTAGAGAAGATTTCTTGCACACTCGCTACAATATTTTAGTTTTCATAAGAAAATTATAAAGATTAAAAATCAACGTTTTCAGGTATGCTTCCACTCGAAGTAGCTGTGCCATTCGTTGCTTCCACTCGAAGTAGCTGCCATTCGTTGCTTCCTCCTCATCCTCCTCGTCCTCATGTAAGCCTTTCTTTGCTTCCTCCCCCGGTATCCACCTCTCGCAGGTTTCAGAAACTCATTTATGCTCAATGACTTCTTGGTCTTCTCTTCTCTCTCAGTTATGCGCTTGTCCTTCTCTGTTCCCTGATAATACCATTTCAGGGTTCGATTAGCACACAATTGATTATAATGTAGATTACTGAGATTAAGATGATACATTGATATATGGAATGGGATCGTCCAGATACTTTACCAGTTTGATGAAGACTTCATCGTTGTTGCTCTTTTTGCTTGAGAGCTGTTGCATAGCCTCGAACGCTTTTGTGTCAATCTTCCTCTCCTCAACCTTGGTCACCTGCAGAGCCTTCTTCTTCTCCTCCAAAACCTTCTCATACTCTTCTAGAGTCATCTCCTACAAACATCAAATTTGCATTAGATAAACAAAACATTCTTCTTAAGCTGTTGATATAAATAGAAATGATTTGAAAAAAGATGATCTTGTACCTTGGCCTCAGGCTCTTTCGCTTCTTTCTCTTCAACAGTTGCCTCTTTGTTTGCATCAGTTGCTTCACCTTCACCACCTTGCTTCTCAACCCACTTCTGCTTGAAAAACAAATGCAGTGGAAAAAGATAACATGGGGTCAAATTTAGGCAAACAAAACTACAAGTGAGAAAAGGAAACTACTTGTGGTAAGATGTATTAAATCAGGATAACATGGGGTCAAATTTAGGCAAACCAAACTAAAATTTAGAAATCTCAATGTTTTCAGATATTAAAAACAGGCCTTTGGTTGCTTCCTCAACTCACCATGGTAGCACTCTCCAGATGAGCAGCTTCAACCGCCTCCTCGTCACTCTCATTGCTCTCATACACAGGCTGCTTGAAAACCAAATGCACATCCGGTGGAAAAAGATAACATGGGGTCAAATTTAGGCAAACAAAACTACAGGTGCGAAAGGGAAACTTCTTGTGGTAAAAAGCTTGTTTGACTCAAAAACAGTTGGACAACGACAAAACGTATTAAGTAAATCTGGTTTGGCTAGGATGCTTACTTACCTCCAGTACATGTTCTTTACTATCGAGATGCATGGTGAAATTTTCAAAGCCTTGGCCACAAATATCTTTGCAACATGCTGTGCAAACCCAGGAGACAGGTTCACCCGCTTCACTGCACTTATCCTCCTCATGTGTCCCTGAATCTTCCAGAAGAAATTTTTTCCAGAGGGACTCTACATTACGACGAACATATGGAAACGGTTGAATAACGTTGTATCCTGACGTTTGTAGATCGCTAATGATATTATTGGAGAACCCCTTTGGACAGGGGCGTATGAGCATCAGATTAGCTGGAGCTGAATTGCTTGAGGTCCACTCATACATATATGGCACAAAGTCTCTGGAACCTGTTTCAGAAACTAAAGACGTGAGACTCGATTCATCAAGGGAGGAACATATACATTACTGTAGAAGATATTAACCGTGGGCGACGTTTTCAAGAACGATTCCAGTGGTGGACGAGAGTGCACGCAGGATGTCAAAAGGGACGTCTGTTAGTAAGCCAATGACAGTGATGGTGATACGACCAGAGTAGCCTTTATTCTTCAAAAACCGTTTAATACACGGACCAACCCGATGAGGATCACAGTCAGGGGGAACAGGAAAGCTCTTGATGTCCCACAAGACCGTTACAGCCCGAGCCTTCTCCTCCATGTACGTAGCCTTCATCATTCAAGATAACATGGGGTCAAATTTAGGCAGACAAAACTAAAAGTGAGAAAGTGAAACCTACTAGTGGTAAGAGGTTGTTTGACTAAAAGAATGGTTAGACAATGACAAAACGTATTGATACAACGAATCTGTCCGGTTCAGCTTAAGATGCATAAGTACCTCCTGTGCATGTTCTGGAGTATTGAGATGTGTGGTGAATTTTTCAAAGCCTTGGCCATCAACCATTTTGCATACTGAGCAAAGCCAGAAGGTTTCACTGCACTTATCCTCCTTAAGTGAGGCTGAATCTGTGGGGAAAAAAAAGTAGCTAGTTCAACAACAAGAGATTTGCTGGTTATTTCAACAAGACTCTGAGAGAAGAGAGACACACACCTTCCAGAAGAAAGTCTTTCCAGCGGGATCCTGCATTAGGAGAATCATATGGAAACAGCTCAAAAATATTGTGTCCGCCACGATGTTTATTGGCATGAATGTGCGGGAAGAATGACGGATTGGAGGATATGAACATGATATTAGTCGGAGGTGTATTATATTTGATCCAATTATCCATTGCTGACAAAATGCCTACGGAATCTGTAAAAACTTAAGACTCAGGAAAATATCCAAATATCCACTAGTGTATATAAAGGCATAAGGATGAGAATTAACCGAAGGAGACGTGGTTAAGAACGATTCCAGTGGAATAGACCGCTCGCAGGACGTCACAAGGGACGTCTGTTAGTAGGCCAATAGCAACGATGTAGACAGGACCGGAGTAGCCTGAATTCTTCAAAAACCGTCTAATACACGGAGCGACCCGAGTAGCATCAGAGGCAGAGGGAACCGGATACGTCTTGATATCCCAAAAGACCAAGGTTCGATCCTTAGCGTACTTCATCATTCAAGACTTTAAAACCTAAACAAAATCAAATTCAAAATTGGGAAAGTCGGAAATCAAACATCAGAAGAGAGAAGAACACGTCCCGTATTCGCAAATACAACTTGAGGGCAAAGACATAACTTTAGGGTTCTATGCAATAGTGTTAATCAATTTTATAAGAAACAGTCTGATCAGAGTTTACCTGAGAGAGATTACGGAGATTTGGTTGGATCTCGATATCGACTAGGGTTTCGGAATCCCTGATTGAAACAAAATAAAATACCAACGCCGCGAAGGCCTAGATAGGGTTGGGAGTAACCGACGACGCGTTATATATAGGGAGGCTATACAAGGTTGAGAATGGACTTCGTTTTAATGGGCCTAGTTTGTACGAATCGGCCTTTTGCGCCAATCCTACTATGTAATTTATCTCTAGTTTTTTTTTTCTTTTTCTTTACCATTGGGGGAGTAAAAAATTGTTAATCACTCTTTGTAATCCATCTAGGCTTTGTTATCCATCAAGGTTTTGTTAATCACTTCCCCTACTTTAGCATACTGCTTGCAAAACTTTGGAGTAACCTCTGAAATTCAAGAGCATGAAACAAGCAGAACGTTGAAAACTAATGAACCAACAAGAGAATGCATTTCGAAAACGATGATGATGATTCATAATTAAATCAGGATTTGACCTTAGCATGACGTGGATGCTGCATCATACCAAGAAGATCATGGTAGACTAACACCTGCGTTTTCAAGCAAACAATTAGCAGATATAAGAAATACAAATTTGGCACTTGAACACACACAAAACAACAGAGATCATATCAATAGAATAACAAAAAGGCATCAAGAAATGAAGAAGAAATGGGCAAAATCCAGCACTCAGGAATTGAGGAGCTTACAAATGAGGCAACCAAAGTGATGCAGCGTGGTATCTTATATTGTGATAAATCTCATGATTCTTATTCTTATTATTGATTATGAATGGAGGTTACAACTTATATATATACACACATGAGGAGGTTACAATCCTAATTGGACTAGGAATATAAGGCCCATGAACCACTAACACTTAGACCTCCTCTTGTCTTCTCGTGATGGGCCGGACCTTCTAGAACATGTGTATGGGCCACGGTTATGGAGTCCATCCGACCATGCGGTTTATAACACTCCCCCTTGGATGACATAACCGTGTAGATGCCAAAGGATCTCTATGATACGCTTGGGGATGCTGCCTCATTAAAACCCTACTAGGAAAACCCGTTTGGGACAAAACCATAGTGAAGGAAAAAGAGTACAGCACGTATCACTCCCCCTGATTTGGTCATCCCTTGAAGTCCTTAAGTCTCCGCATTCCAATTTGATGCGTGAGCTTCCTTAGTGTAGACGTTGGTAGGGCCATTGTGAAGAGATCGGCTGAGTTATCACTTGAACGAACTTGCACCACTTGAACTTCACCAACCTTTTGTAGGTCATGCGTGAAGAAGAACTTAGGTAGAATATGCTTCGTCCGATCTCCCTTGATGTAGCCCTCCTTGAGCTGTGCGATGCAGGCCGCATTGTCCTCATACATGATGGTCTTTGATGTAGTAGTAGCTACGCCTTGAGGAAGGCTGCCTACGTACCCTTGGAAGGGATCAAGCCACACGTAGTTCCCATTTATTGATCATGGCATAATCTGATCTTTCCTGCATCAACAAAACAAACTAGACCAAAGCAAACTTGACATTCTTTGGTTAGATCAGTATGGAATAAACCCAAATAAACAAAACATAGGAAGAATAGAATTTAAAATTTAACCAAACCTTCCTTCAAACCTTTCCAGTGCCTTTGGGTTGATCATGAACTAAATTTAGACAAAGGAGGTTCACGGCAAAACATATATCTGGTCTAGTGTGGCTAGCCAAGTACATTAACGCTCCTATGGCACTGAGGTATGGCATTTCAAGACCGAGAACTTCTTTCTCGTCTTTCTTTGGACCGAATGGATCATTGTCCAATTCGAGGCTTCTCACCACCATTGGGCCTGGTCAATGGGCGGGCCTGGTCCTTATTAAATATCCTTGAGTACTCTTTAGTATATGCCTTTTGATGCACAAGGATTCCATTATTCACGTACTCAGGTTGTAATCCAAACAGACTTTTGTTATTGCCTAGGTATTTCTTTTAGACTCTTTCTCAACTGTTTGGTTGATTACCCAGAGGTTTAAATTATTCATATACACTGCTATGATTACAAACCCTTTGTTTGCAAACCTCTTTATGAATATACATGGACTAATGGGATCATTTATAACTTTCCATATGCCCATTTGGTCTAAGTCCATGAAAAGATTTGTCCAGCTTTATGCAGTGATATTCTCGAGAATCTTTCTTATCTTTGAGCTCAATACTCTCTGGTAATCCATATATTATCCATTGGACTTATAAATATGCAGGCATTACATCCATTAGCCGCAAATCAAATCTTTCTCTTATATTGCCAGACTTAGCATCCACCACAGGGGAGTATGTTTTTCATAATCTATCCCCGGTCTTTGTGAGAATCCTTGTGCTATAAGCCGTGTCTTATATCTCACGATTTTATTATTCTCATTTCTTATCTTCACAAAGACCCACTCGTGTCCTACTGGTTTTATCTCGGATGGTGTCCTTAACACATCCCTTTTCTTAATGATTCTTAGCTCCACGTTTTATGGTCTTGTACCATTTCAATCGAGTCTTTGAGTGCACTCTACGTGGGCTCTTGATCCTCATTTATATTCAAGTGCTACCTTGCATGCAAAATCATCTTATGTTGACATTTCTTATATGTTCCATTATCTTCCAGACATGACAATCGATTTGAGATTTATTATGGACAAGACCTTTAATACTTTGCAGCTTGGTGTCCCAAGCTACATTATATGGTACATGTACCTTAGAGCCGGCCGGCCTTATCTCTATGTCTGGGATGGTTTCCTTATTATGTTTCCTATTGCACATTTCTTTAACTTTCTAGGATTCTTATCCTTGGAACTTAATGGTCTACCACGTTTCTTACGTGCGTTAGACTCGGTAGCAATTTCATTGATTCTCTTCTGGACATCAATACGTACTGGTGCATTACAAGCTGGTATGTACGCTTTTATAACTTTCTTTTGGGTCAACAAGGAATCTGGCAATTCATTAGCTAGCTTTCTCATGGACCTCTGAATCACACATCAGAGTCTGAGGATCTTGCCACTTTAAGGATGTTTGATTCCATAATATTTCTTTGACCAGCTTGTTTGTCTTCCCACCTATAGTCGGAAAGTCGGATTCATTGAAATGACAATCCGCGTATCTAGCCTTAAATAGATCACCCGTAGTTGGCTCTAGATACTTTATAATGGTGGGAGAATCAAATCTAATATATATTCTCATCCTCTTTTTGAGGTCCCAGTTTTGTTCTATGTGGTGGAGCAATCGGTACATATATGTACGGCACACCCGAATGTCTTTAGATGGGATATGTCTGGCTCATGACCCATGAGTAGCGAATATTTTATGTTCACTAGATGGTCTTATGCGTATAAGCTCTATTGCATGTAATATCGCATGTCCCCAAGCGGCTACTGGAAGCCTCGACCTCAGAAGTAATGGTCGAGCTATCTAATGAAGGATTCATCTAATCCGTTCTATGTATGTACATGTGCCACGGGATGTTCCACACTTACCCCCATGGACATATAGTAGTCATTACACACTTGGGACGTGATTTCACCGGCATTATCTAGACGGTTAAGGTCTCTTTATTAACTTTAGCCGGTGATGGCCTTATAATGAGTTTCCCTTGTGAACATGCTTCACACGTGAGATCCTTAGGGATAACTCTTTTCTCTTTTAGGGTGTGCTCATTTGGATTTATCATAAGCTTACGCATCATACTATGACCCGGATGGCCAAGCCGGTCATGCCATAAAGTGAATCTCTCTATGAACCCTTTGTTCATTGCCATATTAGCATCGATCATATCGATTTTAGCTTAGTAGAGACTAGTGGATAATGCGGGTATAGTCTCTAGGACTCTCTTATGTCCTTGGGTGATCTCAATTATATTTAGGGATTCTTTGTTCCCTTCACCCTTTGTTTCAAGATGGAAACCATTCAATCTTATATCTTTGAAACTCAATAAGCTCTTCTTCGAGCTGGGTGAATATAAGGCATCACTTAGTTCAAGATGTGTGCCATTTGGTAATAAGATATGGGCTTGGCCGTATCCCTCAATAAGACTTGCTATACCCGCTATGGTGCTAATATTTGGCATTTATGAGATTTAGGAAAATATCTCTTATCTTTTGTGTGGCTCCACTATCCACCACAAATTTGTTCTTGTCCTCGGCCATTTCTTATATGGACAAGAATCATGTCTTGATGTCGAATTCAGATTTATCAACTTGGTTCTTTCAATTGTCTTTACCATCTTTATACCAAATGGGCTTTAGGATTCTTCCCTTTTACACTCTCTTGATAGAGGTCACAACGATGTTTGGGAGTCCTACATATCTTAGCCCAATGGTTCCCCATTCTATATCTATGGCATACTCATTTGGTCGAGTGTTGTGGTTTAGTACACCACAGCCTCCTCGCCCTCGACCATGGCCGTGGGACCACGGTTATGGTGGTTCCCACGGTCCGGATGAGTTATTGTGGCCACTACCACGTCCTTTCCATCCACCACGGCCACGACCGTGTGGTCTATTACTATGTACGTGGTTAGGTAATGGGGTTAATCAATGAGGTCTTAATTCTTTGTTTCTTATCAGTACGTCATTATTTTGCTCTTCTAGCAATAGACTCATCCACGGACTTATAGTCATGGATTCTAAGACTCTTCCAATCACATATAGCCTTTGGTAATAACATTCCACATATATGACAAGTGGACTTAGTTTTGTTTTACGGTTTGGCACTACAAGAAAAATGATTATCTACAGCGGCCGAAAAACGCTATCTATCACAACCATAGCGTTTTAACAAACGCTGCAGGATGAACTGTTATTGAAAGTCTGGCACATACGATAGCGGTTTTTTGTAAATGCTATGGTATGTATTTTTAAGATAGCGTTTTTCATTCTGCTATAATTTTAGATATGATAGCATTTATTTGGTGTTATTAATTAGCTATATAACAACATTCGTTTTTATAATTTTTTTTTATAATTTGTTTAGCAGATTTTTGTTATTTATGAATACAATAAATAAAAATAAATCAATTTATTTATAAAAATGAAAACAAATTACATAATGTTTTACAAAAAATAAAAACAAAGGGAAATTGAACTTAGCTCTACACAAAATAAAGACAAAGGTAATTTCTTGCATTGGTCCCAAGTCGCGGATGCCGGTTTTTTCAGCTTCATCAATTTCGTATGCAGCATAAACCTCAGTATTAAACCCAACTTCCTCACCATTTTATTGGTCTTAATGCCCCTTGCCTCTCCAAAGTAAATACCTGTAACCAATTTAGACTCCCAACACAGGCGGATCTTGTAGGCTCTAACAAGAAGAAATGTGAATGGAACTGATATGAACCTCTGCCATAAAACAATTGAACTCTTAAGACAAATTGTAAAAGAAGAAGACAACAAAAACATGGTTGAATGAAAGCAGAACAGAACGATGAGCGAGATGTACGATACCTTCAGCTTGTTGCAAGTCTGATAACACCCACATATATACATATGCTCAGTATTTAAACAATTGCAAATTCTGAGAATTCACTAAGGACTTGAAGTTTTCATCCAGCTCATCCATTAGCTTTTCCTTTTCCTCCTTTTGCTGCTTTCTCCATCTGGAAATCACAAAATAAAACAAACATTACAAACTGTAACTTGACATGTCATGCAAAACGAGATACAAGAATAATCACCCTGCCAAGTTTGCTCACGTCAAGAATTTGGAGATTCTCATTCTCTTGCTTAACAAGAAGTTTCTCATTGAATTGTCCAATGAAATCAACTTTCTAGATGATAACCAGTGAGCATCCCATCTAAGCACACTGTAAAAAATCAGAAATAAACAAACATTACTTATCATCAAAACACTCAAGGAATCAACAGAAGAGATTTAGTTCTTCCACCAATAAGAACGAAACTATGAATCTTAGAGCACACATTCAAAGCTCCAAATGCTTTTCCATCAGAGTTTAGCAAACCCTTTATCACATCACTAAGGAGAGGAATAATGAAGGTAAAACAAACTTGAAATTATGAACCCATAGCTACTGAAACTCAACCTATAATGTTGTCCATTGCTTCAATCTTTGCAGCTACTGAACTAGGTAAAGAAGTGCCATCTCCTTGCTGTTGATTACAATTTTTGAGTCATTTACACTTGATAGGAACTTGACTACCTGCAGCTTACAAATCCATAACCATTTAGTATCTGAACCTTTTGTTAAACGCACTGCCTTTTGATGAAAACTTATCAACAATGGTCATACCGCAGAGACATCTAATCACCACCGTAGATTGATCCGATTCCCTGGAGAATAAAAGTAGAAAGAGAGAGAGGATGTGAAAAGAGAGATTCAGATTACCAAAAACGAAGACAAAGCGGAACAAGAATCTCATCAAAATACATTAAAATCAGAGAGATATATACCGTCTTTGAACTTAACCGGAGGCGAAAGCTGCAGTTTGATTGGAAGAGTAGCCACCGGAGACCCTGCAATGAAATAGACAGAAACCATTAACTCAAACCTCAAACCAAAACCCTAAAAATCAAATCAAAAGCAAAGCAGAAGAAGATACAAATTCGTTCGTGCTCTACTCACCAAACAAAGTCGATTACTCCTTTGATATCTGCTCACCAGTAAGAATTGAAAACCCTAAATCGATTACTCCTTTGATATCTGCAGATTAAGAATCATCGATTATTAGTTAGAACAAAATGTGAAGACAAAATTGAAAACCCTAAATCGATGGAACTTCGTGAATATAAACCATAGATCTAACGAATATCAAGATATTGTTGACAAAACTGAAGAACCCTAGCTAAATCGAGTTATTGAACAACAAATATCGACAGAGATGACTCTTTCGACGGGAATCGATAGGGAGAGGAATCGACAGAGAGAGGAATCAATTAGAGAGAGGTATGAGGATTCGAGAGAGAGGCAAAAGCTTTCGAGAGTTGAAATGAGGAATCAAGAGAGAGGTATGAGGATTCGAGAGAGAGGTATGAGGAATCGAGAGAGAACCAAAAATTTTGCCTTAGAAATTTTTTGGGGGAAAGCCAAAAATTTTAGAGGTTAATCCCGCGTTTCTATTTTCCATCACACTTTTACTTTTGTTCTGCTATTAAATAGCCGTGTATTTTCCGCCTAAATTAAAGATAGCGTTTCATTAAAACAAAACGCTATAGAAAACAAGCGAGTTACTCAATTATAGCAAAACAACGTTAACTGCTATCGTCTAATGCTATTAATGCTTCATATTCTTGTAGTGTGGAGATTTTGCGACCTTTACCGCGGTCATTGTTCTCACGGCCTCTACCTCGGCCATTGTTCCCACGGCCTCTACCACCATTGTAGTTTCCTTAGCCGTAGGAGTTGCCATGACCTCCTCCACCACGTCCTCTGCCACGGCCACGGCCGTGAAAGTAACCTCTGTGGACGTAGTTGGATTCCTTGGTCACCTGAGGTTCTTTAGGCTCTTTGACCTTTTCGGCCCTAATTCTATCCAAAGGTCTATAGGATTTTCAATAGTCATATACTGATCTTGAGACTCTCAGTAAGATGGTGGCCAATACTTAATATTGTCTTGTATCTATCTTTCTCACTTGGCATCATTGCCTTATGTGATACATTAACCAAATCCTTTTGACTTTAGGATAATCTTAATATTCATTGCCCATTCTTAATAATTATCTCCTCAGAGATTTAGGGCATTACAAGTTGTAATTCGACATCTTAAGGATTTGACTTTTCCTTTTTCTTTAGGAATTTAATTTTCTCTTTCCCTTAGGAATATCTTTTCCTTTTTTAAGGATTTCCTATTTCACTTAATATTTAGAAATTTCATATCTTGAATAGAATTATGATTTTCCTATTTTGATTAGGTTTTACAATTTCCTATTTTGAATAGGATTAGGGTTTTTAGGATTTTCCTATTTACAATAGGATCCTTCATTTTCTAGGTTTCTAGGGTTCATGCGATTTTAGGGTTTTGATTTCTATCAATTTATGCATGCAACCAATCATAGGAACAATCAATCTAAACAACCTAATAACCTAATAACCTCTATCAATTTATGCAGACTCCACCAGTTGTATAAATCTCATCATATCTCTCAGTGTACAACTCCGTTTGGGCTATTCTGGTCGTCCAAGAAAGCTGACGTCTAGGGCTTTCCGTGGATAGTCAAATCTTCACCTGATTCTTCCTGAGTCTCCGGGAAAACGTCGTTGAAGGTGACTGATCGGAATCGCCGGCGGAGGGCTCGGCCAGACTACAGCGACTTCACGGTTTTGGTCATAACTCCCGAACGGTGGACTCAATTGAGGCGCGGCCGGCGGCTGTGGAAAGCTGATTCAAATATCTATTCGTGGGTGGGTAAATCGTCGCAACACTCCTTGTGGTTCGTGATGAGTCTCAAATTTACCGTTTTCTATATAGGATTTAGGTTTGTTATTTGAGTCAACTAACTTATATTAGATAGATATTAGGATTACTTGCTTTACTTAGTGTATTACAGGTCTGAGAAGCAAACATTGGAAAAGGAAGAGTTTTGGATCAACTTGGATGCAAATACACATATGAAGATGTAGAGTCCAGTAGACCCGTCGGAAGTATGGCCTCAGACGAAGACCTTCCCACCGTTGGATCTTGCTAAGATTTTGACACAAGATAGCCAAGGATGTTAGCTTTCATCTCCAAGTGGTTTGAAGGAAATCCAACGGTGCAATCAAGAGTTATGGCTGATTTACTGAAGACATGTCGACCTGCTGACGAAGCCGACACGGACGAGAGTCGGGATCGATCGATCCACTCTTAGGACCGATCGATCCCATGAAGAACTGCGGCCCAAGCCTATGAAGATAAGGACCGATCGATCCAGCCCATAGATCGACCGGTCCACCGCCTCTTTTGCCTCTTCTCCAAGATTTTCCATTTCTTTTCTTTCCATTTGTTGCTCTCTCCTTTTCCTATATAAAGGAGGCACGACCCCTTGTATTTTACAGACCACAATTCATTCTAAAACTTTTCTTTGTTTGTGGGCAAGAGATCTCAAAGCTCTCTAGCTCCTTTTTAGTTTTATTTTATCAATAAAGATGTTTTCCTTTATTGAATTCTTTGTTTCCTTTCCCATGTTTGAGTAGTTTCCTTATTAGGTTTAGGGTTTCGGAAGGGATGTGATTAATTCGTTAGGTTGTTAGTCTTGGAATTTAGGGTTTATAGTTCTTCGACTATTGTTGTTCTTAATGCTAGAATTAGATTGATCACCTAGTTCTAAGATCTTAGGAGATTATTAGTCGCTAGAACTAACCTTAGGCGAATGAGATCTCATAGCTTGGCACGCGAAAGCTCTTGCTATAGTATCTTGTGAACATATCAATCTTGCTATTAATGCTAGCTTTACTTAGGGAAGCCTAGCGGTATGCGTTTTCTAAATAGTATTGCTAAGTAGGTAAGCCTAGCGGTATGCGTTACCTTATCACCATGGATTGAGTTCATGAACTATTCTTTAATATTCCTTGATTTCGATTTACTTGTTTCACATCTTGGAAGAATACCCTAGACCTAATGTTTGTCTTATTATTGAATTTCCCGTTCGAATTAATCGTTGCTTAAAACAAATCTCTTAATTTGCTCCTAGCTATATTTAATCTAATCGTCTTATAGTGCAATATTGGTCTCTGTGGATTCGACCCTTAAATACTACAACTGATTGCCGTATTGATCCGGTAGTTGTTTTATTCTAGGTTAATTATTTGAGCGAAGATCAGTTCGTTGGAAAATCGCCCCGTAACAAGGAAGATCTGAGGACTCGGACAGATTGCACATGTTTCAGTAAAACGACGATATCTTTCTACCCACGGACTGGAATGAATCAAGGCCAGTGGCGCTGGAAAGCTGACTCGAAGAGCTTTCCAGGGATGTGTGGATCGTCGCGAATTTCGCTGTGGTGTGCCGGGAAATCGCTGTGAAAGATGGCAGCTCGAATCTGTCTTTCTCACTTAGGCTAAAACCCTAATCTCTTTTTAGCTCAGGCGGCTAGAGTTTCGTTAAGAGCAAGCTCGTGCTGATAACGTGTGATAAATCTCATGATTCTTATTCTTATTATTGATTATGAATGGAGGTTACAACTTATATATATACACACATGAGGAGGTTACAATCCTAATTGGACTAGGAATATAAGGCCGATGAACCACTAACACTTAGACCTCCTCTTGTCTTCTCGTGATGGGCCGGACCTTCTAGAAAATGTGTATGGGCCGCGGTTATGGAGTCCATCCGACCATGCGGTTTATAACATATATAATAAAATAAGGTTGTTTTTTAAAACTCTCTAAGAAGCTGACACGTCCTTAACTCACTTTATAACACAATTAATTTTTTTAAATGTAACGGTAAGTCTTATGGTAATTGTTACAATTAATTTTATTACGTTTTTGTTACATATTTAACATTGAAAGCAATTTTTTTTTTTTTGATATGATAATTTTTCTATAAATAGTAAGACATATTCAACTCTAACATCTCTTTCACAACCCATATAATTTCATAATTTTTTAATTCACCAAATAGTGTCTAATCTTTTTTCTTGAATTAGGTTTGCAGATTTGGAAGTAAAAGTAGATTTCTATCTATATAAGGTGGAAATTGATAGAAAAAGGTGTAACTTATATTTTCAATCTACATAAATTAGATTCATTTCATGGTAAAAGTTTTATTCATTATTCTCACAATATTTTAAAAAGATGGCACTGACAAAAAATTGAATCAGTAAATTTCACGCCAAAAACATAAATCCATAAATTTTTCACCAAAAAATTATATCCGGAAAGTTCCCGCCCAAACAAAGTGAACCCGCAAATTTCCTGCCAAAAAAAGTAAACCCGCAAATTTCCCGCAAAAAAAAACTTTAACCTGTAAATTTCCCACCAAAAATGTAAACCCACAAATTTGAACCCGTAAATTTTCTGCCAAAAATATAAAGCCGCAAAATTTCTGTCAAAAAAATTAATCCGTAAATTTTCCGTCAACAACATAAATCCGCAAATTTTCCGCCAAAAAATTAAATTCGGAACGTTTCAGCACAAACAAAGTGAACCTGCAAATTTTCTGTCAAAAGAGGTAAACATGCAAATTTTCCGCCAAAAGAGGTGAACCCACAAATTATCCCGCCAAAAAGATGTGAACACGTCAATTTCTTACCAAAAATAGAAATCCATAAATTTCCGCCAGAAAATGTGAATCCGTAAATTTCCCACAAAAAAAAAAACTGAACCCGTATCTTCCCCCCCCCCCCAAAATGTGACCCGTAAACTTTTCGCCAAAAAATGTGGACCTGCAAATTTCTCGCTAAAAACGTATATCCGCAAATATTTTGCCAAAAACGTAAACCCGTAAATTTTCCGCAAAAAAAAATTGAGCCCATAAATTTAATTACCAATTTTATAAATTTAAATACAAATTTTTGAGTTCGAAAAAAAAAAAAAATACAATTTTTTGTAAAAGAACCTAACAAAATGGATATCCGTAGATAATCCGAAAGTTTGCAGATTTCATTTAGGTTACACTAAAGATTCACGAGTTTCAAACGGATTTTAAGATTTGGGTTATAAATGAGTACGTTTCAAACGGGTATATATCGTCGGTGGTCATAACAAACCACATTTTAAGTAGAGAACAGGGGAGACGAAAGTGTAACGTCACCTATGGTTATTTTTTAAAATGAGTCACAGGAATGTATGCTTTGCATAACAGGTAAGGCAAAATGTGCAATACATTTGCTTGAGTATCATCAATAAGCCAAAAGAGGCAATTTCAACTTTCTAGGCTCTTCCAAAATTGAAAATACTTTGTTGTTGGACAATAGTATTTTCAATTTCTAAACTTTTTTGGGGGTACTTATATATAAGTTCAAATTATTCCATTAATTAAGTACCATCTCAAAGATATATGTGTCAAGCGATACAATGTATTCTCTTATGGGCGTTCGGGTACCCGATCGGGTTCGGGTTCGGGTTTTGGATTTTTCGGGTTTCGGGTTTATATATATAATACTGTGGATCTCGGATCCAACACCCAAAAATAATAGATTTGAGTTAAGAAAATAAGAACGAAATTTCAACAATAATTTGCTAAAAAATATTAAGTATGAGTATTATTGCCAAAAATTGTCTGTCTTATTACATTGGGCATCATCTTATATTTATACTCCTGTTCTAGGACATTAACTACAATAAATGCAATTATTACAATTATTCTCATTAACTATGTCGGTTTTGATTCTTGTATTTATTGCTGTAACAGCTACATTTGAATTCTTCTTAGGCTTGGGCCTTCTCTCTTTTGATCCCGATTTTTCGTGTCCGAGCTCATCTCTCTCCGAACTGCTCTTAATAACTTGATTGACCTTTCTTTGTTGGGCCTAAACTCGAGCCCAATTGTGAGGTCGGGATCCGGTATCAACAAATACCCGATCGGGTTTTCTATAGGTTCGGGTTTGGGTTCGGGTTATAGCATCGGGTTCGGGTTATTTCGGGTTCGGGCACTAGGTTCGGGTTATTTTCGGGTTTTTCGGGTTATTTCGGGTTATTTCGGGTTCGGGAAATGAACCCACACACCAGACCTTGGCAGGAGTATCTTCTTCTGCTTAGCTTTATCTTTATCTTGCTGATTATCACCATCTGCTTGAGTCCGGTGTCAACAATACTTCTTCTGATAAGATATCATTGTCATCTTCATATCTGTCTTGATTATCATTGAATGGAGATGATGAATCCGAATCCATCTGCAAAAGAAAAACACCAATAAGAAAAACATCTAAATAGAGACATAACTAACAAAAGAGAACCAGCTTAGGTACTAATGTTCCAATTTCAAATGCAAATCACTGATTAGCAACTTCATATTATTAGAATGAAATATACGCGATTAGCAACTTCATATTATTGCAGGTTACCGAATAAACAAATGTTGCAGGTGGATAATTAAATTCCAAACAAGTGCACAACACGTTGGAAAATTAAAACTAAGAGACAAAAAATCTCTTGCCACCACAAACAGCCGTCACTTGTTATGTTTCTCTTTTGCAAAAAACAAATTGCAGGTTATGACAAAAACTGGTTTCACAAAACCAAAAAATTGCAGGATAAAGAATCGCAACTCAAAGTCTGATAAGAATTTTTAATATGCGAAAAATAAGACAAGAGACATGCTATAAGCTTTTGGAGACTTTCTGAGATTTCTCTTCTAAGTTTCACAGAGTACACATAAGATAACCTTGTATGCAAGCAAGAAGACAAGTACATAATTAAACTAAACTTGCAAGAAGACATGACTGATGATGACTACAGTATTATTATATGCACAAAACATGACAAAACCACAGGAACATGTTCAAATTGTCTAAATCAAAGGCCAAACTTCGGGTACCCGGTTCGGGTTCGAGTTCCCAAAGCAATTGAGAACTAAACCCGTTCGGGTTATTAGGCAGATCGGGTTCGGGTTCGGGTGCGTTACTTCAGGTCGGGTTCGGGTTCGGAGTTTAGGGTTAGGGTTAGAGATTCATGTTGAGAAAGATTCAATGATTACAACACTAATTTTAAATCACTTTTAAGAGATTCAATGATTAAAAATAAAAAAATATTTCGAATAAGAGTGGACAAAAAGAACTTTACGGGAACATAGAGAAAACTTGGAAATTGAAAAAGATGTTTTATTTATGTCCCAGTTAAAATTTATAGTTGGTTAACTACATTATTATAACGATTTTTTATTATAATTCTCTTATATAAATTTTAGAAAGAGTGATTTTGTATTTTAATAACCGGATAAAATTTGCATAAGGTACAAATTTGAGTCTATATGGAACACTGGTTATAATGTTTACCAAATTGCGGATCCCGGATTATAGGTTACATACCAAATTACAACACTAATTTTAAATCACTTTTAATAGATTCAATGATTAAAAATAAACAAAACTTTCGAATAAGAGTGGACAAACGGAACTTTACGGGAACAGGGAGGAAACATGGAAATCAAAGAATAGGTTTATTTTATGTCCCAGTTAAAATTTATAGTTGGTTAACTACATTATTATAGCGATTTTTTATTATAATTTTCTTATATAAATTTTAGAAAGAATGATTTTATATTTTAATAACCAGGTAAAATTTGCATAACGTACCGATTTGAGTCTATATGGAATACTGGTTATAATGTTTACCAAATTGCAGATCCAGGATTATAGGTTACATACCAAATTACAACACCAATTTTAAATCACTTTTAAGAGATTCAATGATTAAAAATAAAAAAATCTTTCGAATAAGAGTGGACAAACGGAACATTACGGGAACAGGAAGGAAATTTGGAAATCGAAAAAGAGGTTTTATTTATGTCCCAGTTAAAATCCGAGACAGGAACGGGATGGGACGGGACGGACGGAAACATAAATTTAGAGAATGATTTTACGGGAACAGAAACGAGAAAAAAAATTAGAAATCGAAAAAAATATTCAATTTATGTTCGAGGTAAAATCTGGGGCTGCAACGGGATGAGACATGACGGAATCAGGATTTTAGGATGAAATATTACTAAAACGGGACAAAAATTTAGAAATAAAAAAAAGAAGTTCATTTATGTTTGAGTTAAAATCAGGGACATGAACGGGATGGGACCAGACCGGACCGGAAATTTAGGACGAGATTTTACGGGAACGAAAATGGGACAAAAATTTAGAAATAGAAAAAAAGGTTCCTTTCAGGTCTCAGTTACAATCTGGGACGAAAACAAGATGGGATGGGATCAGAAATTTAGGATGGCATTTTACGGGAACCAAAACGGGACGGAAATTTGAAAATAAAAATAGAGGTTCCATTGATGTCCCAGTTAAACTTCAGAACAGAAAAGAGACAGAAAATTTAGGACGAGTTTTTACACGAACAGAAACGGGACTGAAATTTAAAAATTGAAAAAGAGATTCTATTTATGTCCTAATTAAAACAGGATGGGACGGGACGGGTCCAAGAATATAGGACGAGATTTTACGGGAACGAAAACATGATGAAATTTTGGAAATCGAAAAAGATGTTCCATTTATGTTGAAATTTTTATAAATTATACCAAATAAAATTTGGGCAAAATTAACACTTTAAATATTTTGTTTAAGAACATAAAACGATAGTGAAGTGATGTTGGTCTAGTGGCAAGTCCACAGAAGACAGACACCATCACACCAGGGATCAAGTCCCCGACCCTATAATTTGTAGGAATTAGGCTAATGTGTCGGCCAGTTGTGGTCCAAATGTTGACAAAAATAAAAAGAACATAAAACGATATTTAGTATAATAAATTATCCATACATAAAACAACACCAAAAAAATATAGTTGAGAGGTTACATTTATACACAAACCAATTTTAAGGAGGTGGATGAAAATATCCCGAGCATGAGTGTCTTAAATTTTTTATTATTTTATTTTAACTACAGTCTTTGAGAATTTTTATTTATGTTTATAATTTGAAGGACAATTTTTATTTTAGTTTTATTTTATGGTCCGATTTGTCATTTTTAATTATTTATTTATTTTGATATTTTAATTTCATGTTATTTTTATTTGGTTATAATATGATATACATTTATTTATTATTAAATTGTAATAACTATAATTTTAGAAAATTATATTTATTGGTTATTTAATATTATGTTAAATAATTTTCAGATTAAATAATTCAAAGAAAATAAACATTAAGGCCCATTATAAATAAACAAACACTACAAAATATATAAACAAATTATAAACCAATATAAACATATGTAAAAAAAGCTCAATTATTAAAACAAAACCAAAATTTAATTTTTTCCGTAACAGTTTACATATTTCCAGATTTTATATACAATTTTCTACAATCTCAACAATTAAGCATAAATAAACCATCACTCAAAGTCTTAATTTTTTACACAATACCAATTTAAACATATAAGGTATATTCCTTCCGTGCCATGATACACGGGTTAGTAGTACCTAGTTTAAATACTATCCGGTTAACAATGTCAGATCTCAATATACAAATAATTAATTTTAAAATATGATTAACTAAAAAACAAGACTTGAAAAAAAAAAAAAAAAAAAAAACTTGAAAATAAGCACAATAATTAAATTAACCCAGCATTTGTCACTAAAAAAGTAGAACAAACCATTCACCATACGAAATGCCTTATTAGAGAAGATTTCTTGCACACTCGCTACAATATTTTAGTTTTCATAAGAAAATTATAAAGATTAAAAATCAACGTTTTCAGGTATGCTTCCACTCGAAGTAGATGTGCCATTCGTTGCTTCCACTCGAAGTAGCTGCCATTCGTTGCTTCCTCCTCCTCATCCTCCTCGTCCTCATGTAAGCCTTTCTTTGCTTCCTCCCCCGGTATCCACCTCTCGCAGGTTTCAGAAACTCATTTATGCTCAATGACTTCTTGGTCTTCTCTTCTCTCTCAGTTATGCGCTTGTCCTTCTCTGTTCCCTGATAATACCATTTCAGGGTTCGATTAGCACACAATTGATTATAATGTAGATTACTGAGATTAAGATGATACATTGATATATGGAATGGGATCGTCCAGATACTTTACCAGTTTGATGAAGACTTCATCGTTGTTGCTCTTTTTGCTTGAGAGCTGTTGCATAGCCTCGAACGCTTTTGTGTCAATCTTCCTCTCCTCAACCTTGGTCACCTGCAGAGCCTTCTTCTTCTCCTCCAAAACCTTCTCATACTCTTCTAGAGTCATCTCCTACAAACATCAAATTTGCATTAGATAAACAAAACATTCTTCTTAAGCTGTTGATATAAATAGAAATGATTTGAAAAAAGATGATCTTGTACCTTGGCCTCAGGCTCTTTCGCTTCTTTCTCTTCAACAGTTGCCTCTTTGTTTGCATCAGTTGCTTCACCTTCACCTTCACCACCTTGCTTCTCAACCCACTTCTGCTTGAAAAACAAATGCAGTGGAAAAAGATAACATGGGGTCAAATTTAGGCAAACAAAACTACAAGTGAGAAAAGGAAACTACTTGTGGTAAGATGTATTAAATCAGGATAACATGGGGTCAAATTTAGGCAAACCAAACTAAAATTTAGAAATCTCAATGTTTTCAGATATTAAAAACAGGCCTTTGGTTGCTTCCTCAACTCACCATGGTAGCACTCTCCAGATGAGCAGCTTCAACCGCCTCCTCGTCACTCTCATTGCTCTCATACACAGGCTGCTTGAAAACCAAATGCACATCCGGTGGAAAAAGATAACATGGGGTCAAATTTAGGCAAACAAAACTACAGGTGCGAAAGGGAAACTTCTTGTGGTAAAAAGCTTGTTTGACTCAAAAACAGTTGGACAACGACAAAACGTATTAAGTCCATCTGGTTTGGCTAGGATGCTTACTTACCTCCAGTACATGTTCTTTACTATCGAGATGCATGGTGAAATTTTCAAAGCCTTGGCCACAAATATCTTTGCAACATGCTGTGCAAACCCAGGAGACAGGTTCACCCGCTTCACTGCACTTATCCTCCTCATGTGTCCCTGAATCTTCCAGAAGAAATTTTTTCCAGAGGGACTCTACATTACGACGAACATATGGAAACGGTTGAATAACGTTGTATCCTGATGTTTGTAGATCGCTAATGATATTATTGGAGAACTCCTTTGGACAGGGGCGTATGAGCATCAGATTAGCTGGAGATGAATTGCTTGAGGTCCACTCATACATATATGGCACAAAGTCTCTGGAACCTGTTTCAGAAACTAAAGACGTGAGACTCGATTCATCAAGGGAGGAACATATACATTACTGTAGAAGATATTAACCGTGGGCGACGTTTTCAAGAACGATTCCAGTGGTGGACGAGAGCGCACGAAGGATGTCAAAAGGGACGTCTGTTAGTAAGCCAATGACAGTGATGGTGATACGACCAGAGTAGCCTTTATTCTTCAAAAACCGTTTAATACACGGACCAACCCGATGAGGATCACAGTCAGGGGGAACAGGAAAGCTCTTGATGTCCCACAAGACCGTTACAGCCCGAGCCTTCTCCTCCATGTACGTAGCCTTCATCATTCAAGATAACATGGGGTCAAATTTAGGCAGACAAAACTAAAAGTGAGAAAGTGAAACCTACTAGTGGTAAGAGGTTGTTTGACTAAAAGAATGGTTAGACAATGACAAAACGTATTGATACAACGAATCTGTCCGGTTCAGCTTAAGATGCATAAGTACCTCCTGTGCATGTTCTGGAGTATTGAGATGTGTGGTGAATTTTTCAAAGCCTTGGCCATCAACCATTTTGCATACTGAGCAAAGCCAGAAGGTTTCACTGCACTTATCCTCCTTAAGTGAGGCTGAATCTGTGGGGAAAAAAAAGTAGCTAGTTCAACAACAAGAGATTTGCTGGTTATTTCAACAAGACTCTGAGAGAAGACAAACACACACCTTCCAGAAGAAATTCTTTCCAGCGGGATCCTGCATTAGGAGAATCATATGGAAACAGCTCAAAAATATTGTGTCCGACACGATGTTTATTGGCATGAATGTGCGGGAAGAATGACGGATTGGAGGATATGAACATGATATTAGTCGGAGGTGTATTATATTTGATCCAATTATCCATTGCTGACAAAATGCCTACGGAATCTGTAAAAACTTAAGACTCAGGAAAATATCCAAATATCCACTAGTGTATATAAAGGCATAAGGATGAGAATTAACCGAAGGAGACGTGGTTAAGAACGATTCCAGTGGAATAGACCGCTCGCAGGACGTCACAAGGGACGTCTGTTAGTAGGCCAATAGCAACGATTAGAGATGTTATTATGGGCTTGTCCAGCCCGTTTACGTCCGTGTGCATTTATGTCCGTCCGTTTATGTCCATGTCCATTTATGTCCATTTAAGTTTTAGCCCATTTATGTCCATCCATTTAAAACCCGCCGGACAACAAAATCCATTTATGTCCAATTTATATGTTGATAATTTGATTTTTAATCAAACTCGTGAAATCACGTTTTCCCGCCAAAACTGTGAAATCGCGTTTTCCCGCCAAAACCGGAAAATAGCGTTTTCCCGCCAAAACCGGAAAATCACGTTTTCCCGCCAAAACCGGAAAATCGCGTTTTCCCGCCAAAACCAGAAAATCACGTTTCCCGCCAAAACCGGAAAATCGTGTTTTCCCGCCAAAATCGAAAAATCGCGTTTTCCCGCCAAAACCAGAAAATCACGTTTCCCGCCAAAACCGGAAAATCACGTTTTTCCGCCAAAACCGAAAAATCGCGTTTTCTCGCCAAAATCGCGTTTTCTCGCCAAAATCACGTTTTCCCGCCAAAACCGGAAAATCGCGTTTTCCCGCCAAAATCAAAAATAGTGTTTTCCTGCCAAAACCGGAAAATCGCGTTTTCCCGCCAAAATCGAAAATAGTGTTTTCCTGCCAAAACCGCGAAATCTCGTTTTCCGCTATTTTTATGTTTATTATTTAATATTATTATCTTTGTTAATTTTCTCCCTTCCTCCTTCTCTTCTTCGTCTTAGAGCGTAGGCAGGGTTTAAGGATTCCGAAAGCTCAAAACTTTAGCGAAAGTTCTCATTTCTACTTCTCTAAAGTTTGTCTCCGATGGCGGACGAGAAGTTGAGGATTCGTCTAGTGTTTGAGGACCGACGGATTCTGAGTAAGAATCAGAAGAAGCAAGGTCTAACACGGAGCTGGGTTGTTCTGAATCGTAAATGTTACTTTTTTTTTATGTTTTAACCATGATCTTTTATCGAATTTAAATATTTATTTTATCAACCATTTTTTTTGTAGCCGCTAAGATAATTTTCAGCTGCCTAAATAAACTTAGAGCTACAATTCGAACTTAATCATGAGAAAAACCGATACTATGTTCGGTTAATTTGGATATTATAGTTATTTTTATATAAAGTTAATTGATATATATATATATATATTTTAATTATAATATTGTATAATTAAGTTATATATATCAAATCTAAAAATAACTAATATTTAGTATATATAATTATATTTCGGGTACATATTTGGTTCTCGGTTCAGATTATGTTTTTCGGATATAGATTTTTAGGATCCATTCGAATATTTCTTAGTATTCAATTTGGATATTCCAGATCGAGTTTAGTTCAGATTCTCGGGTTCATATATTTTACCCAAGCTTACAACCACCTAACTATATACCTTATAGTTAAAATTCATATTTATTAATTCGCAATGCTTATGTTGTGTGTGTATAAGGAAATGTATTGTGTTATTAATTTTAACAGATTATAAAACCATATATTTTGTTTTTTCTAAAAAAAGTAATGCCTTGACATTATTCAATTGAAATACTATTTTACAACTATCTATACATGATATTTATCTTTAATATGTATACGATGTGTCTCTTTTTTTTTTTTTTTTTGACAGCTATAGGATGTGTCTTAGATTGAAAGAAAAATAAAGATTGTAAATAGCAAGTTATTGAAAGATTTAGTTGTAAAACAAACCGTTGTGTACTATGGTAGTCTATTTACTGTTTGGGTAAATACCTAAATAGTATAAATTTGTATAAGTAAATAATGACAGCTTGTTAATTTACAATTGGTGGATTTGAAATGGTTTATTAAATCTGGTGAAGTAAAAGAAAACAAAAAGCAGTGTAAAGGACAAATTGGTATTTTCCAATTCGTCTTCTCAATGAAGTTCAATGGTACGGTAGCTGTAACAACATCGTCTCACTCCCTTCGTGATCTCCAAGCTTCTTAGACTGATACAGATAAATGACGTATACTGTGTGAGTGTCACTCGTGTGAAGATTGTGAGCTGGAGGTTTAACACGTGGGAAGATGGGTCACGCAGGGTCACGCAAGTTTGCTATTAAGAGCATGTTGCTCATTTCACTTTTTCAGAACCGAAAATACTCTAAAGTTTGTAAATCTTTTCTCTCTCAATTTTCTCTGGATTTGGTGTGTTTAACCTCATCTATTGCTGGGTTTCCTTCTTATTTTGACAAGGTAAGCTGGTGAGAAGTTGAATCTGTGTTTATTTGAGCATTGATTCAAGGGATTTTCCATGTATCTCTTTTTTTTTGTTATCATAAACCCTAACTTATCGGTCTTTGAACCTCTCGTTTGAAGCAACATGCTCAATCGGTATTTTCTGATACGTCTTCTCGGTGAAGTTCAAATGGTACGGTAGCTGTAACAACATCGTCTCACTCCCTTCGTCTCCAAGCTTCTTAGGGTTTACCTGATTTCGAGCTCTTACAAATCTGCATTTTGTGGCGAAGGTTAGGGTTTCTAGTCTATTCCTCGTCGTTGTGTTTATGGTATTTTTAGAAACAAAACAAAAAGCATGGTATTTAGAGGAATTTCTCAAAAAATAAAGATCATAAATAGCAAAAAATTTCAAAAAAAATATAGTTTTAAAACAAACCTCTAGCGTTATATACTATAGTCTATTTATTTTTTTGGATAAATACCTAAATATAGATTTGTATAGTTAATTATTAAAGTTTGTTTTAACACGATTGGTGGATTTGAAAGGTTTTATGAAATATGGTACAGTAAAAAACCAAAAAGTAGTGTGGAATCAATTCGTCTTCTCAGTCATGCTTGTAGATTTCAACAATATCGTCTTAGATTATACTTGTACAGGATGTGTCCTAGATAAAAAGGTTTAAAAACAATGTTGACAAAGCTGCAAGGCTGATGGGTGGATTATTTCGTCTAACTAACGCAAGAAAATCATCAAATGAGGGTAATACTCAGTTTATACTAGTGTTGGAAAATCTAGTTGCAAAAGTGAAGTGCAAGCTGAATGAAATTTCGATGATTGAAAACAAGACATTGACCACTTTTTCTATACAACAACTGTCTGAAATTCCCTCTTTCCCAGTGATAAGGAGATTGAGAGACATATTGTATGCTAACAAGTAGAAGATGTATTCAAATGATTTTCACTGGGACCATGTCATGACTTTCGCCATATATATGTCCATAGTTGATGAGAAAATTAGTAGACTGGCTAGTGATGTAGAACAACAACTTAGAGGTTTGAAGACGATCAATGAGAAAATGTTTGAGTGAAAACAAATGAGACTCCATCAGTCAAACGTGTGAAAGAGCATGACCAAGTTCTAGAGTTGAGATCGAAAAATTATGCAATTCTTAACGTTGCATCTCCCATTGCAAATCGCCAATATGAATTGGGTGTTTGTGATGCAAGTGAATAAAAATCTGAACGTAATAAAACAAAGAAATGAATGCAAGAAATAAATAAAACATGTGTTGGGCATTAGGGAGTATGCAAGGAAATCACTACTCATAGAAATCAGTTTTTTATCATAGATTTAACATTTAAATTGTCTTGAACCAAGTACATAAAACTTGTTAATCCACACCAATGGTGCTAACTACTATGTTTAACATCCTAACAAATTAAATTCCCGCTCGTTATTAGAAAAACTCACAAACGCTAGGGTCACACACGCTCTAATGAACCAAGTTCGATATGTCATTACTTCATAGGTTATAACGGCCATAGTTAATCCAGATTTGTTTAGGAGATTTTTTATCAATATTTCAATGGTCTTTGCCATCGACGACCTCCTCGTTCCTTGCTTTCAGAATGTATAACATTAACCATGGGAAAATGGATAGTAGCTAGTTCCTCAATCTTACATGCTTCTTTTTCCGCCATTACATGCTACTCGGAAAAAGCCCTGAAGATGATGGTATCGATGCTAAAGTCATCCAAAGATGTAAATCTCTTGGAAACTCAAAGATCATATGATTTTGCTTAACCATATAGAAACCATGGCATTAACACCGACCATTATATTATTTCATAAAAATTGTTGTATTGTGTTGGTGGTCTCAATCAAAGCAATGCATAAGAGTACAAGATTTGAATGGTAGCTATATAAAGTCTACGTTTATTCTTTAGTCTTTTTATATAAAAAACACATAAAATACATATATGGAATAATTGATTCTTACAAGCAAGGGAAATGAGAAAGGTGGAGAAAATGTTCCTAATTAACCAGTAAATTAACACCACTTCTCCATTATTGGCTATTACTTATTATGGTATGAAAACTGAAAATAGGACAGAGTCGAAGACTCTACTCAACGTAGCTTTGGTATCATATATGGTATGGCTCGGTGTTTGCATCACATTGTTATTAATTTCAACATTTAGGGTCAGGAATACCACAAGACTTGAGATGAGAGTTAACGACATTTCTGTCGAGGATGCTACGGTCTTTAATTACATCACACAAGCATGATCGTTGCTCTTTCATTCTCTCACAACATGTACTCGGCAGCTTCATTCCACGAGCAATACCGTCAAAGCAAAGCTGAAGCGCATTTGATTTTCGCGGAGTTGTAACACATAGTTCTTCATTCCTCTTGCCGCTGGTAGCGTTAGCTTTTGCCAGAGGAGGGAATGACGCCAAGAGTATGACGAATGCGATAAGAAACAATGCTACGATCTTCATGTATAGTTGTTTGTTTAGATATTATCTATAGCAAATTGCTTGGATTCGTATTGTTTTCTAAGAGGATTTCTTTAGGTATTTATAGGATAATTAAGGATTCGCATTGTATGGTATTGCGTAATGAAGGCGTTTTACTTTCTTAATTAACATGCACATAATTAGTTGTTATGCATATATATCACTTTTCTATATAAATCAGTTTTCTATATAATCTTTAGAAATTTATAGAAATACTAGATTTAGATTTGTGTGATACACTGATTATATTAATATCAAGATACTTCTGACTATTTTGAAAATTTAATTAATTGGTTAATCTGCAATCAATTTCAAAATTTACGTTTGCTTATCAATAACAATTGTAAACGTTTAATGAAATCTGCATAGTTCAAAAGATCTCATACAAATCTCAAATTTTAACAATTGAAACAGCTATAGTTAGGTGAAAAGGATTAAGAAATTGAAAAATAAAACAAAAAGATGCAAAATCACTTATCATAACCCTTTTCCAAAAAAATTTCAACCTACGGTTACGCAATAATGAAAATGAGGAGTGGGGAGAGTGTTGTAGAGACTTTTAACATCCAGAGATGAGTCAAGCACACGTATGCGAAACAAGAATGGTTCATGAGTATTTCTTCTTGCTAATTTTCCAGATACGGTTTACCAGATCTGCTTTCAATTCCTCTGGGATTTGCGATTTTAAACCTGTTTTTTTTACATCTTCAATCAACCTCCTCCTGCACAAGCTCCAACCATTAATCCACCAAATAAATAAATAAATCAAAAGAGAGACGATTATAGTGAAACAGGTTCAAATCCAATACGTGCTATATAATCAAGTAAAGAGTCGGGTTTCACTTACTTTAAGTCGTTACCATCTTCACCATCTGCTCCTGATTGCTCTGTATGCAATCTTTTCTTGGCACGCATGGATATCTGTACTTTATCATACCATCCGCAAGACCTTAGATATGACGACGCGTCTTTCTTCAAGCTGAGGATACAGCAAACATATACACAATCATTCTAGGTTAGCTATGTCGTTCCATATAATCGGAGTATTAAAAAACAAACGCGCAAAACCAAAGCTACCTCTCTTTTATTGCTTCAAGTTCATTCCGAGATGATTCGTCTTTTCTGAGAAAAATGCAAGGGTCTTCCTTTGTTGAAGAACCCAAGGCTTTGGATTGAGTGGTACTAACACCCTTCTTCTCAATCTCCTGGTGATCAGTTCCATTTTGTGAGCCATTACTCACGCATGGATGTAAGTTATCCTTGTGGTGATCACCCCCATTGCTGGAGCCATTACTACTACACTCATGCAGATGCATTGTCACTTTGCGATCACTACTACCTGGTGCACTGCCGTTTTCTTTTACTCCATTGCCACCGTTTTCAGTACCAAACTTTCTCTCCTTGCCAGAGCAAACTCTAGTCGGCGAAACTGATACACCATTCTCTTTGTTCGCCTTTGGAGCTATGTTCTCATCTTGGAAAGAAAGTCTACCATTGATAGAAGGAGAGACCCTTTTGGCACCAAGGTTGAAAGATATACTGACCTTCGCATGTGGCTTTAGAGGCGCCTTT
Organism: Erysimum cheiranthoides; assembly: GCA_011420285.2. Classification (NCBI taxonomy): domain Eukaryota; kingdom Viridiplantae; phylum Streptophyta; class Magnoliopsida; order Brassicales; family Brassicaceae; genus Erysimum; species Erysimum cheiranthoides. The sequence goes on from CM022179.2 coordinate 20,554,433, forward strand.
TCAACTTTGAAAGAAAGCAACTTATCCACTTGGAGGGTCTGCTCGGCTTGTGGTTTGGGCCCAATAAACTTGTGGGGCTTTGAAGAAGCCAGATTATCCTTCTGGAAGGACTGCTCAGCTTGAGGTTTCATGTTGACACCATTAAGGGGCCCAATAAACTTCTGGGGCTTTGATGTCTCACAGCCATTAACTTCATGAGAAGTCCCATTGGATGTCACCAGAGTTTTAGCTGATGCTGGTCTCTGGTTCAAACGGCTGAAAAATAGGATATAAGCTTTCTCAGACAAAACCTCCTGCAAGGTGGAGCGTGAGACGATGGAATCATTGCAGCAATACCATTGACCCGTGGAATCCTACACACGGCAGTTAAAAAGTCAGTAAGCAGTTCAAGAGTGTGTGTTGCATGAAAACTGAAAAAGGGTCAGAAAATAACCTTCACGTATGCATAATAGTGCCCAGATTCAGGAGAAAATCCTGAATGCACAATTACCCCAAAAAGCTTGTATTCCGGTTGAGGGTCCTGCAGTTTTGACAAAGTAAAAGATTAACAATAAGCAAAATTGGGAAGCACAATTACATTAGAAACAGAAAATTTTTACAAGCTAGAGCACTATGATGATTCAAAGGTAGATGTAGGGACTTTCATGTAAAAGAACTTGGAAGCATCAATTCAAAACGGTTAGCAGCCTATAATGTGATCAAACATGATATAAATTGGAAGCATAATAATCAACTTAGCTGCTTAACAAAACTTTTCTCAACCTTAGCTTTTATATTTATTCAACTTAGCCATCGTGAAGACTATGGATATTCCAAATTCATTCTATATTCAAGATGCAAATCATGTTGAAAGGCTTAATCAAGTTCAAGCTCCAGTTAAACGGTGCACTAAACTATTCGCTTAGAATGTAGACTGTAGAGAGAATAGAGAGTTACATTCCTAAACTTTCTGATATGCCTCTAACAAGATATGCAGCACCACTAAAAGAATCAGGCAACGAACTTAAATTTAAGCTGAAAGGGTCAGAATCTTGTACCTTGCTTGCTTTACTCATGAAGTTCGAAAGAACCAGAATCTCACCAAATGAAATGGCTTTATCAATCTTCCCACCAATAATGCCCTCAAACCTCTGCAAAACCAATTTATTGAAAACACATTAGAAGTTATTATATAAAAATAACCGTCACTTTTTGTAAACAGAACATGATATACTTACTTTCAATTGGATAACAAGGATATTAGGCGCCTGGAGTATTGACATCTGCTTCCTCGCGGTCACCAGTTTCTCACAGCTAAACAAATGAAACATTTCAGTTAAAAAAATAGAACCTCAAATTGAAACAGTCTGAAAGAAAGATGTCTAGACGACTCAAATCACTTACTTATCGCATCTATACTTATTGTTGCCATCTAAAATCTCTTGCTGAAAGAACTTTTGCATTGATTCCTTCACTGAGTTACTGTGCAAAATTTCAAGACTGATATCCAGAATCTCATCCGCTTTATTAGACTCTGCACCACATGACAAACACTTCACTTGGCTCTGCAAAGCACCACCAAAAATCTCCTTCACCATAGTATTGCCATCACAGGGCTCATTACCCTTCATTCGTAGCTTCTTGAGACGGAGAGACGTATTGTGGCAGGCATTAATGACATAACGCAAGAACTCATGAGCGTCCTCTTGACGCCCACACTTAAAATGCTCGGCAAAAATTTTGAGGCAGCATGAAATCTTGTTAGGCGCATCGGTTGTAAGATCCACACTAAGAGACCTTGTTATTCTTTGCTCAACCATGCAAAAAGGACAGTCCCGTTTCCGCTCCCCATCCACATATGAGTCGCCTATCAAATATTCAAAAAAACGGTGGAACACATCACCAAACAAAAGCGTCAGAGATGCAAAAACACAAGTGAAATAACGAGAAAACAACACAGCTCTTTAGCAGTATATACAAAAACTATATAATCAACTACAATACCAAAACCTATATGAAGCTTATGAGGAAGGAAAAATCTCGATTACAGATCAGCCATATATCCCTAAAGCTTGAAATCAATAAGGAACATAAAAGGAGTAAACTAATGGAAGCGACCTAAGAACGAGATCTCTAAACGAGAAAGAGAGAGAGAGAGAGGGAGAAAGGAACGTACAGTGAGAGGAGTGTTTGTGAGAAAGACAGAAATTGGCGAGAGGAGGAGTGTAAGTGAGGCACTGAAGGACACTATTAAGGTAGCAAGTGTTGCCGAGATTCCGTAACCCTAAGGGCGGACCGTTCTTACGCTTCTGACTCAGTAGACTCGGCATCCAGCTCATCTGCAGTTTAAATCCCATTCAAAATCGGTTATTCTCCGCCGGATAAAACCAACGAAGCAACCGCTCGTCGCTGACTCGCCGCCACGGCGAAGCCAACAGCTGCGATCGCACCCCTCGCCACCACGCGTTTTCCTCGCTTTCTCTTCTCTTCTAATTCACGTGCTTAGGCTTTCCTCGCATCAATTTCTAGTCGAAATTTATGGAAGATTTAACGATTTCGACGGGGAAAGAGTTGGGGGAGACGAAGAAGAAGATCGAATTCGATGAAGGTAACTGCCGAGGGAAGAGACCCGCCCAGCAACAAACCCCACAATCCTTCGCGACTTTATTTACCCTTTTTCTCCCGTCTCCAATTTTTTATTTTCTTTTTAAAATCTAAAGTCCAGGTAAGATTAACAAAAAGGAAAGACTACAGAATAAAAAAAGGAAATACCGTTACTGGGCTTTTAGGCCCACTTTTTAGCGAATAGGAAGTCGGTACACGATTTATCAAAATAAATACATGTATCGATATTTTTTTAAGTATATCAAATTTAAGCTGATGATATTAAATAATTTATTTAATTCTTAAAAAGGGAAAAATCAAGCAAAATTTATTCTTCTGCCAAATGTGAATAAATGATAGATAACGTTCATATAATAATAACCTACAAATGGTGAATAAATGACGAGAACTGAACAAATTGATTAATCTTTTTCTTTTCCTGGTACAGATAGTATGAATAACTTATAGTAATTCCGAAGGTACATATGAGAAAACAAAACAATCAAAGATTACCTCAAGACTGATGATGAGAAACTAAAATTTTTCTCCGCTATCATTATCTCTCTGTATTAGTATTAGCTTGTGACACCAACGGTATAGATTCACCATCTCCTAATGTTTCTGTGGTGGTAGCTTTGGATGCTTCCTTCTTCAGCTTATGGTTGTTATAAGCCGCTACTCCGGCAATGGCTGCGTGTGAACACATAGCACAATGTAAGAGAAGCAAAAGTCTTTCATTTTTACCTCTAATTGGCGTGTGAGAAGTTTTTGTCTTACCGATGGCGTAACCGAAGAGATTGATGACTGTGAGTTTTGTGTCAGCAAAGAGAATAGCTGAGACCAAGACAACCACCCAATCCTTGACAACGCCAGCAACTCGGATAGTGAGAGCACTCGTGTGAGAAATCACCAAGAAAACCGACAAGTTGAGGGCAAATGTACAAAGGGAATTAAGGGTCAACACTACAAAATGAAAGTCCCATGTGCCATTGGCCTCCATCTTCGATTTTTCTAGAAAGATCCACGGTACAAACAAGCAAATAGCACTGCAGAAGGAGGCACACATAAAGATAAAGTAAACATTATGCTTACATAATGAGAGAACTGAGATGGCTTCTTCTTCTTTGATTTTACTTACCTGCAAGGGCTCACATAGTACATAAGCGAGATGGGGTTTAATTTGATGCCCTTCCTCTTGACAAGAAGCTCCATGAAGATTAGCCTCAGGGCTTCTCCAACGACACCACCCATCTGGTAAACCACTCCGATCCAGTTGATGTTTAATTCCCCATAAGAAGCCACTAAAACACCGAAACTTATGATAGACATTATCAAAAGCATCCTGCAGCTCATCATTTCAAGCCCAGCAGCTACGCCAAGAATAAACACAGCAACAGGCACTGCAAATATCCACAGTCCAGCTCACTAAGATATAAGAAATAGGCAATATGACTTGTGAGGAAATGAGAGCAAGAACAATTAGGTCTTCTTACTTATAGCCTTCAGCATCTGGGCAAATGCAACTGATATGTAGAGGTAGGCAGTGTTTCCCAACCAGAGGGTCATCGCAAACATTGCACCAATAGGAATAACTGATGTAACATATCTGAGTACATAAAATGAGTGATTTATTACTTAACCAAAGATTAGTACTACATTGATAAAATTGGTAAAGATAACTTAATTTATGGGTATTTTCAACTACTCCAAAATCAAATTGCTTACGAAGTCTCTTTCCTTCCTTACATTTCTAGTGTCATTCCTTCCTCAACCTTCACGATCTTCATGGAGATAGAGGATAAAAAGAGACCAAAAGTTAGAACCTGTACGTTCTTGAGCAAATATAAATAAATTGTTGCAAGATCGGATACCTTAAGAACTTTGGTAAGGATAAAGCACAAGACAGAGGAAAAGATCATATGGAGTAAAGTCAATCCTAGTGGATAAGGGAAGTTTATTTCCTTAGATGACAAAACCCACTGCAGCAGAACAAGTCAAAGACAAGAACGTTAGTCATGAAGCAAACTTTCATTAACAACCATGCCCTGAGGAAAAGAGAGAAACCACAATGACTGATTCGTTAATTGCTACAACTTGGACAGAGGTGAACTCTGATGCATAAGCAATAACAAATACGGTCGCCATTAAACATAATCAACAGCTCAGCAACAGTCCTCAAGACTTAAATTACAGTTTATTGTCAACTCTCATGAATTACAAAAAGTTTCTTACAGGTTAACCAGTATATCATATAGAAAGTACGAGCACAAGCATCTAAACTGAGAAATTGAAGCATCGGGTTTAAGACGAAAGCAAAAGCAATGCGATCATCAAACCTTACGCGTATCTTAGGCCTGAATAAACAGCGTTGTATGTTGATTTCTAAATTAAAATGGATTCTAAAATCTGCTAGTCAACTTCCCCGAAAACTAGCACAGTAACATTGCAACGAACCTCCTACACACGCAGCTCAATCCTTGCAAAAACTAGCGATCGGTTCACAAATCGAAAAAGCACAAAAAATACGATTCAAGAACATAGATCCAAGGAAAGACAGGTTGTGAGACTTAAGTTAAACCTTATTGAAGAAGATTTGACCGCTAGAAAGGGCGATATAGAGAAGAATGTAGGCGTAAGTCACGAATTCATCTCTCATAAAGCCTTTGCTCCGATCCGCCATTGAAACCGATTATAATGATCACCGGTTACGGAAAAAGTTGTCGCCAATGTTTTTATTTAGTATTTACTTATCGCTTTTCCGATTGCTTTGTTTCTTTTTCTTTCGTCCCCTCCTTCAATATATAGCGTTCAATTGATGTTGTTTTTCTTCAACCCAAGATTAAAATTGATTAAAATATTTTTTCAACAAAAATTTAAAGTATTCTAGATATTTTTAACTTGCTAAAACTAATTTAGTTATTTGTGGGTCATGTTATAGAGGGGTTAAAATTTACATAAATATAATTATATAGTTTTTTACGGGTTGATCTACTAAAACACAAAATAGAATAGTCTGATATAAAATGAGTTAATGAGAGGTTGAACGCTAATTCTATCCCGCTCCATCACATTCATTGGCAAAACTGAAAATTTTATCAAACTTTTATAATATAGTATAATTTTAAAAAATAATTAAATAATTTTTAAAAATTGTCATGTGGTGTACCGAAGGTTAAAATCTAGAACAACAAGTGAAAACATAGCTCTTTACATTAAAACTTTTCTGAATTTAAATTTCACAAATCATAAATAAATCTTGCAATCTATATATATAATTAGAGAGTTCACTCTCCTCTTAGGGTGTCCACATCAGCAACACATCAGCATACACATCATCATTAAAAGATTCGAACCCATTACCTTATGCATTTAGTGAGTGCATTTCAAACCAACTTACCATTTAAATTGTTTTGGTTGATATCAAAATTTAATCTATATATGTTACTTTATATAAGTTCCACACAATTTATTTATTAAAACAAGAAACATTAAAAAAAAATTATTCACATACTTTTACATCATCATGTTTTAATAAAAGAAAATATTTGTTCACAAGCAACAACATGGTTTAATATAAATAAAAATTAATAAAATACAACACACAAAAATATATGATAAAAAATACGATAAATATACAAGTAGATAGTTCAATTTTACTCAAAATGAGAAATGATTTACATCTCAAGAAAAATGTATATTTAAAAATTTTAAAATAGTGTTAAAGTAGAAATTTCTACATCATCAAATAGAATTAAAACTAAAATTAATGACTTTATTAATTCATATATTTTAATATTAGTTATCTTTCACTAAATTATAATTTACAAGATGAACTTAAATAATAAGTTAATGAAATAATAAAATACATCACAAATAAGATAAAAATATAAATAGAAATTAGATGCATATAAAATTAGATAATTTTCAAACATATATAATTTATATATGAAAAAAAGAAAACACAAAAAAAGTTATCACACTAAAAATATATTAGTTTTTTCAAAAGTTATAAAATATTTAGAGTAAAAAAAAGTTTATATGATAAAAAAATTATAGAATTTAGATTATACGAAATAAGAATATCTATTTTTCAAGAAAAAATATGTATCAAAAATCAAGATAAAATATAATATGTTTAAGGAAAGGATTGTGGTCTAAAAGTGGAAATAGATACAAGATTTTTTCAAGCGGTAAGATTAGAGTGCAATGTTTGGAATAGAAAGAGTTCAAAGATAATATTTAATATGTAAGAAAAGAACATTTTATAATAAACAACCAAAAAATATAAAAATAAAAAGATAAAGAGAAAATAATTATAATATAAGTTAACAATTAATCAACAATCTAATCAATTATTTTAACAAAGATAACGTGAAAAGAGATAAAATATCGCGAGGTAGACGAGTGCATCTTAGAATATGACGAAAAAAGTGACAGTGAAATAATTTCAAAAGAAATTGACTAAACTTGAAAAGATGTATGAACATGACTTTGTCGTTGAGATTGTTTTCTATTTCCCTGAGGTTTTTCAAATAATTTTTTATTACCACGTGTTACCTAATATTTTGATGTTTTTTTCAAGAGAAACATTATCTCGACAAAATTTATGTTATATATCATTTCATGAAAAGTTTTAAGTTTATATAGATTTATCTTTTAAAATTTAATATATTTCTATTCACGACTTATATTGTTAATAATTTAGAAGTAAAATATGTAAACTAGATAATGATTTTTTTTTTAAATTATTACTAATAAATTCACTTTATAAAAAAAAATATTTAATATATAAAAAGTAACAATTTTTTAAAAAACGAGATAGCGTTAAACCCGCGCAACGCGCGGAGTCCTTTTCTAGTTGATAAGAATACACCAATCCCACTTTCCCAACAATCCAACATCCATCGTTATAATGATTTCGTTCAACTAAATAATAAATGCTCCTTACCTCTTAGTCAATGTATACAATATTTCGTGGCCTTCTCGTAAACCATGCACATGCATTTGTGCCTTCTATATTAGAAGAGATAGGGAAAGATGCAAAGACTATATTAGAAGCGATATCATTTAACATTTATATATATTTTTAAACTATATTAGAAGAGAAAGAGAAAGATGCAAGAAGTACACTGTATGTGATCATAGATAATCATTGGCTTCAAATTTATATATTAACCTTGCTATTATTTTTTTTTGTCAACATTTGGGTCACAACTGGCCGGCCCATTAGCCTAATTTCTACAATTAAATTGTAGAGTCGGAGACTCGATCCCTGGTGTGATGGTGTCTGTCTTCTGTGGACTTATCATTTGCCACTAGACCAAGATCACTTCACATTAACCTTGCTATTTATTTTGTTGTTTTTGTCATATTTTGTGGATATGATTGTTTAGTTCGATTATCATAAACAGAGTATTCCAATACGGTTGCTCAGTAATCACCTTTTCCTCTTGTTATTCATCTAATTCTGAACCTTCCCACAAGAAATTTTAATTATAATTCTGAATTTTCGCAGTAAAAACTTCTAAGGCTAGCCATCAAACAAAAACAGAAATCGCATTTCGTTTCTGTTGCAACCATTTTTAAAAATATGAAAAAGTAAATATCCGGAGAGTTTTTACCTTGCTTTGAAATGAAATAGATTTCAGAAAGGTGAATCCTTCAACGTATATAGTTCTTAGGGGTCCGACGTCATTTGAAATTGCAACTTTTCATCAGATTTGTAGACAGGGATTTTGTATTGTCCCTCTTCCACCAAACCATCTAGAAAGACATAAAAATGTTAGAAATATGAGTCAATATGGAAAAAACGAAATTTGGCTACCAGCAATGTCACTGATGCGATTCGAGTTTTTCGATTCACTTCCGCAATTTCCAATTTACACAGACTCCTAAGAATTGGCTTTTTCATAAAAAGAAAGACTCGTTTAAGCCTAATGCATAGGTTGGTTTTGACAGGAATTGTAGATGAGACCGATTTACATAAAGATAATTCATGTAACAGTCTCATCACATATGTTAGAGAGCTAACCAAGAAAAAAACTGTAAACATTGTCCTTCAAAATTTAATTAACAAACAAAAATTTCAAAATTTACAGAGATTGGTAAAAGTAAATGGACTATACCAAAGAAAACAACCGCTATTGATACGGCCATTTGTTAGAATGAATTTTTTGATACACAATGCCTTTGTTCTATACTTCTATTTTTCAATGTCTTAATGTAAAAATCTTAAAAAGCTAGTTTCTTGTTGAATTCAAAATTGATCTCTTGTGAATTTATCATATAAAAAGAAGTTACTTCGTATAGTTTCTAAAAAATAGTGTCGTGCATGTATATATAGAAATGCGTGTTTAAGCAAGACTTGGGGTATTTAGGTAGGCATAATTATTACATTTTTAATTGTCTATTTTACATATAAAATAGACCAAACAAGATAAGCGAATCTAGCTAGCTGGCAAAGTAGCTGGACTTATATATGAAAAAGGAGAACGTTTGATTAATATTCGATCGATTGCGACGATCCTCACCACTCTCATTGGTGCAATATCATGAAACACGTTTTATATATATTATTGGCATAACATTTGGGTGAGAGAGAATAAGTACGAGTGAGTCATATGCTAATGCATTTTTTTTAGCCAGTAATAATATGTTTTAGGAGTTTCTTCATGAGATCCGATGAAAAGAGTTCAATAAAATGAGCTGTCCACTTAAATCTAGTGGACAAAAAGAAAGAGTGAATCATTTCCAACTAAAATATTACTATACACATGCACATTTTGGATAATTCTAAGTTCCAATGAACATAGTGATTTATAAATGAGCGATATTACCGTGTTTTCGCATGTTTTAAAGTGAATATTTTATGTCATACGATGAGAAAAGTTAGTAGATATTTAAACATAACTAAGCTCTATTAGTATATGGTTAACTATTCGAATGGTGGAAAAAAACAGAGAAAATAAAATGGTTTAAGATAAAATGATTGATAGGTCTTATTGTGGACAAGAAGTTGGTCAAGTGTAAGAAAGGCAGTTTGGAAATGAAGCTTAGCTGCACATATTAGCATCACGTGAAAGCCTTTCTTGTCCTCCTTCTCTTTTAGCTATAATTTAATTAAAACGGTCACACAATATGTTTAAGTCTTAAAACCTCAAGAAGTGATTTACAATTATTCGCGAAACCACTCTCTTTTCTAAATAAAGAAATGCGATCATTACATTTGGGAGCATATTTCATCAAAACTTATGTTTATTAGTATAAACAAGATATTTCATGCTTTCATCACTGTATATTCAAGAGTGTGAGTGGGGTATTTGCCCCAAGACTTCCGATCTAAAAGAGATTTAGAAAAACAAAAGCCATCAAAATATCAAGTAAAATCTTCTAATTGGATTTTTAGCCATCAACCCTTGCTTTTTTTTTTTTTTTTCCCGACAACCGGCGAAGAGCCGGAGCCGGAGATTGCCCGGAACGAGAAGGCGATTGTCGGGGAAAGCCCTCCCCTTCTCTCAGCGCTTCATCGGAGGTAAGGGTGGTGCTCAGGTTTGGTGGGAGTGAGTTAAGCGCTTGTCTCCGACATTGGAGAACTCTTCTCCAAGTGATGCATCGGCGGCGCAGCGTCTCAGGCGGAGAGATCACTAACAGAAGGGTCACGGTTGAAGACGCCGCAGTATCTACTGTGAAGATCTCGGCTCCGATGTCTGAAGCTGTCGTCTCCGGTGTGACGGAAGTCACTGGAGATTGTTGGGATCCGTGTTTAGTCCAGGAATCGGTGGCGAGGGTCAGGATTGAGCCACCATGACTTCGTCGCCTCAACCTTGTGGTGATTCCGCCGGACCGGATCGATGGGTGCTTGCTCGGGCAGATCTGGAGTCGCCGGTGCTAGAAAAAGATGGTTGGTTCCCATGGGGTTGGGTCGCTCAGTTAGGATCCGGCTCCGGAGAGCCGGTGGTCGTCGGTTGTGCATGCTGGGAGATCCGCGGCGGGTTGGTGGTTCGTTCAATCGGAATCTGAGCCGGAAACCGGAAGCTTCTGGTCTCGGATCCGTGCCGACGTTCAGACTACGAAGCCCTTGATCTTGCTTCCGCCGGCACTAGTGCAGAAGTCGCCGCCTCCGGTACCATCGCCAAGTTCCGAGATCTTTTTCCGGCGCCGGAATTGATTCCGGTCGGCCCATTTTGTAACCTCCAAAACTGTGTACTGGGCCCTAGCCCAAAGCCCATTAGGGTTGATTAATAAAATTTTATTTTAATTAAAAAATAAAAAATATATATATATATATATATATATATAAATGTTGAAATTGTTTTGGTTTTTATTACAAATATCTCTATGATTTCACAAGATGGTACCACACTAGAATTGACATATTTTCTGATCTATTGTAACATTTAATTTCCACGAAAAAAGGTCAATGAGGCATCCTTACGCATAGTTAGATTATTAAGAAACTGAGAAAAATTTTGATTTAAAAAAAAAAAAAAAGAAACTGAGAAAATTTTGTATCTTTAATTAATTCAAACAAATAAAAGGAAACATAAAAATAATTAACTTTATTTTGCTTGTAATGTCAAAAGAGAAAGCGATTTATCACAATTTTTGGAGAACACCCACTTTCCGTAATTTTCAATATATGAATTAGACAACTCTGAATCGAAGTTGGTCCACGAAACATTAATATATTTATCATCGTGTGGAAGAGAGATTTATCAATATTATTTAAAGATTACTCTCTTATTTCATTTGTGCATGACAGCAGGAACAAATATTAAGTATGTGATTCGGAACAGTACTCATAAAACATTATTGGAATCTAGAAAGTCACGACCAAAAAAAAAAGGAATCTAGAAAGTCATGCGCGACACCAACGGAGTCCACCTATAGATATATTCATATATATTAGCTACACATATATAATATATATTGAAATATATGTACGTACGTGTGTACCTTGTATTGTGTGTGTACTTGCTATTCATAGAGGAAGAACTATGAGCCATCTATAGTGTCCAAGAATTCAATTGGATATACTTTTATAACTTTTCACTTAAGGCTCTAAGACATTTGGCTTCATCAAATATACAATAGATTAAAGATTAACTTGAATTCATTGCCAGTAAAATTGAAATCCATTTGATAAACGTTCGCACCAATACAATATCGACAAAAAATGACTGCAAATCGAGATTTTTGTAGTTATAAAATGCGACGATTAATCTCGGGTTGATACTTGAAAAACTTTTAGTAGTATGATGCATCATCATCAAGAGGGATCATACTCGTGGGTAGAGAAAAAGAGGTGGGGAAATGATGATATAAGAGTGTGAACTCAATAGATCTATGAAAGGGACTAACAATGATAGAGAAAAGGAAAAGAGGTAACAAACATCTTAAAGCTCCTATGGGTTGGAGGACAATATGACTGAGATCTCTTAATGTGGGGTCTTCTTTTAAGATAGAGACACTTATAATTGGATCCATCACTTCCACTACTATCTTACTTCTTACTTTTTTCTCTCTCTCTCTCTTGCTCTTTCTTCTTTTTGATTTGATGATTCTTTCTTTTAGTTTTACTTTTCCTTTTTTTTTGTTTTCTTTTCATTCGACCATTTGCACCAATGTGTTTGAAACCCAAATTTTCAATAAGAGAAAAACTTGTTCAAGCTACCATTTTAATCTATTTTGTTTCTTAAAAAGGTTAAGAAAAAAATTAAAACTGTTTTTATCAAGGGTTCTTAAAAGATTCCTGATTTTTCGTGGTATTTAAATATAAATAAGAGTGTTTCTGAAAACATAAAATATCTTATATTTTAGAACACACCCTATAAACATTTTCATGAAATGATTTTTCTATATATAATAAAAAGAGAATGGTAATGAAAAATTTGTTGCCCATGTCCGATTTTTGTTCCTATATATAATGTCCGATTTTTCTGGACCACTACTGTACTTTGGATTTTTGTAATTGATAACAAGTTGTTCACTTTCTTAAGTCATGTATAAATATTTAATTTACAGCCAGAATACCAATTTGGTAAAGTATTGTTTGTATCTTTCAAAATGATAAACTACAACTATTCTTTCCACATTTTACTATCTGCAAGTGTATCAGTAAGACAGTAAACATCAGTCTTCTGTCTCTCAATGTTAATTTTCTTTTTCCAAGAGGTGAATTTTTAAAGATTTAGCTATATGCAGTTATGTATTTCTAAAACATTAAAAAACCAAAATAAGAAATTTATATCATTTCCTTTATAATAATGTAAATTTCTATAGTTTCCATTATAAAAAGTGAATATACATTATATAGTTCTGCAATATGGATCGGGTGCGATGTGCTAAACGATAATCGTTGGGCTTCAGCCCATTTTACTCGAGCCTGGGTTACTTAGAAGTTAGAGAATTCGACATCAAACCTTAACATTAAATATTGTGACTACTCCAACGTATAGTAGATACTAGTACATACGGCTTAATGTTACATCAATTTTTTCAGTGTCTATAAGATCCAAAACTGAAAAAAAAAAATAGAAAAAAAAAAAAAAAGAAGCTGATACAACATATCTGGTGGTTGGCCTGGTTAGATTTTGTTGGAGGAAAATTTAGGTTGGTTTATTTTTTATCGCTTTTTAAATTGTTATGTTAAATGTATAGATCGTTTGTAACTGTATATAAAAATAAGGATACTAATATTTGACAAGAGAAGTCTCGGTTTACCCATTGTGGAGGAGACATATTAACAAAATCAACTTTTATCCTTTCAAAATCCGAAGAAGCATCTTATATAATAAGAAAAGGTTGTCTTTCTGACATGCCCTATCAATTCGACACGTGTACCCTTCCTTTGTTCAACACATGTCCCTCTCACTATTTCAAGTTTTCAACCCTCTTCGGTTCTCGGTTCTTCTTTTTGTGGTACCAAAATAAATAGAAAACTGCATAACCAGAAAAAAAAAAAAAAAAAACCAATCGGGGATACTACCCTAATCCTCAAATTACGAATCCTCAAATTACCTTCCTCCTCTCTCACACGAATCCTCTAATTTTCTTCACCTTCCACCGATCGACTCAGATCGATTTAAAGAGACCAGAAACCTTGACTTCTTCTTCTTCTTCTATGTGTTCGTCCTCTGTTCGCTTACAATCCTTTGAAGCTACCAAAGACTGCTCGGGTCAAGAAGACAAATTACAGGATCCACGACTTAGCTCCTCCGTCGTGTTTCATGTCTCCCGGAAAGTCTATCCTCTTGGGTAAGTGCCAGATTTCACATCTTTTGATTGAACTTCTCAGCTTCTTGGTACTTTCTACGGACCCATTTGTCGGAAGAATCTTTCTCCGTTTGATTTCTTTTTTCCTTCTCGGGATTTGAGCTTTTGTAAATCTACCTTTTACTAACTAAGAATTTTGGTACTAATTGAAGCTTTCCTTTGTACAGCCACTGCGATATGCAATTGCTAAAACATTCTACGGTTAGTTTGTATTTGCTTTGAACAAATTCAATATAAGTACAATTCTATTAGAAACTGAGCGGTTGTGTCTTGATACCACTTCTTTCAGGTTATGTTTGGCTCCAATGTTACAATTGCTGTCCAGGACCCTTCATATCCGGTATTGTGACAAAACATAAAGCTAAATTTGGTTAAAATCTGCTAATTTTCTACCACCTTTAATCTTTGTTTCTCTTTTCAATTTGATACACAGGCTTATGTCGTTTGCTGTCACTTTGGGTTTAGATTTCGTAGGGACAGACAAAGGCAGCTTCACCTGTCACTATAAGTAAGAGTGTTCTCCTTCTCCGTTTTCAATTTTTTTGGAATCTTTTTTCCCTTTTTGATATGGGAATACACAGGAAATGGATCTTCTAATGAAGTTTTTGGCTCTGTGTACTTATTCATTGTCTCAGATCGGTACACAGAACAATTTACTCTTCGTTTTTGTCTCAGAAAAACTTTGGCTGGCTCTTTTAGCCCTGGAGATCAACAGAGGAGACCAAGCTTCCCCACACAAAATTCACTGGTTAGTCATAAATGATCAACAGAGGAGACCAAGCTTCCCACACAAAATTCACTGGTTAGTGGAAGTGAGTGATGGAAAGCTTTAACTTGAAGTCTGCCCTTTTCTAGAATATCATGGAAAGCTTTGATTATCCCCATCATATGTTAATTATAATAAAAGGTTTTTGATTGCCCATTCAATCTTACAATCATTTAACAGAGTCTGAGACCTCAAATGAGTGATTACTCTTCCATTACTCATTTTGGTTTAATGTTTTGCAGCCAAGAACTATAAGAATAGGAAATTAGTATGTTATAATGAACAAAAAAAATTCATGAATGGCATTCAAAGTTATTTTTAATTTTTAGGAGTTACAGTATAATACTTCACTATTTAAAATAATTCTTTAATGACGTTGACTCACCACTTCAAATGTAACGTATCCACAATTTCTAATTTTTCTTTTTGGTAAACAATTATTTATGCAGCTGCTTATTTCTTTTTATATATGAACAACCAATGAATTTGATATTTTTACTATTGAGCTAACCTCCCCCACGCCAATAGCCGATCAATTTCTCAGATTCAGGTTTCAATTGAGGGTTCTTGCCAAACACTTGAAATATACATATTGACATGTAATGAAAATAAAAAATAAAGAATGAAATGAAATATTAAGCTAAACTATATAATTTTTAGTTTCTCCCATTCTAATGTTCCATTTAATTCATTTGCCTATTTTAAGAAAACTATTGGAGGAGGAGGTTTATCCAATTACCCTTGTGCGTCCACCTGGATCCCTCTCACGGTCAAATCTCTTACAACCCAGTTTTCTGGGTTTTAGGTGCTATGTGGATGGTTCGTGGAAGGAGACAGATAATTTTGCAGGTTATGGATGGTGTTGTACTTCTTCTGATTCAAGATCAACAATGGGAGCGGCCAATCGACGAAGAAGTTTGACACCCTTACATGCGGAATTGGAGGCTTTGATGTGGGCGATGCGATGTATGATTGGTGCTGGAAATCAACATGTCGCGTTTTTGACAGACTGCTCGGACCTGGTGAAGATGGTGTCTTCCCCAACAGAATGGCCGGCATTTGCAGTCTATCTAGAAGATATCGCCGCCGATAGGGAAGAATTTTCATCCTTCTCTTTATCTTTTGTTAAACGAAGCGAGAATGTCCAAGCGGATAAGTTGGCACGAAATGTTCGTGTCTTACCGCATAGTGTTACTTTTGTAAACCACATTCCGCCAAGTTGGCTTTCTTAAGCTAATTAATATATTCAGTTGACAAAAAAAAAAAAAAGAATAACGCTTTTCTTTTATAATAAATCTCTTTAAATGAATGTATATTAATGAGAAATTCAAGTGTCATGAACGTTTTATTTAATTTATTACGAACGTTTCAGGTTTCATGGTGATTTATTCAGAACGAGAAGAATGGCTTTGAATGACTTTTAATATCAAGCTAAACTATATAACTTTAGTCAACATCTTCGTTATATATATATATATATATATATGTAATTATGATTGTAAAATTTTAATAATAGTTAAAAAAAGGAATTATATTTCTCTAAAGAAATATGATAGACATAGTTTCATATATTTCTTCTTTGTTTTCCTTTCATCATTTAATATAATAAAATTAAATCAAATTATTTTATAATCAACAAATTTAAAATTATATAAATGAGAATGTGATTTCGTATTTGTAGGATAAAATGTAAATTTCATTAATTAACAAAATTTACAAAATAATGCTTTTGTCAACAAAGAGTAATCTATTTGAATTAGACTGATTATATTTTGGATGCTTTTGTTGAATTTTATGAAAAAGACATGGGCCTAGGCTGTAGAGGAAGTTGCTTCGTAAAGTCTCGCATTCCTTGCAATTCAGAGGCAATATGTTTTGGCATGGACCAAATTAGAATTTGTTTTGATGGCGATGAAAGTTGAAAATTTATGAACTGTAGTGTGATACATGAGGTATGTTTTGATATGCTAATTGAAAACTTATTTATATATTCAAAAATAATTAGTGTTCGACACTACATGAACTGATGAACTCATGAATGTTATAACTAAAGTCTATGTGAGAAATATGAATTCCTTGAGTTTTAAGATCTATAAAACATATTTTAAATTAGCTTTCAAGGAATTTATACTGTAAAACATTTATTATTATAAATACTTTCCATTGAGGATAAATGAAATTTTAATACGAAAAGATTAATTTGTTATCTCACTTTTATGTTTTCGTTAAAAAAACATGTGATTCTATATTACACGTCAAATAGTTTAATTACAACTTACAAGTGTTTGGCCTTCGGCCACGAGTTGTTCTTAGATCTGTTGAAGATAGTCTTTTACATAGAGTCTATCATAGTGATTAGAGATATTCATTTGGTTGTAAATTTTGCAGATTTTTGGAATTTACTATTGAATAAACCTAAAAATTTATATCTTTATTTTTACTGTATCATTTAAATTGTATTTTCATCCCTACATTGTATAATCTTCCCTTTTTGAGGTTTTAAAATAAATAAACTTTGCCTGGACAATATAGAAATAAATACATATAAAAATTATTTATAAAAGTCTTGGACAAATTTTTTTTAAAAAAGTCCTGGACAATATAAAAAAGTCTTGGACAATATAGAAAGTCTTAAAATGAAATCATGGAGAATATTAAAGAGTCTTGGACAATATAGAAATTTTAAAAAGAAAAATTCTTGGATTCACCCCTAGGGGTGAACCCATCTTATTCACCCCCTTCTAACTAACTAATCAAAATTAGCCATATCATTTAAATAAACTAATTAAAATAATTCATAATATTTAAATAAAGTAATTAAACTAAATCAATTATTAACCCCACCAATTGATTATCTTATTTTACAATTAAACAAGATTATATATCGGTTTGGATTTATAAATGAAGATTATGGTTTAGATGTTACAATTTTTACGAAATTATATGTCGGTTTGGGTTTATAAAGGAGTGGTTAGGGTTTAGATTTTATAATTTTAACGAAATTATATGTCGGTTTGGGTTTATAAAGGAGTGGTTAGGGTTTAGATTTTACAATTAAAACGAAATAATATATCGGTTTGCGTTTATAAAAGAGTGGTTAGAGTTTAGATTTTACAATTAAAACGAAGTTATATGTCGGTTTTGGTTTATAAAGAAGTGATTAGGGTTTAGATTTTACAACTAAAACCAAATTATATGTCGGTTTGGTTTTGTTAAAAAATTGTTATATGTATACAGGTTTTGTTTTTATAATCTATTTTGTTTTTCTTATTCTAATTTTGAAAAACAAATTGAGAATGCAATTTTATAGTGGTTTTTTCTTTTCTCACGTGAGATAAAATTAGTGGGGCTCATTTAGTTTAATTATTTTGTTTAGATATTATGAATTATTTTAATTGATGACATGGTTAATTTTGATAGGATAGTTAGGAGGGGGTAAATGAAATGGGGGTGAACCGAAGAATTGTTCTTTTAAAAATGAGTAAGTCAAAATAAATAAAAATATCTAATATATAAAATTAAAAAAAAAATCAAATTATTTTAAAATCACCTAAACATATTTTAATTAATTATGAAATATTAAATAATTTATTACATTAATCTTAAACCCACGCAAGGCGTGGGATACACAACCTAGTTTTAAATAAGAATAAAGAATATAGCGAGAAATATAAAGATTCGATCATTCCATTGTGATGAGTGATGAGTATATAAATATTGTTAAGATAATTTCTGACTAAACCAGTTGGACTTCTTACATTATTCAAGTAATATATATTTTATATTTTATTAAAATAATGGGTATTATATCTTTATAATATACAAAGAAACATTCTGTAGTGGGTCATTTATATCCTCTTACATAATTATGGAGCCATTTTAATAGTCGTCCACATCCTTACTAAATCTCTTACAGTATATATTAGAAGCTTGCTAGAAGATGATTCACGTATTTTACCAAAAAAAAAAAAGCAAAAAGATGATTCACGTAATGCGCGAGAAAAATAAGATTATAAAATTTCTACTTTATTTTTGTTTCATTATATAATAGTAGTATGTTTTAGGGATTTTTATTAGACCAAAAAAAAAAACATAAATATACCTACAAGGCTACAACCTACAATTAATATGTAACTATGAAATACAATCCTAACTAAAATGATATATTCACAATAATTAGAATTATTTATCCATGTTATAATTCGGAACCAATTTTTCAGTCATAACTTATTTATTTGTGAAGACAGTTGCAAATCAATTGATAATATATTTTCTATATTTTTTTTTCTTCTGCCTTCACCGTCGTGGGAATATTTCAAATGTCCTCACCATTTAATCCCAAACATTATTATCAACGTGACGTTTCATTCCCCTCAAACAACTGCTACGTCAAAGGAAATGGTGACGCTTATTATCGATCAAGAAAAATTCAAAGTCAAAACATTATTTTATTAATCGGTTTGAAAGACAGTTATTGAGATTAGGGTTTGCATATTATTTTATTTTCATAAATTTTCTCTGAAAATATAACTAATGTTTTTGGAGTTTCTGTTGTTTGTGTCTCTATATCTAATTGATATTTTACTCATCTGGTAAATCAATTGGTTTTATTCTGTAATGGTTCCCAATGCAGATTGTTTTTTCTTCTTCTGTAGGTTAGGGAGTTTCAATTAGGGATCAAGGCAAAAAACCTATATTGAATTACAAATTTTATGCCAGATAAAGATTAATTTATGGAAATTGCAAAACAATTTTTAATATACATTTGACAAACACATGCTTGTAAATCAAACATAGTTGTCAAAGAGTGGATTAATTAATGTCTATTATTTATTAGTGTTAGTCCCTTCGCATTTTTTATTGTGATCCCACCTCTCTCAAGAATCTTATTCTTCCATTTATATTAAATCGGATCACATTTTTTTTTTGTCAACAACGTATATTATTAGCTTATAAAAGCCAATTTGGCGGAATGTTGTTTACAAAAGTAACATTGTGCGGCATGGAACGAACATTTCGTGCCAAACGATCCGCTTTTACATTCTCGCTTCGAGGGATAAGAGACAAAGAAAAGGATGAAAATTCTTCCCTATCGGTTGCAATGTCTTCTAAATAAGCTGCAAATGCCGGCCAATCTGTTGGGGAAGACACCATCTTCACCAGATCAGAACAGTCAGTCAAGAACGCTACATGTTGATTGCCAACGCCAATCATACATCTCATCGCCCACACCAAAGCCTCCATCTCCGCGTGCAGGGCTGTTAAACTTCGTCGTCGGTTAGTAGCTCCCATCGTTGTCGCCAAAGTATGCGATGTGCAGAACCATCCATAACCTGCAAAGTTATCCGTCGCCTTCCATGATCCATCCACGAAACATCGATGACCACTAAAAGAAATCGGCAAAGGATTTAAGCGTGGGGTAGGGCTGATCTGCGCCAAAATAAGCAAGAATGTACCCTCCTCCTCCACTTGTGCCTGTTGCCACGCCTGGAATTCCGTGTTTGCCAAACGAGCCACCTCGAGAGGGTTCTCATCTATGTTTTCGAAGATTTTGGCATTTCTAGCCTTCCAAATGTACCACAATACCCAAGGATAAGAATCGCTATGGGCTTGAGGTGGTTGTCGCCAAAACAAAAAATCCATATTTGCGAACAAAGATGCCGAGGGAAACATCTGAGATCCTGAAGGGATCTGGGATAACGCCCATACCTGACGGGCCGGTGGGCAATCGAATAAAACATGATTAATCGTGTCTTCGAAGTGGCCACATCTGGCACATACTAAATCACAATTAATTCCCCGTCTACTGAGATTAGCAGTGACGGAGATACACCCAGTGAGAGCCTGCCACATGAAATGTTGAAGTTTTGGTGGGCATTTGATTTTCCAGACATGAGCTTGTAGCGGGATGCAAGTAGGCCCATGTACCAGAGGAGATGCTAAAGTTGGATACGGAAGGCGTGCCGTATAATAACCTAATTTAACCGTGTATTTTCCATTTTTTGTAAAGTGTCAACCTAGGGAATCCGGAATGTTGCTATAACTCAGGGGTATAGCTGCGATTAAATCGACATCTAAAGGGTTGAAGAGTGTCTTTAATCTGTCAAGATCCTATGATCTTGTTTGATGATCAATCAAGTGGTGAATTTGAAGAGAGGGGTCCATTAGGGACACGTTACTTTTAGCTGGTCTCGGGAATTGAGATGGTATCCACGGATCGTGCCATACAGAAATGGTATATCCTGATCCAACTCGTTTAATTAGTCCTTTTTCCACCAGAGAGCGAGGAGAGACCATACTTCACCATCCATAAGATGGCGAATATGATTTTATATGTTCCATAGGATTAGAGTTCCGATAGTACCGATCTTTGAAAACCTTTGCAAATAAAGAGTCTGGTACATCCATCAATCTCCATAGCTGTTTCGCTAAGAGGGCCGTGTTAAAATCATTGACATTACGAAATCCGAGTCCTCCCATTTGTTTGCTGTTGCATAATTTCTCCCAAACTTGCCAATGCATGTCTTTCGAATCGCCTCCCGTGTGCCACCAGAAATCAGCCACCGCACTAGTGAGCTTGGAAGTGACTGATTTCGGTAGCCGGAAGCAAGACATGACATAGGTTGGGAGTGCCGCAGCTACCGATTTAATCATTACCTCTTTCCCGCCTTTGGACAAAAATTTTGCCGACCAACTATTAATCCTGGTTTGTAGCCTATCGCGAACAAAAGAGAAAAGCTTTGTCTTGGAGCCCCCCATGCTTTTCGGTAGACCCAGATAAGAACCCATTCGTCCCAGATTTTTAATCCCTAGAACCCCATGAATCGCCGTTTTTTGTGAGTCTTCAACTTTGTGACCGAACTGCAATGAGGATTTTGCAAAATTTATTTGCTGTCCCGAAACCTCCTCATATTGTTTAAGGATCCCCAGAATAGTACCACATTGGTCCGTATTTGCTTTGCAAAAGAATAAACTGTCATCCACAAATAAGAGATGAGAGATCGGAGGACATTTATTTGCCACTTTGATTCCAGTAATCAACTTTTCCCGCTCTGCCTTTCGAATATTGGCAATGAGTACTTCAGTGCAGAGAATAAAAAGGTAGGGAAATAGAGGGTCACCCTGTCGTAGTCTCCGTTTCGGTGCTATTGAACCCTTTGGTTGGCCATTTATTAACACTTTATACTGCACAGACGAAACGCAGCGCATAATCCAGGACGTCCATTTATCACAAAAACCCATTTTTTTAGTAACTTGTAGATGAATATCCATTCTACCCTGTCATACGCTTTACTCATATCCGTCTTAATAGCCAGAAATTTTGACTTACAAGATGGATTAGTGCGTAATCCATGAAACATCTCTTGAGCGATTAAGATGTTATCCGAAATCAATCGTCCTTGCACAAAGGCGGATTGAGTTTCAGAGATTATTGAAGGTAAAACCGTTTTTAATCGCTGACAAATGACCTTTGAGATGAACTTATAGCCGACGTTGCACATTTATTTTTGGGTTATATTTATTTATGGCTAAAATTAAGTTTTGATACCATGTAAAATTTTATACACTTTCATCTTAAAATCAATTAGCAATGAACAAATTATTTAATATCCTTTGTATATTAATATTTATTTTTCACATTTCCGATCTATGATCGCCCATTGATGAATTTTGTGACTCATTCATTTCAAATTAACTTCTACGTTCTTTTGATCAGTTTGACAATTAAAAATAACACCAAAACGAGTTAGTTTTAGAGCCTTCCAAATTAAACACATTATTTGTGTACAGGGAGAGTCGAACTTTGGATCTCTTGCATCAAATCGATATACTACTACGTACCATGCATTGCTAGCTACCATCATTAAAAACTAGTTTACTTCCATAGTAAAAAATTTGGGTTGTTTTTTTTTTCAATATGTATATGGATGATATTTGGAGTTTCTACAAATTAGAGTTGATATTGCATAATATTGGTAATTCAAAGCTTTTTATTCTATTTTGGTAAACTTGAGGTCAGTTTTTCCACACACGTACATGATAATTTAATCCAAACAAAAAATAAACATAAATCGTTGCATTAGGATTTTTGTCCACTAAATAAAAATTATTTTTTATATATTATGATGTCATAATATTTGGTTTTATATAAAAACGCTAACAATTTTTTTTTACATAAAGTATTTATGATACAAAGTATTTACATAAAGTATTTTTTTTCTATTAATGATATTTTATGATACTTTTAAATCAAATGAGCGTTTTTCTTTAGTAAAAGTAAATTTGATACTTAAAACCAAACCACAAATAGTGCCGAAATTTTTATTTACCGAATGTTAATTGTCGAATGATGTTAAGGAGTTTTGGTCGAATTTTGTGTACCGAAATTTGATTTACATTCTTTCGTAGTTATATGTGTGTGTATATATATAAAAGATAATGTTCAGTATTTCGACCAACAAAAACTATTCAGATAAATAAGTGTAAAGAGTTGAGGCGCCACGAATTATTAGCTTCACCTCTTCTCGAAAGGTTAACTAATGAGTAATGACTCTCTCCACGTCTAGAGGAAACCCTCTTCATTTGGCCTTCCACTCCACATGCAAACACATATATAAATATTAATCAAGACGCACTAATATTTTCATTACAAGACAACCCTAACGCAGTTGTGTTGTAGACTTGGTCTCTCAATCTTAATTCTTCGAGAGAGGGAGAAAGAGATCAACAAAATATCGACTCTTCTTGGCCAATATATATATTGATACACATTTTCGCGGTCCTAGGCCGTGCATTATCGACATCTATATATAAGCCGCACACACGATATGGGATTAATGGATACAAGATGGGAAACCATAGTTCCATTTATAGTTATGGCGTTGATGGAGGCATGTACCATTGCACTCACCATCTTGGCTAAAACCGCACTGACCGGTGGCATGAGCCCTTTCGTGTTCATCGTTTACACCAACGGTCTTGGCTCTCTCCTTCTCCTCCCTTACTCTTTCTACTTCCATAGAGATGAAAGGTACTTAAAGTGCATGATCTATATATGTGTCCTACTCCTAGCTATATATGTCTTTCTCAATTTAAAGTGTTATAATGATTTATGTGTATTCTAATTGTTTTAATGACGATGAACCGTTCCTCACGAAGCCTTCCCTTGTTCGTATCTTCCTACTTGGTTTTACAGGGTTAGTTTAAATCTCTATTTATATTATTTATTGATATATGTCTTGAACAAAGTCTAAATATATTGAGATTGTATTATTTTTTTTAATGATAAAAGAATTATACTATAAATTAGATTTTATAATTAGTTTTGTTCTTGAACAGGGTGTTTTTGTTCCAAAACTTGGCATTTTTGGGGCTAAGTTATAGCTCTCCAATTGTGGTATGTGCCATGGGATTACAATCACCTGCTTTCTCCTTCTTGCTCTCTCTTGCTCTTGGGTAAACTAATTATATTACTTCTTTAAATTGACTTTCGTTTTCTATTATTCTCTTGTAATAAAATTCTAACTAAATTATATTCTTTGGTTTTAATACATCTGGAATTCTATAATAAATAGGGAAGGAAGGTTAGGATGGGAAAGTAAGAGAACAAAAGGAAGAGTGATAGGCACGTTGATATGCTTCACAGGAGCCTTTGTTGAAGTTATTTACTTAGGCCCTTTTATTAGACCTTCTCCTTCTTCATCACCAAACTCCAATTTCCTCAAAACAATCGCACACTACTTGACCTTCTTCAAGAACTCTGAAAATTGGGCTCTCGGCTCTCTTCTTCTTGCATGCGCCACACTCTCTATCTCCGTCTGGAATATCATACAGGTAATCAAAATTACGTTTCAAAAATATTGAATTTTTTGAAAAAATTATCATTTTTGTAGAAGAATTCACAAAGGTCTTAACTAATGCATACAAGTTACGAATATTAATATCTATATTTTTTGTGGGGTTATGGTATATCAGTTGGATACAGTCCAAAAATATCCTCAAGTGATGAAAGTAGTGTCTGCCTATAGTTTAGCTGGGACACTCCAATGTGCAATCTTTTCAGCGTTCATGGAGCCAGACCTAAGTGCATGGAAACTCAAACTTAACATGGACCTATATCTCATTATCGCCACGGTATAACTATTATCATATCTTAATTATAATTACTATATATCATGTATTTCTTAATATGGGTTTGTCAATATTTGTTCATATTGTTAATTTATATATAGGGAATATTTGGGAGCATAATCAGAACAAGTGTTCAGGTGAAGTGTTCAAAAATGAAGGGGCCTTATTATGTGCCATTGTTTAAGCCATTTGGGATCCTTTGGGCTTCCATTTTTGGCACAAGCTTCTTTGTCAATAGTCTTCACTATGGAAGGTAAATAGAACTTTCGAAAGTTATATATAAACTACTAAGAGAGTCCCATTCTATTATAGATGTTGATAACGTTAATTTTTTATTGTTACAAAAAAAAAGGGTCATCTTATTATATCTATAAAAAGAAATATGGATGTTTGATTTGATTTTGATTCCAGATCAGATTTTTTTCTTCTAATTATAGCTTAATGTGTTAAAATTTAAGTTTTGGCTTAGTGTTTTTTTTTTTTTTTTTAAGTAATATAATGAAACCAAATTAAATTAATTTGGTTCGGTTTACATATCAATTTTCGATTTGATTTTTATAGGTTCAAGTTATTAATGTAAATTTGTTGTGAACAGTGTGTTAGGAGCTGCGATAGCAGGAACTGGATATCTATTGATAATGTGGAGTCAAGTTCAAAAAGAAGATCCAAAGGAAACGGTGGAGAAAAACGATAACCATCAATTGGATTCAGATGAACAGACAACTCCACTTTTGCTCGGGAATGGTGATTAATTTTAATGGTTGTTTGTAAATCCAATATGTTTTAGTTTTATCATGATAACATAATTAATGGTAAGTAAATCGAAGGAATTGAAAAAAAAAAAAAAATAGAGTGTGAGGCAAACAAAAATATATTAAAGTCTTGTAACACCTTTTTTATGTGAGGGATGTATCAAAGTCTATAAAATTTAAGGAACATATGAACTTATAAAAAAGAAATATCTTTGACATTGTTCTTTTTAATGTTGCAAAAGTTTTTTTTTATATATTTTGACATTAATATTTATAAAGTTGCAAAGTAATAGTGGTGGTGAATGCAAGTAAACATCCAACTAAGGTAGAATTTTACACTAAACAAAAAAATCCAAAACTGATATGCCCATTAATATGGTTCCAATTTAGAAAAAAAAGTATACTATTTGTAAAGTGTGACTGTGTGAGGATGGAGTTATTAAAGAGAGAAGTAGACACGGTCTAGGGATTGCTTCGACTTTACGTTATGCCAAAAAATGTAAAGTGATATATAGTATAAACGATATAGTTTATTTTGTTTATGTTTCTCTCTGTTACATTTTTTAAAACATCCGGACTTTATTAGCTTTGGCTAACAAAGTACTTATTTCTTGCATGATTTCTCCTACAAACCTTGTAAAGATTTTGTGTTAAATGTGATTTTAGTTCGATTAATGTGAATTTTGTATCCGGATTTTTGTGATTTTTTTGTGATTTATAGATAAGAGTTGAGCATCAAGAAAATATTCCTCTTTTTTTTTGTAGTTTGTTTCATTCTGTCTATATGAGTGTATTTTACTATTCATGTGTCATGTGTGTTTCAAAATCTCCTGATTTATGGATATTTAATACAATTTATAAGATAAACTTATATCAAATTTTAATATATTAAAATAGCTCTTTTCCCTCTTCCTATTCACATTGAAGCTTTTGTTTTTTTTTTAATTATGGGTTCCGTGTCTTCCAAGTGGTTCTTTCTTCTCAAAGGTCTTTAACGAAACGCGCAAATTAAAATCCACTTTTTTTACGTTCTTGCTTATATTTTCGGTTTTTTCGGTTTTTTCGGTTCGGTTTTTTCGGTTTTTCGGTTTTTTTGAATTTTGAAAATGTTACCGAAAAGAACCGAAAAAAATTTTGGTTCGGTTATTTCGGTTTCTCGGTTATTTCGGTTTTTAAGATTAAAAACCGAAATTAACCGAAATATTTGTTTTTTTATAAAAAAAGATGATTTTTTCGGTTTTTTTCGGGTAATTTCGGTTTTTTTCGGTTAATTTTGGATAATTTCGGTTATGAACAAAACTGGTTTATTTTTTTGTAAACCGGTCTAATTGTAGTATATTTGGAAAAAATTGAAAAAAAAAAAAAATTCGGTTAACCGAAACCGAACCGAAATTAATAACCGAAATATTTCGGTTAACCGAATTAAATTTAAAATCAAACCGATCGGTTTATGACCTAAAACCGAAACCGAACCGAACCACCAAAATTTCGGTTCGGTTCGGTTTTTAATCCCAGCTCTAGTTTCTTATATAAATTCCCCGACAAATGTCTTTCTCTTTTTCTAGCTTCATCTTCCTCTTCTTTCACTTTCTCACTCTCATTTCCTAAAACCCTTTTTCACTTTCCCATCATTTCAAAAAACATTTCGGTCACTTTCGGTTTCTTAGGTTTGCATTTTCTCTTCTTAGGCTCCTACTGTTAGGACCGTTGTCTAGAGTGTTTAGCTTAGATAACCAGATTTGATCTTAACAGGTTTTAGTTTCTCATGTGCTCTGTTTTGTCTTATGCAGGTTTTTGTTTGTTGAGCAAGAAAATAAAAGAGACACAGAGATATACGAGTTCCCAGGATCAGAATGATCCTAGTACGTCTCGGTGAACTTATAACCAGTTCACAAGAAGTATCAGAGAAGCAGTTTACACTTGAACAAACTCACCCCAAGCTCACGTCTCTCACCGTTACAGAGATTCCCCAAAAACCCTAGAAACGATGAACCACAATGAAGAAGAAGACAATGTCTCACACACCCCTCACTGTAAGTTTCTCTCACCCTCTCTCTAGCTTTTCTCTCTCACTACAGAAACGCCAATTGCTCCTCTTAATCTGTTCCCTTGCTTGCTCCCTTCTTTAAAACCAACTCTATCGCCGAATTGCAGGCACATCAGGACAAAATCCGTACCTGACACACTGGATGCGTTGCCTCAACCAAAACGCAGAGTCTCCTGTCATTTGTCTCCTGGGCTAAGTCTTCAGCAGACCAGTATGGGCCTAATTTACATTTACCGGCCCAACACCTTAAGACGAGCCCACCTGTCTGAGTCCAATCGCCAAAACGACAAACTCCACCTCGATTCGACTCAGACAGCATACGAAGAGTGAACCCCCTTCATACAACAGATCCGACTTCACCACCAGATCCACCGTTCCGACTCGACCACCGGAACCCCAGCTCTCGACCGAGCCGGCCACCTCTAGCTCTCGACCGAGCCAGCCTTAGTGCCGTAGCACCTTCAAATTACTCAACCCCTCCTCAAATTTCTTCACCGGTATTGATTTTGTCAATAGATCTGCCGGATTTACCGATGTGTGTATCTTAGTAACCTTCAGGGTACCATCAGCGACTTCATCCCTTATGAAATTGTATCGTATATGGACGTGCTTTGATCTCTCGTGATGGATCATGTTCTTCGTCCAACAGATGGCGCTTTGAGAATCACAAAAGATTTCAACCTGTTCTTGCGGAAATCCCAGTTCGCTCACAATTCCCTTCAACCACAGTGCTTCTTTTGCAGCTTCGGCGAGTGCCAAGTACTCTGCTTCGGTTGATGACAGAGTGACTACCGGTTGAAGACCGGATCTCCAGCTGACCGTATTCTCACCTGCCTGAAATACATAGCCGGTAGTTGATCTCCTTCCATTAAGATCTCCTGCATAGTCACTATCACTTTAGCCTCTGATTTTAAAATCCTCTGATTTTGTGAATGTGAGCTTGAAATCTGCTGTATTCTTTATGTACCGTAACACCCATTTAACCGCTGTCCAATGTTCTTTGCTAGGAGAGCTCATGAACCGACTCACTAGACCCACTGCTTGTGCGATATCAGGCCGTGTCCCAACCATGGCGTACATGAGACTGCCAACGGCACTAGCATATGGTATTCCCCTCATCTCTGCCTCAGCTTCCTCTTTGTGCTCTGCCTCAGTCTGAGTTAGCTTGAAATGTGTTCCCATAGGAGTCATAACTGGTTTTGCATCACTCATACTGAAATTTGCTAGCACTTTCTCAAGATAACTTTGCTGTGACAATAGTAGAGTACCTTTGGATCTATCTCTGATGATGTCCATACCCAGAATTCTCTTTGCTGCCCCGAGATCTTTCATCTCAAACTCACTGCTTAACACTTTCTTCAATCTAGAAATCTCTGTCATGTCTTTAGCTACCAGCAACATGTCATCCACATAGAGTAGTAGATAGACATACTCATTTCCCTTCAGACATTTGAAGTAGACACACGAATCATACTGACTCCTTTTGTACTTCTGAGATTCCATAAACTGATCAAACTTACGATTCCACTGCCTTGGAGACTGCTTCAAACCGTAGAGAGATTTCTTTAAAGAACAAACCTGATCACCCTTCTCAAACCCCTGTGGCTGTTCCATGAAGATTTCCTCATCCAGTTCTCCATGTAAAAATGCTGTCTTTACATCTAACTGTTCCAGCTCGAGGTCTTTGTTAACCACCATTGACAACACCAATCTGATTGTTATATGCCTAACCACTGGTGCAAAAACTTCATGGTAATCTATCCCTTCAAGCTGAGAGAATCCCTTTGCCACTAACCTAGCTTTGTATCTAGGTCCTTCCACCCCTGGAATTCCTGGTTTGAGCTTGAATATCCATTTACATCCAATGGTTCTCATTTTTTCTGTTCTGTCCACAAGAATCCATGTATGATTCTTGTAAATTGAATCCATTTCTTCTTCTGTAGCAGCAATCCATTTCAGTTTTTCTTCACAGCTTATAGCCTCCTCATAGGTTTGCGGTTCTTCAGTATTCATGAGTTGAGACATATTGAGAGCATACTCAGCGACATTTCCATCATCAAACCTACTGGGTGGTCTGATGTTCACTCTCCTTTCCCTATCTCTTGCAAGTTGGTAGTTTCTGATGTCCTCCTCATCAGTTTCTTCTCCTGAGTCTTCTTCTTCCTCCTTTTCTGAATCTCTATCTGTGGTAGCTCCACCTTCCTCTACAGGAGCTTCACCTTGAACTGTTGTGTCACTCGTAGATCCAGAAGCTTCACCATTTATGGTCTCATTTGGTAGCACAAATGTTACTTTCTTCCCTTGTTTCTTAGATACTGTCTCATCCGAATCTGACATTTTTCCTATATCCTTATATAGAATGTCCTCATAGAATGTTACATCTCGACTGACAATGCATTTTCTGTCCTCACTGCTCCAAATCCGGTATCCTTTAACTCCCTGAGGATATCCCATGAATACCCCTTTCTTAGCTCTAGGCTTTAGCTTTCCTTGATCAACATGAAAGTAGACCAGGCATCCAAATCTTCTCAAGTGAGCATATTCCGGTTTTCTTCCAGTCCATACTTCCTCTGGTATCTGAAAGTTCAGTGGAGTTGATGGAGTTCTATTCATCACATACACGACTGTAGATGAAGCTTCTGCCCAGAATGATTCTCCTAATCCAGTTTCACTCAACAAGCTTCTTACCTTCTCAAGCACTGTTCTATTAAACCTCTCAGCAACTCCATTTTGTTGAGGAGTATAAGGACATGTTTTGTGCCTCATAATCCCCTTTTCTTTGCAGAAGTCATCAAAAGTTTTGTTGCAGTACTCCAAGCCATTGTCTGTCCTTAGTGCCTTCAACTTCTTTCCACTTTGATTTTCAACCAATGCTAACCATTCAACAAACTTGGAGAAAGACTCATCTTTAGTCTTGAGAAAATAGATCCATGCTTTCCTTGAGAAATCATCCACAAATGATATGTAATATAGACACTTAGCCAGGCTTGGTGTCACGTTTGGTGAACCCCATAAATCAGAATGCACATACTCCAATATTTCCTGTGAAGTATGTTTCCCAGTCTTGAATGGTGACCTATGAGATTTTCCCAAAATGCAGTCTTCACACTGATTCAGCTTAGTAATCTCATTTCCTTTGAGGAGTTCTTTGTTGACTAGTAATTTCAGCACCTTTTCACTTGTATGGCAAAGTCTGTTATGCCATAAAATAGTTGTGTCAACAGCTTTCTCAGCTGCATTCACTTGCCCAAGTTCTGCCTTTCCATCTAGGAAATATAATGTGTCTTTGTAGTCGCCTGCAAGAACTTCTCTTTCACCTTTGTATACTCCAAGTCTATAGTTCTTAGACTAGAACCAGCACCCATGAGTTTCCAGTTGTCCCAAAGAGATTAGATTTCTCCTTGCTGTAGATGAGTATCTTACTTGTGACAACACAGCCTCTGTCCCATTGTAGTTCACAATCTTGACTTTACCGATAGCTGTGATTTCGCAGTAAGTGTCATTTCCCATTAGTATTCTTCCTCCACTAACCTCTTCTACATCAAACATCAACTCTCTTCTGTATGTTACGTGGTATGAACATCCAGAATCCAAGATCCAAGCATCCTTTGGGTGTTGTTCTGAGGCAGTCAGCATCAAAGGTTCAGCCCATTCAGCCTGAGCAACACTTGCTTCACCTTTCTGACTTGTAGATGTTTGATTCTTCTTAGGACACTCACGTTTCAGGTGCTCCTCACTACCACAAATCCAGCAAGCCCTTTTCTTTGGTCTAGACTTGCTTCTAGAGTTTGATTTTCCTTTTGACTGACTCCTCTTTTCAGTTCTTCCTCTGGTTTGTTGAACAACCAACCGTTCATCAGCAGATTTCTTTACCACTCCCTTATCCTTTAGCTCAAATTCAATAGAATAGGCTGATGCAATGATTTCCTTTGGAGTTATGGTTTCTTTAACTTTACCACTGCTGTACTTGAGAGTATGAACCAGGTTGTCAAACCTCTTTGGTAGACTGTTCATTAGGATTGCAGCCGTATCTTCTTCACTCATCTCCACGCTTAGACTAGAGAGATCTGATATTAGCTTGTTGAAGGTGTCCAAGTTCTTATCAAGATCCTTGTCCTCCTCCATCTTGAAACTGAAGAACCCCTGCTTTAGGTAGAACCTATTTGGCAGTGTTTTGACCTGATATGTGTTTTCCAGAGCTGTCCACAGATCATATGCAGTAGGTTCTTTCATTACCTTTCGAAGCACAATATCAGCAAGACTGTGACTCAACAGATTTCTCACCCTTCTATCTTTCTCTAGCCATTTTGGATCTGACTTTGTCACATCCTCAGTCTCTTTTCCGTCTTCTGCGACAACCTTAGGTTTAGGTTGAAGCACAGACTCAAAACCCAAGATTTCCAGCTGTGCAAGCATCTTGTGTTTCCATAGAGTAAAATCACCATCTCCATCAAACTTCTCAACCTCAAACTTCCCATGTATGGGTTCCAACATCTCAGAGACTTTGTAAGACCAGTTGTCTCACACCACAAGAAAACCAACACAAAACAAGACCCTGCAACACCAAACAAAACTCACAAAGCACCAACCACAACCAAAATACACAAAAGGTCTCAACTTTATCCACAAAATCTTGTCTTTTCACTGTATCTCCTTCAGAAATAACTCAGATACATCTCTAACCTCAACCGGTGAAGAAATATACCTTAAAGGTTGGACCTTTCTGAACAATGTAACAGTAAAACCTTGGATCTGTTGAAACCCTTGTAGATCTACTCTTCTCCAAGCTGAAACTCTCTAACCTTGGCTCTGATACCACTGTTAGGACCGTTGTCTAGAGTGTTTAGCTTAGATAACCAGATTTGATCTTAACAGGTTTTAGTTTCTCATGTGCTCTGTTTTGTCTTATGCAGGTTTTTGTTTGTTGAGCAAGAAAATAAAAGAGACACAGAGATATACGAGTTCCCAGGATCATAATGATCCTAGTACGTCTCGGTGAACTTATAACCAGTTCACAAGAAGTATTAGAGAAGCAGTTTACACTTGAACAAACTCACCCCAAGCTCACGTCTCTCACCGTTCCAGAGATTCCCCAAAAACCCTAGAAAAGATGAACCACAATGAAGAAGAAGACAATGTCTCACACACCCCTCACTGTAAGTTTCTCTCACCCTCTCTCTAGCTTTTCTCTCTCACTACAGAAACGCCAATTGCTCCTCTTAATCTGTTCCCTTGCTTGCTCCCTTCTTTAAAACCAACTCTATCGCCGAATTGCAGGCACATCAGGACAAAATCCGTACCTGACACACTGGATGCGTTGCCTCAACCAAAACGCAGAGTCTCCTGTCGTTTGTCTCCTGGGCTAAGTCTTCAGCAGACCAGAATGGGCCTAATTTACATTTACCGGCCCAACACCTTAAGACGAGCCCACCTGTCTGAGTCCAATCGCCAAAACGACACCTACAAACTTCAGTTGTTCTTAAAGATTCAGCTTCAACCTTTCTATATCTCCTGAGTTGTTTTTTGGGGTTCATCAGAAGAGAAAAGAAATGGCTGGTGGTGGTGGAGGAGGAGGAGCAGCACCGCCGCCAAAACATGATGAGCTTCAACCACATCCTGTGAAAGATCAACTTGCTTCTATCTCTTATTGCATCGCTAGTCCTCCTCCTTGGCGTAACTCTCTTCTCTCCTAATTTCACATAATATCGTAGGAAATTTTGTAGGATTTCATCATGTTTTCTTGTAGACGTAATCTGTGACTTAACAACTAAAGATCACTTCTTCTTTTTTTTTTGGATTTAGCGGAAGCAATACTTTTGGGTTTTCAGCATTACTTGGTGATGCTTGGAACAACGGTTCTCATCCCAACGTATCTAGTTTTACAGATGGGTGGAGGAAATGTTAGTCTTTCTTCTCAGACAAGTCAACTCCATGAACATTTATGAAAATGCTCTGTTTTTTTTTTTTTTTTTGATTGGATTTGTATTCATTTGTTGTAGGAAGAGAAGGCAAAGATGATTCAGACATTGCTTTTTGTTTCTGGACTTAACACTTTACTGCAAAGCTTCTTTGGGACTCGACTTCTTGCGGTCATTGGAGGCTCTTACACCTATTTACCGACTACTCTATCGATCATCTTGGCAAGTCGGTACAGTGACATTTTGGATCCTCAAGAGGTTAGTGAAAAACAAAAAAACTGAGAATCTCTCTGTTTGTGTGTCAGATTTTGTCATTAATAGAGACAGAAATTGCAGAAATTTAAGAGGATCATGCGAGGTATCCAGGGCGCTCTTATCGTTGCTTCGATTCTTCAGATCGTTGTTGGCTTCAGCGGGGTTTGGCGCAATGTAGTTAGGTTAGCTAAGAACATTCAATAATATAGAACAAACAGATTCTCTTCTGATCTTTTCTGATGATTGTAATTACTTTCTTTAGGCTCTTGAGTCCTCTCTCTGCAGTTCCTCTAGTAGCACTAGCCGGTTTTGGACTCTACGAGCTCGGTTTCCCTCTGGTGTGTATTGCTTTACTTGCTTTGTACGGTTTTATAACATTTTCTTGAGTACTGACTTGTTCTTTCTCTTGCAGCTA
This sequence comes from Erysimum cheiranthoides, assembly GCA_011420285.2. Classification (NCBI taxonomy): domain Eukaryota; kingdom Viridiplantae; phylum Streptophyta; class Magnoliopsida; order Brassicales; family Brassicaceae; genus Erysimum; species Erysimum cheiranthoides. Next base: position 20,588,574 of record CM022179.2, read on the forward strand.
GCCAAATGCATTGAGATTGGACTGCCTGAGATCATCCTTCTACTCGTATTCTCGCAGGTTAGAGCTCTGCAAAATGCTCTTCTAACAATTTCTAAAGAGATTTCTAATCATCTTTATGGTTTCTTTCTGCAGTACATTCCCAATCTCATGCGAGGAGAACGACAAGTCTTCCATAGATTTGCTGTGATTTTCTCTGTAATTATTGTGTGGATTTACGCGCACCTACTCACCGTTGGTGGAGCCTATAAGAAGACAGGAATGAACACTCAGACAAGTTGCAGAACAGATCGTTCTGGCATCATTGGCGGCGCTCCATGGTTAGAGAAATTTTATGTTCTTTATCTTTGTGCATACTCTAGTGACATTATTAGGATAAATAAATTAGTACAAATTGAGACTGGTTCTTGATGATTCCAGGATAAGAGTTCCTTACCCTTTTCAATGGGGACCTCCAACATTTCATGCCGGTGAAGCTTTTGCTATGATGGCTGTTTCATTTTTATCCCTTGTTGAGGTTAGAATTCATCTAAAAATCTGTTTTGTACTGTTTTTTCTTTGGCTGCAAGTCTGCAACAACACTAAACACTTAGTACATTTTGTGTATTCATGTCCTTATTCTTGTGATTCATGGAAACAGTCCACAGGGACTTACATTGCTGTGTCGAGGTTTGCAAGCGCAACTCCGCCCCCACCTTCTGTTCTCAGCCGTGGAATCGGTTGGCAGGTAGCCAGGTAACATTGACAAATTTCTTCATCCCAAAATCCCTTATTGGATTGTTGTATATTTAAGCAAATGCATTTATGTATAGGGTGTTGGAGTTCTTCTCTGTGGATTATTTGGAGCAGGAAATGGAGCAGTTGTATCAGTGTAAGACCAGTTTCTCTATGAACAAACAAAGTAATTGACCTGAAAAACAACAATCTTTATTGCAAAATACAATGGTTATTTTGATGATCTTGCAGAGAAAATGCCGGTTTGTTAGCGCTAACACGCGTTGGTAGCAGAAGGGTAGTTCAAATATCAGCTGGTTTCATGATCTTTTTCTCCATTCTTGGTAAATTTGGGGCAATCTTTGCATCGATTCCAGCTCCAATCATCGCAGCATTACATTGCTTGTTCTTTGCGTACGTTGGTAGGTTTCTTGAAATGCCTTTTCTTTTGTTGAACCGCTATGTTTTACAAACCGAAAAAATGAGCAAACCAGTGATATTGCAGGTGCTGGTGGTCTAAGCTTACTACAGTTCTGTAATCTAAACAGTTTCAGAACAAAATTCATCCTCGGATTCTCTGTCTTCATGGGCTTATCGATACCACAGTACTTCAATGAGTATACAGCTATGAATAAGTATGGACCAGTTCATACACACGCAAGATGGGTAAAACATACAAAACATGAATCTTGAATCTTTTCGATAATCTTCTATAAGTTCATAACCAAAACACAATGTTGATTTGTGTTCTTTTGCAGTTCAATGATATGATCAATGTTCCATTCTCTTCTGAAGCCTTTGTGGCTGGGATTTTGGCATACTTTCTTGATGTAACATTGTCATCTAAAGATAGCGAGACGAGAAAAGACCGAGGCATGTTTTGGTGGGATCGTTTCATGTCGTTCAAATCGGATACTAGAAGTGAAGAGTTTTATTCTTTGCCTTTTAATCTCAATAAGTATTTTCCTTCTGTGTGATAATTGAAAATGATGCTTAGAGAGTTCATTACTTCATTGGCTTGACCTTGACTTTGTTCTAATGTAACCTTTTGTATCTTATCAACTCTGTTTTTTGCAAAACTGCGTCCCGTTTATTTATTTTGAGAATGTACATCTTTGTGTGGTGTTTGCCTGTTTTCGGCGTAGGGCACGTGCACAGCTTGTCGTTTAGATAGATGTGTTTTTTTTTTTTTTTTTTTTGTCGTTTAGATAGATGTGTAATTGACATTTTTACCTAACTGGATATTTTTTTATTGAGTATTGGGCTATCGTGGTGAGCCGAAGCCCACATACTCAGAGTTCGAAACATACAGAATAAAAGATTTGTTTTTTGTTCGAAACATACAGAATAAAACATACAGAATAAGTCTCCTCATATTTTGAGGTATCTCGTTGCTTGTTCATTTAATTCCAAATGTAACGTTGCTTCTCATATGGCCCTTCTTTGCCGCATATCTAACATTCCTTCTTTCTCTGAGATATTGTGCTACTCATATATTTTGAGATGCCTCTGAAATTTGAAAAAGCTTATCTCCACAGTACAAAAGTTCTCGAATGTACACACTCAACATACAATAATAGTGCTCGATTAGATCCCGTGATTTGTCCTTCGAATTAGAACCCTCGTCTCAGTTAGAGACTCTAACTTGGTCTCCTTTAATTTAGCAAACCCTCTAGCGCCTGAGAGTTGTTTGTTGTTCCCTCTAAACCTCGAACCCTCTAGCCGCGAAAGAGTCTTTTCTTTGTTTCTTCGAAGTTCGAATGCTTGGCTTAGAGTATTCCTCATACCTGATGAGTTGAACCATCTTCACAAAATTAATTGATACTATTACCGTTTCCTGTTTTAAAAATTTATGCTTATTTCACAAACATGTTGTTTTCTATGACAAAAAATATAAGAAGAATTTGTATGTAGTGATATCAGCTTTTCAAACATATAAATTAGTTTATGTAGGATATTAACAAAAGAAAGTGCGATAAAAACTTGATTTATTTTTTTTGGCTGAAAGTTTAGGCCTTTTCATTAATAGGCTTCGGGAAGCCTAAAACAAGAGTTTTTCAAGGTAAGCTTAGCTAACGCATCAGCTTCCCCATTTTCATCTCTAGATACAAAACGAAATTCGATTGAAAGAAAAGAAGAAGCAGTGATCAGGATATCATGTTGAATCCCATGGAGCATTTGTGAGGAGTCTCCGATTTAATGGCTTCGATGAGTTGAGATGAGTCCGAAGCTAATAAGAGTTCATTAAAACTTGATTAAGAATTTAAAAATAACAAAAAAAATCCTAAAACAATGCATACAATAAAACGGAGGAAGCACGGAAGGTTACTTTTGTATTTCTCTGGTAAACCACGTGATTAAAATGATTAATGCTGCTTAAAGAGTCTACGGGTTAATTAAGGTGATTATGATGTTTTAGTGTTATGAAAATGTTGTGCAACAAAGTTTGTATTTTTCTTAGGCAATCGAAGCAATTTGAGCGACAAAGGAGGCCAATGACTTCTGCTTCTGTCTCTTCCTTCTCTTTAGTCTTGTCTTTCATTCCTTTTTTTTTTCACATTCTTAATTTCTTTGTTTATTCTTTGTGTGATTTTGTGTTAATAGTATGCAAGTGAAACGAATTCCCCGAGATCATGTTTTCATCAATAAAAAAACGTATCTTCGCAAAAGAAGAATGAGTTTTGTTTCCTTTTATTTATTTTTATCAACTACAATATAAATTCTGATAATAACGAGTGAGTTAGATAGAAGTCATGGTCAGGTAGATTGAAGTAAGTTAAGAGATAACAAACTTATAAAAGTTTTTTTCTATCCATCTATTCATTTTCATGGATAGCAAAAAATGGAACTCGCCATTTTAATTAATAACTACTAATATCATAGGATCTTACTTACTGGTCTCTGCTGTATATGTGAAACTGTGCACGTATAACATATACACGCATACATGCATCAATATATCAAGAGATGACATATCTAATTAAAATACTTCAAGGAAATATGAGCCAATATGAATTCCATTTATTTAGTAAAAGCTGACAATAAGATTATTTATTATCGTTATATATCATGCAAAACTATATTCTTAAAGCTAACTAATCAACGACACATGTAAAAGTTTTCCACAGAGTATCTCTCGTCAGAAGATTACATGTACCTTTTTTTTTTTTTTTTTTTTGGATAAATACATGTACCTTTTTTCTGTTCGATTTGTCGGTTAAACAAATATAAAATGTAAATCTTCTCAGAAAAAAATGTTAAAATGCAGAAAAAAAAATGTTGATAAAGTTTGTAAGGGCAATTTCATCGGTAAAAAAGTCAACTAAATTTTTTAAAATTAAAATATTAATATTTTAATTATAAAGAATAATTGATCATTCAAAAAAATGGTGGAAGAAGTTTTTAAATAGTCACTAAATATTTTCTAAATAAAAATGTTTTTTTTTTTACCCCACTTCTTTTTTTAGTCTCTAGAAGAAACTATTTAAGAGAAGTGCGATGAATTTACTCTAAGATCACTCATGCAGAAACACAAGTTTCTAAACATATTTTAGTCTTTGAGGCTTTGATTTAAATAAATATACATATAATGCATATTTTAAAAATCTAGAATTTCTATATATGTATTTAACAATGTATCTCTTTAACAATGCATGAAATAAAATGTCACTTCCAAAGATTTTGAAACCAAAAAATAATCTTCAGTATGTTTTAATTAAGGAAATTATGGTGCAATAATATTATCATATGATTGGAACGTGAATAATAGATTCACATAAAACCATCTAGGAAAAAGTTGACATGCTCTATTGCTCTGTATATCCTCAATAGTTGGTGATTGCTGATGTAGTGTTCTGGTACACTATTCTCTTTGTCGGAAAATGATTTGACATTTCACACAAATTTTTTGTAATGTATAAAAGTAAATAAATTTATGGAGAAAGAAATTAGAATTGATGATGTCAAAAGAAACAAAAAATAAATTATTCTTCGTACACAAAGGAAATTCAAATATCTATATATACATATTACTAAGATTTATGGTTTTGAAACTATGTTTTTGTTTTTATCCCTTTTATCAGCCATTGGATACTTGTATTGTATTTGCCTTTATAGTCATATAACTTCTACTTCATGTACTATTTGTACCCATCGATCATAATTGTCTCTAGTTTACTATCACTGTCACCATTACCAATTGGAACCTAAACGTGAAATGAATTTTAACAACGTTGTGAGATCGATGACTTGCCACTTATTCATTTTTCTCCTCTTTATATCATAAACTTAATATTCAATATTTGGATTATTTTTTCTTTAAAATAAGCTGGGAGATAAATACATGAACCTAGGAATCAATTTCTTTTGAACCCTTGTATTCACCTCCCCTAAGTTTAGCCAATAAGAATGTGCCAAATAATATTACATTTAAATAAAAATAGTAAATTAAATTTAAATTAAACAAACAAAAAAACAAATTTAAGCATCATAACGTCGTTTGCCTTCCGTCTTCTCACAATTATTCCTCTTTATATATATCACGATATTTATACAAAAAGATTTAAATTAGGGTTTTGGTATCTCATGAGAGATAGACGACAACCTCACGTTTAAAGCACCTATTCTTTATTATTAAGATTTACAAAGTTTTATTCTCTTCCTCCTTGGAATTAGTCTACAAATTGACGACCTTAAGACGCAAGCATCAATAAGAGAGATTTTTGCTAGCAAGTCTTTCACATACAACTATATCCATGGATGCCAAAGACAATGAAAAAATTCTTGAATCCGGAGAGGTAACTCGATAATGATTATAAATATACTTAAGCTTACATTGATCGCATATCTGTTTTTGTGTTCAGTGATTTATTAAAATATAACTCCTATAACCTTTTTCTTTTTGTTAGTACGTAATATATATTACGGTCGCTGTTTTGAAACATATGGTAGTCGTTGCCATGATTTATATGACATATAATAATACTAGAATGGTTAGTGCAGATTGCAGGGGGAGTAGTCATTTAAGTGGCCATCACTACAAGAAATATGAGCATTCGCAGCACTCCTTTGTACCGCTAATTTACGAACTGCTACGAAAAGTTTCAAAATTGGATTGCAAGTATTTCGCAGCACTATATTAACGCTAGGATATAGTTTTTCATTAAGCGGGTTAAGTTTCAGTATTATAGCGGGTAAAACTAATTTTGGAGGCAAACTAATTGGGGTTTTCCCCCCAAACGAAAAAAAAGTCTCGATTCACTCAAGTCTTCAGACCAAAAATTAAGTCTCGATTCACTTAAGTCTTCAGACCAAAAAGTGAAAAACACCATAATATGGCTCTTCTTGATCCTTATGTGGAGTAAGTTCTTCTACTAATAGTCTATTTTATAATATTGTTGTATTTACATTTAATCAATGTTTTTTGTGTTCCAATTTTAGCAAGCACCTGCAACATCTACAAGATTCTAGTGAAAGATGTTGCCGTGATTCGGCTTTTCTATGGCGTACACATTCTCAGAAATTTGCAGCCTGGTTAAAAGAACAGGTATGTTGACTATTAGAATTGTTTATCATCTATTCTTTTACAATATAGTAAATGACATTTGCCAAATTTTACAACAGATACCTATGACTTCTGATCAAGAAAATATACTTCAGTGGTTAGCATATGGTCCTCGTCTTCATGCAAGGTCTTACACGGGTTACATAGTCAATGGCAATCGGTTTCATACAGTTTCCGTTGATAGGGAAACTCAGAACAGTGGTGTGTTGCATGAGGCCACAGCAATGTGTATAGCTAGTGCAAAAGACAATTCTCCAATGGTTGATGTGGTGTCTTACTATGGCAGAGTGGTGGATATTATACTGCTAGATTACCATGTCTTCTACATTCCTATATTCAAGTGCCAATGGGCAAATATTGGTAATGGAGTAAAGGAAGAAGATGGATTCACACTTGTCAACCTTAACCAAAGTCAAGCTGCATTTGCTAAAGATCCATACATACTAGCATCTCAAGCACATCAAGTTTTTTATTCAAGGGAAGATGATTCATCGAGTTGGTATGTAGCTATGAGAAGTTCTAAGAGAAGATACAGTGGAGAAGATGCTGAATCTGGATCTGCGGATGTTGGGCCATTGCCTGTATTAGTTGACATGGATGAAGATGACTTGGCTGATGAAGCTATGAATGCCAGAGCTGACTGTGAAGGGATTTATGTGTGAAATTATAATATATGTTATTGTTTTTTCTGTATTTATGATTGGTTATAATGTGTGTTTTCTGTGAATGATTTTTTGTTTTCTACACAACTATCTGTCGTGATAATCAAGTGATTTCTTTTGTTTTAGGTGAACTAAGATGGTCAACACTAGTTATCGAAAAAAGCGTGCACCAAAAAAGAAGAAGATTGCCGAGATAGGTGAGAAGCAGTTGGAAACTCAAAATCTGGGTACTGGAGTGGATGCTGATTTACAAGAAGATGCTGAGTTACAAGAAGATGCTGATTTACAATACGATGCTGAGTTACAAAAAGATGCTGAGTTACAAGAAGATGCTGATTTACAATACGATGCTGAGTTACAAGAAGATGCTGAGTTACAAAAAGATGCTGAGTTACAAGATGATAATGAAGTGGATGCTGCGTTAGAAGATACTGAAGACAATGAAAACAATGTAGTTGAACCACTTGATGATGATGCTGCTGCTGACAATGAAGATCATACTCCGAATGTTGCTGAAACTGTGGCTGAACCAAGGCCTAAAAGGAAACGAGGACCAACAAAGATGAAAAACATCGCCAAGGATCCAAATGAAAGGATTCACGTTGATTATACTATCATGGGAGAACCTTGTGGTCCAGGGTCAGTACCGTATGGATCATATTTAGGTACACTCGTACGGGAACATGTTCCTTACACAATCCGGGATTGGAGGAAAGTAAGTGAAGATATCAAACTTGTTTTGTGGAGATCTATTCAGGTATTCTGTAATTTACTTTTACATGTTGCTTCTTTTAATTAGAATTGCTTTGTGTATTCTGTAATTCACTTTTACATGCTGCTTCTTTTGAATGCAGCCAAGGTTTGATGTTGACGAACCATGGAAGAAAAGAGCTGCATTTATTCAGATGAGAGAGATATGGAGATCCTCCAAATCACGCCTTGTTTCAGCGGTCAGAGGAGCTGATAACATGAAAGATAGGATGGATCTGCGACCACCTAATATAACTGAACCCGAATGGCGTAAGTTTATCAAAGAGAAGACTAGTACTGCATTTAAGGTAGTAAGTGATACTATGAAGAAGAAAAGGAAGCTGCAGATTCCTCATACCCTTGGCCGTAAAGGAATGGTCAGAAAGAGAGAAGAATTAATAGAGGCAAGCTCAGACCCATCCCAGGTGACAAGAGCAAAAGTGTGGGTCGAGTCACGGACCAGGAAGGATGGTACTCCTGTAAATACAGAGGCGGCTGAAATAATTGTATGTTATATTCATTCTTCTTAAATTACTTAATGTATTGGTCATCATTAATGAGTGATGTACATTACTATGTTATTTGTTTGCAGAGAAAGGCAGCCGAGCTAGAAATTGAAGGTAATCAGGATTCAGCAACAACAAATCCAAAGGAAGATAGACTTAGTCAACTTTTGGGACCTGATAATCCTGGAAGACTACGGGCAATGGGCAGAGGCATGAACTTGACCAAACTTTCTTGTTTCCAAGTCAACATAAGCGCTATGGCTGCAATGGAAGCAGATCAGGTTCAAATGAAGAATAGAATTCAGGATTTAGAGCAAATTATTGAAAAAATTTATGATCAGGTTAGTATATTGTTTACTGATTTAATATTTAATAAGTTATATATACTATATGTTGATATGTTTCTGAAATTGCAGAGACAAGAGGGTGATGTTGGTGAAAACTCTATACATAGGAGTGTAAATACCAAAACACTTCCTAAGTGTAATTTGGTTGACTGGACTTCTGATGATAATGTTGCTGAGGGCCGTATTGTTTCTTCTGATGCTGATGAATTAGTACACGGGATACCTTTAGGGCCTGGTGCAATTAAGGTTTTAATTGAATCTGCTACCAAGCCAGAAGCTCCACTATGGAGACCTATTTCTGAGATGTATACTATTGAGGATGTAGTTGGAGAAATGATTGCATGGGATGCTGATTTATGTATTGTTCCAAGCGAATGTGGCATTGCAGAAGACAGTGCACCTAAGGTTAAGAATCTTTTACTAATTGTTTTTGTATGTAGATCACACTTTCTCTAATAATCCTTCTTCCTGTTTTGTACCTTTGTTCCACAGAGCCCTAGCACAAGTTCAAAAAACAGATGCAAACTCAAGGCTTTGGGTAAGAATGCTGATGAAGTTGTAGCTGAAGGCAGATGGCAGTCTCGAGACGCGAAAGCGTTAGTAAATGGACTTCCTATTGGTCCAAATGCAATCAAAGTTTATGTGGATGAGGTTTTAAACAAAAATACATGGCTATGGAGGCCTACATCGGACATGAGAACTCTGCAGGAATCTTTGAACTGTTTTGTAGCATGGCCTGCTAATAGAGTTGTGATTGAGACAACATCGAGTGAATCCCCTGTTCTTCAACAATCTACATCTAAGGGAGGAAGCATAAGATCTCATAAAGAGAAGTCTCCTGCAATTTCTAGATCTCCTAATATTCCTATATCTTCGACTAACTCAGCGAGTCCAAGTTATCAGAAGGACAAGTCTCCAGAAACTCCAAAAGCTCCTTTGAAGAAACCTTTATCCAATCCAAAACCATCTCTGAAAGGGGCATCTCCTCGTCGCAAATCACAGGTTCATGATTGGGCGTGCTTTTTCTTGTTGTATGGTTTTAATATTTGCTGGTTTTTGATTTCTGCATTCATTTTTTGCAGAAGCCATCTCTGACAGAGGCATCTCCTCGTCGCAAATCACAGGTACATGCTTGTTCTTGTTGATTTATGGCTTTATTTTTTTTTTTGCTGGTGGTTGATTTATGTCTATCTTGTTTGCTGGTTGTTCTTAAGCGTCTCGCCTTCAAAGAAAATCAAAACTGCTTGTTGATGGATATATCCGGAACGAATCGCGCTGTTGCTGAAGGACGTTGGTCGTGTAGTGATCCTGATCAAGAGGTACATCACCAGAAATTGGGGCCTAATGGTTGTCGAGTATGGGTGAATACTGTGCTTGTTAACGATGCTGCACTTTGGAGGCAAACCCCTGAATTCCAGTATATGCTAGATACACATGGATCTTGTATTGCCTGGCCAGCAGATAAAATTGAAATGGTGAATGAGGACAAGTGATGTTTCAGATGGGATAACATGTTTTTTAGTTTAAAGACATGAATACTTTGTGCTTTTGGATTGGATCCCTTTGTTTTTTTTTGGATTTTTATGTTGCATCAGAAATTCTATGTTTCAGATATTAATTAATGGGACAAGTTATTTAATTTTTGTTTTTAAAATGTTTGAGATATACTTCATAATATATAGAAAGATAATAAGCCAAATATTAAAAAATTTAGATATGATATTAGTCAATATGGTATTAGTAAATATCTGCAAAATTTGGATATATACAATATAAAAATATATTAATAATCGAAATAGTGTAGAGAAAATTTTTAAAAATAAGATAATTATGAATTATTAATATATGAAACATGAAATTAACAATGTAAAAAATCTAATACTATGTATAGTTGTAGATAATTATGAATTAGTAATATTAAATAAATATTTATATCATATAGTAATAAAAGATATAAACCCCAAACCCTATACCCTAAATCTCTTAATCTAAAACATTCTAAACCAATATATGAAACATGAAATTAACAATGTAAAAATATAATTTTATGTATATTTGTACATAATTATGAATTATTAATATTAGTTAGCATTATAAATAAATTTTTATATCTTATAGTAAACTAAACCCTAAACTCCAAACCCTATACCCTAAACCCTATACCCTAAATCTCTTAGTTGAAAGCATTCTACACCAATATATGAAACATGAAATTAACTATGTAAAAATATAATTTATGTATTCTAAAAATTGAAATACTTATATTGAATTTTTAAAGAAATAATTTATATTTTTTTCATTAATAAAACTATTTTATATGATTATTTTCTGATTTTTTCATTAATAGCCAATGGGAAGTAACCTCCCACATTGTGGGACTAATCCTACACCATTGATCTCAGGGAACTTTGATCTCAGCCGTCCATTACAAATTTAAATTGAAAATAGAAAAGCTGGTTTCTGATTGGTTAATCCATAGAGTTAAGGATCACCCCTTATTTAATACACACCGTTGATTAGATTAAATCTAACGGTCAATAATCAGCTCTGTTTTTATCAACTTTCTCTCTCATTATTCGATGTCTTCAAAGCTATCGAGAGACCTCGAAGCTTCTTTCACATCGACAAACACCAAAACAAAACAAACAGATTGAATCTCTCTCACCATCGCCAAACACAACAAAAAACCAACGCCGAATCTCAAGGTTTCATTCTCTCTTTCTATTGCTTGATTTCCGAATCATTGCTTGTTTTCCGAAACCTAATTCCACAAATCATCGTCGAATCTTTCTTTGTTTGTTGTCGCTATTTTGCTTTCTGGAATATCCTGTCAAGAATCTTAATAGTTTTTGTTCCACAATAAAATCTGGGCTTTCATTTATTGTTTGTTGAAGTAGATCTGCCCTTTTCCGTGAGTATTGCGATGGATTCAGTTGGGAATTAGGTTTTCTTGTTAATATTATGTTTGTTGAGATTGTCGATGGTGTTTAACCTTTTATTACTTTGTGCTTTGAATTGGTTCTTGTGATAAATCTTTTCTTTTTTTTCAGGTTTCGGAGCTACATATCACAAAGGGAAATACAAGTTTTGAGAGATTCCTAAATGAAGTAATAGAAAACCAGTATTTCTCTTTGAGTGATCAACACAATTATTTCATTCTCAACATTTCGTCATTCAAGCAAATGTTATATTCGTTTATATTGAATTATATTGCTTTCTTTTGGTACTGCAGATACTGTTCGTTAAATGGAACGTAAAGGACTCATATGCGACCTCCCCGCTAAGAACATTAAACCAACATTCACACAACAGATACAACAACAAGCAAAGAACGATCAACAAACCGATGCGGATGATGAAGTGAAGGAGTTAACAGAGATAGAGTTTAGACGGGGTTGTGCTCACCGAGGGTACTTAATACGCATCGAAGAAGACATTCAGGATTGCATGGAACTAGAGGAAGAAGACATTGAGGCAATAAGAAAGCTACTTGCGAGGAACAAAACTGCTAACAAACGTCCAAGAGTAGAGAAAGGAGAGTCCTCAAAGCGCAAGAGTCGTTGAATAGTAATGGCATGGTAATAACTATTAGAGTTCATGTTTTTTAGTTAATGTTTAATTAGTTAGGTCATGTTATCTTTAGACTTTGTTAAGTTAACTTTTGTAATATGATATTTTATGATTCATGGTCTTTCATAAATTAAATCTAATTATATTTTGTGCAATTCAATGTTTCAAATAACAAATTATATAGGTTAAATATAGATTCAAATTGCAAAATAAACAGAAATTTCTCAGTGTATAAAAGCCAAGAAATTTTATATTATAGCACTAAAAATAAGCTTGAAAACATTATTAAACCACAATTGATAAATGCTATTGTAAATGATGTTATGGCGATATATAATTGCCATTAAAAACTACACAATAGCAAACAAAATGCGCTATATAATATTTTCCTATAACACAGAATAATCGCTATATAAAACTTTCCTATGGCACAGAAACAGCGCTATATAAAACTTGTTTATAGCAAAGAATATGTGCTACTATAGTGTTAAATTCGAGAACCATAGTCAAGCACCAGCATATATAATGTGTTATCATTAAATATTGAACAGCACAAAATAATTGCTATATAAACAAACATAATAGCAAAAAGTAAGCGCTAGTTAAAAGTATTAAGTAGCATAAGTTTAGCGCTATAATAGGTCAATTTATCATAGCGCGTAAAATCTGCTACGGTAGGGGGGGGGGGTCTATTGTAGCTCCTCATTATACAGCGTTTGTCATTTCGCTGCGAAAACCCTTTCGTAGCAGATTATGCGTGCTACCGATGTTCATATTTCTTGTAGTGCATGAAGTTGTTCTTGCTAGTCAGTATGGATCTACTTTGCAAGTTTTGGATGAATCTGGTTTGGTAAGTCAAAATTCAATTGACTTCTTAGCCAAGGAAGAAGATGATTTAATAAGTGAAGAAGCCGATGTTAGTGAATTTGAAGAAGAAGATGACATAACCAAGAACGAGGAATATGTTGAAACTGAAGATGTTGCTACTTTAGAAGTAAACAAAGAAAATGAGAATAAAGATGAGCTATGTATTGGAATGGATTTTAGTAGTGACGAGGCTGCACATATAGCTTATAAAAAATATGGAGGTAATCATGGTTTCAACGTAAGGAAACAACGGAGGACGAAGAAAAAAGAGAAGGTAGTAAGGCTTCAATATGTCTGTTCAAAACAAGGTTATAGGAAAGAACCTAAGGTAAAAAAATCTTATTCACAACCAATCACAAGGTGCGGTTGTAATGCTCATATGACTTGTTATCTTCAGAAGACCGGAAGATATAAGATTGTGTCGTTCGAGTCGAATCATAACCATGATTTAGTGAAGACACCTATGAAGCATTTGTTAAAGGGAAATCGAACTTTAGCTGTCTCTCAAAAACTACATGCTGATGATGCCGAGATGTCAGGAATTTCAGCAAAAGCAACTGTTGAAATGATGAGTAGAGAAGTTGGGGGGCGAGCAAATCTGGGTTTTTTAGAGAAAGACTATCGAAATTACATATACCAGAAGCGAATGAAAAAAATGGAAAAGGGAGATGCTGGAGCTGTTTTGGAATACTTTAAAAAAAAAAAGAGGATAATTCATCTTTTTTTTATTCAATGCAACTTGATGAGGACGATATGATCACTAATATCTTCTGGGCAGATGATCGGTCTATAAGTGATTACAATCTTTGGAGATGTCGTTTGCTTTGACACAACTTATAAGACCAATGAATATGATAGACCATTTGCTCCATTTGTTGGGTCAATCATCACAAGCAAACTATTGTGTTTGGTGCTGCTCTCTTATATGATGAAACCACGGAGTCATATAAGTGGCTTTTCGAGACTTTTCTTGGAGCAATGTGTGGAAAACAACCAAAAACAATTCTTACAGACCAGTGTGCAGCAATGGCGAATGCAATAGTGAAGGTATTCCCTAAAACAAAACATAGGCTATGTGTTTGGCATATTTACCAAAATGATGCAAAGAAGTTGAGTCATGTATTTCATGGAGCTGAACAATTTGCCATGGACTTTAGTAAGTGTATATATGACCATGAGGATGAAGAAGATTGGTTATTTGCATGGGGTGATATGCTAAAGAAGCATAATTTGACAGAGGATAAATGGTTGAAGAATTTGTTTGAGCTGAGAGAGAAATGGGCAATGGTATATGGACGTCATACATTTACAGCAGATATGGTGAGCACACAGCGTAGTGAAAGTATGAATAATATTTTGAAAAAATACTTGAAGCGTAGTTATGACTTGTTGAGCTTCTTTGAACACTATGAGAGAGTGTTGGAGGATCGACGATATAAAGAATTAATTGCTGACTTTGGTATGATGCATACCTCACCGGTATTATGTGCTACTGTGGAGATATTGCAACATGCATATGAAGTGTATACACCAGAAGTTTTTAACTTGTTTCAGAAGCAATACACAGTTATCGGTGATTACGTTGCCAAAAAGGTCAGTAAATCTGAGATGGTGTATGAATACAAAGTTTCTTATCGTGGTGTAGGACGAGAGCATTTGGTTAATTATGATGCTGCAAACGAAACAATACATTGTGGTTGCATGAAGTTTTCATTTGTTGGGATCTTATGTCGTCATGCATTAAAAGTGTTGGACAAAAAGAATGTTAGAAGAATTCCATCTACCTACATTCTAAATCGATGGAGTAAAGAGGCAAAAGCACGAAGCATATCTTATTATCATTCAGAGACACCTAATGAAACAGTGAAGAAATCAATTGGAAAGCGATATAGCCATATATGTCGTACTTTTCGTGAGATTGCATCTGTTGCTGCTGATCATATAGAACTGACGTTGTGTGCAAATGAAGATGCCTTTCAGTTGCTTAAAAAATTGGAAGAAAAGAAAAAAGAACTTGTGAAAAATAATGCATGGATGCTTCAAACTTCAGATGTTGAACTTGTAGAAGAAGAAGACAAGGAAGTTTCAAATGCACGTGGAATAAAAAGGAAAGCTTCTGTTGGACGACCGAAGAACAAAAAAGTCGGACCCCATGGTCGATATTTGAGTGTTCTTGAAATAAAAAATCGGTCTACATCAAGATCATCAAGTAATGCTACAGCAAAAAAAAGGTTATCGTTTCAGGTAATTGACATATTATTTTTCTTTAGTGTATATGTCCAATTTCATCTAAATGTGATATTAATTATTGGATAAAATTGATAAATGTTTCAGGACTCTAGTCTTACTCCAGATACCCAATTATCTCTTGCTACCACCAGTCCGACCTTACATAATGAGTCATTTCTCTCACAAGTGTTTCAGGTACATACTTACTTCTTACTAGTTATAGTTGAGTTATCTTTCATTTTTTAATAATTTGAAGTCTTATATTTTGTAGGAATTTGACAAGAGTTATGGTGGTTCATTGTAAAAGTTTGTTATTTTACTTCTTTTTTGTCAAAATTACATTCGTAACACCAAGTTTTAAGGCTAGATGTTGGTGAAGCATACTCGCTGATTTGGAGAATCGATGACAGCTCATTGCACCAGCCAGAAATCGAACCCGGGTCTGTACTGTGGCAGGGTACTATTCTACCACTAGACCACTGGTGCTACTTGATGGAATGCTGCTCATTTTATTTATGGATACCCAAAATATAGCCACGCTCCAAGTGACGTGCTCTTTGTGATCTTCCCCAAATTGTCTTTGAAGTCCTTAATTTCAACATTTTCAATTCACGCTCCCTATATTAACATATTTAACCACGTAAAACAAAATCCATATACTTTTGTTTTCCTATTTCTTTTCCAAAACTTAGTCTTAATTACATAAATATTATTTCCTTGAATGGAAGTATGGAAGCAATGTATGGCGACAGGCGAAGTTGGAAGGTCCCAATTGGCGGTTGCGATGATCTATCATATGTTATCATTTTTTGTGGTTACTTAAATTAAATATACTTACCTGTAAAATTCGTCAATTTCAAACCATGTCGTCTATTTTATTTTTTTGTTTTTATAGGTAACGTCGTAACGAGAACAAAGCTTACTAAATCGTTAAAGCTATATTCATCTGAAAAATAAAAAATAAAAACCGAGCTACCTGAATTGTGCCAAACAAACCATAATATACAGTACTTTGATAGTGTGATCAAAATGATGTGAAAGAATAAATAATATGTGCCACTGCATACGGGCTTTGATTAAGGACTTACTGGGGTAAATCATTTAATTTGATTCGGCCCATCAATATGAACTCCAAATCCAATATTTATTTATACAACTTTTCGTGAAGAAAGAAAGGTGCCAACTAGGGCAAATTCAATTCAAAACCCTATCCAAGCCATGAACGATGAAGAGCCACCAGTGAAGGAGAATAAGCTGCCAATAGAAGCAACCTTGAATCTTTCACTTCCAGATGATCTGATAGTAAGCATCTTAGCCCGTGTCTCGAGATTGTATTATCCAACTCTCTCCTTAGTCTCCAAGCACTTCCGCTCGCTCCTTACTTCATCGGAGCTTTACCAGACCCGATCACTATTAGGTTGTACGGAGAATTGTCTATACGTGTGCTTAGTGTTCTCTTATACTGACTGTATCCCTCACTGGTTCATGCTTGGTCGGAGACCTAATCGAAGAAGTGACGCTAGGGAGAAGAATAGTCAAGTGGGTATGTTTTGGCAACAATCCCAATTCCCAATTCTCCTCCTGTGCACCGGTGGGGTCTCGTGGCGGTTGGTTCTAATATCTACAACATTGGCGGATCCATATCCGATTCACCGTCATCTAGTGTCTCAATTCTAGACTGCTGATCTCATACGTGGCTCGATGCTCCAAGCATGCAGGTGGAGCGGGATTTCCCATCAGCCAATTTTCTTGATGGAAAGATATACGTAACAGCAGGCTGTTACAAAAACTACAATCCATCAAACTGGATGGAGGTTTTCGATATGAAAAACAAATTTTGGGAGCCTGTGTTTTGCCCTTCAGGTAGATTGTCCTTATATAGCCGTCATGATCACACTGATAACGTAGTGGTTGATGGAAAGCTATACATTATTGGGAATAAGGGTGTGGCTTACAACCCCAAGGATGGTAGCTGGAATAGTTTAGGGTCGGAGATGGATTTGCGTTTGAAATGGTTTTCTTCTTGTGTGATAGAGAACGTGCTTTACTATTATTATTATGGACAAGGAATCAAATGGTATGACACTAAGGTAAGATCCTGGAGAACTTTAAATGGTATGGAAAAACTGCTTAAGTTTGCTCGTGATGCCACTGTTAGGTTGGCGGATTATGGTGGAAATATGGCACTCTTTTGGGACAAGATTGTAGCTTCTGGTGGTGGTATCGGAAAAAGATGATTTGGTGTGCGATGATTGCACTTGAAAAACGCAATAGTGAAGAGATTTGGGGGACGGTGGAGTGGTTTGACGCAGTGCTTCCACATCCAATTCCTGTGAAATATGTAATTGAGCATGTCTTTGCTGTCAACCTTTGATGACTGGCATAAGAGACGTAATGTGGTGAATCTTTAGTGTGATTCATGTTGGTGTTATATCATTTTGCTGGATGATTGTCTTTCATGTTTTTAGTTTACTGCAAAGACATCTCATTTCATTTGTAACGCTTTGATGGTTGGCCTTTTTCCTGGTGCTAAAAGGCCTACCAAACTCTGTTTTGGTTTGAATAAAGAGTTATTGGTCTTCTATTGTTTTTTTAAAAAAAAAAAAAAAAACTAAAGTGTCTAACTTTATGGGGAAAGAGGACGAGTCTAGTTGTGATGAGAAGACGAAAAAATATTGGAGAGTTTTGTTTCGATATTTCTTTCTTCATGCATAATATTTATTCTTTTTTTTTTTTTTTTTTTTTATAATAATAATAATAATTATTATTTTTATTATTATTTTTCACATAATATTTGTTCTGTTCATGTCCATTTAGAAATAAGAAGCACTTGAGTTAAAATCAGTGATATCGAGCTATCACGATACAATCATATGCTGTGATTATGATACATAGAAAATTTATTGTTAATCCAGCATGTAATTTGTAAATGTACCATCATACTTTTTCTTTTTTTTGGGCAAATGTGCCATCATACTTAAAATAGATAAATCATGTACAAAAAATAAGTCCTCGGTGAAAAAATAGCCTAAACCAAAGCCTAAATGTCTCTGTTTCTCTTCACAGTTGCTTGGCACGAAAGGAACCATTTCTTGTACGAATGAAACCAAAACTTCACTAGTAAATTAGAGAAGCATGACAAAGATCAAATTTTCTGCTTTCAATTCTTTCTCTTCTTTCTTATTTCTCTTCTCGCTCAGCGGAAATTTGCCATAGTTTCTTAGCAAAATATTTTAGCTACATTATAATATTAAAAAAATCTTAAGATCCCACAAAGAAGTTTTTGCAATAAGGACGCTCTTATAAACTTGAGAACATAGATAGTTCAGCGTTTCACACCACTTGGTTCCCTCAAAATTTTCTGCATAGCGAATAGCTACGCGAAATTAGGGTTTTTGTAGAGAGGGAATTGAATTGGGAAGAAGATGAACTTGTTCATTGTGTGTATATACAGAGCTGATTGGCAATACCACAATAGATACAAATACTAAAAGTATAGCCACGCCCAAGTGATGACGTGCTCTTCAAAATGATGCATCTTTAAAAAAATAAAGAGCTCAGTACAAGGTTATATCACATCTTAGAGATCAGAAGAGTAGTGCAACGGACCCAACCATTGCTGAAACCTAAATCCTCAGATTGCACCAGCTGGGAATCGAACCCGGGTCTGTACCGTGGCAGGGTACTATTCTACCACTAGACCACTGGTGCTATTTGTTAGAATGTTCCTCATTTTATTTATGGATACCCAAAATATTGTAATATACGACAAAAAAAAACCTCACCTTGGGATAAAAAATCAAGTGGAGGACATTCACATCTATGTGTTACATTTGGATTTTGATATATACATTTGTGTATAATCTGATATATGTTAATGCATAGTTGTAATTGTAATCACAGACTGTTACTGTTTGGTCTTTTGAGTGGTAGAGAAGAAAATAATATAACTTGAGAGGTTTAATGAAACCAAAAAGATACAAATACCAACATACAGTTTTGATTGTGCATAGAGAAGTACTACATTTATTCATATCATTGCAGTCACATACTCACATTGCAGAATAACAATCTCTCCATTTGATAGAGAGACCTAAACATGTAAAAACAGACAAACAACAAGCTCCAAACTTGTTGCTAAGAGAAAAAAAAAAAAAAAAAAAAAGAGCTCAGTTACAATGCGATAACTCCAACTAAGTTTCAAAAAAATGGTGGAGAAAGCTGGTTGATTAATTTGGAAAATCTTTTTGTTCGGAGCTTTCATCATTACGTTTAGGTTTCTGCTATGCATTTTGTACATAATCTGATGTTGTTTGGTCTTTTAACAGGTAAGATCGAGGACAATCAAACCAAAAGGCACTATAACAAATAGTCAAATACACACTTTGATTGTGCATAGAAAAGTACAACATATTCAATTATTCATTCATACTATTTGCAGTCAGATTCTAGACAAACAAACATCTCCATGTAGTAACCGTAAAACAATAAAATTTTGTAACAAAATTTCAAAACTTTGACCTGATCTCAAAGCAGCGATACACATATATACTTTGATGTCTTCATATCAAAGTAATGTTGCTCTATATAAATAGTAGAAAACCAAATTGGCATAGATTCTAGGAAATTTCAACAAACCATTTTCTCCCGTTCATTATTATATATCTCTGTCTGGCGGGGATTAACATTATGAGCTAGATAGATAGATAGATAGAATAGAGATACAAAACCAAGCTTAATATATACTAAAAGAAGAAACAAAATGTTAAGATGAAGAATCCGATTGTATTGATAGCAAATGAGAATTACAGTGTTTGTAAGAAGAACACGAATCTATGAATCGAATTACAACGGGATCAACATTGATCCTCTCTCATGGCACATCACCAGAGACAATTCAACACATAAATTCGCATAAAACCCAAATGAGCTCTGCTCAGCTTATTTATACACACTCTAGACTTCAACGGCAAACACTCGGACTCAGGCCAAGTCTTTCTCCTGAATCAATTCACCTGCCACGTCATCCAACGCCTAACTCTTTCTTCTTCTTCCTGAATGTGACTGGTGAGACGTATCAATACTCAACCTCTGAAGACCAAGCTTGTCCTCAAGCTTAAAAGAATGATAGAAGTGAACAAAAGCCTAGGAAAACATCCAAGAGAAGGCAGAGAATTCATGATTCTAGATATCTTAAGCAAGAACTCCCTGTTGATGAAATCCAATCTCCCATCCTGGTTTAAAAGGATGCTTCAGTCCCAAAACGTGTACTGCCTTGCTTAACCTGTCTACCACCACCAGGATAACAATCACAAAAACAGGAGCAAAACTGTCCAACTCTGCAGCAACCTCCCTTGGCAATGGCTGATCTTTAAAAACCACCACTCCAATACGCTCCACAACTTGAAATTCAAACGCTGACATTGTATATAGATGCTTAGACCTCCATTTGTGTTTGAGCTGAAACTCTAGTGAATGGAATTGTGCATCCAAAGAAAGGCCTGAAACCCTGTGCACTTTCTCCCACAAGAACTTTGTATCTGTCAATTTGATTTTCGGTAACCTGCTTTTGTACTTGAATCTCCAAGATTTAATAAACTTTCTCTTCTGTTGTTGTTGATGTACTCTTAGCCTTCGAAGAAACGTTATCTCGAGCCCATAATAATAAGACTGCAACTTTCCACAGGTTGAATTCAAAAGCTTGGCAATATCTCCATCCCTGATTCCAATCCAAAACTCCTTAATGCTCACTAGAGTTATAACATCTCCTGAGAGTATATTACTCTTTCCTCTGTCAAAGACAAGCCATCCACACCAGCTATTACTTGCCCCTGAGAGACACACCTTGCCCTCAAGGTGGAAGAACAAGAAAAACTCTAAAGGCATCAAGTTCCATGGGAAGACAAGTAATCCAGGGTTCTTACTAAGGTAAACATCTAATGCTGTCAGCTTTTCCCCATCAAAACTTGAGTGTAGAAGTAGCTTCAGCCCCATGATACCCATGTCATGACCAACACCCAGCTCAAAGTTACCCGCTGTACTCACTTCAAAGGAGAGAGAATTGACAGAAGCAACAGGTGTGGAAGTAAAAGTCCTCTGGATTTCCCAAGTCTTGCTAGTCTTGTTAACAACATCTAATGCATAGGCAGGACTGTTTTGGAGGTCAAAAACTGCTCGGCAGTTCTTAGATTTCCACTTGTGCCTCATGTGCGACTTCAAATCATCAAGAATAAGCTGTCTCAATTCCCTAGGATCTTGTCTGACCCGCAAATTACACAGCAACTTTGACATATGTGTCTGTCTCATCCGTCTCCAATACCAAGAGTTGTGTGCTTTCCACTTATAGCCAAATATAGCTCTAGAAGAAGAACTTATGTATTTGATGCTGGTGGAGGCCATAACATGATGTGGATCCATTTGTGATCTATTCCGTTGCAGCATCTTGTTTTTGAACTTAAACATCCAGGTCTTAAGAGACAAACTCAGCTTCCTCTGATTCTTTGGTTTCAGTCGTGTAAGCTGACACATTTTATCGAGCACCTGGTGTGCAGAGACATTTGTCGAGATACTCATCACACATTGAATCCTCTCAACATCACTATTAACCACATCCAACCTAATATTCTTCTGAATCGACCTTTGATGCTCACAGCCAACAACAGCTTGAGAATTCTCACAAACATTCAGTGATGTCTTGGGAATTTGAAGGCTATGTTCCAGTTTAGAGACAGGTACCTGATTTTGAGTAATCGATTCTTCCTCCAAGCTATCCAAAACCGTAATCATCGTTGCCTCATGTGATTCATCTTTCTTCTCACCTGAGATTTCATCGACTTGTTGAATAGGAAATTTGGCAACTGGAACAGTTTCATGTATCGTGGCTGGTGAAGAAATTGATTCGTGTGGAGTGATCGCTGGTCTCGACAACCTCCGGAGCTTTGCGTCAGCTCTCTGTTTCTGTAGAAGTCGATCATTCTTGTCCCACAACCGGAAGAGCTCTGGATCGCTGAAGTCACCAAATCGGCTGAAGTCTCCAAACCTCCATATCATAAGATCGATCAGATTTTCCCAGGATGTTAAAATCTTCTGGTTGCGAGAGAACCATGCGTAAGCTTTGCCTTCGAGAAGACTCTGCGCAAGATTCATCTTCTCCTCCGCCGTGAAACGCTCCCGAACAAAGAAATCTTCCAGCTCTGAAATCCATGGTCGCAGATCACCAGAAACACCAGTGAAGATCGGAAACTCTATAAAACTCGCCATTGTTGCCGCGTTGAAGCTTCGATCCAGTTTCACCGCACCAATGTTAAGATCAGAGATAATCGGAATAGAGAAATAGATTGAATCACCAAGAATGTAACTCACAAATGTCTAACAAGAATCAATGATACGAATTACACAGGATCAGCATAGATCCTCTCTAGCAACATTGCTAGTCCAATTCTCAACATTGAGAATCACAACATCATAATTCGCATAAGAACCCAAATGAACTCAGCTTTCTCTATTTATCTGATTTCCCGAGAGCTAACAGCAAAACTTCTCTCTCAATTGGAGTCTTTGGATGCACAGTTCAATTCACTAGAGGATGTGATGGTGGTGTCCAAAATTCATCACAGCTTGCACAACACCAGGTTTCAATCTAGAGAAATGAAACAGTTGGTTGGATTTATGAAGTTCCAGCTAAAACACAAGTGGAGGTCTAAACACTTACACACAATCTCAGCGTTGGAACTCTACCTAAGCAGTGTTTTCCCCACTGTTACTTCTGCAAATTCTTGTAGTGGTTATAAGAGGATGAATGAGCAGTTGCAGGTCCACATCATACTTGTTGTTAATGAAGTGAAGTCCCAAGTTAATCACAAATGGAGATTGGTCTGGAGAATTTGGAGACTGCACAATCAGTGGTTTGTTCTGGTCATTCTTCAGTCACGCAGAACATATGGCTTGTCGGGAGCTGGTGCTCTCATAACTACTTTACCAAAGGACGACTTGATTCGAAAACAATGGATGATGAATCAGAGCTATGTGAATTCAAGAGAAGATTCTACACTTGAGTTACAGGTTGTTGTTTCCTCTGCGAATTCTTGGATGCTGTCAAAGGATTTTGTTACCTTGTATAATTACTTTTAAGCTTGAGGACAAGCTTGTTCTTCAGGGGGTGAGTATTGATACGATTCAAGGCTTAGTGGATGATGTGGCAGAGGTTTCAAGTCAAAGGAAAGACTCCAATTGAGAGAGAAGCTTTGCTGTTAGCTCTCGGGAAATCAGATAAATAGAGAAAGCTGAGTTCATTTGGGTTCTTATGCGAATTATGATGTTGTGATTCTCAATGTTGAGAATTGGACTAGCAATGTTGCTAGAGAGGATCTATGCTGATCCTGTGTAATTCGTATCATTGATTCTTGTTAGACATTTGTGAGTTACATTCTTGGTGATTCAATCTATTTCTCTATTCCGATTATCTCTGATCTTAACACAAAAATGCCTTGGCCGCTTTTCGGTGGTAGTGAGAACTTTATGGTGCAATGCTTCAATCTCTTTTTTTTTGAGACTTTCGAGAAAACCAACTGTTTCAAAAAAGTCAAAAGTTCAGTTAGCCTCAAATAATGCCGTAGAAATTAAAACAGAATAAGAAAGCCGCCTCACTTCTTTAAGAACAGGCGGCCTCATGTCCGTAAAACCTTTTGCCATTCGTTCATTACTCTCAGTCTCCCCTTCCTTTCCAAATGTGCTGATGCAGTTACAGAGAATTAGTATAGAGTTAAATCAAAAATATGGTCATAATAGTTACAGTAAGTAAAAAGATTTGTTCGTACTCGATTTGAATCTCTCCCCGAATATGCTTGCATTCTGAAGCTCTCTAGCAGCCTCGTCCAGGTAATATTTGTCATGCCGTGCAACGGTCGCAAGCCCCTGAGATTAACATACAATGAGAAAGAAAGAAGCTTAAAAAAGATATAGAAAAAACAGTGAATCACACCTTGTTTAACCCATCTATTGCTTTTTGCAAAGTTTTAATCTTTCTCTCGGGCTTCTAAGCGAACCAGCAATTCACCAACATAGTACCGGAGGCGATGAAGAAACCCACTCTGTCAGTATACAAACAATCAAAATTCGCACAAAATCCAAGGACCTTGCTTGCAGAGGAAGGAAGAACAACAAAGGGCAAAGCTTTTTTTTTAACTATATATCTCATGGTTTCCTAATCGCAGCTCTTACTGGACCAAAAAGGAAAAAGGATTATAAAATATGATCTTCTGCTATTTTTGCCTATCAATAAAAATGTTAATACGTTGACTTGACAAAAAAAAAATGTTAATACTTTGATCGTATATAGAGTATATTTCACACGCATACATATACATATATAGCAATTTGGAAACAGAAATTTTGACCAAAATGGCATCTAATGTGGACCTTTGATGTCCAAAATATTAAAGTTTATACATTGTTTTATTATGTACAATAAAATCATAAAGTACTGAAGTCGCCCATCAAAGCTTTAGGAATTGAGACTCGGCAAAGGAGCCAGGAAGAACGTATGAGAAGATAATGGAACTAGTAATCTTCGCAGGAATCGATGTTCTGTCTTGGTTTCCCCATTGTTTCTGAGTTTCAAGTTCGTCTGATTTTCCATCAAGATTTGCAAATCAAAAACACACTCTGTTTTCTTGTATCTTGGGTCTTGGGCAACAATCTTCTTCTTTGGAAATTGGAACGATGTCGTATAGCCACGCCCAAGTGACGTGCTCTTCAAAAATGATGCATATATCTAAAAAAAGCATATATCTAGAAAAAGAAAGAGCTCAGTACAAGGTTACATTACATCTAAGAGATCAATCATTGCTGAAACCTAAATCCTCACAGCTCAATGCACCAGCCGGAAATCGAACCCGGGTGTACCGTGGCAGGGTACTATTCTACCACTAGACCACTGGTGCTACTTGTTTCAATGTTCTTCGTTTTACTGATGGATACCCAAAATAAGGTATGGAGAGGAAATGAGAAATTTATCACAAAAAAGCCCACGCATTATTTTATTTTTTTAAGTTGTCTCTTATATTTCTATTTTGTTAATTTTGCCTTCTTTGAAACCATTGTTTTTGGTCCCCCGGCAAAACGTTTAACCGTTGATACTTTGATACAAAAATAAACACCTAATTAAGTATAAGGATGAAAAACTAGCAAGCAATTTGAGCAATTATGTACAGAAGTGAATGTCAAAATACTATTTCAAAATTGTTTTGAAGAAAATACAAAACTTTTTAACAAATTTAACCACGTAAAACAAAATCCATATACTTTTGTTTTCCTATTTATTTTCCAAAACTTAGTCTTAATTACAGAAATAGTATTTTCTTGAATGGAAGCAAATATAAGCAATGTATGGCGACTGGCGAATATGCAAGGTTCCAATTGGCGGGTTGCGAATTGCGATGATCTATCATATGATATCATTTTTTTGTGGTTACTTAAATGAAATATACTTACCTGTAAAATTCATAATAAGTCAATTTCAAACCATATTCTATTTTATTTTATTTATTTTTTCAGATTAAAACATGTCATCTGAGGAGAAAAATAAAAAACGAGCTACCTGAATTGTGCCAAACAAACCAAAATATATACAGTAGTACTTTAATAGTGTGATCAAAATGATGCGAAAAAATAAAGGGATGCTTGCTAAAGTAACCACCAAATGTGAATCAATTGCAAAACTAACCACCATTTTTTCTCTCTCCAACATTTGCCACTTTCTTCCAATCTAATCCTTATGAAGACATTTTATTTACAAAACTGCCATTATTTCTTATTTATTTTAATTTAACTCGAAATTGCATATTACACCCATATCCTCATCTTCTTCTTATATTTACGGTTGTGTCATCGCTATCAATTTTCCAACCACCATGAACAACCAAATTTGAAGCTCTTAATGCTTGAACAACCCAAATTTGTGCACTTAAATAACACCCAATGGTATTAGAACTTCATTTTCTTCCATCTTCTCTCCATTTTAATCCAAGAAAATTTACAAGTGATTCATCTTGTTATATGTCGTGATAGTGATTAAATTGGTGTTGGGTTTATTCGGTGGTGACTCAAGACGATGCCCTCGGTGCTTGACATTGCCAAACAACCACCGAGAAGGTGATTTTCCGGTAGATTTTGTGATTTTCTATTTGGTTCCGCGACAGTAGACTTCATTTGTTAGTTTACTCTCATATTATTCAAGTAAAGTCTACTATGTGGTCAGTTTTGCAATTCAAAATTGTATCGAGTTTCGAGACGTAGACTTCATTTGCAGTCTCCTAAATTTCATTTGAAAACAAAAAAATATGTTTCAGACTTCATTATAATCTTTCCGTCATAGACTTCGTTTGAAGTCTACAAAGGTGTATTTTTGCAATTGACCAAAATCTTGACTTAACAGTTTTGACTGCGTAAAGAAGTCTACCTCTCATATTACAGGAGTAGACTTCAATATTGGTTAGTTTCGGGGTTGACCAACATATCAAAACATTGACCGTAATATTATTGAATTAAAAAAAGTAGTTGACTGCAAAAGCAGTCAACCAAACAAATTTGGTCAACTCTAAAAATAACCACCCGTAGACTGCAAACGAAGTCAACGTTGCTGGAGACTTCGTTTGAAGTCTATTTTTGGAAAGTCAAACTTGGTCAATTGCAGAACTAACCACCTCGAAGTCTACTTTTTCTAGTTGACGAATAGATGAAGTCTACTTCACTACGAGAAGTCTACCAAAAAATCAATGGTTTAGTCAATTGCAAAAATAGCCACATTAGACTGTAAACGAAGTTTACTTGTCGAACTTCTCCAGTAAGTCAACTCGTGTTTACGAATTTAATTGCAAAACTGACCAAAAAATTAACAAAGGAAGACCGCAAAAGAAGTCAACTATTTGAGTAGACTTCCTTTGCAGTCTGCTTTGTTAAATTGTAATTGCAAATATAGACCACATAATAGATTTCTATTTGTTGTTACCGAGTAGATGTTCGTTGAAGTAAAAATCGTTGACATCAAGATGAAGTCCGCATATTTTGAAATCCATTTTATTTGAAATTGGTGAATAATTTTTAAGATTTTTTTGATGTATTCTTTGATATATGTTACTTACTTGCTTCTGTATATTTTTGACATGATTATATATTATACATATGGAGAAATCAAGTTTTTAGTTTTCTTAGGCAGTTAGGTCATTAATTTAGACTTATTGAAGAAGTCAACGTGTTTGAGTTTTGTGTGAAGTCTGTATAATTGAAAAAATCTTTATTTGAGAATATATAAAGATTTTTTTTGATTTTTTACTTCGTTTGTTATATATCGGTTATGTACTTGCCTCTGTATATTTTTTTATGATAATATATTATACTTTTGGATCAATCAAGTTTTTGGTTTTTTAGACAATTAGGTCATTGATTTAAGACTTCTACGAGTAGTCAACCATATAATGAGTATTTAATTTGCTCCTTACCAAATGTGAGATATTTGTGGAAAGTGGTGATAATTTCAAGCTTAAACCACAAAAACTCATCTTGAAACATATCCGAGAGCTTAAAACCACTAACTTGGCTTTTCAATTGCTTTATCACTTTCTCGTCCATTCACAAGCTTCTCTTATTCCCTTGTATCAAGTGTTTGTCTAGTTAATTTACTGAAACGCCACATTCTCATTATTAAGCTTGCAATTACTTAAGTAGCACAATAACAATGTTTGGTGTGTTACAAGCGATTCATTAGCTAGTCTTGCAAGTCTTCCAAAATTTTATGCAACAAAGTCATGATAATTATAAAGACTAGCAGTTCGTCTTCTATTATCTTTATGATTTCTTAATTTGCAAAAGTTCTAATCGTTTAGAATTAACTAGTATTTTGATCATTATCTAGCACCAAAAAACTTCATCTATGTCTTGATCATTGGATATTCTGCATATTTTTAACGGAAATGTTGGGGTAAGACGTCCTCAAACAACTCCAGATCCAGTCTTCAAACGCCTCTCAATTTGCTTGTTGTACCAACACTTCTTCCTCCATGTACCAAATCGATCTTTCTCTTCACCTACAAGTTCACACCAATCTTTAGAAATAGTGAGAACATTAAGAACATTAAGACCAACACCTTTTCAGCTCCATTAAACAGAAACATTAACAAATTGCATTCAATAACTCCCAAAATCTAAACATTTTCACACTAGCCTAATTCGAATCCAAAGCAAAATCCATTTCCAAACACAGAAACGATTGTTGAAAATACATAATCCGGAGAGGAAACATGGAATGCTCGATTTCAATTCAAACCCTAGTTGAAAAATTGAGACGAACCTGAGACTTGTCCTTGGAGGCATTGAGACGCTCGCTGAACTCGTAGAGCTTCTCGATTTACTGAAATACTTGACTTCAACGCCTTTCTCCTTCATGGCCGTCTCTATCTTCCCTTCCGTTTTAACCTCGTCGTGAGACACTTCCCTGTGAGCATAAACGGCGTCTACTCCAATCTCCTTAGCCAATTCCAAGAAAACAGCTTTGGGTTTCCTGACACGGACAACGAGATTGGACCCTGGAGACTCTTCCGCAGCTCCGAACAGAGGAGTCACCGGAAAGCCGTATCCGACGGCGACATTACCAGCCTCGGAGTTACAGGCAGAAGCTATTCACTAATGCTCCAGATCGGAATAAAGAGAGATGCGGCGATGTAGATGACGATTCGATCTGGCGGCGAGGTTTGGTGGCGAGATCTGGCGGTCAGATCTGATGGTTTCATCTCACATGTGAAAAAACAAATTTTCGAGAGAAGGAAGAAGGAGAAGAAGATTGAAGAGGAGAAAGATCTCGAGAGAGAAAAGAGTTGGAGGCGGGGACGTTGTTTAGATCTAGGGTTTTTATTTTATTTTATAGGTGTCTCCCTTAACCGAGAAAACTGATCGGTTTTATTTCTCTGAACCGAACCGAGTGCCGAAATCTCAATCAACTCGTCAGCAATCGAACGAAGTCAACCACCAATTGTCTACGAAGAAGTCTACTTAAACAAATCCTAGAATTTTAACCTAATCAACATGTACTTGTTTAAATTGACTCGTTTATATGTAAATTTATTTTATTTCAATGTAGGAAGTCTATGTGGTTATTATTTGATCAATAGTTTTATCAAAATATTTTTTATAATTTTCCTAATTTAAATTTAAACTTTAATTAAGGAGTAGACTTAAATATGTAATCAGCGAGGAAGACATATATTGCTGACTTCTCGCGGGGTTCATGTATCATTTGGGCTTCTGTTTTTTGTTTGGTCTTAGGGGAGTCAACTGTAATTTCGCCACCCTTAGTGGTTATGTTTCAAAAATTGAGATTTTGGGGTCTATATTTGCATTTGAGACAATATTTTGGTCTATTTTTAGCAATTTCCCCAAAAATAAATAATATGCAACTGCGTACGGGCTTTGATTAAGGACTTACTGGGGTAAATCATTTGATTCGGCCCATAATATGAAGTCTAAATCCATATATTTATTTATACAACTTTTCGTGAAGAAAGAAAGGTACCAACTAGGGCAAATTCAATTCAAAACCCTATCCAAGCCATGGACGATGAAGAGCCACCACTGAAGGAGAATAAGCTTCCAATAGAAGCAACGTTGAATCTTCCACTTCCAGATGATTTGCTAGTGAGCATCTTAGCCCGTGTTTCAAGATTGTATTATCCAACTCTCTCCTTAGTCTCCAAGCACTTCCGCTCCCTCCTTACTTCATCGGAGCTTTACCAGACCCGATCACTATTAGGTTGTACGGAGAATTGTCTCTACGTTTGCTTACTGTTCTCTTATACTGACGGTATCCGTCACTGGTTCATGCTTGGTCGGAGACCTAATCAACGTGACGCTAGTAAGAAGAATAAGTCAAGTGAGTATGTTTTGGCAACAATCCCAATTCCCCATTCTCCTCGTGTGGAACGGAGGAGTCTCGTGGCGGTTGGTTCTAATATCTACAACATTGGCGGATCCATCCACGATTCGCCGTCATCTATTGTCTCACCGTCATCTAGTGTCTCAATTCTAGACTGCAGGTCTCATAGGTGGCTCGAAGCTCCAAGCATGCAGGTGGAGCGGGATTTCCCATCAGCCTGTTTCCTTGATGGAAAGATATACGTAACAGGAGGCTGTTACGAAAACTACAATCCATCAAACTGGATGGAGGTTTTCGATATTAAAAACAAGACTTGGGAGCCTGTGTTGTGCCCTGAGGGTAGATTGACGTTATATGGTTGGCGTGATCAAACTAATAACGTAGTGGTTGATGGAAAGCTATACATAATTGGGGATAAGTGTGTGGTTTACAACCCCAAGGATGTTAGCTGGAATAGTTTAGGACCGGAGACGGATTTGGGTTGGAAATCGTTTTCTTCTTGTGTGATAGAGAATGTGCTTTAGTGAAAACAGTGATTGAAAGTTTGAAACAGAGGCTGAAGCTTTAAGATGGGGCCTTATTACCCTTTTTGAATCTAAACAAGTCATTTTTGAGACCGACTCCAAAGGAGTTTGTGGCTCTTGTTACAGGGAAAGAAGAGTGGCCAACGCTCAGACCGATCAGTCAAGATATCTCATCTATATACTTCATCACTGCCAAGGCTTTCGGATTGTGTATTCCCCAAGAGGACGAAATGAAGTGACTGATAGGGTAGCAAAGTAGATTTTTCCTTTTACGAATTATATGTCCCTTAAGTGTGTGTATTAATGTGATGACTATCTCAGTATGTTAGAATTAATAAAAAGGTGAAGTGCGTTAAGCAAAAAAAAAAAAAAAAAAATGTTACTAAACCACATAGAATATTCTCAAGCTTAGGCAAAGAAGTGTCTAGACAATCTTGTTAACTATTGTAGCGTCTAGACTACCATGTGAAAAACGCTTTTTATATTTTGTTTATAGGAAAAGTGAATTTATAAGACTATAACTACGACTAACAGCAAGAATACGGATTTTAATGTATTTATAAGCTCAAGAACGATCGTGTCATTACGGTTTCACTCAATATGGTGGTAAGTGCGTTTGAAACGCCCAAAACGCACTAAATATCTAGTTTTTGGTATAACAATGGGGTCCAAGGTTTAATGGCAGCAGGTCCCTTAGGGTTTAAGGCTTATATCTTCCAGCTTTCTCTCCATCCACGATCTGCGGGGAACTCATTCCAAGAAATTTCTCATTCTTATTTTTTTCAATCTCTTTAAAGTTATACTATAGCAAGTACAGACCAATAACTTCTATATACATAGATGTATACATACTATATATTTGAAATTGTAAGCAATAACAACATAATGGGCCAGCGAGTGCAATGATTTTGATTCTCTTAAGCACAATGATTATGTTTGCCACATGGATTAGATCTATGATTATGTTTGCCACATGAATTAGATCTAGAGAGTTCCTTGATGTGTATAAAAGGAACCAAGATGTAATAACTAGAAATCAAGTTGGGGTTTATTGAAATTCAGTCCAAAAATCTTTCTCCCTTTTTATTCACAGAAATACACTTTTCACATATTTTTGAAAATGTTTATATAGTTTTTTATAAAACGGTATTGGGTTAAAGCTTTGCAGGTATAATTTAATGTCTATTACTTTATTATTCTTAAAATCTGCGATAATGTTCTACAGTGGTAGACCGATTTTACACCTAATTTTGTCCATATTGCCGAATATTTACACCTTTTGAAAAAAAAGAAAGAAAACTATATATAATCACATGTTTCCAACAATAATATGTCAAAAAATCCAAAAAGAGGTTGTGATTGCCGCAATTGAAGCATGGACTACGTATCGTATCATATTCAAATAATGTCACTCAGCTGTATAGTTTAGAAATACTTTTTTCTGATTGCATTCTAAAAAAATTCCACCATTCAATTGAAAATACATATATAGTACTATGTGGAAAAAAAAAAAATACATATATAGTACTAGTTGCGACTGAGCGTATATCAAGGTAGATTATTATAGGATAGATTTGTACTACGTGAACAATGAGTCAATCACGGAATAAGCATCACTATCTCTCTTGTTCCTTACCTTTTTCTATTTTTCTTTTTTGACGGCCTTTCTAATTGTTAGTTCTTTTATGGGACGACTTCGATCATTTTTTAACTGTTAGTAATACAAACTCCGGACTTAGCCGTGCTATATTAATATATTATGTTTCCCCACTTATACCATTTTCTTTTTTGGTCAATTGAGTTTGAGGTTACAAAACAGTGGGAACTCACAATCTCTTTCACACCTACGATGGAAGTTATCGACATGTCAAAGTTTTACCGAGAATCATAGTTTACATAATACTGAAAAGGACTAGATTACCCCTGCTCGTTACAATAAACTAACAATCTCACACGTGACTCTACGTGCATCTTCCATTAACCTTGTTTATGTGAACCCTCCAGCTCATTCCGAAGCTTCCTCGTATCTTATAGAATTCCCAACTCCATTTGTTCGTTCAGTTGAACCGATAATCAAAAACAAATAGTCAAATACTAACATTTTTTTTTTACATCTAACATATTTATCAAAATTATATTCTCATATTTAATAATTATTTAGGAACTTTGTTTTTATTGTTCAATCATTTATAATGTTACTATTTACATGATCATATACCAGTAATCATTTAAATTTTTGATTATATAAGGTATTTTATGAAAATTTTAAATGTGTAAGTCATAGATTAGTTTTTTAGTTTGTGACATCATATTTACATATTTAAGACAACCGATATGTCACATTTCATGTCACATTTCGATATTGAATGATATGGAATGGAGTATAAGATATGATTGGTGATTTTGAATACCACAACTAAATAAAAATAAAAATATAATTTATTTTGGTATTTGTGATAAAGACATCCACAAATTAATGCTTTGGCATAAAATTATATCAAATCGGGATCTAAAAGTGGGGACTACATAGATTATATAAAATCAAATAGATATTTCAGTATTTACAAAAATACTCTTTTATCAATTATTGACACAATTCACACTTACTTATATACATTATTACACTGATGTTAGTGATCATGTAGTATTTTAAAATGGACGTATTTGGCTGACTTTAGTGTTTGATGAATCATAAGTAAATAATTCACACTAGTTAATTATGTTGTACGTTGACCTTAAAGTTTAAAATCGTTCGAAATACATAGTAGAAATGATAGAATGTTTTTGCATGCTAATTAATTAGTTTCACTTTGCACTGTAAATCACACAACAATACGGAGTACTAGTTAATCATAACATGGATCACCGATAATCTTGTCAATAATAATTCATATACATAATGCTATTCATATGATTACATTACTAGCTGGTTCTGATTAATTTGGCAACATATATGAGTGTCAAGTTCAATTGCGCTCTCGCTGGCAACATTCACTGTTTCACATGATATTTTCCGTAAATCGACATTAAACATTTAAGTTTAGTAAGTAAGTAGTTTAAGAGCCACGAGAGAATCATGCAACTAAATATTAGCAGAAAATTACGAGAGAAAATGAAACATGGACGGGTTTAATTTAGAATGCACGTGGACGCGTAGGGTAATCAAAGTGTGTCGGTCGGTTTAAAAAATAAAAACCGGTTAATGTTAAGTGTTTCTCGTTTGGATTTTACTGACCGACACTATCCCGAGATCACGAGAGAACAAAGTTCGGTGTTCGATCTGGACCGTCTAATAATTTAAGGTCCCACGACCGCGAGTTTCCATCGAACGTTCCATGTTCAGCGAGACAACAAGGACTCGTGTCGAGTTCATAAGGCGAAGATGTTTCTTGCGCACATGAGCGCACGTGCCAGCTGACAGCCGAATAGTGGTCCCCACCACGTGATCTTTGCGACGACGTCGTTAAACAGTGCCACGTGGTGGTCTCCGGCGGCGCCTCACTTGACGTTAACATTCCCCGAAGGTTGTTTTTTTGACAGTCTCGTTCATGTCTTATGTGTAAACTATTAACTTCCGATTTGTTTCATTCTAATCAAACACCACCCCAATAGGTTCGAAGGTTCTTTTTTTTTTCTTCTTTCCATGATATCATAATCTTAATTTGGAAATGTCCCAACTATACTATCATGATTCAGTCCAAGTTTTGGTTGTATATTTTTTATTTTTCGTTTCTGAAACAATGTGTAACATAATGTACATTATGTCGGTTTGGCACCGTTTCAACTTTAGTCAAATCATTTCTAGTAAAAATCTGTTTTTCATATTATACAAAAAAAATCATATATGTTCAGCTCGATTAGATCTCGGTTATTCATATACAAAAAGGCTAAAACCAAAATAATTTAATCCAGTTTTTGGGCCAAAAAGTTTTCAAATCGTTTTGAATCAGGTTATCTTTGGGGATTTGAAAGGCCGAGAATCAACTTCACGGGCTTATGAATATGTAAAAGCTCGGAAACGATAAGCTCCTATTCACAACACCCAAGGCCCCAAATGTGTAAAAGAAACAGTTCTGTTAACTTCCGATTGTTACTACTACAAAAGAAAATAAGTTTAAACCATAGAAAACAAAACACTCCCCTCTTTCTCTTCCAAATCTGAATCAACCCGAAACAAATTTTCCGGCAAATGGTCGATTTCGATGAATATCTGTATAAACTACCATTAAAGCAGCCCGTGCGAGGAAGCAGAGTGAAACTAATCTTTCCAACCTTCTTTACTACTGAGTCTTCTAGGAGCAAGCCCTCTAGAGGACAAGCTCGGTGTGAGTGGTAACATGGGAGTATTCGGCTGTTCTTCGTCTCCATTGCCATTTTCATCGTCCCAATCATCTCCCCAATTATTGTTCCATCCGTCATCGCCACTTTCTTGATCGGATTTTGTCACCACTGCGGGGTTAGAGACTGGCAATTCCATATCTAGTCTCTGGTATTTGTTGTTTTCCCGAGACTTGTTCTTGTAAACATGAATGATCACTGGGATGATGACAAGGGAGAGGACGAGGAAGGAGATCACTTTATGAGATATACTATTGCACTATCGTTGGACCCTCCCTTTTTTATAGAGACTTTCACCTGCAATAAGATTTAAGCTTTAGATACAAAGTAGCAGCACTGAATCTTAAACAAATAGGTCTACCATCCATCGTTGCAAGATTACTCTTCAAGATAAGAAAATAATTCCATAAAAGTGTTGTTTTGAAGTGTGAATCTTGAGAATATAATGTCCATTTAGGGCTATCAGTCTAGCATCAAAACATATAATCCCTAGACCGTTTTAAGCATCAAATGCACTACATTATATACACTCGAGTTAATACACAATGTATGATCAAACTTTTAGAGTTCAGTTATATAAGAATGATCTTGACTCCAAGTTTTTCCTCTGCTTCAGAATTGAAGTCATCGAATGCATCATACAGTGGAATCCAACAAAAGAGAATAAAGAAAGAGATATCTAACATATGGGTATTTACCTTAGTGTTTTCGTTTTGAAGGAGCTGAACTTTGTTCTTCTCTAACTGGACAAAACCCGGAGCAGTTATAGTTACAAGCAAAGCCCTTTTACCTTTGTTCTGAATCAAGAGTGAGAGATGAGGCGCATCTGCACAAGAATGATGGAAAAAAAAAACAAAGCTCAAACCCGAAAACACAAAAAGTCTCTGTTAAAGACACAATAAACAGGTTCAAGAAAGACTCACCATTGCCCGGAACTCGGAGACAAGCCACAAACTCATTCTTCTCATCTGTACACATATTAGAAGGATCACATTCCTCACCATGAAACCCTTCTTTCTTCCTTGAAGAATTGGTCACAGCCTCCTCCTCCTCCTCCTCCTTGGTGCTTTCACTTTCATCACCACCTATCTTCCCTTCACTCTTACTACTATCTCCATCACTACCAACCATCTTAGATCCATCAACCAATTGTGTTTCATCTGTCGAGTTTTTGGAATTATCTATAATACTCTTAGAATCAGTAACATTGGTAGCAACACTTTCAGAACCACCACCAAGTCTTGTATCTGTCAAATTCGAATTCGTGATCGAGCTCGACACAACAACTTCTGCCTCTCCATCGACCTAATTTTAACAATCATATAATGAAACAAAACCTCAGATTTACAGATTTTCCCCAAATCAAAATTTCAGAGTATCCACTAGGGCTTTTATAGTGTTTACCTTAGTATCGGCGACAATAATCAAAGCTATACACAGAAGCAAAACGAGATTCACCTCCATGCTTGAGAGTTGAGACTTAACCAATTCAAAATACCATCTGAAATTCATCAATTTCGCAAATCAAGCTCTGTGTTATTAGCAAAAAAACTGAAAAAACATCAGATCAAGACTAACCTCGCAACAATTTGACTCGGAATTCTTCTGATCTTCGTATGAATGTTTTGCTCCTCAAGAATCGGATTGAAGCTAAAAGATTGGTTCGAGAGAGAAGTGTAAGTCACCACCACTCACCACACCAGAGAAGAGACAATCTTTGACTTTAGTCGTTGCACATACTCCAATGCCAATGGGACTTTGACTTAGCCCAATTTCTCTCCCAACGACACCTTTTTTTAAGATTTTATTTCGCAGATTTTGGGCCGGAAATAAAATATCTTATTGGGCTGTTTGGGTTAAGAATGAAATCTTGACTGTCAAAGCCTAGTTTATTATTATTCTTTGCGTAATATTTAGTCCGACTTGATTGCCTTGTGGGCCTATGAACTTGTTTAGTTTTTAAAAAATTCACATAACGAACTCGTTTTACATATATACATGTCAAGTTGAACAAATGATTGTTTGAGAAAACTCTAACCTTATTCCAAAATATGTTTGAAAAATGGAAACCCTCATGCGAATCTCTTTTCACTTGGACGTGTAAATCTAATTTCTTGTATATTGTGATTTATCAACATCGTAAGCTTTTTTATGAAAAAAAAAAAAAAAAAAAAATCAGTCTAGTAAGCTGAACGAGCTTACTTTATGAAAAAAAAACTCAACAGTATTCGTTTTTAAATTTATGTCATGCTTGACAGTATCACAATTTGTTTTTGAACGTATCAGTTATCACCCCATATTATTAGAAAAAATATAATAATAATAATAATATTATTCGTATGTAAGTTCGATAATGTGACTAAAAATGTTAATAAATTCGAGTTTGACAAAAAAAAAAGTTATTAACTCGAATAATAATTGAGACGCAAACGGATACCAACATCTGTAACAAAAAATCGAATACACACGACGAGCTAGACAACTAATACCTGCATGGGAAGAAAAAAAACTTACGAAAATTAATTAGAACAAAGTCTAAGCTCCACTTGGCGTCGGTACTGAACTCGCCACGTGTTTAGTCAACGAAGAAAGTCAACTTACCTTAATTCTAGGGTAGTGCTAAAATAATTGGATAGACTGCATATAATTAATTAACAACCAAAAAAAGAGAAAATAGTCTTGTGAGATTATATAATTAAGAAAACAGCTTTACAATGCATAGTCACGATAAAAAGTTTTCAATAATGTTTTGGGCCAAAAAATGTTACAATTACAGTATAACCTCTATAAATTAATACTCGATAAATTAATAACCTCTATAAATTAATAAATTTCTCTGGTCTCGAGTTGGGACCAGTGTTAATTTTGACATAATTCGATAAAATAATAAGATAATAATTTTTTTAGAAATCCTATGTAAATATATGGTCCATTAATACTATAAATTAATAATTTTATAATATATCAAAATATATTTATATATATGTTATATATTAAAATACTTAATGAAATATTACTCTTGTGTTATTTGTTTTTTTCTTGAATTGGCATTAATTTTTGTTAGAATTCATTGATAGTATTTTCTCGTCATCGAAAATTTCTGATTTTATCTGCTATACATGATAATTTTTTTCTTATTTGTAATTGATTCTAGTAAAATATTGATTATAACGAAAAAAACTTATAATTTTCAATATTTTTTTTTTAAAAAAATACTAAATAAAACAAATCTCTCTATAAATTAATAATTATTAATTTATGGATAAATTAATACCTCTCTAAATTAATAAAATTTCACGGTCCCAACCGTATTAATTTATAGAGGTTTTACTGTATTTAAAGGCTGTTGTGAACAAAGAGATTTTAGGGAAATATTCTCTGTGTTATTGATCTATGATAGGAGATACAACATATATATAGGGATACAAGATTAGGGTTTTACTTAAAGATAAGATAACATAGAATCTTTTAGAATCTACTAATGGTTATCCATATATTTACAATATATTCATAACACTCCCCCTGATGACCATTATGATGATATGGTTCCATTTGCGCGTGTGAGAAATGCTACCTCATTAAAAACCTTATCAGGAAAACCCAGTGGGAAAAACCATGGTTAAGGGAAAAAGAGTGCGGCGCGCTTTTACTCCCCCTCATGAGTACATCACTTGAAATCTTCGAGATGACGCGATCCAATATGATGAAGTAGCTTCTTGAAAGTGGTTGTTGTAAACACCTTTGTAAATTAGTTCGCCAAATCTTAACTTGAATGAATCAGTAGGACACGTACATCACCATTATTCTGTAGTTCTTGGATCTCGTAGGTGACTCATCTTGATCATTATCTTCGTTTCTCACAATGTAATTAATGTATGTAAAGACTTTGAAGAAGGATAGTCTTTCATCATTGGAATCATAATATTTCTCTTCAGGAGTGCATCAATCGTGTGTTTTGTTGTCTCGTTAAAAACCTTTCATGCAAAAACCCAATGGGATAAAAATCATGATAAGGGAAAAAGAGTACAACCACACACACGATCATATTTCTCCCCCTGAAAGCATCATCTTCGGGATTTGCATTCCAGTATCTATCAACCTTTAGAATTTGTAATAAGTTGATTTCAGTGAACAAACTCGTATACTTGTCTTATAGTTTCTCATGTCATTGGACTTTCAATCCATAACATCTCTTTTACATAGTACTTAGTCTATTGGACGGATTTGGACTTCAGACCTGGATCTTCTCTTATATTAGTCTTCTAGACATAAATCTTATACATATAAGTTACCCTTCTTATAAAACCTACAATTTTACCATTCCTTCTTACTATGATTCTTCGGGACCAAAGATATGTGCGCATTTTCCATGTAAAATCCGGTAAAGATCTTTGAAATAACATCTCTTTTGCTAGATGTCCAATTTATAATTCCGACAAATTTTATGAAAATTCGGATTCTTGCACAATCTTGTGTATAGTCAGATCCGAACATTTTTCAGAAAAATGTTTTCTTCTCAACTTTATTCAAATATTCCATAGTATATGAAATCTCTACAGGAGACTCAATAATGTTTGAATAATCTACATACTTTGCAATTATTCTTGTAGCCTTCTTTTAACAAATACCAAGTAAGGCAATTATCTTACATTTACCTTAATTGTTTCAATTCATAACGATATCGATTTAATTTCATATAGTAATGTTCTCGAGAACTAAAAGTTCTTGCTTCTGGCAATCGAATCCTTCAGGAATGCTTCTGGCAATTAAATCCTTATGGGCTGCTTCTAGCAGCTTAAAACTTTCTTGGGCAGAAAGTTTGTTTCACATTGTTAAACTTATAAGGGATCTAAATAGTTGCAACCACCACAGGAGAGTATATCTCTTTATAATAAATTCCAAATCTTTATGAAAACTCTTGTGCTATTAACCTTGCTTTTCATCTCATAATTCATTTTTATTTCACATAAAGATCCACTTATGTCCAAATAGTTTTACACTTTTAAGTGTATGGACTACTAGTCCAAATACTTTCTTTTCAAGAGATTTTTATAAATTATTTCCATGATTGGCCAATCATCACTTTGTATATACTTTTCAATAAACATTTCTATTAACCGCAGTTTACGATCCTCGTTTTCATTCATAACATCCAACTGCTTCACTGCATGCAAAATTATGTACGACGTCGATTTGCTTTGGTTCTCTTTTATTCCAGACATGACTCAACTTGTTGAGATTTACTTTCATCATCATTCTCAGGTACTGAATATCTTTCTTATTCATGTGTACATCTCTTCTAGAGTATTTCATCATCACTCGGTGCCATATTAAAATCTGCTCCTTTTCTTTTTCTTTTCCGAGGATGCTTATTTATTGGAACCAATAAGTCTATCACGCTTCATGCGCCACTCTTTAGACTTACTTAGCAGTTGGTATTATCCGTCTGGGACATCAATTTCAATTGGAGCACAGCTGGTATAACTTTATCACTTTGGGTCAGTAAATACTTCTGGTATCTAATTTGCTAAACTTTGCAAATGAATTATCTTTTAACTTCAACTTATTCTTTAATTTCTAGTGCACATTCTTTCGTACGAGGATCAAGATAATTTCTTTCAATATATTTCTTTTCCAGCTGTTTACTTTCTTCCCCTAATGTTGGAAAGACTGGCTCACTAAAACAACAGTCTGCATCTCGAGCCTTACATAAATTCTTTCTTGATGGCTCAAGATATTCAATCGTCAAGAGAGATGTATATCCAACATATTTCCAACATTCTTTCAATTCCCATCTTATATCTTATATCACTGTGGTGGAGCAACTCGATATTTATAGCACATTTAGATGGGAAATATCTGGTTCTGACCCAAACCAATTCCAATGGGGATAACTTTTATTATTCGTTGGCCTGATGCGAATCTATTGACATATTATAGTCATTTACTTAGACATGGTTTCACCACCATTATCAACCTTGCAAACTACAGGTTGCAAGTCGATAGCAAGAATATATAGTGGGTGATCAGTCCATAATATCTCCTCGTATACATACCAGAAAATTGACATTATCCAAATTCATGGGATCGGTGAAAGCCATATAATCGGCTTGCCTTGTGAATAGGGCAGCACACAAGAAATCATTAAGAAAAATCTTCTGGTTCTCTAATGTATATCCACATACATTTTCGATTATTCTTTCGCATCACTATAGAACCGGAATGTCTTAACCGGTTCTGCCAAACAGTGAGATTTTCAGTAAACTTCTAGTTTATATCAAAAATATTTATTTTCTGGATAATACCAATAATAAAATAACAATCACATAAAATCATTCAATCAATTATCGCTTAATTTAAATTAAATTTATCATGAACAAATTTAAGATAAAACAATGTTTATGATAAAATCTGTAAAAATTTTATAAAATCATAAATCAATAAAATCTTAAAACAACCAGATCATGATTAAATTCACCACATTTAATATATATCACCATAATTCTCTTTTACTCGGCTATTACTAATTTGTAGTTCACGGTTTGCATAAATTAGTTAGTTAACAATTAAACATACACGTTTATCATGTACACATGTACAATATATATTATACACGATCAAGTCAAATGAATCAATTATTCTATAAATTTACTGTACCAAACCAAACCAGCAAATGGTATAAAACAATAATCATATGATTAGGCGTGTGTATACTTATCTCGGTTGGTAACGAAGGAGTAGATCCGAAACGCCATCGATAGACTGTATCCGTTAAAGATTTTTTTTGGCCTACAAAATCTCACTTTGCTGAAATGGCAAAACCATATATAATTGTATTTCCTTAGAAATAGATCTCCTCTACATAATTAAAACAATAAAGCATGTCACAAGGATTGAGAATTATGAATCTAACACGTATCTCTATAATAATTATGAAAGCGTATGTCGATTATTATTTATAAACAATAAAGTAAAATTCAGATCTTAAAACAGACGAAATTATTAAACCAATTCAAACTGGTATACCAATTATACAAACCAAACAATAAGACCAATTAATGAAGCGTGAGTGGATTTCATGTAAATCAACAATAATGGTTTTAATAGCACTAGACCATCATGATTATGCCATATAACCAAAATACATCACGTTGTTATTA
Source organism: Erysimum cheiranthoides (assembly GCA_011420285.2). NCBI lineage: Eukaryota > Viridiplantae > Streptophyta > Magnoliopsida > Brassicales > Brassicaceae > Erysimum > Erysimum cheiranthoides. The sequence goes on from CM022179.2 coordinate 20,630,724, forward strand.
TTAAATCGTTAATAGTACTTATCTCAATGTGTGTTGACGGAGGCATCCTCACGAAACGAAGACGAAAACACATCGACAAAGAATTTTGGCCAGAATCTTTCATACAATTATTTCCTACATATCACAAATATATTTACATGAGTTATTAGACATCAAAAACCAATGATTGATTTCTCAAAGAGTAAAGTAATAATGCTTTCACTTCGGGAGAATTAACCAAACCAAAGCATGACAATATTAAAGATAATTTATTTGGTTTGATTTATTTGTTCACATAACCAAATTAGAGATAGCACCAAATTTAACCAAAAACAAACGATAGGCCAAAGCAAATAATAAAATAAATATGTGTAGTAAGATTCCACCCTAATAGATTCGTTAAGTATACATGATAACGATTTTAATACTCAAGCATGACGTGATATAAAATATGTTTATATAAAATCATGAGTCGAACAATTATAAAAACAAGAGGTTACTTATCTCTCGGTTAAAACCGTGAACTCCGAGACCGAGATCTAAAATGGAGAAGGGAGTGGATCTTACTCGCGGCGATTTCTCTCTCAAACCAATCTTCTTCTTTTGACCACGATCTCGTGCACCGTCGGCGGGTCCTCAGTCAATTCCGGTGGCGATGAGGACCTCTCGGCTCATGGTTCTTCATCCGTGACCTACTACATCTTCTCAGCAAAGCTATGGGATCAAAATCAAGGGGGCAGTGGAGGGGAGAAGCTTCTGCACGACATCAATGGTGTGATCTACTGGCGGTGTAGCGATGTAGAGTGGAAGAGGGAGATTTGGCGATGAGGAACGAGAGAGGGAAGCGGTTAGATCTGGAGACCGGAGATTCTGGAGGATTCACGGGTTCGGTTTCGATGGGGGAGGTAGTTTCCGATCCGGCGAATCTAAGCCACCGTCGAAGGTCTCTTGCTCTACTCCCTACTGTTTTTTCTCCTTCATGACTGATCTACAAATCTCCTCGATAAATACAAACTCGGATCTCTTCCTCCTTCTCAAAACGGCCCTACGGTGGCGGGATGGCAACGGATCCTGGATCACCATCTCCGTTCGGCTAGCGACGTCCAGGCTCACCGGAGGTCTTTTTCCGGCGAGAATCTGCAGACTTTGGGCGGCGGCTACATCATGTTCTATGTGTGTAGATTAGGGTTTCACGACCGGTTTAGTTCAGTTTGTTAACCCGGTCGGTTCTGTATTTCCAATTGGTTGAGTTGGTTAGATGTAAAGGGTTGGGCCTCAGGGTTATAGAATGGGCCTATATCCGGAAATAGCCCTTTGGGCCAATATTTATAACATTGAATACCCTTTAACAAAAAAAAAAAAAAAAAAAATGGAGAAGGGAACAAAGACGTTGGAATACGGAGACATGATCGACTAGGGTTTCAATAAAATAATTTGTTTAGCTCATACGGCAGAGTCGTGCTGATAACGTGTTGTGAACAAAGAGATTTTAGGGAAATATTCTCTGTGTTATTGATCTATGATAGGAGATACAACATATATATAGGGATACAAGATTAGGGTTTTACTTAAAGATAAGATAACATAGAATCTTCTAGAATCTACTAATGGTCATCCGTAGTCCACACTCACACGAACAGGAATCTGCAGGGATGCTAGTGCCTGGAATCAGATCTTGCAGAGGAAACCTGTGTTTTCTGGAGAGGGGGCGACTAGGTCTAAGTAATATCTCGTGCTACATATCCTATATATAGGCACTAGACAAGACCTAATTGTTCACGGGCCGAGCCTGAACGAATTAAGTCATTGGGCCGAAATCCCTATTTCGGTCCGCGCCTGGTATCGATCGATACTGCCTAAAGTGGTATCGATCGACACCTTCCCTCATAACACTTTCCTTGCTTAAGTGCATCATGTTCGCTTAGGTGTGTGACCCTGTAGGATCAAATGATACTAGCAATGAGTTCATAACTCACATGTCATGAGCGGCTTCTAGCAAAGCGTCATGATTACCTAGTATCAGATGAATGTCTGATCTCGACAAACAACTATGTCTAGAGTGAGTACATGAATGATTTCAGGACATTCCCAACAATCTCCCACTTGTACTAGAATCATCTATTCCCATAATCCCTTCGTCTCTATATCTCGATATGGCATAAGGCAAGAACCGTGTCACCCTTATTCAACCAATATCATGTTCATCGAACTCCGATTCATACTGATAAGACAAACGACTGACATTCACCTCGTTTGAACGCGGCCACGCATTTCTCAGTATCAAATCTCCGATGGGCCCTGAGATATTTATCTCCTGTTATATAGGAGGGACAAATTCCATCTTGTTCCATCCCTGTTCCTACACACACTTCATGATACATCCAATCAATGCCTTTATAGTCACCTGTTACGGTTGACGTTTGACACAGTCAAAGCGGACCAATTCATATGCAAGAAATCATGATGAACTCAAGTCTAAGGACTATACTCTATAGTCGTAATGAGAACCTCTCATGACACTTATATAACTATCCTGTAGAGTTCTCATTAGCGGGTCGTGTCCGATCCTGTGTTCTCTAACACACATCTATGTGATTGACTTTAATACTCTTATTAATGACTCCATGAAACTTAGTCATCAGTCAACTCACATACCAGTCTCACGCGGTTGTCAGTGTCCCACTTTAACAACCTTGACCAGGGACTAATATAATCTATGTCATTTATCATTTATAGGGTTCCATGATCAAGTCCTCAACTTGATGACCTATAAAATGTCATAAATTACTTTGGGACCATTATTCAATTATCTTATAATCAAATAATACATGAAACAATTTCATCATGACATAACCAAAGTATGTCTACATGAACATCATAACATAACTCAAACCATTACAACTCCCACTAGAATCAAGATCATATCTTAATATCTCAAATACCTACAGCAAAAGGGTGAAACTCATGCTTAGGTCATGGGAGAGGCTGCGGTGCTCTGCTTGGAACTCTTTCCAGCAAACCGCAGGGTGCGGTGCTCTGCTTGGAACCCATTCCAACAAAACGCACCGCTATATAGACAAAAGACATAACCAGTTTCCGACCGGAAATCGTCTTTGTCCGTCTAACCACTCTCAACAGAGACCATTACTTCCTCAGTTCACCAAGCTCCAATTCTTAGTATTCCTCAAACACTTGAGAATATTCTTGGTAACTGTCCAGTGACTTTCACATGGATCATATTGGTATTTACTCGTCATGCTTAACACTTTAAGCAACATCTGAACGAGTTCAAGTCATGGCATTTATGATAGGTTCCACTGCATTCGCCTGGGAATCCTACTCAAACATTCTTGCTCAGCCAGTGTCTAAGGACACTGCGTCTCGCCAAGATTAATGCCATTAGACATTGGTATGAGGTCTTTCTTGGAATCACGCATACTGAATCTGTCCAAGACCTTATCACCATAAGCATCTTGACACGATCCAATCAGCTTACCCAATCTATCTCTATAGATTCCTTATTCCAAGAATTCACGCGGCTTCTCCCATGTCTTTTATTGAAAAATAACTTCCGAGCCAAGTCTTAAAAGACTAAAGCAACGGAACGTCATTTCCGAGAAGAAGTATGTCATCTACATACATTACGAGAAAAGCAACTACGCTCCCACTAGTCTTCTTGTAAACACACGGTTCCTTTTCGTTCCTGATGAAGTCAAACTCTTTTGACCATTTCATCAAAACGATTATTTCAACTCCGTGATGCTTGCTTCAATCCATACATGGATCAGTGAAGCTTGCATTCCTTCCCAGCGTTATTTGGATCAGTGAAACTCTCAGGTTGTGTCACGTACACATCCTTTTCCAGAATTCCTATAAGGAAAACTGTTTTCACATCCATCTGCCAAATTTCATCACCATGATAAACGGCAGTAGCTAGGAGAATCCGAATGGTTTTAGGCATGGTGACTGGGGAGTAGGTCTCTTCATAGTCATACCATGAATTTTCTTGAGACCTTCAGCGACCAACCTTGCTTTGAATATCTGGATATTCCCATCTCGGATCTAGCGGCTCCAAGCCACTTTTCGGAGTCCGGGTCCAACATTGCTTCTTCAAAATTCGCAGCCTCATCACTGTCAATGATCAACAAGTCATGACAATTGGTCACGAGAAATCCCTATTTCTCGGAATCTTGACGTATCCTTCCGGATCTGCGAACTTTAGGCACCACATGTATAGGTTCTACAACTCTTTGTAGATCCATTTACTGCTTTACCTCTTCGGTGAAAGCCTAGTATCGATCGATACTACCTTAGTGTCGATCGATACCATCCTGTGATTCTCGAACATTTTCGAGTTCTACTTTACTCCCACTGTTCTTCTTGGAAAGACAATCTCTCACAAGAAAACATAGTTCTTAGTAACAAACATTTTGTTCTCAGAATGATTGTAGAAGTAGTAAGCCTTGGTTTCCTTAAGACAACCAATGAATTAGCATTATTGGATTTGGGTGTGAGCTTATCTTATCGTAAACATTTTACATAGGCCTCACAACCCCAAAATTTCAGTAAAGACAGTCTTGGAACATTTCCAGTCCACATCTCATGTGTTGTCTTTTCAACTGATTCTGATGGAACCTTTTTAGTGTAAACGCAGACGTTTCTAGAGCGTTTCCCAAAAGGGATAATGGAAGATATGTGTGACTCATCATTAATCGAACCATATCCAATAAGGTTCAATTCCTCCTCTCGGAACCTCCATTCCATTGGGGCGTTCCAGAAGGAGTGAGCTGTGAAACTATTTCACACTTTCTCAGATGATCACTTAACACTTGGCTTAAGTATTCTCCTCCGCGATCTAATCGAAGAGCTCTAATACTTTTGCCAATTTGATTATGTACTTCATTCTGGAACTCCTTGAACCTTTCAAAGGATTCCTATTTGTGTCTCATCATATGGACATATTCATACCTACTGATCTTATCAGCGAAGGTAATGAAGCACTGAAAGTTTTTCTCTAGCACTTGTACTCATCGGACTGCATACATATCTATGTATAAGGCCCAATAAGTTATAGGCCCTTTCATTTGGTTTGTCAAAAGGGGCCCTTAGTCATTTAGCCCAATAAGCAGGATTCACATTTCTCACATGATTCACAATCAAACGAGCCCAAAGCCCATCACTATGGAGCTTCTGAATCCGCTGTAGCCCAAATGACAATGCCAGAGAACCATTTTGTATTTATGTTATAGACAGGCATAGATTGGTTTAAGACATAAAACCCATTCTCTAATGGGGTGCTACTATAGAACATTTCATTAAGATCAACAGAACAACATTTGTCTTTAATCAAAATGAATATCATTCATATCCTTACAAGAAAATGAAATGACGTCTCTGTTCATAACAGGTACAAAGTAGCAATTATTCTATTCTTAAAACCAAGCCTGAAGGCGACTATAAATGGAAATTTCCTACGGCCAATGAAGCAACTCTTGCTTTATTCCCGACGTGTAATTCCACTCGTCCCTTCTTCAACGTTCTACTGTTGCTTAGTGCCTGCATATTTATACAAATATCAGCACCACAACCGGTATCTTATACCCACGAGGTAGAACTTGAAGTAGTAACATTTACTTCCATAACACAAGTACCTTGAGAAGAAGTCCCGTACATCTTCTCAATCTCTTGTGCATCTTCCATAAATCTCTTGCAATTTCTCTTCCAATGCCCTTGCTCCTCACAGTACTGGCACTTCTCAACATCGGTTAGGCCAAACTTGGGCTTACAAGAAGACACAGGCTTGTCCTGATTCACAATCTGGACGGCCTTGCTTCTACCCTTGTCCTTTCCAGGTTTCTCAAACCTTTTGCCATTTTTGATGTCATGCTCAGCTGTCTTGAGCATACTATGCAGCTCAGTCAACGTCTTCGTCAACTTGTTCATGTTATAGTTCACAACAAACTGATCATAGCTTGACGGCAGTGACTGCAGAATGATGTCAGTAGCCAACTCTTGGCTAAAGGGACAATCCAGTCTCCTCAGGTTATCTATATAACCCATCATGTTTATGATATGAGGACTTACTGGTGAATCCTTTGGTAGCTTGCACTCAACTAGAGATTTAACCGTCTGGTATCTCTCAGTTCGAGCCTGCTCCTGAAACATCGCTTTCAGGCTAGTGATTATCTCGATGGGCGACGCCACGTTCTCATATTGCTTATGCAAGTCCGAGTCCATGGTAGCCAACATCAGACAACGCACATCGACCACATCATAGTAATGCTTATTCCAAGCATCATATACTGCATGTGAGGCATTGGACCTTAGTTTCTCGGGGAGAACTTTCTCAAGGACATAGTCATTTCTCTCCTGCTTGAGAACAATTCTCAAGTTCCGATACCAATCAAGGAAGTTAGACCCATTTAACTTGTCCTTCTCAAGGACGGGTCGCAACGAGAAAGAGTTCTGATGAGGGGTTTTAGACATAACTAGAAATCAAAATAAAATGGTTTAGTTATGATGTTCAGGAAATGAGAAATCTTAACAATTAAGAAAACTCGCATTATATTCAAAACAATGTTTCCTCAAATGAATATAATGATCCAAGACCCATACTTCACCAAAACTTGAGTGGGCCACTGGCTGTCACCCAAATCTTAGCTATCTAGGTAAGCAACACTTTGCTAATCATATCCAATATGACTCTTGGTTGTGGATAAGACATCTTATGTCTTGTCCACCTGATGTCTATGGGCCCAGAACTTCTGATAGCCCACTCAAGTAAACCAATCTCTCAATCATGTAACGATTGATGCCATGCACTGCAAGCCCATCAACACAATTACGTACTGCCTTACTCATGTAACCGGGATACCTTGCACTGCAAGCCTATCACACAGTAAAACGAGTCTTGACAGCTGACAAGATCGGGAAGACATCCGAAACACTTGATATTTAGTTGAGGAACAGAACTTTTAATCTTGACACATATCATATATGTACTCAAGAAGGCTTAGATTTTATCAAAACAATCATTTTAATTAATCTAAGAAGTGGGTGAAATTCTGTTTGGTTATGACTTCTACAGTGCACCGATGCTAGCATCGATCGACACTCATCTGTGCAACCAAAACAATTTCGATAATTGGTTAGTGTCGATCGATACTACCTCGTTAGTATCGATCGATGCTCAACCAACCAAATCGATTTGCGATAACCAGTCAATCCAATTGATCTGGATCGATAACCGGTCAATCAAATTGAACCGTATCGATAATCAGTCAGTATCGGTCGATACAACATTTCTATCGGTCGACACCAACCCAATCGTACCAAACCGCAATCAGCCGGTTTAAATCGATTTTGACCAAGCATGATAACCGATTCAATCCAATTGAACCGACTAACCATTCGTAAGGCTGTATCGATCGACACAACCATTGTATCGATCGATACCATTAGGTTTCGGGAAGTACGATCCTCGGATCGTAACCTAATCAATTATTAGAGTGTCGATCGATACCATCAATATGGTATCGATCGACACCACGAAACCTAGTTCGACGAGATTTAGCAGAAACGATTTTCACAGAAGCAACCTATACATCATATGTATCCCAATCGAATTCTCTAATTCAATTACATGCTTTTCAGATTCAATAGTTAAACCCTAAGGCTCTGATACCACTGAAGGAATTTGTACAGGTTTCTACCAGATTAATCTCTATTAATCAACCTACAGAATTCCTGAAGCCTAGGATCTAGGGTTTGAAAACAATGAATCAAGAGATCTCAGATTTACCTAGAGATTGGCAGCGGAATAGGGTCAGGTATTAGAGATCTGAAAGCACCTCAAGTGCTGCGCCTCTACCGTAGTCCACACTCACACGAACAGGAATCTGCAGGGATGCTAGTGCCTGGAATCAGATCTTGCAGAGGAAACCTGTGTTTTCTGGAGAGGGGGCGACTAGGTCTAAGTAATATCTCGTGCTACATATCCTATATATAGGCACTAGACAAGACCTAATTGTTCACGGGCCGAGCCTGAACGAATTAAGTCATCGGGCCGAAATCTCTATTTCGGTCCGCGCCTGGTATCGATCGATACTGCCTAAAGTGGTATCGATCGACACCTTCCCTCATAACACTTTCCTTGCTTAAGTGCATCATGTTCGCTTAGGTGTGTGACCCTGTAGGATCAAATGATACTAGCAATGAGTTCATAACTCACATGTCATGAGCGGCTTCTAGCAAAGCGTCATGATTACCTAGTATCAGATGAATGTCTGATCTCGACAAACAACTATGTCTAGAGTGAGTACATGAATGATTTCAGGACATTCCCAACAAATACTAGTATACATATAAAAGAAAATTAAATATGCTCTATTTGGTGACCAAAAAAAAAAAAAAGCTCTATTTAGTGCAATACAACATTAAAAAATATTAAATACAATAACAATGTTATCGTGTAAAAAATTTCCATTTTAAATTAAGAAAACAAATAAATTTAATTTCATTACACTTAATTTTGTGAAATCAAACATTCATTATCCTAGATAAACATAAAAAAACTAATACAACATACTAGTATTAGTTTTTTTCTTCTAATTGCTTACTTTATTACCTCATGGTCGAAAGTGAAGTAAAACATAAGAGTAAATCTCATAAAGTAATCCAAATTAAAGCCCAGAAAGTGACTCAAAGTTAACACCGTTCTTGTATCTTCCGTCAAGAGATGGAAGTTTAAAGCCTAGCAGCATTGTGATCATTTAAAAGTCAAGACTATAAAAGAAACACTCCACAAAGTAGCCTTGGGTAGAAAGCCCGGACTCGAAGAATTAACCGACCTAAAAACTAGGTATTAAACCGAAACCGAAACCGACTAAAAATCCGAACGGGTCCTAATTTTTATTTTTTTTAAGTACTTAACTATAATGAATCCGACCCATAAAAAAGTAGGTACCCAAATAGACCCAAAATATAAGTATATATATCCAAAAAATATTAGTAATATTTATATTTATAGTAATTCAAGTATTCAAAATTATAATTTTTTTGGGTATTTTTGAGATTGTTTGGGTACTTTCGGGTAATTTAATTATTTTTTTAGGTAATTTTGGTATTTTTTGGGTAATTTTGATACCTTTTTCGGATAGTTAGAGTACTTTTTAGATAATTTGGGTACTTTTAGTGTAATTTAGTTATAATTTTTTAGATATTTTGGGTACTTTAAAATAACTCGAATATTATTTGGGTACAATTTTTTGGTTATTGTGGATCTCGGATCCAACACTCAAATAAGAACAGATTTGAATCAAGAAAAAGAATAATACTTTTAGAAAAATGGAAAGAGATTTCAACAATAATTTGCTCAAGAAAATAGTATAGTATCAGTATAATTGCCAAAAAATCGTCCCCCTATTACCTTGGGGTTATTCTTTATTTATACTCCCACTTTTAGACATTAATCGTATTTAATGTCATTATTACAATTATTTACATTAATGACGTCGGTTTTGATCTTGTCTTTATTGTTGTAACAGCTATATTTGAATCCTTTCTGGGCTTGGGCCTCTTCCTTTATCTTGGACTTCCGAGCTCCTTTCCGTGTCCGAGCTCATCTTCTCCGAGCTTCTTCTCCATTGCGCGTTTGGATCCTTCTTTGTTGGGCTTATAGTCGGGCCCCATTATGAGGTCGGGATCCGGTATCAACAATTGTCCCCCAAGTCTTCCGAACTGTTCAGTTCGGATGACTTGGAATTCAATGCTGATTTATTTGATTTTATCCGGATTTACTGTGCTTTCCATCATTGTTTCGATTTTCGTGATTACAGCGATTTGATCTCCCTGACATTCGCCGATTTTGTCTTTGATTGATGGTTAATTTTTATATTAATATTGTGGGGAAAACCGCTCCACTTCCCCATGTTCTTTGTGACGGTTTGGAGATAAAAACAAAAACCTTTTTTTTTTATTCTCCTTCTTCATTTTTACTTTCATCTTTCTCCTTGAAATTTCCGAAATGTCTCCGCCTCGCTCTGCCCCCATAGTCCCAACAGAAGAAGAACTTGCTATCATCGCCGCCGAAGATAATATGGCAACCCCTGGTGCTGTGGAGTGTACGCAACCGGGGAACGAATTTGGTCCGTACTGGCCAACCCTTTCCTCCGAGGAGTCGCTTGCCACGCTCCGACGTCTCTGCAAAATTCCGGGTGATGTGGAACTTGTTCTTCCGGCGCTGAACGAATCTCCGGAATCCGTTCGCCCAGGATATTGTTGTGCCTATGAAGTTTACTTTAAAGGCTGTGGTTTGCCTTTTCCTATTCCCGAATTACTACTTTTGTATTTGGATGCTCTGGGTATCGCCTTCCCTTAATGTACTCCAAATTTAATTCGTAATGTGTTGTGTGCGATAACCGTGACCATGGAGGCGAACTTTGCCATTGGCCTTGATGAACTTTCTGAATTATTCAGCGTTCTTATTTCCCGCGGGAGCGGTACTTTCACTCTCCATCCCCGCACTGACAGAGCGTTATTTGACGGTTTTCCTCTGAAAGATGAAAATTGGAGAAGGTATTGGTTTCTGTTCAGAATCGACGAATCCTCTGCCGAAGGTTTCAGCAAGATCTTCAGGACAAAATTTTTGTCCGGACCAGGTAAAGAGAGTCACAAAATTTTACATATTCAGCATATCCCCTCGGATGATTGATTTTCACATTTCTTTGCTCCCAGTGGACAGTAAATTCAAGCGACCGGGGTTCTACCAAGGCTTTTTTCACCTTTTTAAGGCTGCTTCGGAGCAGCGTGTTCATTGGAACTCCTTCTCTATTCAACGGATTCATCGGGGTTTGGACATGATGAGGCGCCGCCTTGGCCGAAGAATTATAGGCACTTTTGATGAAGACTGGAGCGAGTTGAGTCTTCGCGACCGAAGGGGCAAGGAGATAGACATGCTGAACGCTATTGCCACGATTAGTAAAGAAATAAGGGCTTCGCCTAGCGTCGAAGTTCACCGTAATGCCATCCTTGTTAATGATGGTTCTTCCGAAGCTCTCAGAGTTTTTGGTCGTCCTCCATCTCCTCCTCCAAGTTCTGATGCTCCTGCGAGGGATGACTTTGATGCCACTCTTGCTTCCCTCCCAAGGAGGAGTTCGAAGAAACGGACATCGGACTCGGTGATCGATCCGTCAGTGAGTTCGAAAAAGATTCGACCCGAAATGCCTCCCCCGCCTGCTACGATCTCTCAATCTCCCAGCGGTTCGGCCCAAGTAAGTTCCGATGATGTCCCTCTGGCAACTTCACACGAGCTATCCTTTCCATCCGAGCTGATTGCCCATGCTGCCGATGATTCGCTTCGAGTCGTTTCCGACAATCCAAGCGTTCGTACTTCCGAGGTAGGATCTTGTGCGGATAAGGGTTCTCGTCCCCAAGGTTCAAGACCCAATAGACTGTCTCGTCGTGTTCCTAATCCCGCTTTCACAGGTATTTCCTCTTAGCTTTATATTTTTCTTTCCTTGTTGAAATTTGTTAAAAATTCTTGTATTTCAGCTCGCGATCGAGCCGCAAATGTCTTCAAACACCTTGGAACTCGGGAGGGTGATCCTGTCCCCGATCTTGAACGCTGGAGGCCTGAAGTCCGTGATATCTACTCACGCTATGCATATCTTGCAGCTCAGGTTGAACTTTATTTTATGTATATACTTTTTAGTTTCGTCCGACCCCCGATGCTGTCGTCCTAAAAATACTTTATTTTGTTCCAGTGTGCCGGCTTTGTTACCAGCCTAGTCTACCATTACGAATCAGAGGTCGTCCCCAAAAGTGCTAGTAATGAAGCTTTGCAGAACAGGATTGCAGCTTTAGAAAAGTCTGGGAAAAAATTAAGGAGGCGCTGATTCAATCTGAAGCTCGTGCTAGCTCGACCGATGTTCTTAAGGGTGAACTTGAGAAAGCTCAGGAAGTCGGAAAAGCTCAAGAACAGCGGATTCGATTCTTCACTGCAAGTGCTTCTTCTTATAAAGAGTCGTGTGACGCCATGGGTGTTGAGCTCCACAATCTTAAGGCTAAGCTTAAAGAATTAGAGTTGAAGAATGAGGCTTTGGTGAAGCTTCGTGAGCATGACCTGAAAGTGTCCGAGCATTCAGCTCGGAAAGCAGTGAAAACCCGAGGTCAAATACTTTTTGATGATATTTCTGAGCACTTTCGCTGTATTCAGGCGAGGAAAAGAGCTGAAGTTGACTTGGTGGAAATCAACAGCAACAAGCAACTTCTTATGCAGATTATCGAAGGCAAGGTCTCTCCCGGCGATGAACTTGATGTCCTTGATGGGATGCTGAAAGAAACGAATGAGAAACTCTCCTCACTTCATTCGACTGATTTTGATCTTCAGAAATATGCTGAATTCTTTGTTGAATCTCCCCCTATTGACGAGATCGGTCCATCCCTTGCTTATGAGGAGAACCTTACGGAAGGAGGTCTTGAATCCTCGGAAAGACTTTCCCCTTCATCTGCTTCGGCTCCAGTCACTCTAGAGGTGAATTTTATAATTCCTTCCTTCATCTATCAGTTCGGTTCTAACTTTTATTTGCTCGGAAACAAACAGGTGTCCGAGCTCCGAACTCCTGCTGCTTTTGAGACGAACGTTCAACATGTCAGCTCGGATGTTCCTGCGCTGGTCTCTGAGAAGGATCCTGAAGACTCTGCTCTTGTGACCTCTTAATCCTGCGGTTGCATCCGCTTTTATTTTAGGGAAATGTCCCGTTATGTTCAAGAATATTTTCTTAGCTTTGCCTGTGGGGGCTTTCAAATTTAAAATTTCACATTGCCTGAGGAGGCTTTTAAACCTTGAATTTTAGTCTTGAATTTTAGTCTCGAACTTTTAGGTTTGCAAAGCCTTTCCATTCGATCCAAGGTTTTTTTTTTTTTTGTTGAAAATGTTAGGGTTGATCAGGCCCATTGGTCTTTTAAAGAGAAGCGGACATCTGTCCGACTTTTCCGACCTTTTGTTGTCTGTCGAATAACTTAATTTTAAGTCTCCGAACTCAGTTTCCGAGCTCATCGAGCTCGGAACTCAGAATTAAGAAATTCTTTTCTTTTCGAAAAAATTTTTATATCTTGTTAATGCGAGACCACGTCTCTTTTCGCCTGGGCTTAGCTTATTCCCGAATAAGCCCATTTGTTGTTTATTAAATTCTGATTGATTTGACGCTTGAGGTTCCCTAGACCCTCTAGGTCTTTTAGGTAGAGTGGCTTAATTGCCTCCTTTATTATACTCTCTCACTGCCTTAATCGAGAAGTGTGACGTCATGATTATTTCCTTATATTGAAGGAATTAAGATTCGAAATCTTTTAGTTTTCCCATATGTCTTTCTTCCTCCTTCTCTCTGCACATATTTCTTTCTCAGTGATCATGTTTTCTTCTTCTTCCAGCGACGATAGTGCCGTCTCAGCCCCTCGTGAGGGTACTAGGGCGCCCGTTCAAGGCCGTCTCCCTTTTCCTCGCCTTCCGACCAGAAGCAGAGACGCGGAGGGCAAGTTCATTCCTCTGGGCGTTCAATTTCCTGACATGGAAATTCCCAACTGCGTCTATGAATGGTCTCAAGTTCAGGACTACATGGCTGAGGTTTTTTTTTTTTTTTTAAAATTCCTTGCGTCATAGTACTTAGTGGTTGAACTCTAAGTTTAGGTTCTCCTTGACTTCCCGGCGTAGTTCAGATAGCGAACCCTAAGCCTTGCTTTTTTTTTACTTGTATTTGTAGATCGTTGAGAAGCATGAATGTCTTGTCACCAAGCGTTCGCGTCTGGTAGCTGAAAAGAAGAAGTTACAGGCTAAGATTTTGGACTACGAGAGGAGAATCCGGAGACTCGAGACGGATCCGATCAACTGGGAGCGCCAGAACTTTGATTCTATCTTGCAAATTCCTGACGTTTTCCGTGAATGGATGAGGAAAGGAGAGAGAGCCTCTGAGGTTCATCGGAGGCGCGCCAAGGCTGCTTTGTCGGCGAGAGCTACCCCCTCCGACACTCCTCGTGACATCCCAATTATCTGTCCTGCTGAACCCCGCCGGAGTTCGATGCTTAGCAGACGTAAACGCCGTCATTCTCCTGATGCTGCCGGGGCCGGCCCTACGTCTGCTGAAGCTAAGCGGGCTGACAAACGTCCCATGGACGGGCCTGCTCTCTGACTTTTCCTAGTACTTTCCTAATGGGCCGGAGGCCTTCTTATTTTGTTAAGACTCGTATGCTTCTATGGGCCGTAGGTCAATTTCCTTTTGAACAGTGGATCCTTTCAGGGATCTAAAGATTTGGTTTCCATATTTTGCTGATCGGATTTCTTTTAATTTTCTTGATTTCGCGTTGAGTTTTCCTTCTGCATTTACTTCTGATAAACATGATTTGCTCCGTGACTTGAGAAAGCTTTCCCTATCTTATGATTTTTAAACAATTTAAATAGACTCGAAAGCATAGCCTCTATCCGTCAAATGAAAAGAAAAATGGGCAAGAGGTCAAGCTCCAAACGCCGTAGGTCAAAACGTCCTGGAAACAAACACCCAGGTCCCCGGGTTAGGGACGCCGAAACTTCCTTCCGCGAGAAGCTTTTTCGTGCTAGCCCCGGGAGAAGTGAATGTCGCCTTGGTATTGGGACAGGTATGCAGATTCCTCGGGGAATGCTCGAGCAACTTTCTCCTGGCCACTACATTTCCGCACATGATTATCTCGAGAAGGTACGTCTTCCTGTAACTAGAACAAACTGATTGAATGCGAGGGAGATAATTAACTATAACCAATGTTACAGCTTGTAACCAAGTACAAGGGTCTCCGAAGTGAAAGAGAATTTCTCCAAAGAAAGGTGTTCCAATTCAAGAAACGGATGCTCGAGATCTCAAAGGATCTGTGCGTTCTCGAAGCTCATCCCGAACATTGGCTTGATCTCGGATTTGACCAATTTTTCGGTGGCATACCTGCCGGCCTCCGGGTGATAATTGACCTCGCGAGTCAAGGAGTCGAAGTGTTTGAAAGGGAAGACTAGATTTATACAATCTGAATCCTCATCTGTAATAAAAAGTTTTTTTTTACTATATGCTTCGCGCTTCCGAGAGCGCCTTTTGAAATTCCTTGTAATCGAAGAAAGGTGGTGCAACCCCTTCCCCCCTTTTTTTTTTTGAAAATGAAATAAAGAGGATTCATTGGGTTTTATTTAATAAAATAGCTGAACTCATCCGAGCTGCCTACGTACCCCTTTCAGGGATCAAGCCAAACCGTAGTTCATTTTACAGAAAATAATAATAAATCAAGCATAGAACTTTTTCAAATTTAAGATGTTCCATGGACGCGGGACGTCCGTCCCATCGAGTTCCTTTAGTCGATATACGCCATTCCGAACTACCTCAGAAACCTCATAGGGGCCTTCCCAATTAATCCCGAGCTTTCCAGTCCCTTCTTCCTTCTTGTTCTCAAAAACACGACGAAGGACAAGATCACCGACATTCAAAGGCCGACTCTTAATTTTGGAGTTGTAATACCGAGCCGCGGTTTGTTGGTAATTTTGTAAGCGAACCAGTGCACGATCTCGCCGTTCGTCAATTGTATCCAACGTATCTTCAAGATTTTGAGTATTCATTACTTCGTTGCGGGGTAACTCATTTCGGCGTAGCCCTGGCACCTCGTTTTCAGATGGTACGACTGCTTCCATACCATACACCAGAGAAAAAGGAGTTTCTCCCGTAGCTCGTCGAGGTGTTGTGCGGTAAGCCCATAATACTGGCTGCAACTCGTCGTACCAACCCCCCTTGTGAGCTGTTAATCGTTTCTTCAAGTTTGACAAAATCGTTTTGTTTGTTGCTTCAGCTTGACCATTGCCTTGCGGATATCGAGGTGTTGAATAACTAATCTTAATTTTCCAGGAAGAACAAAAATCCTCGAAATCCGCCGAGATGAATTGTGAACCATTGTCAGTTACTATTTCATATGGAATTCCGTGGCGGCAGATGATGTTATTCCATAGGAATGTCTTAACCTGAGAATCCTTTATCGAGATGTAAGCCTCTGCCTCGACCCATTTAGAGAAATAATCAGTAAGAACGAGTAGGAATTGTACCCCTCTAGTCGACCGATGTAATGGCCCGATGATGTCCATTGACCAACGCATAAATGGGTAAGGCGCCGTGATAGAGGATAGAAGCTCTAAAGGCTGGTGGATCAATGGTGCATGCTGCTGACATTTCTTGCAACGCCGAGCATATTTCTCACAGTCCGTTATCATTGTTGGCCAGAAAAACCCTTGCCTCTTGATTTTGAATGCCATCGTTCATCCGGACGAATGACTTCCGCAGAGTCCTTCATGTGTTTCTGCCGTTACAACGTATGTCTCTTCCCCATGAATACACAATAAATATGGGTCACTCAGACCTCGCCTATAAAGTGCTCCGCGTATCAAACAATATTTTGCACTTTGTATACGTAACTTTCGAGCTTTCCATTTGCCTTCTGGAAGCTCTCCGAACTCAATATACCTCTTGATCGGAATTCTCCAATCGATCCCCCAGACTTCGGGTGACGCATCGATTTGAATCTCCCGAGGTTGTTGTTTAGGTTCTGGTGCTAAATCTGAAGTATCAACCTCAGATTGCTCGGTGATGTCTACTTCTTCATTTATCTCGCGTGGCTCAAGCTCTTCGGAGAGTTCTTCTACAGATTTTTGCCGTACAGAGCTCTTCCGAGCTCTCTTGTTCGGGAGTGACTCTGTTTGACTATCTGGATTTGCCCGAAATTTTGATCGCGTAACAACCGTTATCTGATCCTTGACCGAAATACTTGGAGAGACAATACTTTCTACTGGAATGATCCTTTTAAGATCGGGATCCGAAGTGGAAGCTAAGGCTGCTTACGCATCCGCCGACGTGTTCTCACTTCGGGGTATTCGGATGAGTTCGAAATGTTTGAAGTTTGCAGCTAGATTCCGAACTAAATGGAGATAAGCTTCCATTCGTTGATCTTTAGCTTCGTAGTCTCCATTAAATTGATTGACCACGAGCTGCGAATCGTAGTAGACCGTGAGCTCCTCCGCGTTCATACTCGTTGCTAGGCGCATTCCAGCTATCAAAGCCTCATATTCTGCTTCATTGTTTGATGCTGGAAAAATTAGTCGAAAAGACTGCTCTATTACTTCCTTTCCGGGTGCAATAAGCCTGATGCCAATTCCCGAGCCATGCTTTGACGAAGACCCATCGACATGGAGTCTCCACATGCTCTCCGGAATCGATTCATCTTCGGATGTGGTTGGTAACTCAGTCAGAAAATCCGCCAAGACATGTGCCTTTGCACTCGTTCGCCCCTTATACTCTATATCGTATTCACTCAATTCTATTGCCCATTTGGCAAGTCTTCCTGATTGTCCTGGACTATGCAGGATAGTTCGCAGTGGGTGAGAAGTTAGAACTTCGATTGGATGTGACTGAAAGTATGGTCGCAATTTGCGAGCTGACATTACTACTGCTAGTGCTAACTTTTCCATCATCGAATACCGCGTTTCTGCATCAAGAAGAGTTTTGCTAACATAGTAAATTGGTTTTTGTTCGCCGCGATCGTCCCGGACTAGAACGCCGCTAACTGAATGAGTTGATACTGAGACGTATAAGTATAATTTCTCTTCGGGTTCTGGTTTGGACAGTACAGGCGGTGTGGTCAAATATTCCTTTAGTTTAGAAAATGCTTCCTCGCACTTGTCGTCCCAAATAAATTGCTTATTTCCCTTTAACAATTGGTAAAAAGGAAGGCTCTTATCAGTGGAACGTGAGATGAATCTGTTCAGAGCTGCAATTCGCCCTGTCAGCTGTTGGACTTCTTTGATATTCCGAGGTGATGGCATCCTCAGGAACGCATTTATCTGGGTTGGATTCGCTTCTATCCCTCGCTCAGTCACGATGTAGCCTAAGAATTCTCCAGATGGAACCCCGAAGGTGCATTTCGCAGGATTTAACTTCATGCCGAATTTATTCAATATCTCGAAACATTGAAGCAAATGACTGACGTGATCATTTGCTTTTAAGGACTTTACAAGCATATCGTCGATGTAGACTTCCATCGTCTTCCCGAGGAGACCTTCAAACATTTTATTCACAAGTCTCTGGTAGGTTGCTCCTGCGTTCTTTAGCCCAAAAGGCATCACCTTGTAGCAATACGTCCCCCTATCAGTTATGAATGACGTCTTTTCTTGGTCTTCGGGGTTCATCATGATTTGATTATATCCCGAATAAGCATCCATGAAAGATAATCTCTCATGGCCCGCCGTTGATTCAACAAGTCGGTCAATATGAGGTAACGGAAAGCTATCCTTGGGGCATGCTTTATTTAGGTCGGTGAAATCAACGCAGACTCTCCACTTACCGTTTTTCTTTTTCACCACAACCGGGTTGGCAAGCCAATCAGGGTATTTCACCTCCCTGATTGATCCGATAGCTAGAAGTTTATCTACTTCATCATTGACAGCTTTCGCTCGTTCGGGCCCGAGCTTGCGTCTCTTCTGTTTTATCGGCTTAAAGCTCGCATCAACATGTAGCTCATGAGAGATTACTTTGAGGTCGATACCTGGCATATCCTTTGCTTCCCAAGTAAAGGAAGCCTTGTGATTTTTTAGCATTCGGATCAATGCTTCCCTTTCGTTAACGTCCATTGCGGTTCCGATTTTTACCTTTTGTTCGGGGTAATCTTCATGGATAATCACTTCGTCCGTAGTATCCGCGGGATTATGAACTTTAATAGTTCTTGGCATAACCCCGAAGTTCTGTAATTGCTATCGTGGTCGTAACTTATGGCTCGCGAGATAGCATGTCCGAGCTGTTTGCTGATCTCCATAAATGGTTTTCACCCCTTCATTCGATGGGAACTTAATACACTGGTGATAAGTTGATGGGACTGCCTTCATCTGGTAAATCCATGGTGTCCCAAGGATCACATTGTAGGAAGAAAGTTTATCAAAAACCGTGAACTCGACAATAGTTGGTACTCCAGCCGCGAGGACTGGCAACTTGATTGTTCCCATAGACATAGATGTCTCATTCGTAAATGCTATTAATGGCATTGGTGTTCCTATTATTTCTGCTCTGGAAATTCCCATTTTTTCCAGAGTCCGAAGAAAAATGAGATCCACCGAACTACCCGTGTCGATTAGGACTTTTGTTACTTCGAAGTTTGCCACATCGAGAGTTATTACCAGTGCATCATCATGTGGTTTAGACAGATGGGAGGTATCCTCCTCCTCAAAACTCACCATAGTGGTTTGCAGACTAACGGTGGGTGCCCGAGATACACTCATTACTGCCGCTCGTTGATGTTTCTTTATCTCGCGGATTGAATCCTTGAATAACCTAGATCCTCCCATGATAACGTTTATTCGTTGCTTTGGACCTTCGGATGGAACTATCTCCATTACCTTAGGCCGCTCATTGCTTCCTTGGGACTCGCCTGGATTTTCTTTTGCTTTGTGATATTGTGCTATGAACTCATCGGTATTGAAGTTCGCTAAAGTTCCAGATGCCCATAGATCTGCAAGGTGCCGTTTCAGGATACCACAGTCCTTAGTTGCGTGTCCGTTGACCCTATGAATATCACAGTAAGCGTTTTCATCTCTGACCCATGTGTTAAAGGAAGGTTTCTTTCCTTTTCCGAAGTTGGACTTAGAGATGTTGTTACTTTGTGGATTTACTCCGAGGCGTTTTTGATCTCGTTGTTCTCTTGGCTCGAATTTTCTGTTCGGAGGTTGCGTGCTTGTCTTGGTAGGAGTTTGTGAATTTTTGAATTTCCTTGCAGTCGACCTCTTGTCCTCTTCGGCCTCGATCCAGCTATTAGCTCGGAACAACGCGTCTTGGATACAATCCGGTTTATTGATGATTAGTTCCTCACGGAACCTTGATTCGTGCCAAAGACCATGCTTTAAAGCTGAAATTGCTGTCGAATGGGATATACCTGGTACTTTTGCGATGACCTCTTTAAATTTCGTAATGTACTTACGAAGTGGATCGTTCGGTCCTTGTGACAAAGCCCAGAGATCTGCGTCCGAAGTGCCTTTCTCGATAAACATGGAGTACTGCTTAAGAAATTCCGATGATAAGTCTTTGAAACTTTTAATGGACTCTGGCTTGAGCCGGGTGAACCACAACAAAGCTGGTCCAGATAGATGTTCAGCGAAGATTTTACAGTATCTAGCCTCTTGCTCGGATTCCTCTAGGTCGAAACAACCAACCGCGATATGGAACGACGCTAAGTAATTCCTTGGATCACCTATCCCATCGTAAGAGGGTATCTTCAGCCGACGTGGGTTTTTAAGTCGTACATTTGCAATTTCCGAAGTGAATGGGGTCCGGCAGGTCTCCTCGATGACTCGATCAATCTGAGGAGCCTGGCTCACAGCCTGATGAAATTTAGCTCGCATTTCTTTGAGCTCGCGCTGTACGTCTAAGAAATCTAAGTTCAGATGATTCGCGTTTTGTGTTGTGTTCGGAGTCTCCTGCTGTCCATCCGAGCCAGTAATGTCAATCGGGTTTTCCTCCCCGCTACGTCGCTGGGGACCAGAGCTTTGAGGTAGATCAGTAGGGATTTCAATACGCGGTGGTTGGATTACTGGCTGATCCTGAGACGCAGCCGCTGCCGTAGTCGGATTTGCAATTGCCGTAGTTAAAGAATCCAGTCGAGCCGTTACGGTGTCATGATTTTTCGACGCACTATCCTGAACGGCCGTTAATACGGCGATGTTGTTCTCAATAGTCGTGAATCTCGCGGTTAAAGCATTGATCGCGTCCATCACGGAATCGGATTGTCCTGAACCGGTATCGTGAGACATGATGGTTCGATGTTGCAGCTGAACGAAGTTGTCACAAAGGTAGGAAATACGTGAGTGAAGACTATGTCTCCCCTCCTTCTAGCGCCAAAATGTGGATCTCGGATCCAACACTCAAATAAGAACAGATTTGAATCAAGAAAAAGAATAATACTTTTAGAAAAATGGAAAGAGATTTCAACAATAATTTACTCAAGAAAATAGTATAGTATCAGTATAATTGCCAAAAAATCGTCCCCCTATTACCTTGGGGTTATTCTTTATTTATACTCCCACTTTTAGACATTAATCGTATTTAATGTCATTATTACAATTATTTACATTAATGACGTCGGTTTTGATCTTGTCTTTATTGTTGTAACAGCTATATTTGAATCCTTTCTGGGCTTGGGCCTCTTCCTTTATCTTGGACTTCCGAGCTCCTTTCCGTGTCCGAGCTCATCTTCTCCGAGCTTCTTCTCCATTGCGCGTTTGGATCCTTCTTTGTTGGGTTTATAGTCGGGCCCCATTATGAGGTCGGGATCCGGTATCAACAGTTATTTTTCATTAGATTCGGATCTAAAATACACGAAAGCTATGTAGCCTGAAAGTACCTATCCTAACCGAAACCGACAAAGTATCTTGGTATTTACCAGTTCTTGAATCAAAGTCGGAAACCGATCCAAACCAAAAAAGACCCGAACCGAACATAAACCGAAAATTATATATACCCCGAACGAAACTTAAATATTAAAAAAAAATATTAGATCGGAAAACCCATATGCGCTGATATGCCCATACCTACGGCAAAGTCTTCATCTCTCTAACTTTGTGAGTACAAAGTCGTTGTAATTTATGAGTGTAGTGAGTTTTAATTTCCATCTTCTTCTTTTTTTTTTCCTTTTTTCGTTTTTTTTGGTTTAACGAGAAAGAAAATCTGAATCGGATTGCATCTTGTTCTTTCTTGAATTCTCCATGGTTGATATCGTCTATTGCTAACTGCTGGAAGATACAGCAGACATTTGTTCCAACTCCAACACGTGTTTCTTTTGGTTTTTCTTTATACCTTGCTTGGTACTGTTCCTTTGTCGTTTTCCACATCTCTGAGGTTTTCAGAGAAAAATGAGACACTCGTGTCTCCTGGTAAGCTCTTTGAGATGGGTCTCTTCAGATCCCCGACCGCGTTTCCAGAAAAGTATCGGTGGTATCTAGGAATTTGGTATAAAAAATTCCCCAGCAAACCCGTATGGGTTGCTAATCGAGATGATCCTCTCTCCAGTCCCTCCGGAATCCTCAACATCTCAAATGCTAGCCTCGTCCTTCTCAATGGTAACACTCTTGTATGGAAAGCTAACTTGAAGAACATTATCAATAATGATTCCTTGGTGGTGGCAGAGCTTCTCGATAACGGTAATTTCGTTGTTAAAGATCAAACTCGTGTATTGTGGCAGAGCTTTGATTCCCCTACAGACACTTTACTTCATGGAATGGTTCACACAACCATAACATCCTGGGCAAGCTCAGAGGATCCGTCCAGTGGATCCTACAGATACCAGATTATGAATCAACAACAACAAGGTTTTGTTCTTTATGATGATCAAGTTCACATGACCCGTGTCTTTCCGAGCAAACTAGTTAGGAGTGTTAAAGGATATTCGTAGTTACAAAACCGAGGGTCAAGACCTCTATGTAAAGTTACCGGTGGGTTGGTTATTTCTTCTATAAATAACATTACAAGTCTATACATATTTGTTAACATATTGGATAACGTACTTTTTACTCTATCAATTACTTTGTTTATTGCAAGTGGAAGGAAATAATATGAGTGCAACCACCATCGGGTTGATTGTTGGAGGTAGCACATTGCTTCTCATTTTCATCCTGTTTCTCTTATACAAAACAAGAAAGATGATAGCAAGACGAATTGGTATTGAATTTATTCGGTTAATACACAATATTCTTTTTCATATTGTTCGTAGACTATTTCAATTTTGTTTTTGTATTCATGTCTTAACGAGAAACAGTGTGTCAACTTCAAAATCCAACAACGGATGTAAGCACAACTGAGGATTGGCAATCTCAACAAATGGATTTCCAAGTCATTTCTCAAGCCACCAACTTCTTCTCCGACTCCAACAAGATTGGAGAAGGTGGGTTCGGTAGCGTTTACAAGGTATATATCTATTGGTTTCAAGATATCTTTTATATATTATTATCGTATATCTCTACAATGGCACACAAGCATTGGCTTATATTACTCTTTACAAGCTATAAATGGAATCTAATAATTCTACCAAAAAAAAAAAAATATATATATATATATATATATATATATATATATATTCATACGCGTATATTAAGGAAATCACTAGAACCTAATTCATAGTAAGTAGCCTAATGGCTCTTTGATATGCACTGAATATTTCTTCTAGATTTTTCCTTTCTTTCTACAATATGAAATCCATTATAAGAAGCACTCTGGAATTGGCTAGATTCTGTTTTAACGAAATACATGTGGTGACTGACAGGGCCGGTTACTTAATGGGATAGAGATTGCTGTCAAAAGGCTTATTAGTATGACACCTAATGGGATCGAAAACTTTGACAACGAGGTAAGACTCATCGGGCTAGTTCAGCATATAAACATTATCCGACTTATCGGTTTTTTCTCTGACGAAAAGGAGAAAATCCTCGTCTACGAACACCTCGAGAACTAGGACTGGACTCGTACATTTTTGGTTAGTATAGTGCCTATAGTGCCTCTCTCTTGGAAGCTATAGTTCAAAAGTTAACGGTACTTAAATATGTACATTTGACTTGGTTCTGAACCTTTCACAGATACAACCCAGAGCTCTTCTTTAAACTGGCGAAAGAGATTCGACATTATCATTGGTATTGCTCGAGGACTTTTATATCTTCACCAGGATTCCCGATTCAAGATTATTCACCTTGACCTGAAACCAAGCAATGTCTTGCTTGGTCAGGACATGGTCCCAAAGATCTCGGATTTCGGGATGGCAAAGACACTAGCAAGGGATGAGACAGAAGCTATTGCGACGGTCGTGGCCGGAACTTTGTAAGCAACTATATACTACCATATCTTCATTATATTCTTAAACTGTGAGCGTTAAATATTTCGTTATGCAGTGGTTACATGCCGCCAGAATACGTCAGCGACAAGATATATTCTGTGAAATCGGTTGTTTTCAGCTTTGGGGTCTTGCTTCTTGAGATTCTCAGTGGAAAGAGGAACAATAGGTTCCCTGCGCTGAACGATGGAGAGTCTCTTCTAAGCTACGTAAGCTTAACACCAATCAGATTTTACCTTTATTTTCTAACAATAAATACTTAAAAAAGCATTTGGTCTTTACACAGATATGGAGTAACTGGAGTCAGGGAAATGGGCTAGAGATCGTTGATCCGGCCATTACAGATTCATCAGAATTTCAACCAGATCAAGTTCTAAGGTGCATACAGATTGGTCTCTTGTGTGTCCAAAGACTTGCACAGGACAGACCGACGATGTGGTTGGTGGTTTTTATGCTCGGAAGTGATACAACTACTATCGATCTGCCAAAATCCCCCGTTGACACTAGTTCATCCTCAAGAGAACATCTTGATGATGAATCTTACACTGTTTGTCAAATGTCCATGTCGGCCATGAACGGTCGATAATAATTCGACAAGGTTTATAACTTCTCGTTTACTACATTTCACCTATATATGTTTCGAACACACAACAGTATCTATGTAATTAAACTCAATCTCTCAAGTTCACTCAGCTTCTGGAATTAGTAATAACTCATTAAATTATTAAATTATTTTAATATATTGTAAAAACAATTATTTTATTTTTGGTAGGATGTAAAAACAATTATTTTATAACAAATATTGAGTTTTTATTTTATTTTTAAAAAGAAAAACAAGAATAATTGTTCTTAAAAAATGCATAACAAAAGGAGTAGAAATAATACAAATATGAGGACCTCATATTTCTTGCTATTTTTAGTAAAAAGATCAATTTTCTTTTTCCAAAAATATTAATTTTGAAAATATTTTAAACACAAACCTGTTTTATTTTCCCACCATGTTTCACCCTTAAGTTGAGTTTTATGTATATAATAATAGCAAACTAATTTTTCAAAAATGCTTCTATTAGCCTTTTTATTTATAGGAAAAAAATCACTAATATTACATTAATATTTACATAAAAAAAAATTAAATACGTTGTATTTAGTGCAATATATCATAAGATAATTAAAATGCAATAATAATGTCCCTCTTCTACCAAAAAAATACAATAATAATGTTATTAAGTAAAAAAAATTTAAATTATGAAAACAAATAGACTTAATTTTATTACACTTAATTTTGTCGTTGAGATACAACAACATAATACAACTTTTACTACAATAATTAATGAATAACCAAAAATATGATAACTTCATCCATTCTTCAATAATCATTACTTATTAATTAGTCAAAACAAAATCCAAAAACATACAATTTTCTTAATTAAGTTTTTTTGGAGCTCATGGGCAACTGCGGCATTGACAACGTGTAATATTTTCGTTTTTTTTGTTTAAATATGTTACACAGCTTCCGAATTTAAATATGATGTTATAAACCAACTAATTGGATGGACTCCATAACCGTGGGTTTAGTCCATGTTCTAGAAGGTCCGGTTCATAGAGGAGGTTTATGTTTAGTCTTAATGGACTTTTGCCTTTCCTAACCCTAATGGGATTTGTCTCCCATACTACTTATATATATATGATGTAACCCCTCTCATTCATTAATAAGAAACATCCAAGAGTTTCATAACAATTTATCAGCACGAGCTTGCTCTAACGAAACCCTAACTCCCAAACCCAATCCGGAAAAGCCTTTCAGCCTGAATCTATCGACCATAAACCCTAACCGTACGATCGCCGATCACAGCCATCGACCGCCGATCGTCCACCCGTCGACCATCCGTCGACCGCCGTTCGTGAGAAAGTAAAACTGAGGTCTGTTAGCTCCCAGTTCAATACCATACAACCCCAAAAGAAGAAAGGTAATATCCGAAACCTAAAAGCTAAAGAACCACCGATTGAATTTGAGCCTAACGAACGATCGGACCATTAAAACGAACCTTGTATGATTAGCGATTGTTGTTTGTTTGTTCGGATCGATTGTTTGACTCATCTAGGTCGTTAGAAACGCTTGTTATTGCTTATGTTTGAGCTCGCCTAAGTTGCTAGAGAAGTTTTTCTGAAAAAATCTAACCCTGTCGATCGACACCCACCTGAGCGTGTCGATCGACACCTTGGTCGAAACCTTAAAATTCTAAATCGTTTTTGGAAAACTAAAACCCTAAATCGGATTTGATCCGATCCCCCTCTGAAAAAAAAGGAAATTCTGTTTGTCTGGTGTGTGTCGATCGACACGGTTAAGTTGTGTCGATCGACACTATCGCTTCTGATTGTCTGTTTGATCGTTTAAGTTGTTAGAAACCCTAAGGGGAAAATGACTTGAGCCATAGAAAGCTTAGAAAAGGAAAATTCCCATTGTGAATGGGAAAATCCTAGAAACCCTAATTCCTATTGTAAATAGGAATTCCTAAAATCCCTAAATCCTAACTAAAAGAGGAAAACCTAAAAGAGGAAAACCTAAAAGAGGAAAACCTAAATTCCTAAATAAGGAAAGTTAATCCAAAGCTAAAAGAGAAAAGTCAAATCCGTTTAGTAGATGGAAATCGGTTCATGACTAGGCGTTAAAGACCACATGACATTAACGATTCCATTACATGATATTGACTCGAAATATTTTCTCTTGTAGATGGCGAAGCTCCAAAATCTTGAATACATGCCACTTAATGTCTCCGGTGACAATTACTTGCAATGGGCATTGGATACAAGGATAGCCCTAGAATCAAAGGGATTAGCCGATTGCATTGTGGAAGGAACCAATCCCGAAAAGCAGATGAGGTTTAAGGCGATTTCACTCATACGCCATCATCTCAATGAAAGTCTTAAGAATCAATACCTCACCATTGAAAACCCAGTAGAGTTATGGGACGAGTTAAAGACTCGATATGACCACCAAAAGACGGTACTCTTACCGACGGCTAAATACGATTGGAAGAACCTAAGGATCCAGGATTTCAAATCCGTGGAGGAGTATAACTCCGAGCTTTTTAAGATTGTCTCAATCCTAAGGTTATGTGGTGAGGTGATAACTCAAGAAGAGTTGATCGATAAGACACTCTCGACCTTTCACGCGACGAACGTATTCCTTAGCCAACAATACCGTGAAAGGGACTTTAAGACTTACGGGAAACTAGTCTCATGCTTACTTGAGCTTTTGCTCAAGAATAGCGAGATGAGACCTCCCGGTTCCAAGGCAATACCGGAAGCCCATGAGGTCGAAAAGACCAACGGACCCAAAGGGCCTCGAGAGACCAACTACGTCTATAGAGGATATCACGGAAGAGGCCGTGGTAGAGGACGTGCTGGTGGCCGCGGGAAATTTAAATCCTACGACCAAGGACACCCATACGGTGGGAGAGGTCGTGGTGGATATGGCCGTGGCAAAGGAAGAGGCCGCGGATCATTTAAACCGCAAGATGGGGGTAAGTCCGTTTGCCATAGATGTGGAATGGACAATCATTGGGCTAAGGCATGTCGGTCATCTAAATACGTCATTGACCTTTATCAAGAGAGCTTAAAGAAAAATCCCAAAGCTAATTTGGTTCACCTCGATGGAGAGAATGACTTTGACCATGAAGGCGATGACCTTATGGAATATGAAACTTCGGATTGTCTAAAAGAAAATAATTAGGACTCGCCATCTCATGCTTTAAAATTGCTTTGTTTTCTTTGTGTTTTGCATTGCTTTGGACATTGTCTTGGATTTATATTACATTAATAAAAAATATCGTTTGCCTTAATTATTATCTAAGACACGATTCTTGTCCATTTATTAGATGGCCGAGGACAAGAACATCCTTGTGGTTGATAGTGGATCAAGCCACACAATACTAAAAGACAAGAGATACTTTATAAATCTCGTAATGAAAAATGCCAATATTATAGCGGGTATAGCAAGTCTTATTGAGGGCTACGGCCAAGCCCATATCTTGCTACCAAACGGCACACATCTTGAAATAAGTGATGCCTTGTATTCCCCCAGCTCAAAGAGGAGCATATTGAGTTTCAAAGACATAAGATTGAATGGTTTCCATGTAAAAACAAAAGGGGAAGGAATGAAAGAATTCCTAAATATAATTGAGATCACCAAAGGGCATAAGAAAGTCCTAGAGACTATACCCGCATTATCCACTGGTCTCTACTTTGCTAAAATCAATATGATAGAAGCTAATATGGCAATGAAAGAATCCAACGAAAGATTCACGTTATGGCATGACCGGCTTGGCCACCCGGGTCAAAATATGATGCGTAAGCTAATAGCTAATTCTAAAGGGCACACTCTTAATGAGAAACGAGTTATCCCAAAGCATCTCACGTGTGAAGCATGTTCACAAGGGAAACTCATAATAAGGCCATCACCGGCAAAAGTTAATAAAGAGACCTTAAACTTTCTGGAAAGGATACAAGGTGATATTTGTGGACCAATACACCCACCATGTGGGACATTTAGATATTTCATGGTCCTAATAGATGCATCGACAAGATGGTCGCATGTTTGCTTGTTATCCACGAGAAACCAAGCGTTTGCTCGATTGCTGGCCCAAATAATAAGGCTAAGGGCCCATTTTCCAGATTTTCCGCTTAAGACTATACGTCTAGATAATGCCGGTGAATTTACGTCCCAAGCGTTTAATGACTATTGTATGTCCATGGGGGTAAGTGTGGAACATCCCGTGGCACATGTACATACACAAAATGGATTAGCGGAATCCTTTATTAAACGAATTCAAATGATCGCTCGACCATTACTTATGAGGTCGAAGCTTCCAGTAGCCGCTTGGGGACATGCAGTTTTACATGCAGCAGAGCTTATACGCATAAGGCCATCTAGTGAACACAAATATTCCCCAACACAATTATTAACGGGTCATGAGCCAGACATATCCCATCTAAAGACATTCGGGTGTGCCGTACATGTACCGATTGATCCACCACATAGAACTAAGATGGGACCTCAAAGGAGGATGGGGATATATGTTGGTTTTGATTCTCCCACCATAATTAAGTATCTAGAGCCGACTACGGGTGATCTATTTAAGGCTAGATACGCGGATTGTCATTTCAATGAATCCGAGTTTCCAAGTTTAGGTGGAGAGACAAACAAGCTGGGAAAGAAAATAAAAGAAATATCATGGAATCAAACATCCTTGAATTGGCAAGATCCTCGGACTCTGGCGTGTGAATCAGAGATCCATAAGATAATTAATTTGCAAAAGCTAGCTAATGAATTGCCTGATTCCTTTGCTGACCCAAAGAAAGTAACAAAATTGTACATACCAGCTTGTAATGCACCAGTACGTATTGATGTCCAAGAGGGAATCAATGAAATTGCTACCGAGTCTAGCGCACGAAAGAAACGTGGCAGACCATTAGGTTCCAAGGATAAGAATCCTAGAAAATCAAAGAAAGGTGCAATGGAAACTCAAAGTAAGGAAACCATAGACATGGCCGCGGCAAATCCTCAGGAGCCAATTGAGGAGGTTCGGGACGCTGAACCTCAAAGCCCTGAAAGGATAGATAATGACGAGATCTCGATAAACTATATCATGTCTCGAAAGAAATGGAACCGTAAAGACGTCGAAATTGATGATATATTTGCTTATGAGGTAGCATATGAGATAAATGAGGATCATGAACCCACGTCAATGATAGAGTGTACACAAAGATCTGATTGGCTTAAGTGGAAAGAAGCCATAAACGTGGAGTTAGGTTCATTAAAGAAAAGGGATGTGTTTGGTCCGATTATCAGGACACCATCCGAGATAAAACCAGTAGGACACAAATGGGTCTTTGTGAGGAAAAGAAATGAGAATAATGAAATCGTGAGACACAAAGCACGGCTTGTAGCACAAGGATTCTCACAAAAACCGGGGATTGATTATGAAGAGACATACTCCCATGTGGTGGATGCAACGACTTTTAGATATCTAATAAGTCTGGCTATAAGAGAAAACCTTGATTTGCGGCTAATGGATGTAGTGACCGCATACTTATATGGTCCACTGGATAATGAAATATATATGAGATTACCAGAGGGTATTGAGCTCAAAGGAAAAGATAAGAAAGGGTCACGTGACCAATACTGCATAAGGCTGAACAAATCACTTTATGGACTTAAGCAAAGTGGGCGAATGTGGTACAATAGATTAAGTGAGTACCTAGTCAATGAGGACTATAAGAACGACCCAATAAGTCCATGTATATTCATAAAGAAGTTTGCAAACAAAGGATTTGTGATAATCGCAGTATATGTGGATGATTTAAACATCCTGGGAACCTCTGGGGAAATCGCCTAAACAGTTGAATATCTAAAGAAAGAATTCGAAATGAAAGACCTAGGCAAGACAAAGTTCTGTTTGGGATTGCAGCTTGAGTACGTGAATAATGGAATCCTTGTGCATCAAAAGGCGTATACAGAAACTGTACTCAAGAGATTTAATATGGATAAAGCTCACCCATTGACCAGCCCAATGCAGGTGAGGAGCCTCGGATTGGATAGTGATCCATTCAGGCCAAAGGAGGACGAGGAAGAAGTTCTCGGTCCTGAAACGCCTTACCTCAATGCCATAGGAGCGTTAATGTATCTGGCTAGCCACACTAGACCGGACATATGTTTTGCCGTGAATCTCCTTGCTCGCTTTAGTTCATGTCCGACCCAAAGGCACTGGGATGGAATTAAACATTTACTTCGTTACCTACAAGGAACGATTGATATGGGTCTTTATTATACTAACCTTAACAAAGAAGGTTTAGTTGGTTTTGCTGATGCAGGTTATAATTCAGATCCACACAATGGTAAATCACAAACAGGATATGTGTTTACACACGGTGGAACCGCGATCTCGTGGCGTTCAATGAAGCAAACGATTTCAGCCACTTCATCTAACCACGCGGAGATATTGGCAATGCATGAAGCCAGCCGTGAATGTGTGTGGTTGAGGTCGATGACTCAACACATAAGATCGAATTGTGGAATGAAAGAAGATAAAGGACCAACAGTCATGTACGAGGACAACGCAGCCTGCATCGCACAACTGAAGGAAGGTTACATCAAGGGAGACCGGACAAAGCACATATTACCCAAGTTCTTCTTCACGCATGATTTACAAAAGGATGGTGAAGTTAAAGTGGTGCAAGTCCGATCGAGTGAGAATTCAGCCGACCTATTTACTAAAGCGCTACCGGCATCAACATTGAAGAAGCTCACGCATCAAATTGGGATGCGGAGGCTTAGGGACTTAAAGGGATGACCAAATCAGGGGGAGTGATACGTGTTGTACTCTTTTTCCTCGCTATGGTTTTGTCCCAAATGGGTTTTCCTTGTGAGGTTTTAATGAGGCAGCATCCCCCAAGCGTATCATAAGGATCCCATTGGCATCTACACGGTTATGTCATCCAAGGGGGAGTGTTATAAACCAACTAATTGGATGGACTCCATAACCGTGGGCTTAGTCCATGTTCTAGAAAGTCTGGTTCATAGAGGAGGTTTATGTTTAGTCTTAATGGGCTTTTGCGTTTCCTAACCCTAATGAGATTTGTCTCTCATACTACTTATATATATATGATGTAACCCCTCTCATTCATTAATAAGAAACATCCAAGAGTTTCATAACATATGACATTTTTTTTATGGCTGCAAATTTTTTTACATAATCCGGGACTTTGACAGATTTTCTTGTTGGGATTATTCGCTATTTTACAAGAAGTATTTTTAGCCTCTAGTTTTGATATTCCTGAAACCATAGTAATTAATCAAGAATTAGAAATATTGTAATTATTCTTTAAAATGATAAACGTTGTGAGTCTATTTAAGTAAGAAAATAAAAATTACAAATGCAAACAAACAATCGAAAACATATGTGAGACTCATATGTCACTATATATGTTTATTACCTGTTACAACCAACAAGAAGATCATCACAAAAGTGATGAAGCGAAGAAGCAGTTTTTCAATCTTGGC
The DNA here is from genome assembly GCA_011420285.2 of Erysimum cheiranthoides. NCBI lineage: Eukaryota > Viridiplantae > Streptophyta > Magnoliopsida > Brassicales > Brassicaceae > Erysimum > Erysimum cheiranthoides. The sequence goes on from CM022179.2 coordinate 20,662,666, forward strand.
CATTTTTCTTGTCTTTTCTTAATTTCTCTTTAACTACTTTGATGGAATGTTTTATGATTGTAAATTTGTAATCATCCGACTGTTATATATATAATGATTTTTTATTTTATTTTAAAAAATAAAAAAGAATAATTGTCCTTAAAAAATGCATAACGAAAGGAGTAGAATAATACAAATCTGAGGACCTCATATTTATTGCTATTTTTAGAAAAAAAAGAGAAATTTTCTTTTCTTATTTTGCAAAAAAAAATATTAATTTCGAATTGAAATGAAAATTTAATATTTCCTTAAATAAAGAATTGAATTAAAAAAAATTATTTTAATTTCATATATTTAATATTATAATTTTAATGGTAATTTAAGTGATTTTTAGACAAATGTATTTCTCTTTTAATATTATAAAGATAACTCAAAATTGAAAAATCTTACATAATCACAAACATGATCAAAATTCAAAAATACCATATACACACAAAAATCCACACTGACTAATACTGAAATTGAAGGTTTTGATTGGTGTAGCAGGCAACAAAGAATAAATGCTTGATGGTACAGACAAACAAACAAACATCTTCCTCCCATTCTTAAATAAATACATTTACATACACATAGATTCATTGACAAAAAAAAAAACATACACATTGATATAAAGCTTGCACGTGGTTCTTGTTCACATGGTGGAAGCCACAGATGTATATATATAAATGTAGATAGATTCATAAAGTGAGAGAAACAAAAAAAAAAACTTTTGCAGAAGAGAAGAGTATTAAATTGCTTCACCTGCTTACTTTCCAGGCAAGGCACACTCTCCACACACTCATCTTCTCTTAATTAATGGGTTTGGTTCGGAAATTCATAACACTCAGATCTTATTCTATGTTTCTTGATCATGGCTTCTTCTTGATCTTCTTCTTCTTCAATTTCTTAAAGAAATGCTACTGTAATAATAGCGTAGTTTCTTGAACCGGGTTCGGTTTAGGATCCGATAACCGACAATGCAAATTGGGAAATTGGTTTGGGTGATGTTCACATTTGTTTACATTCATCATCTCCGACTCCGAGTTACTCGGATTCAATTACCGAAGAACGAGAGATTCTACTTCAATTCAAAGACAACATCAACGATGATCCCTTCAACAGTTTGGCTTCTTGGGTCTCTAATGGTGACCTCTGTAATAGCTTCAATGGCGTATCTTGTAACTTAGAAGGATTCGTCGAAAAGATTGTTCTTTGGAACACAAGTCTCGCCGGAACCCTAACGCCGGCATTGTCTGGTTTAACATCTTTAAGGGTTTTGACTCTGTTTGGCAACAGGTTTACAGGTAATTTACCTTTGGATTACTCAAAGTTACAGACTTTATGGAAGATCAATGTCAGTTCCAATGCATTGTCTGGTTCTATTCCTGAATTTATCGGCGACTTACCTCATTTGAGGTTCTTGGATTTGTCGAAAAATGGTTTCTTTGGAGAGATTCGAAGTTCTCTGTTTAAATTCTGCTACAAGACCAAGTTTGTTTCATTGTCTCATAACAATCTCTCAGGTTCAATCCCGGAATCAATCATAAACTGTAACAATCTCATTGGTTTCGATTTCTCTTACAATGGCATTACCGGTTTGTTGCCTCGGATCTGCGATATCCCGGTTCTTGAGTTTGTGTCTGTTAGAAGGAATTTCTTGTCTGGTGATGTGTTTGAGGAGATATCGCAGTGCAAGAGATTGAGCCATGTCGATATAGGAAGCAATTCTTTCGATGGAGTAGCGTCTTTCAAGGTTCTTGGATTCAAGAACTTAACTTATTTCAATGTGTCTGGAAACCGGTTTACCGGGGAGATTGGTGAGATTGTTGATTGTAGTGAAAGTTTGGAGTTTTTAGATGCTTCTTCGAATGAGTTAACTGGTAATGTACCTAGCGGTATAACCGGATGCGAAAGTCTTAAGCTTTTGGACTTGGAATCGAATAGGCTCAATGGGAGTATACCCGTAGGTATGGGGAAGATGGAGAAGCTCTCTGTGATCAGATTAGGCAATAACTTTATAGACGGGAAGCTACCACGAGAGCTCGGAAATCTTGTGTATCTACAGGTTTTGAATGTGCATAATCTCAATCTCATTGGTGAAATTCCAGAGGATATATCCAATTGCAGACTACTTCTTGAACTGTGAGTCTTTCAATCTCTTCTTCCGATGTTTAGCGTTTTTTCGATTTTTCAGTCTCAGGTTTTTGTTTTGTTAATCTTTGTTGTTTGCTGCAGAGATGTTTCTGGTAATGCTTTGGAAGGAGAGATCCCTAAGAATCTATTAAACTTAGCAAACTTAGAGATGCTTGATCTGCATCGGAACCGAATCAGTGGAAGCATTCCGCCTAATCTCGGGAACCTCTCGAGAATCCAGTTCCTCGATCTTTCAGAGAATTTGCTTTCTGGTCCTATCCCATCTTCCCTCGGAAATTTGAATAGACTGACACGTTTCAATGTTTCTTACAACAACCTCTCCGGCACTATCCCAAAAATTCAAGCTTCGGGAGCTTCTTCGTTTTCCAATAACCCTTTCCTCTGCGGTGATCCTCTCGAAACGCCATGCAATTCTTTTAGAACCGGATCAAGATCAAGAAAAACCAAAGCTCTAAGCATCTCTGTTATTATTGTTATCATCGCTGCTGCTGTGATCTTGGTTGGTATCTGTCTAGTGCTTGTTTTGAACCTTAGAGCTCGTAAAAGACGGAGAAAGCACAAAGAAGAAATAGTCGCTTTCGATACCACAACACCCACCCTGTCTTCAACAGAATCTGATAATGGTGGTGTAACATTCGGAAAACTTGTTCTATTCAGCAAGAGTTTGCCTTCTAAATATGAAGACTGGGAGGCAGGTACAAAAGCTTTGCTTGACAAGGATAATATAATCGGGATTGGATCAGTTGGAGCAGTTTATAGAGCATCTTTCGAAGGCGGGGTTTCCATCGCAGTGAAAAAGTTGAGACTTTAGGAAGAATCAGAAACCAAGAAGAGTTCGAGCAAGAAATTGGAAGGCTTGGAGGTTTAAGTCACCCGAACCTTGCTTCTTTCCAAGGTTACTACTTTTCCTCGACGATGCAGTTAATTCTTTCGGAATTTGTCACAAACGGAAGCCTATACGAGAATCTACACCCAAGAATCTCCCATAGAACCAGCAGTAGCAGAAGCAGGAGCCACGGAAACACCGAGTTGAATTGGCATAGAAGATTCCAGATCGCGCTAGGAACTGCAAAGGCGCTTTCTTTCCTTCACAACGATTGTAAACTCGCGATTCTTCATCTTAATGTAAAGTCCACCAACATACTCCTTGACGAAAGATACGAGGCAAAGCTATCAGATTACGGTTTGGAAAAGTTTCTTCCAGTTTTGAACAGCTTCGGTTTAGCCAAGTTCCACAATGCGGTTGGGTACATAGCTCCAGAGCTAGCTCAGAGTTTGAGAGTGAGTGAAAAATGTGACGTTTATAGCTACGGCGTGGTTCTTCTTGAGCTCGTTACAGGTAGAAAACCATCCGAAAACAAGGTGTTGATCTTAAGGGATCATGTGAGGGATTTGTTGGAGACAGGTTGGGCTTCTGATTGTTTTGACAGAAGATTGACAGGGTTTGAAGAGAATGAGCTGATTCAAGTGATGAAATTAGGTTTGATTTGCACGACAGAGAATCCATTGAAGAGACCAAGCATGGCAGAGGTTGTGGAGGTTCTTGAATTGATCAGAAATGGAATGGAATCATGAAACAAGTCGTTTAGTTTTTGCAGAGAAATTGTGCAGTGGTTTACTGTTAAAATTATTTCAATGAAATTTGTATTCTTTGCCCGGGAAATAAAAAAAAAATCGATTCTTTTGTCTGTGTTGTTGCTAAAATTGGTAAAATTGTTGCCGATCCTGGATTGGTATTATCCGGTTTACTCATAGAAGGAGTCATCAGAACAAACCAAATAATCAATTTTGAGATTTACATGTTTCACAAACTTTTCTAATGCGGTTCATAACTAGAGGCACATCTCTCTCAGACAAATCACTGAAACAGATCCGGAACCATCCTGGTTCGATACAGTGACAACAAGATCCTGGTATCACATTGATCTTGCCAATGTTCAAGAGCTTGTTCCACAGCTCAATCTCGCCTTTTTCGCTGTAAGACGAAATCAACCCTCGCATATCGGCCCAACAGTAGAACCCTCCATTGCTTCTCGTGCACTCGATCCCTAAATCTTTCAATCCCTTCACGAGTTCTGTGTAGATACTATGCAATCTCTGCCTGTTGGTTTTCACAAATCTCTGAACAAACTTTGGATAGGAGATTGCGGATATGACCAAATGTTGGGTTGGCGATGAGACAGGTGAGAGCGTCGTGAGCTTTCTTGAAGCGGATAAAACACTTTCGTTGAACGAGTAGATAGCAGCGGATCTAAGTCCCGGGAAAGACAAGTCTTTCGAGAGGTCATACACGATGTGAACTCTTTCCCTGTCGATATTCTCTTCTGTGTCAACTATTTCAGCCATGCTAACAAACTCTCCTTCTTCTCCGTGGACCGACCCAGCGAAGATTTCATTTGAGATTATATGAATGTTCCTCTCGCGGGCAAAGTCCAAAATAGCATAGAGATTCTCTCTGCTCAATAGACTTCCCATGGGATTTGAAGGGTTTGAGATTATAATGCCACGGATTCTGACACCTCGTTTCTTGGCTTGATAGAATGCTCGATCAAGAACGACCATCGATATATTGAAATTATCAGCGCTTCTACAAGGAACGTGTATGATGTCCACACCCGTTCGCCATTTAACATCCCTATCATATCTGCACAACAGAATGTCCCCATCATATGATTCAGTATCTCTCACAGCGATATCCGTTCAAACAGTAAAGAGTAAAGAACTACATGTATCTACCCGGGGGAACACGGAGTTGGAACAAGAAAGGCGTTTCCGGAATCAGCTAAGCAGAAGGAAAGAATCTCAATGGCGGATGATGCACCAGAAGTTAACACTAACTGTGATGGATCGAAAGAAACCGAGTTTTTAGTTGCGTCAGTCATGAATCCTGCCACAGCCTGTCATAATCCAGATAAACTTCTCTCAAGAACAACATCATCAAACACAACACATCTATAAACATCTCAAGAAGATATAAACAATCACAATGAACAAACCATTTTGAGTTCCATAAGTCCATCAGAAGGCTCATAAGAAGCAATGCCACTAATACTCAATCCATCTGAGATTGCTTCTTTAGGATCCTCCAAAACCCAATCATTCAAACTCATCTGTTAGAAGAAGAAAGACAACACTCAAATCCAAATCCACAAAACAAGTTCAAATATTGTTTGAAGAAATTTGATAGAAACCTTATTGTTTTGAGCTAAACCAAGTTGGATAACTCCATCCGGGTTACCAAACTCATCATACGGATCTTCCTCCACCCGTTTTTGACCCAAGTAGTAAGGAGAAGAAGAATCTCCACCTTTGATTACACAATTAACCCGACCCGAAACCGAGACAGCTCCACCTGAATGTCTCGGCGAGAGAAGAATCCGAGAAAGAGAACGAGGTAAACCAGTAAGCTCCGTGAGATGCCCAGCGGATTGTGACCGGGTCGGATCCGGTAAACCCGAATTAGGAGATGATGAAGAAGAAGAAGAAGGTGAAGAGGAGTTTTGTTCACCGGAATGATCGGAATCTTCGTCGTTTTTCCGATTTCGTTTTAGGTAAAACTGGAGAAAGTAGAAGAAAGCACAAGGAATCACAGAGCCTAAGAACAAACCACCACGACCTTGAACCACACCTTGTAACGGAACAATCACCCTCATCCCGGTGGTTCTACCGGAATTCTTCTCGGAATCCGAATCGGAGCTCCGGCTCCGGTTTGTTACGGTACGGGTCATTGTGACTCAACTCATGTTTTTGGCCCTCTCTTTGGGGTAAATTAAATAGTAATTTTTTAGTGTCTGAAAATCAAAATCGGAGCTCTTTTCTCGGGTCGGGTTAACGGATAATTTGACTCCGACGGCGAAGAGATTGAAAAGAGAGAGAAGAAAGATTTGATTTTTTTTAGGTTAAAAGGAAAATAAAACAAAAATTCGGATTTGGATTTTTGTTTAATTTATAATCTGTTTTTTCGGTACGCTCGTTTTTGGGTCGTTGAGATTTTTTTGGAGGGAGAGAGGAAATATTTAAATTACTATATTACCCTTTTTGTCTTTTTTAATTGGGTCCCTGAAGTTTTTGGATTCTCTGGAAACTTTTTCTGTCTTTTTCTATAAAACTTTATAGTAGTAATTAATAAACATGAAAAAGTATATAATGTATTGACTAACACATTGAGTAGTATTGACTAAACTGAATCTGAATCTAAAATCATTTGATTAGATTCCTGACATTGTAAACAAATTTCGGATCTATGATTCTATATACTGCTTCTTATTTATTTTTTCTCTAATTTACATATCAATCCTAGAATATGTAACAATTGGCCAGTGGATAGTATTATATTTTAATTCGTATATGGTCTAAAATTTATACTATACATTAAAAAAAAAGAAATATTTATGGGATAACGTCCATATATTTCCTCCAAATTGCATAAGCCACAAATTTCATACACACATTTGATATAAATGGATTATTATTTTCGTGAAAGAAATCAACAAATATATTTAAATTAGTTGTCATTGCGAAATGAGAGACTGATAAGTAGACCAAATGGATTTGGCTTAGTTTGTGTATCCGCCCCAAGGTGAGGTTTGGCTGCGGTTTTAGTCGTTATATGTTAACATGAATCATTATCATGTGGGGATCCTCACTTGTGCTTTTGTTTTGATACATTTATGGATTTTTTTTTTAAATAAACATAGCCACATGATTATAACATCTAACCCCATTAATGTGTTAAGTTTAAGAAACTCAAGATTGCAAGAGATTGAATATCATGTAACTATGGCATTGCACTCCAACGTTGGGCCTGGATCTTTTTAAGTTGGGCCTGGGATCAATATTATCTAGATATTAGTTAATTTTTTTTTTATCACTAAGGACGTTGGCCCTTGTTTGTTCATCAAATTGAAGGACTTTGTGCATAATCTCAATTTACAATCCCACCAAAAAAAAAAAAAAAATCTCAATTTACAAAACTAATGGAAGATGATTTTGACTACGATGATTGGGTTTCAACGTGGAGCTCGAGAAGAAATATATTGGGCCTTGAAATATATTGTTGGACATATTAACATATAGTCTGAAATTGGGCTTCTTAGAGAATAAATTGACATCGTTTAGTTGAACTGTGGAACAATTCACTGATCAGTAGTCCATTAAAAGAAAAATACCGGTTTGTGATGCTTAGTTTCATCAGATTTCGTTTCAGAACTCATAATTTGGCTTTTCAAAGGATAATTTATAAAACCACACTATCCAAGTTTCAATTTCTTTAAATTTGATAAACCTGAAGCGAAATAGATAAATCAATACCAAGCATCTAAACCATAGAACTGATTATTCATATTTAATTTGAAATACGGTTCAACTCTTTTTTTTCTTTGTCCAAGAAAAAGAAAAAAAAAAATATTCAACTCTTTTTTAGATCTTAATGTTTATAGTGTAAAATTTAAAATTTAGAACTTAAACTTTAAATCTATACTATTTTATTAGTTACTACTTCAAGGAAATGCATTCGTTGCTGCATGTGTATCTCAGAACGGAGACTGCATATATGCAGCTGGTGAAAACGGCATGGTCTATCGTTTTGATTATGAGACGGGGGAGTTGAAGCATCGGCTAGAGGTGAAAGGAGGAAGTGTATGTGAAGTATCACACCATCCATGTAGAAATTTAATTGTCACCTGCAGCAAAACAAACTCCCTAAAGCTTTGGAGTGGGTGGAGGAGGTGATGAATGGATGACATGTGATGGAGATTGTTTGTAAAGAGATGATGCAGAGTTAATAGCTTAATAGAGACAATTTTAATTAAAGAACTTAAAATTTAATTAACTCTAAAGTTAATTAAGTAGATACCCATATTTTTATTCAAAATTAGCATAAAAATGAGTGGCAAAAACTTAACTATTAGCCTTATCGAGATACTTTTTCATGAATGATTTTTACAAATAACAGAGATTAAATATATGAATCCATTATCCTAACAAATCCACTAAAAATACAAGTATCATTGATGTGCTTGAAAATGTTATGGAATACTACATAATTTTTGTATTGTATCATTTTAGCTACTTAATTCAACATTAATAATATGTGTTACCAGTCGGAGCCAAATTATTTGGATTGCATATTTGATTAAAAACTTTTGTTGTTTAATTGAATATCTTATTAAAATATGGAATATATATATATATATATATATATATAAAGATCAATCTTTGATTTACATGTTAAAACACAATTAAACATAATTGGAGATTGTTCAGCACATAGTGTACCATCGTTTCTTGCTCGATTTCTTTTTTTTTTGTCAACATTTGGGCCACAACTGGCCGGCCCATTAGCCTAATTCCTACAAATTGTAGGGTCGGGGACTCGATCCCTGGTGTGATGGTGTCTGTCTTCTGTGGACTTGCCACTAGACCAAGATCACTTCACTTTCTTGCTCGATTTCGTTAAACAAGGAATCGAAAATGAGCAAAATATTGATACTACACTACATGCTGAACAATCCATATCATTGTACATATTTCGTCCGAAGACTTTCGCATCCACATGTAAGATGCATTTTAATAATTTAATTTTATGTTACATTGTTGTTGAGTATCTAGATTATGGTTATAAGTGTGAGGATGTAAACAGACGGTTACGACTCAGAAGAGTCTATATATTTTTTAAGTCCCTTATGTTCTAACGGTACATCTAAAGCGGTTTAAAACTTATAGAATAAAAAAAATCGATAAAAAGTTAATTTTGCCTCTATAATTGACATGAAAGCTTTTTCCAGTAGTCTCTGTGTAAGTAGACTTCTTTTTGACATGTTCTTACTCTAATTGGTGTTGTTGGCTATATGGACTTGTATGTTTGAGATGGGTTTGACCCGAATAACCGATGTATCACTCACCAAAGTGATATACAAATAAACGATCAATTTTCCTCCAGACGATATGAGAAATCTCTCTTATCTTGATCAGTTTTTAGTCTGTGTTGGGGCTCTGTGAAAAAAGACAGTATCTGGTAGAAAACGAAGATGATGGTAAAACAGAAAAAAAAAAATCAGCTTTAACAATATTAAAACGAAAAAAAAACGATCAAATTCACAAATAGACAAATGTAATAAAAGACTTAAATAGAAAATTAAAAAAAAAAACTTATAACCACGATTTACGATGTTTTACTAGAAAATGAACCCATGCAAAAACCAAAAAAACAATTAGGAGGGGGTATTGAAAGTAAGAATTTAATGGAATTAGAATGAATTCAAGTTTCTTTAAAAGTTCTCTAGCGGACTTTCCGACTTCAACTGGACCACCCACCCGGACTAGGAACCCGAATTTATCCGCCCATTCTAGTGTTATTCAATTGTGAATTTTACCGATTCTTTAAAATTCTAGTGTTATTCAATTTACTAGATTTTAAATTCTATTAAATGAAACTAGTTGAGTGGCCCAATTCTTTTCGTGTTCAATTTCCGGTTGAATTTACCAACCCTTGTGGGCCTTGAAATATAGTATTGTTTGGTCATATAAGTCTAAAATTGGGCCTTGACAAAAAAAGTCAAAAAAAAAAGTCTCAAATTGGGCTTCTTAGAGAATAAATCGATTTAGTTGAACAATTCACTAATCAGTAGCCCATTAGAAGAAAATACAGGTTTGTGATGCTTAGTTCCCTTTCATTTCAAAACTCATAAATTTGGCTTTTCAAAGTAAGATTATCTAAAAAACCAGACCATCCGAGTTACAAACGTTTTATTTAATTAGTTTCAATTTCTTTAAATCTGATAAATCTGAAACTGAATTAGATAAATCAATACCAAGCCTCTAAGCCATAAAACTGATTATTCACATTTGATTTCAATTATGATTCAACTATATTTTTAAAATCTTAATTTTTATAGCGTGAAATTTAGAACTTAGACTTTAAATCTATTAATATTTTCCATAACCATTTTTATCAATGTAAGTCCTAAATTTAGTCATCTAAATTATGATTAATTAATCACCTTCTATAACTAATTTAATTAAATAAAGTAATACAATCTAAAAATAAATCTTCCAACAATTAAAAAAAAAAAACTCAAGTCACTTTTCCGTTCACTGAGTAATCAAATCTCTCTGTCTCTCTCTCTGAGAAAAAAAGTCTCCGACTGTGTGAAATGATGAGCCATGGTGGTGGCGGCGGAGGTAACGGAGGAGGAGACGCTGAACGTTGGTTAGCTCAAGCAGAGAAGCTTCTCTTAAGCGGAGACTTAAACGGTTCAAAATCCTACGCGATCCGCGCATGCGAAGCCGATCACTCACTCGTAGACCACGCCGAGTTAATCCTCGCCGTCGCCGATACTCTAATCGCCGGTGAATCACGAATCCGAGGATCAACCTCCGATCTTCCCGACTGGTACGCTGTGCTCCGCCTCGTTCGTTTAACTCACAACCCTGAACTCGTCGCGACTCAGTATAGTAGACTTGCTGTGTTGCTTAATCCGAGTCGGAATCGGTTTCCGTATGCTGAACAAGCTTTTCGGTTAATCTCTGATGCTTGGTATGTTCTCTCTGATCCTTCTAGAAAGACATTGTATGATAGAGAGTTGCATCTGAGTCAATTTGGGCAACTCGGTCAATTAGGGTTTCAGCTTTTCAATCAGCCTCCTCAATCTCCTCAACATCAATCTCAATCTCCACAACATCAGCATCAGAACCAAACGGTGTCGTTTCAGAATCAGCAGTTACCGTTTCAGCTTCATCAGCCACATTTTGCTCAGCCTGTACAGACTCAGACTCAGCAGCAGCAGCAGCAAAGAGCTCAATTTGATCAGCAGCTATTGCAGGAACAACAACAAGCATCTTGGAGGCAACAGTTTGGTCAAGAGCAAAGTAGTGGTTCGAGTAGTGATTGGAAGGAAGAGAGATTGATTAATTTGAACAATGCAACTGAAAGGGTTCAAACTAGTCGTCGATTTGCTGAGCCGGATAGGCCTCCTAGTAGATCCTTTGAGTCATCGTCTCATAGGACTCCTTCAACTGATTTGACATGGGCATCTAAGCCTACTCCAGCGTCTGAGCCTCTACGTCATTCTGATCCTGTACCATGGCAATCCTCTGAGCCGGTTAGGCAATATCAGTCATCTAGTAGGTCCACTGAAGCTGCTCAACTATCTCTGCTGCCTTCTGTTGGTGACGCACTTTCTGTATCTCAGCCAACTCGCTCGATTCAGTCGCATGCAGTCTCTAAACCGCAGCCAGTTTTGAAGCCACATTTGGCCTCTAAGCCATTCCCAATGTCTCAGCCACCACCGAGCTCTAATCCATTCCCATTGTCTCAGCCACCACCAACCTCTAAGCCTTTCCCGACGCCTCAGCCGTCACAAAACTCTAACCCATTCCCGGTCACTCAGTCATCACAAAAGTCTAAGCCTTTGCCGGTGTCTCAGCCATCATCAAAGTCCAAGCCATTCCCCATGTCTCACTCATCACAAAATTCTAAGCAATTGCCGGTTTCTCATTCATCACAAAACTCTAACCCATTCCCTGTGTCTCAGCCACCATCAAACTCTAAACCATTCCCTGTGTCTCAGCCACAACCGACCTCTACCCCATTCCCGGTGTCCCAGCGAGCACCAAACTCTAAGCCATTCCCAATGTCTCAACCATCATTGACTGCTAGGCCTTTCCCAGTATCTCAGCCACCACCAGCCTCTAAGCCATTCTCAATGTCTCATCCACCACAGACCTCTAACCCATTTCCGGTATCTGAGCCACCCACAACCTCTAAGCCGTTGCCAGTGTCTCAGCCACCACCGGCAATTCAATCAACCCGTCCCTCTCAGCCACCTGCAGTCTCTAGTTCTCCATCTCCACTGCCTCCTGTCTTCAATTCAACTCAATCATTCCAGCCACCTCCGGTCTCCACTACTCCCTCTCCTGTTCCAGCAGCCTCTACTATTCCATCTCCGCCTCCGCCTGCGCCAGTCTCTCAGCCAACTCGGTTCTCTAACCAAAACCAACCTACTGCTGAACAGACTCCAAAGAGCGGGACTGCGAGATCTAATTCTGAGCAAGAGGTTCCGAGTTTCTGGACTACTTGTCCATACTGCTACGTGCTTTACGAGTATCCCATCATTTACGAGGAAAGCGTGCTTCAGTGCCAAACTAAGAGCTGCAGGAGAGCTTACCAGGCAGTGAAGGTTCCTTCTCCACCACCAGTTACTGACGAAGATAGTTACTATTGCTGTTGGGGTTTCTATCCAATAGGATTCTCTGAAGTGACTAAAATCCCAGTCAGCGGTTTTCAGACTAATATCCCAGTCAGTGATTTACCCAAATCAGCACCCAAAAAACCCTCTCCGAAGGTATATTATTATGATGACGAAGAAGAAGATGATGATTCATATATAGATTCTGATCCTAGTGAAGATGACGATGATGACTGGCTGATGAATGGATCAAAAAGGAGGAAGAATGCAAAGCAAAGTAAAGCTAAAGCCTCAACCAAATCAAAACATCGAAAAGTCATTGAGGTTGATTGAGTAAAAGCAGAGTAGGGAACAGAAAGAGAACAAATTCAGAATCAATGTCGGAGTAAGGTGCCCTCTCTTCTTCATTTCTGGCTCTGTTGTTGTACTTTTAGTTGTAGTAGTTTTATTTATATATCTAGTGTAGCATAAAAATTGCTTGCTTCTGCGGTTTCCATGTTCTTTAGGCTGCGGGCAGATCGGATAGATCTGAGCGATTTCGGGTTAAAAGCTTAGAAGCAATGGTTGTAACTTATAAGGTTTTGGTGCCTCTTTTTGGATTAATGTAGTTTTTGGAAAAACATGGAGAATCATTTTGTTCAGTTAGGATTTTTGATCGAGACCTAAAGCAAACTGAGATTCAGCCTTTTTCATCAATTCAGTTCTCCCTTGTGTATTTGTGCAATGATGGACTGAATCGTCTTCTTTGTCTTTACCAAGAGTAATTAAGATAGCTTTAGACTCTATGATAAACGCCTCTGTTATTGCGATTGTATTTGGAAGAAGAATCACTTCATGGTCAATTCCAAGCATCTTTTGCAACTGGAAGGTGTGAAAAAAGTTGGTGCATCTAAGCCTCATTGAGAAACAGCCTTGCCAACTTTATTTCTCACTTGAGAAGACCCCTGATACCTGCAGCTAGTGTTTGACACAACATCTTTGTAACATATTGTTGCCATATATTTAGACTTGAATGTCCATGATTTACACAATATTTAGTGGTACTCTGTTTCCTTGATGAAGCATTACATTAATAGTTGGCATATGAAAAAAGTTGGCCTTCACACCTGTTGAAAAAATGCAGCCATCCTTACATTGACAGCTTGTAATCATTTATCATTCTATATCCTGAACATACACAACATCAACGCCATGAGAAGACTGAAGCATCAAAGTCGAAACCAGATTGTGTCGGTGATCGATTTTTCCTCGAGAGCACAGATGTTATATTCTCAAAATCTTGCACAATTGCTGCCAAAGAACGACGTTGTTAGATAAAACAGTCTCTGGTTAGGAAATTGTACTCGAGCAGTACATGTGATAGTATGAGGATAATTTTGTGAAACCGTCTTTGAGAAGGGAAGATAGAAACAAAGGAGTTTGCCTTTTTCACCGGTTATGACTTAAGAGGTTGTAACTTGTAAGTATAGAAAATATTGGGTTGAATCACCTTACAAGTTTAGCTAAACAAAATTAGTTATTAACTCTGTTCCATAACACCATCAAATCCGAAACCAGACAAGTGTATTTCAATTCACAATCACAAAATAAAGATATAAAGGAGAAATAAAGATATATATGACAATCAATCAACCTAGTTGAAATAAAAAAAGATGAAAATATAGAGACTTACAAATAACAAACATCATTTGAAGTCTGAAATCTTCATGATATGAGCTTCTCTGTCTTTGAAGACTATTCTTGTCTCAACAAGACAACAAGTGATTGCATCAACTCTAGTCTGTAACCTAGCAAGAAAAAAACATATAGAATTAGTCAATTTTATAGTGACCAGACATTACAGCAACGTGTCATTAGAATAAAAGCAAAAACGTTAATTCACCTCACAGCTTTTCTCTAGAGGATGATGTGAGTGTTTTAAGAAAGCATATCGAGGAAGCTTTTGTCCAATCTCCCATCATGCAACATATTAGTGACCAAGCCAATGGTTGAAGCATCTCCAGCAAACCCACAACTCCTCATTTCTTTGATGAGTACAGCCGATGCAGCTCTGTCACAATCTTTAAGGCGTGCTCTGATAAGCGTATTATAGGTACCGCTACTTGGGAGAGGCCCGTTTTCTTTCATTTTATTGAACAAGGCATCTGCTTCCTCCTTTAAACCTTTCCTACAAAATCCTGAGATCATTGTAGTGTACGTTACAACATTAGGCTTCACTCCTTTAAGGCTGAGACTACAAAATAAATCCCACCCATCTTTCACCTTCCCAGCCTTGCACATCCCTTCAATCATAATACTATATGTGAAAATATTAAGTTCCATTTCACTCTTTTGCAGATCGTGGAATATGACCAATGCTTTCTCGAGCTTCCCATTATTGCAAAGTCCATCTAAAAAAATGTTGTATGTCATGATACTGCGAGGCACACCACCAGAAACCATCTGTTTGAATACTTTTTGAGCATTATCACAATCGCCAGCTTGAAAAAACCCTTGAATAAGAGTGTTGTAAGTGACTGTGTTGCCAACCAATCCTCTTTGAGACATCTCGCAGAAGAGTTCCATAGCATCCTCAACTCTCTTAGACTTACAAAATCCATTTATGAGAGTACTATATGTCACTACATCTGGGTAGCAGTCCTTGCTAATCATCAAATCAAACATTTGTTTGGCCTCCTCTAGGCGGTCATGAATGCAAAACCCGTTGATCAATGAACTGTAAGTGACAATATCGGGAGCTATAGACCTTTGGACCATTTCCTTGTACAATTGTTCAGCCTCTAAAAGCTTCCCCTCTTTTGCAAACGCATCGATCAATGCATTGA
Organism: Erysimum cheiranthoides; assembly: GCA_011420285.2. NCBI lineage: Eukaryota > Viridiplantae > Streptophyta > Magnoliopsida > Brassicales > Brassicaceae > Erysimum > Erysimum cheiranthoides. Next base: position 20,677,850 of record CM022179.2, read on the forward strand.
ATGTAAATACATCTGGGCTGATTTTCCTCTCAATCATATCCCTCAGTAATCCAGCAGATTCAGCCCATCTTCCGTAATTACAAAGGCAACTTACGAGGGAGCTATAGGTAAACACATCTGCTTTGATTCCTTTGTTCTCCATTTCATTGAAGAGTTTGAGTGCATCATCCACATTTCTGTATTTGCAAAGGCCATCGATGATTGTGCTGTAGATTATAACATCAGGCTCTATTTTGCCTTTCTCCATCTTCTTGAGCAGATGTAAAGCCAAATCAATATCACCTCTCTTACATAGTCCATTCAATACCGCACCATAAGTAACCAGATCTGGTTGACAACCTTTTTGCACCATTCGATCAACTAAAGCCACAGCTTGAGAAGCTTTGTTGTGGAGAAAAAGTCCATGGATTAGAGTAGTAAATGTGACCGTATTGGGTTGATATCCCATTTCTACTATTTGATCAACCAGAGATACAGCATCTGAAATCCTCTTCCCGTGACAGAAACCATTGAGCAGTGAGTTAAGCGTGATTATATTGGGATCATAGCCAAGTTTCATCATCTTGCCAAGAACAGCTAAAGCAAGAGAGAGTTGAGAGCGGAGACAGAAACAGTTAATCAAAATATTATAAGTGTAGAGATCATGTGAGATTCCCAAATTTTGCATCTGCTCGCCCAGAGAGATGACAACATCAAACTTCTTCATCTTAGCAATGGCACTCAACAATTTACCGAAATCAAAAATGGAAGGAACGGGACGAGAATTGACCATCTCACTGAACAAATGAATCGCATCATCTAATTTAAGGCGAGTTTTGCTCAATCTCTCTCGTAGATCACCACAGACGCTAGAAGAAGCTCGAACCCAGCAGCAACAGAAACTGCAATGGCTAAAGGAAGGAGAAACAGTTCCAGGTTTACCTTTCTCAAGAAGATTCCGATGAACAAATCTCCTCGTCGGCAATGAAAACACACTCGAAATCGATCTCCTCATCGCTCCGATTTGGCTTCAGCTGATTTGACTTGTTTCTCACTCTCTGCAAATCGCAAATCCCTTACACGGAGAGATACGCAAACCGGTGGGGTTCTGGTTTACAACTCATTACTAAACCGGTTTACTAACAATTTCTCAGGAATTTGTTTAACTTTAGTATCCTGCAACTCATTTCTACTCAGTTTCTCTCAGTTTGAAAAAAAAAAAAACATTATTATGATCGTTTAATCAGAATTTAATATGATCGAGATCACTTATTTGATTCATTCGATTTAATTATTGAGGATACATGGATTATCCTGCCCACTTGATATAGAAGAAACAGTTTGCATATAATACTAGTATAGATGTTATTGAGGAATATCAAATTTGTTTACAGAAAGATTTTGAGAAAACTACAACTAACTAAAAGTACAACAACAGAAAGAGAACAAATTCAGAATCAATGTCGGAGTAAGGTGCTCTCTCTTCTTCATTTCTGGCTCTGTTGTTGTACTTTTAGTGGTAGTAGTTTACTTATCTAGTGTAGCATAAAAATTGCTTGCTTCCGCGGTTTCCATGTTCTTTAGGCTGCAGGCTGATCGGATAGGTCTGAGCGATTTCGGGTTAACCTTAGAAGCAATGGTTGTAACATGTTTTGGTGCCTCTTTTTGGATTAATGTAGTTTTTGGGAAAACATGGAGAATCATTTTGTTCAGTTAGGATTTTGATTGAGAACTAACGCAAAGTGAAAATAGTCTCTCCTTTTATTTACTTTCCTCTTATTACTACTTTTTTTGTTTTAGATGTAATTTTTGGTATATGGCAGATCAGAGTTGTATAGTAGGAAGCTACTATTTATGAGTTTGAATATGAGAGTTCGAACTTCGAAGAGTATGTCAAAGTGCTATCATATTGAAGAATCAATTTGCTATCAATGGGACAAGACGAAAAGTAACCTATTAAATTTGTTGGGCTAACTGGTCCAGTTGATCCATTGCCCAATTTAATATGGGCTCATCAAGTAACATAACAAATCTTAATATAGTATGGTGAAACAACAAAGGTGAGTGGGATTAAAATATTTTAAATTGGTTCAGAATTGCCGGTTTGAATTAACCAGCTTAGATGTAAACCAAAAATTTAACACATCATATTAGTGCGATCTTAATGATGAGATTATCATATCATTAATTCGTCATCACCTACAAATCTGTGATTGTGTAGGTGCATGAAGATCAAAATGGACATGCAACTTAAGGTTAAGGGACCCATTTACCAAAATGTCAGACCTAATCCTGACCACCACATCTTACATTTAATATATTAATTACAAAATATTTACTTCACTTACAATTATTGCAAACAATTCAATGGCTGTTTGAGTGTCCACGTTTTCCTCTGCAATTACACTCCTTAATTATTGCGCGTCATTACTACTAATTAATTCCAAAAATCTTTCTTATTAGGGGGGGGTTAGTGGGAGATGGATTTGTATAGATTCTCAAAATTTTAAAAATCTATTGTTATTGGTTTATAGATTCTCCAATTCATAGTAAAATCCATTGTTATTGGTTTAAAGACTCTTAAATTTCTTTCCAAATTTCTTGTTATTCAAAAAATCTATTGATTATAGATTATCTAATTCTTTTAAAATCTACTATTATTGGAAGATCGATTTTATACACTTTTACTCACAAAATATAACTTTCAAAATATCATGTATACCCATCATGTATACCCATAAAATTCTTAAAAGTAACGGAAAAAAAAAACACAGGTCTAATTACACACATAATAGCCACCACCACCACAAGGTATCCTCCATCCTCGCGTCTACCACGAAACACAACCAAATACAACCACAAACTTGCATCTTCTGGGGATCTCAATGACGAATTGAATATTTTCTTGTCTTTACTTGGTTAATCCGTTGAAGAAGTCATTACCATATCCCACACTAATTTTAATAAACACTAATCGTAGAAGAATACGGAAGCATAAAAGTTGAAGCTTCTGCATGAATGTTTAATGTCCAACTCTGATTCGTCATCTTCCATTGAGTTTTCCATGATAAGACATCTTCAAAGATAAAAAAGAAGTTGTTACTATAAAATCCTTAAAGCATAAAATAACAAGGCATCAAAAGCAGGTCACATGTTAAGAACTATAACAAATTAAAAATATAATTATACCAAGAACAAAAGTTGTCTATTGGTTTCTCAAGTAGAAGAAATCTCTCTTTATAAACAAATTTATCACGTTAACGTTCTTTAAGAAGAATCTATAATATTTGGAAAATTTTCAGAAAACACATATTACCACCATATAACGAAAGATTTTAGAAGAAAAAGTTAATGTTAAATCTATGACAATCATTGATAATTTTTTTAAATCTTTAAAAAGAATCAATAACAAATTTCACAAATCCATCAATTTATTCAATTTTTAATGTCAGTCAACTCTACACAAATCCATTTCCCACTAACCAATCCTTTTCACTACGTACATTACTAAACCTTTACAAAAGAGTTTTTGTTTTGTGTTAAATTCAACTAAACTGTCACATTATAGCTGCCGACTAAACTTTGATGCTCATTTACTTGTAATGAAAAATATACTATACTATAAGTCGATAACCCCAAAAGCGTTACTAATAATTATTTACTTTTGAGTTAAATATTTTTTTTATAGATCTCTGTTGTTAAAATTTCAGTTCATAATAAAAAGTTAATCAATTGATTAAAAATTAATTTTAGTTAAGTATTCTTTATTGTGTATTCCTTCTGTTTCACAGTAGTGATGTTTTAAAGAAAAGAATGTTTTATTTTAAATGATGTTTTACATTTCCATGCAAAATTAATTATTTTTATGTTTACTTGTTTGTTTGATTTATTATTGTTTGAATGGTGTTTAAATAGATAATAAATTGTGTTTTAATAAAGAAAATTAAATAATTTCTTAACTTGTAGTAAACCAAGTGCCTTTGGCCTAGTGGTAAAGGAGCTCCAGCTGGAGCTTCCGCCCTGGGTTCGAATCCCCTTGGCCACCCAGAGACGCCTTAAGTGGTGAGACAACGTGGATTTCTCGTGGGACTCGTGGGATTAGTCTTTGGGCCTACAAAGCCTTTACGATACCCACGGTTATCAAAAAAATTAACTTGTAGTATGAAAAAAAAAAAAACTTAAAACATTTATTTATTTATTTTGAAACATAATGAGTAAACAATAAATACATGTCAATCTTCTTATACTCAATTAGCTGTGGGAAATAAATATATTTATAACTTGACATAACTACTCAAAATAAATGAAGAAGAGATGACATTTAACAATGGGTAGCAAGTAGCAACAACAATATACTAGTAATATATAATTGACACAAATCAATATCTTCGGCCTTTAATATCAAAAGAAAAATAATCTTCGGTGTTCATCCAAAATAGTAAAATTTGGTCCAAGAAAAGAAATACAGTTTGGTCCATTCATGCTGCACGAGCTAATATTGATCAGCTTAGATCCGAAATCTGAACTCTAGCTGTAAAGTATTTTCCCGACCAAAAAAGCTTTAAATGTTGCTTGAAAATTCAAGTAAAGAGTCAACAAATCTCTTAAAATGGCTGCCAAAAAGAATCTCTTAAAATGAACACAAACTAATCAATAACGAAAAATATAATACATGTTGACATTTTCTACAAATACGTGAGATTAGAATGAGTTCCGATGGGAGGCATATATCTTTTTAATAATATAATCGAATATATCCTTTGAATTATTTATTGCTCTTATAAGCTACAACTAAGCAATATTGTGTAAATATATATATTTAATAGAGATATATTTGTAAATATCATCTAAACTTTTCATATGAATTTGTAAAATATCTGTCTATATGAAACAAAATGTTAAGTGTAATTTTTATCTGAAACCGAGGGAATGCGAATCATTGTAAAACAGAAATTAATTTGAGTTGAAAATTTAGGTGGTGTGTAATGAAGATGAGATTTATGTTCAGGCACATTTAAAACACATGTTCCCATCCCTATTTGACGTGATTATTAAATGGCCACTAAATGAACAGCGCAAAGTTTAATTTAATACTAGTATTATTAGAATCATTAACTTTAATCCCAACTACTCATATTTTATGGTGATATTAGTTTCTTCGAGATCGATCACTAACCTGTCATCACATGATTCACATCTGTCCAATTAAATTGGAAGAAGAAAGATACCTTGGAGACAAGTATAAAGAGACTCACAAGTCGAATAGTCACAACACTACAATAAAAATCAAACCAAAAAGTACTCATAGAATTCATATTCTAATGGATTTTGCTCCTCCAATGTTTATGCCTGATTCAACCTACGAAGATGGATTACTATTGTCTGATTCTTTTCTTCTTTCACCGTTTATATCATACCAAAACAATGATGTTTGCAATCCGATCACAAAACAAAATGGTGAAAGCAACAAGAAACGAAGTATATGTGATACATATGGCGTGGGTGAAGCCAACAAAAATGATGATGATCGAGAAAGCAAGAAGATGAAACATAGAGACATTGAAAGGCAAAGAAGACAAGAAGTTTCATCTCTTTTCAAAAGTCTAAGATCTCTCTTGCCGTTTCAGTATATCCAGGTAAGAGATAATTTATTTGATTAGCCTAAGAACTATTTTCTGTTTACGATCTATATATATTTCTTAATCAAATGCTTAAGAACACACAAACATATATATCTCTATATATACATTAACTCAATAAATTTATACATATTTAAATCTTCTGTATATATATTGTGCTACCACTTTATACAGATAAGTAATAATTTTTACACATTTGTAAAAGTTTTCACATTAGTAAAGTTTTAAATAATTATCTACGTCAAATTACGTACTTTTATAACTTTCCGCTTAAATTTCTAAAATATACAAATTGAATTTTAGGCAAATAATTTTCCTTTTCGAAATAGTATAATACTCGAATTCGGATACCAAATTAAGGAAACATCCTCTCAAACTGATTAGTTAACACTAGTTAATATCTATCTAAGTACACCACTGAATCAAATAATTACTACTATACGTTATTCTAGCTCATGACTATAGCATTTACTATACAGGGTAAACGCTCCACATCAGATCACATTTTCCAGGCAGCGAAATACATCAAAGACTTACAGAACAAGATAAAAGAACTCGACGAAAAGAGAAATCGGATAAAAAAATCCATGCCGGGCATAAACACATCTATTCCATCTACAGAGGAATGCACCAGTAGTTTATCATCATCAACAACATCAACATCATCATCAAGCTGCTCATGTGTAGGAGACAAACACATCACAGTTGTGGTCACGCCTTGTTTGGTTGGTGTTGAGATCATCATAAGTTGTTGTCTCGGACAGAACAAGTCTTGTCTCTCGAGTGTTCTTCAAATATTGGCTCAAGAACAACGGCTCAGTGTAGTTAGTTGCCTATCAACTAGACTGCAACAGAGATTCATGCACACCATTGTTTCTCAGGTACAATTCTTACTAAAAAATATTAAGAGAAAAGTTATATATAGTTTCTAATATCATTTAATTGGTAGTTCTAATACCATTTTATTTACTAGTATACAAATTATACTTATCTAATTAAACCACTTTTGTGGTTATCGAAAATATTTGAATATACTTATATGAAACCAGTATTAGATAATTTATGAAATTACTAACTTTAATACAGTTATTTAAGTGGTTGACCAATTATTGGCTTGGTCTTCTAAAAGACAATTATATTTTTCTCCTTATTAGTCAACAAAAATAACAGAGAAGTCCCGGGCCTATTATTACCTCTTATACTATTTTTTTTCCATAATTCAAAATTATATATTTTGAAAAACTACGCATTGAATTTGGAGTTGGATATTGATATAATAGTAATATTGGTAAAAGTCGCTACGCTATGACCATAAATCTTTACTCTAATTATCATTGTTTCATCTTGTGTATAAGCAATATATCATGGTTTCAAATTTTCAGGTGGAGGATGGCAATCAAATCAATATTTTGGAGCTTAAAGATAAAATAGTGAATATGTAGCCATACACAAGAAGCTAAAAAGTTAATATGAAAATAAAATTTTCGTGATTTGAAATTGGAAGTTTACGGAATTTTAGTCTATTAGCTACTAAGGTCATGTTAATTTAGTGTTTCGGCTTACTGTTAATGTTATATTATGCTTGTTTTTCGTGGCATTAAAAATAATATTTCTTTATTACGGGTTTCGGTCCAAAATCTCATGATATTCAAAAATAATAATAATAATAATATTCCTCCCATTTGAATATATATCGTTTGAATATTTTTCTAAAATAAAAGTAAGCTAAATATCTGATTATAACTCATACAAAAACCAAATAGACATTCGAATTATGCTATATTCATTTTTATCATGTGGAGAAAACATCTTTAATCCCCCTCCCCCGCCATTTTCTTTAGGCAGGCATATACAAGTCCAATCTTGTCCAGAGAAAGAGTGAGACGTGAGCGAGACACCGATTGTAGTAAAACCATCGGCAAACTGTTACAAGAAACATGAGAGATTCTGATGTGGTTGTACTAGCTAGTTGGTAGATGAAGTAATAATCAATTACTACATACCTTTTGTGGGAGCGAATTAATATTAAGTTGGACACGAAGATAGGTGACACTAATGTTATCAAAATAGATTAGCTGAACGGAAGAGAGGGAGATCGAAGAAATCATGGTTATTGAAAACGAATAAAATCATATGGTTTTATTTCTCAATCTTTAAGACGTGTTCTTATCTATAATTTTAATGTATATATTGTCTACAAAAACATTGTGTGGTGTTGTCGAAAGAAATAAAAAAGAACATTGGAGTGAGGAGAGGGAGACGGAAGCTACCTAACATGACAATAGTCCCATGTAGAAAATTTTCCCTTAAATAATTTTACATAATTTTTCGAATATTGGAACTCCACAAAAATTTTAACAAAATCTTATGTTCGAATGGATGAAAAGCTACAAATGGCGTGTTACTAAAAACCCCTAAACTAGTAACCGTTGAAAGTGTATATAGTATAATGTGTAATAAAGTTGTAAGAATTTTAATACATTAATTTGTACGCGTTGTACAAACATTATCGTTTCTTATATATAATGCAAATGATTATTGTCGAAAAAATAGCAAACTCTGTTAAAGATATATTGAAATAGTTAAGATTATAAAAATGTTAATTTAGTTAAAATGTTAATAATTTTCGTTCATTTTGAAAGCTTAGATAATGTATTAAAAAAAAAAATCTAATTTGTAGTTTTTTAAGATATTATCATGCAATAGCTAGATTTATAAGTTTTAGGAGAATGTCGACATAATCCTTAGTTCGAGAATTGGCTATGGATAATAGACTAATTGCTCTTTGGTCTGAATATGATACGTGTCGTCAAAACATATTCTCTCTCATATTTGTATTTTAAACTATATACTATACCTTTGTCCCAAAAAAAAAAAAAAAAACTATATACTATACCAATAACAATCTCATTAACAAAAAAAAAAAAAAAAAAAAAAAAAAAAAAAAAAAAATCTCATTAACGTCACTCAAAAAAAAAGCAACTCATTAATCTGCCAGTGATTAATAAATGAAATGATATGTTAGCCATCTAACCCCTTTGTTATAATATACTGTATTGATTAAAAAAACATTAAAAGCGAAGACATTAGAAAGTAAAACTAACTAAATTAACAATTAGCATGTCAAGGGAGGCGCAGACCAAAACAAACATGAACGCACGTATATTGCTTACTTGTTCATACTCTTCTTTCTTAGTGTCTCTCACGTCTATCTCCAAAATTTGTTGCCTTTCACTTTAGGAAGAATTTGTTAAGCCAACGTATTCATTATATATATAAGATCTTATGTAATCAGAAGACTTGGCTTTTGAGAGATAGAACAAAAGTAGGAGAGCCCTCAAGAAAACAGAGTTAGAAAATGGATCAAAATTTGTATCGCAAGTGCTTGGTTATTTTATCGATGATGGCGATGATCGGAACATCAACGGCGGCATATGCCGGGTCCCCATGGCGTACGGCCTCAGCCACTTTTTACGGTGACGAGACCGCCAGCGCAACTATGGGTAAAGTTCATATACTTCTACATTCTATTGTATATACTATATAGAACACGAACTATATATGAGTATATGACTTGATTATGGACTCTTATTATTTGCATTTACGTTTTCATCGTAACTTAAAAATGCAAACGCGAAGAAACAATTATGGCTTATATATATAATACATGAATGTTTTGAAGATCATTAAAATGTATTGAACCATAATGTACATCGATCAGGTGGAGCTTGTGGCTATGGTAACCTATGGAACAGTGGCTACGGCGTAGCCACGACTGCGCTAAGCACAGCGCTGTTCAACGACGGTTACGCATGCGGTCAATGTTTCCAGATAAGGTGTGTGTCGTCGCCTAACTGCTACTACGGTTCACCAGCCACAGTGGTGACTGCCACCAACATATGTCCACCAAATTATGGCCAATCCTCCAACAATGGTGGATGGTGTAATCCACCAAAAGTGCATTTTGATTTGGCTAAACCAGCTTTCATGAAGATCGCTAATTGGAAGGCTGGTATCGTCCCCGTCTCATACCGCAGGTACATAACCACTAGACCAATATAATATAGATAAGTATACTTTTACAGTTGTACAATATTTTTGGAAGAGATGTATATATACAAGGGCTAACGTTTCATAGAGCTAGATTTGAAAACCTATAGAAATGGTTTATCTAACCATAGTAAATTTAGCAATGTTCAAAAAATCGCTAGGCGGTAGCTAGACTTTCGATAAGAGCCTACCTCCTAGATGAATTATTCGAGATTTAGGCGGGAACTAAGCGTTAATAAATTATTTATATAATATTTAATATTTTAAGTTTATATAGTCATTTAACATATTCAAATAGTTTTTGTTCGAATGCACCATTTGCACATGCTAAAAATACGATTATGTCGACACATATATGCAGAGTGGCATGTAAGAAACCGGGAGGAATAAAGTTCAAATTTGAAGGAAATGGATATTGGCTACTTGTGTACGTGATGAACGTAGGTGGTGCAGGTGACATCAAGACCATGGCCGTGAAAGGTAGCCGCACAGGCTGGATCAATATGAGCCACAACTGGGGAGCTTCGTACCAAGCCTTTTCTTCACTCTACGGCCAATCTCTATCGTTCCGGCTCACCTCTTACACCACTCGTCAGACCATTTACGCTTGGAATGCTGCTCCGGCTAGCTGGAGCGCCGGTAAGACCTACCAGAGCAAGGCTAATTTCACCTAATTTAGTTCATATTCATAAGTCAAAACCGATTATTTGAAACTACGGTTTTGCCACTTGTTCTTGAGGCCGATCGATCGAGAGGTTGATCTTTTTTATAATTAATAACTCCCTTTGATTATATGGTAGTCATTAATTCTTGTATATCCATCATTGGTTGAGGAAAAATTGTGGAGTTTTGTTGTGTTTAATTTTGTTTTTTCTTTTCATTTTTATTTTAGCATCAAAATTATTGATGGGATTATTGGTAATTATTATTCTTATTATTATGAGAAAATGACTTTGCTAATTCAAGAGTTATCAATAAAAACATAGTACGATCAGATGATATGATATTTTTTAAGTTGTTCCTTATCTCTTCAAAACTATTACGCCCATGCGTGTGATATTCACTCTGTTTTAATATAATATCAAATTAACACTTTTCCACATGCAGGAAATATATTTAAGTCTATAATTAATTTTAATTAGTGTAAAATTAGGAACATCTGATCAAATTATACAGAAATTTTTATAATTTCACTCATTTTATAACAGAATAATATCTCTAAAACATATACCGATGTTTCAAACATACATATTTATTAGTTCTTTCTTTTACTTCAAAAACATATACTTGTTTAATGATATATATGTAGACGTACACTTTACTCAAAACAATCTCACGCCGTCTTTAGTTGCATACCCAAAAATCATATTGTTCAACATATATATTAATATATAATATATATATACATAAATATATCTATCTAATAAAAGCAAACCTGTCCCTTCAATTCAAAGCCATCACCAAGCTCTAAAAAAAAGAAACTCATTTCTCATGATAGACTCTTCCTCTACACTTCTTCTTCTCATCTTCTTACCACAACACTCAACGTGAACAATAACTCGATCGATATCAAAAATGGTAAACACAACACTCTCTTTTCCCTCTCTTCAGCTAATAATCATCGTATTATTCTCATTTGTTCCCTATCGTCTAGAGGGTTTGGCTTCTACTACTACTCAAGAAGCTCTCAACGAATCCTCAAGGCTTCTCGATCTTATCCTAAGAGACTACACTCTCAACTCCTTCAAGAACCAACATTCTTCAATCAAGACCGGTGTTCTCCGGCGTGTTCATCTTCCTTCTAACTACTCCAGCATAAAACTCGACGCCGTTAGGTTTCGGTGTGGGAGTCTCCGGCGATACGGAGCTCAAATCAAAGAGTTCCATATTGGCGTTGGAGCTATTCTTGAGCCGTGTGGTGAACGTCTTTTGGTTGTCAGACAAAGCTTGGGATCAAACTGGTCCAATATATATTACAAAAACTATGATCTCTCCGGTTATAGGCTCGTGTCTCCGGTTCTAGGGCTCTTAGCTTATAATGCATTAAACGATGTCGCTTTAGGGAATAATGTGACCAGCTCTTATCAGATAAGTCTCCTCCTAAACGGTGCTAAAGATCCCTCCACCGTTGATTTTGGGAACGTTTCTGGACCGTCGATGGTAGAGAGAACGTTCTTGAACAAGCCAATCTGCGCGACTTTCGAGCTCGACGGAAAAGTAACGCTCGCCGGAGAAGTGAAGCCGTTTGTCTGCGCCATTAAAACCAATGGACATTTTGGTTTAGTGGTGACGGATAATCCGAAATCGGACGGTGGAGGAGAGAAAGAGATGAAGAAGGAGAAGATCGGACGGTGGAGAAAGGTTGTACGTGGGCTTGTTGGGTCTGTGACGGTGGGGGTGGTGCTTTTAGGCTTGGTGGTGGCTGCAGCGGTGGTGACAGCGAAGAGGAGGAGGAGAAGGGCAAAAAGGGAAGAAATGGAGAGAAAAGCTTATGAAGAAGAAGCTCTTAGAGTAGTGTCAATGGTGGGGCATTCTAGGGTTTTCGTTGCTTCTGCTACAAGGACTTTGCCGGGTTTCATGGAACATGATTGTATTCCTAATTAATTAATTATATTTACGTTTTTGTGGATTTTTTACGTATATTGTTAGATTTTCTTTTTCTTTTTTGTAAAAAAGGTTTTAATTTATTTAAAACATATATGTTGTTGGGAGAATTTAAAATTTTTGTTTTGTTAATGTCGTTGTGGGAGATTGGGGACATATATTGTTTTGTTGGTTACAAGTCACGGTGATAAAATTATATATAGAAGGTACCACCGTTAATTGTAAAGAAAATCAAATGAGCAGAAATATGTACATTAGATAACTTAAGACCTTCCGCAATGGTGCAACTCATGGCCAGTTGTGACTAATAAAATATTAAAAAGTAATGGAACAGTGTAAAAATCAGGAGAGAGGGGTTGTAAGTTTACAACCGGTTGCAAGAGATTATTTTAATCTCTATCTCTCTCTCTCTCTTTCTTTCTCTCTCTCTTTTCTCTTTCTCATTAAATTTTAATAATAAAAAAATATTTTACACCCACTCCACCTATTTTACCATTGCGGATGCTAATATAAGATATATGTATATATATATTGACGCTGTCGGAATGCACTAGGTTAACAAGCGTTAAACTTAGAATAGAAAACAAGTTCACAAGCGATGAACTTGATGATAAAATTCTGGAATCCACCAGAAAATGGATAGAATTCTGGAATCCACCAGAAAAGGGATCTCAAATCCACTAGGAGAAAGAGATAAACTCTAATCTTTGATTAAGAATAATAATAGTTGATTCAATACAGAAAACCTAAGGTCTCTTATATAGAGAAGACCTAAAACATAGAATAGGAAAACCCTAATAATAAGGATAATCATAATAAGTAAAACCTATTAAAATAAGGAAAAATATCCAAAAGCCTAAAATGTGAAAACTTAATTAATTTTCTAAAAACTCTCGTAATGCCTCTTGCATCAGTCTCCTCCACTTCCAAAGAACTCGTCCTCAAGTTATCTTCACTGATGCAGAACCTCATCTACCTTATCCCGCATGGGAGGGAAGTCATGTAGATATTCATCTGAACTCAACTCCTTAAAATCAAATAGAATCTTTGCCCCTTCCTCTAGATTGTTGTCTTCTCTGATGCAACACTTATTAGCCCATGAATCTGAACCGTAATGTTTGACATTGAAGAAACATTTTTCTATCAATTCATAATGCTTTCGCTTACGAGCTTCATGGCATTTCTTTTTCCACCTTAAGTGCAACTTGCTACTACTTTCTCCACACTGCAACTTTATAGTAGGCAAAGCATGATGAAGAAACATATTCTTGTCTTGCGCAACTGACACCACCTCCTTGGAAACATGTTGGATAACTAAAACCCCTTCCAGAATTATCGTCTCCTCCAGTTCTGAACTTCCGTTGAGCAAAGAAACATCTTCTTTTATGAGAAGATTATGATCATCTTGTATATCCTTTTGTTCAGCACCCTTCACCACGGGTACTTCTTCTTCTTCTTCTTCTTCTTCTTCTACTTCTTCTTCAGGACTTGGATTCTCAACAATAACAACATGATCACCTTCTTCCCTTGGAACCTTAATTTGTTCTTCTCTTTGGTTGATCATCAGCTTCCAATTGTTGAGGAAGATTGGATCCGTTAACGCGCTCATCACGTTGGTAAAATCAGTTGTAACATCTTTGTTTTCATGTTGAACCCTAGGCTGTTCCTTCTCACGTTTGTTTCCACCATGTCGAAACGGATTTGGCAAACGCTTATACATCATATGATGAGGTAAAAAGGTCGCACAAAGCTTCTGCTTAAGTTTATCCCAAGATTTAATAGGGCTCTTGCCAGCTCGCTCACGTGTCGTCTTCACTTGTCGCCACCATGACTTGGCTTGTCCTCGAAATTTCTCAACCACAAGCGAAACTAATCGTTTCTCCGAAACGTTTTGAAACTCCAAAATTTCTTCAACGTCCTCGAACCAATATAGCTATGAATCACCAGATATTCCACCGTGAAACTCGGGAATATCCACTATCTTCTCCCATCTCGTGTATCTCGGAGCCATCACTTGACGTCGTCAGAAAAGAGACAGGAGATTGCCTGCTCTGATACCACTTGTCGCAGTCGGAATGCACTAGGTTAACAAGCGTTAAACCTAGAATAGAAAACAAGTTCACAAGCGATGAACTTGATGATAAAATTCTGGAATCCACCAGAAAAGGGATAGAATTCTGGAATCCACCAGGAGAAAGAGATAAACTCTAATCTTTGATTAAGAATAATAATAGTTGATTCAATACAGAAAACCTAAGGTCTCTTATATAGAGAAGACCTAAAACATAGAATAGGAAAACCCTAATAATAAGGATAATCATAATAAGTAAAACCTATTAAAATAAGGAAAAATATCCAAAAACCTAAAAAGCGAAAACTTAATTAATTTTCTAAAAACTCTCATAATGCCTCCTGCATCATATATATATATATTATTATTTTCTGCTGGAAGATAAGAAAATGAGAAACTATTATGAATATAAGGCTTTTATTAATTATATGAAAAAAAAAAACATTTTTCAATTGCTGGAAGAGTTCTGTCAGAAACCAAGACTAGCTTTTAGAATATGTCGTCATAACATAAAATATGTTTGATCTAGAGACTGACAACGATAGATTTAAGCCTAAAGATCTTCTTTCTTTTTTGAAGTGTCCTAGGAACAGTTTTATGGTACAGGTAAACAATTACGAACACATGTGTACAAGTTTTAATTTGGGCTGTGAGAACTTAATGAAGTTACCCAATGAAAATTATTTATATGTGCAAGCTCAAAAAAGTTATACGGCCCATACAAAGAATCACTAAACTGAGAATATCAAATCACTAATATTATCTCACTCAACTTTGATAATGGTCGTCACATATTATAAGTTTTTTTTTTTTTTTTGTTGGTGATAAAGTGTCACATTATATAAGTTGAGAAGTAGTTTTCATAGGAATTGGGACCACGCACTGCTTCAGATGTGAGATGTCTTAAATCTTTAGGCTTAAGAGAACGACAATTCTGTCCCTCTTTTATTTGTCTCGACCAACTATGTCTCTCTTTCTTTTGTTTCTTTCATTTTTCTATACAAACGAATATTTTGATTTCATTGCGTAAAACAAAAGGGAATTTGTAAACAACTACACAAAAAGGGGAGAATGGAAAATTAGTTTTTCCTTATTGGTGAAGGCGTGTATCTTTCTCTTTTCATTTAATTAAATGCAAAATCCTTTTATGTTTCGTATTTGTGTTTAAGTCTTATGCTATACTCCTTCCGTATTAGATTAAGTGTCGTTTTAACTGTAATTAGTTAAATTAAGGAAACATGACAAATTACAATTCTATCCTAAAAAATGACAAATTACAACCCTTCTTTCTTTTTTCAATGTGTGTTTCATTAAGGGTAATTTAGGTATTATAAAGCAAAAGTTACTTAAAAAAGTCAAAACGACATGTATTTAGAAACTAAAAAATTTGACTAAAACGACACTTAATCTCATACGGAGGGAGTACTATATTGCTTTAGACCTTTAGTTTAAAAATAATTGCATTATATAATTGTGAATTTATAGATATACTTCACTTTTTTGCGTACAATGTTACATTAATTTGGTGGCTGCAAGCAGAAAAGAAAACACATTTGATCAACTTATTATTGATTTATCAAAAAGAAATAAAAATAATAATTTCAATGAATTAACGTTCATCATCAGCCGCATATACTACCGTGCAATATCAATTTTCAAGTCAATATCAAGAAACTTAAACCAAACCAAACTCTTTATTAATCTTAGCTTAAGAAAACTCTCTCAAAAACTTAAGCTCTCAATCACAAACCAAAAATCTCTCAAAACGATCTCTCAAAAACCTTAAGTTATGCAACACTCTTGCATCTCCTTATATAAGAAAAACCTAAGCAAATTTCCTTTTTCTCTTTAGGACAATTGTCTTAATCTCTTATTAGGACAATTTCCTTTTCTCCATCAAGTTTTCTTCAATGTGTCGATCGACACACGTGATGACTGTCGATCGACATCAAGCTTAATCCAACATTCTCCCCTTTAAGCTTGAACTCTTCTTTCTTCAGATCTTGAACACCAATGAGATCTCTCATCTCCTTGAACTTAATCCTCCCAAGTGCTTTTGTTAGTATGTCCGCCTTTTGCTCAATTCCGGGAACATGCTCAACCTCTATTTGACCATTCTCCACACACTCCCTAATGAAATGGTATCTTCTATGTATGTGTTTACTCCTTCCATGAAACACCGGATTCTTTGTCAAAGCAATTGCGGACTGATTATCAATGCGTATAGTCACCTTCTTACATGGCTCTCCAGTGATCTCGCTTAGCAATTCTTGCAGCCAGATCGCTTGCTTTGCAGCCTCTGTTCCTGCCATAAATTCTGCCTCGCACGAGGACAGTGCGACAACTTCTTGCTTGTGAGAACACCAAGTTATTGGGCTCTGTCCGAGATAGAAGATATGACCAGCAGTAGACCTTCCATCATTCGGATCTATATTATGGCTGCTATCACTGTAGCCTATGAGTCTTGGTTGACTAATTCGTTCAAAGTTTAAACCAAGTGAAATCGTTCCCTTTAGATACCTCAAACACTGCTTCATTGCGATTCCATGAGACTCTCTTGGACTTTGCATGTACCTACTAAGTATTCCAACAACAAAACTCAAATCTGGTCTCGTGTGCAACAAATAACGCAGACAACCAACATTTTTTCTGTAGGCTGTAGCGTCTATCTCCTTCTCGTTCTCTGCTTTAGAAACATTCAGTCCTATCTCCATCGGTGTTTGCACAGGATTGCAATCACTCATGTTAGCATCTTGAAGTATTTTCTGAGCATACCGACTTTGATTCAAAGTTATTCCGCCTTGGTGTTGAATCACTTCAATCCCTAAGTAGTATGTCAGTTTTCCCAAGTCGCTCATCTCAAATTTAGATGACATCTCCTTCTTGAATTCACTGATGCAGTTTAGATTTGTTCCTGTTACAAACAAGTCATCCACATAAACACCAATAATCAATAATTGCTTCCCAACTTCCTTTCTATACACTGATGGCTCTTTCGAACACTTGATGAAATTCAAATCAAGAAGAATTCTATTCAGCTTGTTATTCCAGGCTCGTGGTGCTTGTTTCAAACCATAGAGTGCTTTATTTAACTTGTAAACTTTGTCTTTACTCCCATGATCTTTCTCAAAACCTTCTGGCTGCAGAACATACACTGTTTCTTTTAGCTCTCCAAGAAGGAAGGCTGTTTTTACATCTAAGTGATGTATCTCCCATCCATAAGCAGCAGCAAGATCAATAAGAAGTCTTATTGTCTCTATTCTAGCCACAGGAGCAAAAACTTCCTCAAAATCCACACCATATTGCTGCACATATCCTTTTGCAACTAACCTTGCTTTATGCTTGTTAATGCTCCCATCCGAGTTTCTCTTCAGCTTAAAAACCCATTTAAGTCCAATTGGTTTTGATCCAATCGGTAAATCTACAAGATTCCATGTTTTATGCTTCTCAATGGAGTTTATCTCTTCTTCACACGCCTTTATCCACTCCTTTGATTCTCTAGCCTCTGCAAAACTTCTCGGCTCGTTGTTTAGAGACAGCAACAACATTTCTCCTTCCTCTTCAGCAATCAAGACATAATCCTCTAAGTGTTTAGGCATATGTTTTTCTCTTGTAGACTTTCGTAACACCACTGGAGAGCTCTCAGTTATCGTTCTCGGCTCATCTGTCTCCTCTGTTTCCTCGTTATCTTCAGAGCTCTCTACCACTTCTCTGTCCTCAGTTGACTGTCGTGGCTCAGACTCTGCATTACTCTCTTGAATTCCACGATTACCAAAACCATCGAGCAGAATCTTGAAGGTTCCACTATTACTCTCTTCACTGTCAATCTTTCTCCAATTCCAACCTTTTATTTCATCAAAAACAACATCTCTGCTTACAATAATCTTTCTTGTCTGAGGATCAAACAAGCGGTAAGCTTTAGAGCCTGGTTCTGTGCCAAGGTGAACCAGCATCCTTGTCCTATCATCAAGCTTTTTTAAGTGTTGTGCATCAACTTTTGCGTATCCAAGGCATCCAAAAACCCGTATGTGTGCTACACTTGGTCTCACATCTCTGAAAAGTTCATATGGCGTTACATCATTAAGAGATCTGGTCGCAACTCTGTTTATCAAATAGGTTGAATGCCTAACAGCCTCTCCCCACATGTAGTTTGGCATATGCATGTGCTTTAGGATGCTTCTTGTCATCTCCATGAGTGTTCTATTTCTCCTCTCCACAACTCCATTCTGTTGTGGCGTGTAAGGCGCAGTGAGGTGCCTTTTAATGCCATTGTTCTCACAAAAAATATTGAACTTACTTGAGACAAATTCTCCTCCTCTGTCAGTTCTCAGTGTTTGGATCTTCTCTTCAACTTCTTTTTCTATCATTACTTTGAAATTTCTGAACTTGACAAAAGCATCTCCCTTCTCCTTCAGCAAAATCGACCACATGTATCTTGAATAATCGTCTATGAGAACAAAGATATAGCGATTTCCTGCACTTGTGCTTGGTGAAATCGGTCCACAGAGATCACCATGTATCAATTCAAGCTTCTTTTTAGCTCTGTAGGCCGTTGCTTTAGGAAAGACTTGTCGGGTTTGTTTACCAAGTAAACAAGAACTGCAGAGTTCTTTCTCGAGAGTGTTGCTTGGAGCTCCATTAATCAGTCCTTTGCTGATCATTATGTTCAAAGTTGCATAATTCACATGTCCCATTCTTGCATGCCATTTAATTGATTCACTGGTATCTGCTAGATTGCAGAAAGTTTCATTCTTCAGACCCATTCTCACTTTGTATAATCTATTTGGTGCTCTCTCAGCTTTCACAAGGAGTTTTCCTTCTCTATCTATCATTGTTAAATGGTCTTCTTTCAGTCTTATGTCACAACCAGCCTCTGTTGCTTGGCCTAGACTGATAATGTTACTTCTCAAACCAGGTACGAAGTAAACATCAGTCATCTTCCTTGTTTTTCCATTCAAATCTGTGAAAACAATTGTTCCTTTGCCTCTTATATCGATTCTAGAATCATCTCCAAACCTTACTTTCCCTGTGACTGTGGAATCAAGTGATGTAAAGTACCTCTTATCTCCAGTCATATGGTTACTAGCTCCATTATCCAAGTACCATATGTTCTCTGCATCACGATTTGTTGCAAATTTGCTCGGAACACAGTTTTTTTCATTCAAAAACACAACCTCATGCATCATGAGTTCATCAGCATCCTCTGTATTCTTCTCAGTTTCTTGTGTTTCCTGCAATTTCAAAAGTCTGTCCGGACAGTGACTTGCAAAGTGACCCATCTTATCACACCTGTAACAAAGAACCTGTGAAAAATCCAAGTTTCTTCCTCCAAATCGTCCTCGACCTCTTCCTCGATTAAATCTGCCTCCTCTTCCTCTTCCTCTGTAATTTCCATTATAATTACCAGTATATTCTTGTTGATTAGAGGTGTTTGAAGAATTTGCTGGCCCATCAGTGTTGGTATACATAAGTTTTGGCTGTTCCTCTTGTTTTTCTTGTGAATCTTCTTCACTACGAATTCTTTCTTCATAAGCCTTGAGGCGTCCAACAATATCTTCAAAACTTGTGTTATTAAGATCTAGAACTTGTTCTAGGGAGGCTACGATCTGAATATACTTGTTCCGAGGTAGGCATGACAGAAACTTCTTCACCATCTTGGCTTTCTCAATATTCTTTCCCAGAGACTTTGATTTAGACGATATCTCTGTCATTCGCTTGACAAAATCATCAATATTTTCAGAATCTTTCATCTTCAGGCGGTCAAAATTGCTCATCAATGTTTGTAGTCTTGCATCTCTAACTCTCTCTGCTCCTACATGTTCACTTTTGATGGCATCCCACACTTTCTTTGCCGTATCAAGCTCTCCTACTTGAATGCTCCTACATGTTCACTTTTGATGGCATCCCACACTTTCTTTGCCGTATCAAGCTCTCCTACTTGAAGAGCTAGGTTCTCTGGTATTGATTCAAGCAACAACGCCAAAGCCAGGTCGTTTTTCTCCTCATCGGTTTCTTCTGCATCAATCGTTTCCCAGACTTTGTTTACCCTGAGTATGGATCTCATCCTCATCGCCCAATAAGTATAATTTGTTGCTGTAAGCATTGGACATGTGATGGAAGCAGCTCCTCCACCCTCTTTTGGTTTTGCAACCACAATGGTCCCTTCTCCATCTGACATTGTATCTTGCTCTGATACCAAATCAAGTCAATATCAAGAAACTTAAACCAAACCAAACTCTTTATTAATCTTAGCTTAAGAAAACTCTCTCAAAAACTTAAGCTCTCAATCACAAACCAAAAATCTCTCAAAACGATCTCTCAAAAACCTTAAGTTATGCAACACTCTTGCATCTCCTTATATAAGAAAAACCTAAGCAAATTTCCTTTTTCTCTTTAGGACAATTGTCTTAATCTCTTATTAGGACAATTTCCTTTTCTCCATCAAGTTTTCTTCAATGTGTCGATCGACACACGTGATGACTGTCGATCGACATCAAGCTTAATCCAACATTCTCCCCTTTAAGCTTGAACTCTTCTTTCTTCAGATCTTGAACACCAATGAGATCTCTCATCTCCTTGAACTTAATCCTCCCAAGTGCTTTTGTTAGTATGTCCGCCTTTTGCTCAATTCCGGGAACATGCTCAACCTCTATTTGACCATTCTCCACACACTCCCTAATGAAATGGTATCTTCTATGTATGTGTTTACTCCTTCCATGAAACACCGGATTCTTTGTCAAAGCAATTGCGGACTGATTATCAATGCGTATAGTCACCTTCTTACATGGCTCTCCAGTGATCTCGCTTAGCAATTCTTGCAGCCAGATCGCTTGCTTTGCAGCCTCTGTTCCTGCCATAAATTCTGCCTCGCACGAGGACAGTGCGACAACTTCTTGCTTGTGAGAACACCAAGTTATTGGGCTCTGTCCGAGATAGAAGATATGACCAGCAGTAGACCTTCCATCATTCGGATCTATATTATGGCTGCTATCACTGTAGCCTATGAGTCTTGGTTGACTAATTCGTTCAAAGTTTAAACCAAGTGAAATCGTTCCCTTTAGATACCTCAAACACTGCTTCATTGCGATTCCATGAGACTCTCTTGGACTTTGCATGTACCTACTAAGTATTCCAACAACAAAACTCAAATCTGGTCTCGTGTGCAACAAATAACGCAGACAACCAACATTTTTTCTGTAGGCTGTAGCGTCTATCTCCTTCTCGTTCTCTGCTTTAGAAACATTCAGTCCTATCTCCATCGGTGTTTGCACAGGATTGCAATCACTCATGTTAGCATCTTGAAGTATTTTCTGAGCATACCGACTTTGATTCAAAGTTATTCCGCCTTGGTGTTGAATCACTTCAATCCCTAAGTAGTATGTCAGTTTTCCCAAGTCGCTCATCTCAAATTTAGATGACATCTCCTTCTTGAATTCACTGATGCAGTTTAGATTTGTTCCTGTTACAAACAAGTCATCCACATAAACACCAATAATCAATAATTGCTTCCCAACTTCCTTTCTATACACTGATGGCTCTTTCGAACACTTGATGAAATTCAAATCAAGAAGAATTCTATTCAGCTTGTTATTCCAGGCTCGTGGTGCTTGTTTCAAACCATAGAGTGCTTTATTTAACTTGTAAACTTTGTCTTTACTCCCATGATCTTTCTCAAAACCTTCTGGCTGCAGAACATACACTGTTTCTTTTAGCTCTCCAAGAAGGAAGGCTGTTTTTACATCTAAGTGATGTATCTCCCATCCATAAGCAGCAGCAAGATCAATAAGAAGTCTTATTGTCTCTATTCTAGCCACAGGAGCAAAAACTTCCTCAAAATCCACACCATATTGCTGCACATATCCTTTTGCAACTAACCTTGCTTTATGCTTGTTAATGCTCCCATCCGAGTTTCTCTTCAGCTTAAAAACCCATTTAAGTCCAATTGGTTTTGATCCAATCGGTAAATCTACAAGATTCCATGTTTTATGCTTCTCAATGGAGTTTATCTCTTCTTCACACGCCTTTATCCACTCCTTTGATTCTCTAGCCTCTGCAAAACTTCTCGGCTCGTTGTTTAGAGACAGCAACAACATTTCTCCTTCCTCTTCAGCAATCAAGACATAATCCTCTAAGTGTTTAGGCATATGTTTTTCTCTTGTAGACTTTCGTAACACCACTGGAGAGCTCTCAGTTATCGTTCTCGGCTCATCTGTCTCCTCTGTTTCCTCGTTATCTTCAGAGCTCTCTACCACTTCTCTGTCCTCAGTTGACTGTCGTGGCTCAGACTCTGCATTACTCTCTTGAATTCCACGATTACCAAAACCATCGAGCAGAATCTTGAAGGTTCCACTATTACTCTCTTCACTGTCAATCTTTCTCCAATTCCAACCTTTTATTTCATCAAAAACAACATCTCTGCTTACAATAATCTTTCTTGTCTGAGGATCAAACAAGCGGTAAGCTTTAGAGCCTGGTTCTGTGCCAAGGTGAACCAGCATCCTTGTCCTATCATCAAGCTTTTTTAAGTGTTGTGCATCAACTTTTGCGTATCCAAGGCATCCAAAAACCCGTATGTGTGCTACACTTGGTCTCACATCTCTGAAAAGTTCATATGGCGTTACATCATTAAGAGATCTGGTCGCAACTCTGTTTATCAAATAGGTTGAATGCCTAACAGCCTCTCCCCACATGTAGTTTGGCATATGCATGTGCTTTAGGATGCTTCTTGTCATCTCCATGAGTGTTCTATTTCTCCTCTCCACAACTCCATTCTGTTGTGGCGTGTAAGGCGCAGTGAGGTGCCTTTTAATGCCATTGTTCTCACAAAAAATATTGAACTTACTTGAGACAAATTCTCCTCCTCTGTCAGTTCTCAGTGTTTGGATCTTCTCTTCAACTTCTTTTTCTATCATTACTTTGAAATTTCTGAACTTGACAAAAGCATCTCCCTTCTCCTTCAGCAAAATCGACCACATGTATCTTGAATAATCGTCTATGAGAACAAAGATATAGCGATTTCCTGCACTTGTGCTTGGTGAAATCGGTCCACAGAGATCACCATGTATCAATTCAAGCTTCTTTTTAGCTCTGTAGGCCGTTGCTTTAGGAAAGACTTGTCGGGTTTGTTTACCAAGTAAACAAGAACTGCAGAGTTCTTTCTCGAGAGTGTTGCTTGGAGCTCCATTAATCAGTCCTTTGCTGATCATTATGTTCAAAGTTGCATAATTCACATGTCCCATTCTTGCATGCCATTTAATTGATTCACTGGTATCTGCTAGATTGCAGAAAGTTTCATTCTTCAGACCCATTCTCACTTTGTATAATCTATTTGGTGCTCTCTCAGCTTTCACAAGGAGTTTTCCTTCTCTATCTATCATTGTTAAATGGTCTTCTTTCAGTCTTATGTCACAACCAGCCTCTGTTGCTTGGCCTAGACTGATAATGTTACTTCTCAAACCAGGTACGAAGTAAACATCAGTCATCTTCCTTGTTTTTCCATTCAAATCTGTGAAAACAATTGTTCCTTTGCCTCTTATATCGATTCTAGAATCATCTCCAAACCTTACTTTCCCTGTGACTGTGGAATCAAGTGATGTAAAGTACCTCTTATCTCCAGTCATATGGTTACTAGCTCCATTATCCAAGTACCATATGTTCTCTGCATCACGATTTGTTGCAAATTTGCTCGGAACACAGTTTTTTTCATTCAAAAACACAACCTCATGCATCATGAGTTCATCAGCATCCTCTGTATTCTTCTCAGTTTCTTGTGTTTCCTGCAATTTCAAAAGTCTGTCCGGACAGTGACTTGCAAAGTGACCCATCTTATCACACCTGTAACAAAGAACCTGTGAAAAATCCAAGTTTCTTCCTCCAAATCGTCCTCGACCTCTTCCTCGATTAAATCTGCCTCCTCTTCCTCTTCCTCTGTAATTTCCATTATAATTACCAGTATATTCTTGTTGATTAGAGGTGTTTGAAGAATTTGCTGGCCCATCAGTGTTGGTATACATAAGTTTTGGCTGTTCCTCTTGTTTTTCTTGTGAATCTTCTTCACTACGAATTCTTTCTTCATAAGCCTTGAGGCGTCCAACAATATCTTCAAAACTTGTGTTATTAAGATCTAGAACTTGTTCTAGGGAGGCTACGATCTGAATATACTTGTTCCGAGGTAGGCATGACAGAAACTTCTTCACCATCTTGGCTTTCTCAATATTCTTTCCCAGAGACTTTGATTTAGACGATATCTCTGTCATTCGCTTGACAAAATCATCAATATTTTCAGAATCTTTCATCTTCAGGCGGTCAAAATTGCTCATCAATGTTTGTAGTCTTGCATCTCTAACTCTCTCTGCTCCTACATGTTCACTTTTGATGGCATCCCACACTTTCTTTGCCGTATCAAGCTCTCCTACTTGAATGCTCCTACATGTTCACTTTTGATGGCATCCCACACTTTCTTTGCCGTATCAAGCTCTCCTACTTGAAGAGCTAGGTTCTCTGGTATTGATTCAAGCAACAACGCCAAAGCCAGGTCGTTTTTCTCCTCATCGGTTTCTTCTGCATCAATCGTTTCCCAGACTTTGTTTACCCTGAGTATGGATCTCATCCTCATCGCCCAATAAGTATAATTTGTTGCTGTAAGCATTGGACATGTGATGGAAGCAGCTCCTCCACCCTCTTTTGGTTTTGCAACCACAATGGTCCCTTCTCCATCTGACATTGTATCTTGCTCTGATACCAAATCAAGTCAATATCAAGAAACTTAAACCAAACCAAACTCTTTATTAATCTTAGCTTAAGAAAACTCTCTCAAAAACTTAAGCTCTCAATCACAAACCAAAAATCTCTCAAAACGATCTCTCAAAAACCTTAAGTTATGCAACACTCTTGCATCTCCTTATATAAGAAAAACCTAAGCAAATTTCCTTTTTCTCTTTAGGACAATTGTCTTAATCTCTTATTAGGACAATTTCCTTTTCTCCATCAAGTTTTCTTCAATGTGTCGATCGACACACGTGATGACTGTCGATCGACATCAAGCTTAATCCAACAAATTTGGTCTAAAATTTTAGACTAGTAGTCATACTCGCGATCGTATGCTCGAAAAAACACTCAAAATATTTGAATTTTCAGACTGGAAAGAGAACAATAATCCACTTTTTTAATAAGTCGATGTTAATTTCACCGACCAAGCAGAAAAACACATATGTGTGTTTTCCAATTTTTAGAGAATATTGAGTTTTCATTTGCCGTCGAAAAAAAGAGAGTCCAAAAAAGCGACTTTTTTTTTTCTCATTCCATTAGCCTCAAAGGCTCAAACAATAGTCGATAAAACGAAATTATATATAAAACTTTTTTGACAAGAAAAAATAAATAAAAAAAACTGTTATTGTGTTTGGTTCCTCAAAATATATGCTGATATACCTTGACGTAAAGTTATGAAAAAGAGCACGTTGATGACGTGCTTTACAAATATGATAAATACGTGTTTGTATATATGTATGTAGATGTATATAAAACGTAAAATTAAAATAAGTACTATACTTCTATTTTTCTGTCGTGACAATGATTTAAGACCTAATAAGTGATTCAACAACTTGAAGTCTTGAACTTAAAAATTAGTTGAAATTTGTGAATAAGATGAGAAAAAGAAAATATCTTCCCACCTTTAACGACAGGACCGGTAGACACACCTAATCCTCTAACACCCATCTTAACAAACAGTAACACCTAATTATAATACTATTAATATAACAATATATTATTATTCATCCACAAAATTATATAGTTAATTACAAAATTATTATAATTATTATATGTGATACAGCTTTAATGCACCATTTCTTAGACATGTAACCTTAAAACAGTGAAACTCAGATTGTCTAGTTCTAAACTAGCTAGGCAAATTCAAAACATTATCAGAAAATGTTTTGAAAAACTAGGGAAATTCGATTGCAGTATTCTTTAATTGAAAAAGTGGGTCTAAACTCTGATTTTTTCGGATCCAAAGTAATATGAACAACTATGTGCATATATCTTACTAAATAAAATTTTAATTAGTTTTTTAGAAGAATTAGAAAACGTAAAATGAAATATGTTTCGGATAGATGATGTTATTTTATTTTTTATAAGTGTGTATAATATTTTATTTCCACTTGAAATCTAATAGTATGTACTGTAGAAAACTGATTACAAAATAATCAACATTCCGTATATATATATATATGGTTTGGTCGGACGAGTCCGGTGAATTAAAAACATTGTTTTAAATGTATATAAATAAAACAAAAATATTGTGACAAGAAAAATAAAAAATAAAGGGGAAAGAAATCAGGACAGCTTTATATACGTTGATTTCATCCGATCATTCTCTCTCTCTCTCTTTCTCTAATCATACAAACAAAATCTGTTCTTCAAGAATTAGGGTTTTCAGACAAAACACGTATCTCTCTTCGTTGTCTTCGGCAAAGGATATGCAAGAAGCGGCGTTAGGTGTGATTGGACCGACCGTAGGCGGAGACGGAGACGCCGTGGCTATGGCGGAGCAAAATAGACAGATGAAAGGTGAGATAGCGACACATCCTATGTACGAGCAATTATTGGCCGCACACGTGGCATGTCTAAGAGTAGCTACTCCGATCGATCAGCTTCCGATCATTGAAGCTCAGCTTTCTCACTCTCATCATCTTCTCCGTTCTTACGCTTCCTCCGCCGTTGGATTCTCCCACCATGACCGTCACGAGCTCGACAATTTCTTGGTACGTTGAATATAAAATAATTTAATTGTTATTAGAAATTAAACTTGTTTTATTAAATTACTTGTTCTGTTTCTTCGTTTTTCGTTTGAAATGATGATTTCTAGTAGACTAACTATGAACGAAATTATGATTAATTACTAACCAATCTTGTTGGGAAATTATGCTTTTTTTTTTCATTAATGATTTTCGTGGTTTACTTTTACAAGATCGATCGTTGTAACTTTAATATATAGTCAAAGTTGTAAACCTTTGTACTAACTATAAATGAAGTTACATAAATTCATAGGGCCAAATTTATAATTACTAATTAATCTTGTGGAAATTTTTAGTTCATACAAAAATTACGTTTTCTTCAAAGATTTTAGTGGTTGTTTTCTTACCAGATTTTTGAGAATTTAATCGTGAAAGAAGTTAGCCCCCAAAAAAAAAAAATCGTGAAAGAAGTAAATTTTGTCGACTTTCATGGAAATTTATGTATCTAATACAATTTTCGCAATTTTCTCCCTATATAATACACACACACAGAGAGACATTTGTATAGCTTTGAGCGGTTAATTCATATAGAGTGAGACAATGCTAGATGTCATTTTTGTAACTAAATTGAAATGATATATCTTAACTTTGATTATTCATGTTGCCTCGTTGAAGTCGGTGATTAATTTCTATTCCAAACTAAAATATGCAACTGCATTAAAGTGGAATTGATATTGCAACAAAAGTTTTGGAAGAGTTTGCCAATTGTTCTCAAAAAAATGTTGAATTCATTTTTATTTATTAGAAGTTAGGTAGAAAAAAGGATTATAGAAAGATTCAACCACTCAAAACACATCACACCAGAATCAAATATTTATATGTGTGTATACATATATATGGAAATGTTTATTAAAATTAAATGAATTGAATAATTATATTAAAAATGTGCTGGTATAGATAATGATAATATAATCGACTGGAAACAGGCACAATATGTAATGGTGTTATGTAGCTTCAAAGAACAGCTGCAACAGCACGTGAGGGTTCATGCCGTCGAAGCTGTTATGGCTTGCCGTGAAATTGAGAACAACCTTCATTCTCTTACAGGTTCTTTCTTCTACTTTTTGTTTCTATTTTTTAAAATATTTAAAAACATATGTTCATGGTAATTCATATTCTATTATATACACCACATAGAATTAGAAAGTAGAAAATATAATAAGAAACCCAATTAATACAAAATACAAAAGCATAATTAGAGTTTTAAAAAAAATCTGTTTAAAATATGTGATTTTAAAAACAAATCATAGAATTAGGTACCTAAAGGTTCTTGCTGATCATACCAGATGTGAACAACCAACCGGTAAACAGAAAATTTTTATAAAATTAAATGTAATGTGCTGGGAGATATATGATGATGAAGAATATATTATATTCTCACACAATAAAATATAAGATATAGAGATTTAGTTTGTGCTTATGTTATATGATTGGTCTGAAGATGAAAATGTCCCAAGAGACAATACCTCTAAAGCCTTGGAGATAGATATATTAAAGGGTTTAAAGTTTAGAATCAACTAAATTTTCTTTTGACGGTATAAAAAATTGAAGATTAAAGAGTGATTGTGTTACCATTAGCACATTTTTTAAATGCAAAAGTCCAGTCGACATTCTGCCAAATTTCAACGCAGCAAACTATTTTTACTATTTTTATATTGACCAAACTGAGTATAATATCCACGTTATTTTAACATGCGCAATCATTCTAATAATAGCATTTAAATATCTCATATATATTAAAAATATAAAAAGCAATGTTTTAATCAATTGATTGAATGTCCACTGATATTTTTTATTGGAGTTCAGTTTCAAGTATTTGTGGTATCATGCATTATAAAGTTCAAACTATCTCGTCAATCCAAATGACGTAAAAAAAAATGTGATAACGTTAATTTAACATTTTAAAAAATTTTGGTATATTATTTAAAATAGTTTGTATGTAATTAACTATATTTTACATTTATTCTATTCATTTTTGCATTGATGTCCACGTAAAGCATGGGATATATTTGTGGCTTCTTTTTTTAATGATAAAAACTAATTTGAATGATATGGCTTATTATAAGCTAAAGGGCGTCTAGGCTTGAGTCTATGTTTGGGCTTGGGTTTGATCCATTTTTAAATCTTGTAGTGGGAATAACATTTCGTTAAACTTTCTCTATTTCGGTAGGAGCAACATTAGGAGAAGGGTCCGGAGCGACGATGTCGGAGGATGAGGACGATTTTCAAATGGACTTCTCGTCGGATAATTCCGGCGTTGACTTTAGTGGCGGCCATGATATGACGGGATTTGGTCCGCTGCTTCCAACTGAATCAGAAAGATCTCTTATGGAAAGAGTCAGACAAGAACTTAAACTCGAACTCAAACAGGTAAACTAAAATGTTACGAGTCATTATACGTTTATGTTACTTTTTATTTTCTTGTAATGACATTATTTTATTTTTTCGATAAGGGTTTCAAATCGAGAATTGAAGATGTAAGAGAAGAGATAATGAGGAAAAGAAGGGCTGGGAAATTGCCTGGAGACACAACGACTGTCTTGAAAAATTGGTGGCAACAACATTGCAAGTGGCCTTACCCTACTGTGAGTACTTTCTTTTATATTTTTACGAACCAACAAAACATATTTATAAGGTCTATTAATCGTTTGGTCACGTTTACGTTTTTATGAAATAATATTCTAATCATCATAGCATGAAACAGCAAATGCAGATGCAAATGTAAACGCAAAGAAACAATCAGGACCCATTTGGGTCTATGTACACTCATTACATGCATTTGTTTGTTTGTTTTGTTTTTTCCTTCTTAAAAATGCTTAAATGCATCAACATAAATCATAGGAGATAAATAGAGATTGAGAATTACAATGTAATTAGCAACAACAAATTAATAATGTAAAAAGTATGTGGTTTGAACAGGAAGATGACAAGGCAAAATTGGTGGAGGAGACAGGATTGCAGTTGAAGCAAATCAACAATTGGTTCATTAATCAACGCAAGAGGAATTGGCACAACAACTCTCACTCCCTCACTTCCTTGAAGTCCAAACGCAAACACTAATCTCTTCTTACTAATTAGTAATCACCTCCATATTTTAAAATTTCATACTAATTACATTGCTTAATCATGCATGATATATATGTGATTCATGTTATTGGTAATAACGAGGTGTGGTCATTAATATTTTGTACTTACTTAATTAGCTTATCAAATCCCCCCAACAACCATCTGATTTGTGCTTTGAGTGAGATCACTGTGTGGTATACTAGATTGTAATACAATTTGCTTTACTTTTAGTTGTGTATTCAAAAAATAATTTTTGGTAAGCAGAGTAGTTTTGGGAAGTGTTTTTCTCGATTGTCTAATTTGGAAATATAAAGTCATGATTTCATCATTAAAAAAATATGTCATATCCATATATTTTTGGACCCATGTGAACGAATCCGTCCATATAAACGTTACGTTCAATTTTAGTTTAAATTATTGGTATTCAAGGTCTCAACAACTTAACGACGGATAGTTTCTTTATTTGATTATATGATTTGTGTGACTTAATATTTTCAAATGATTTAAACCCTTTAACAAAGAAAAAAAATATTAAATGATTTTACAAACATAATTGAACCGAGATAATATATATATATATATATATATAGTATATTAATATAGCTCTCGAGATTGAGAATTGGATCTTAGAAAAGTCACTAAATGACCCCCCATCATTTGTCCACTATTCAGACAGAAGATCCGATCTGTTTATATATAAAAGTAATACTAGTACATAACTTCACGGAAACACCCAGTTGCATTATAAATCACATACTTATAAAGTTATAATATTAATTAATTGTTGACAAAAAAGTTGTACTGCCTAATTAATTGAATGAATACGTAATAGGAGTAGTATATATTCTCAATAAAGTGTGATATTTAGGGGCAGGGGGTTTTGTACATTTGGAGTTTACATTGCTTGATATATCAAATGTTGTAATAGATCTAGATCTTGGGTTAACCTCATTAGTTTCGATGTCAAGTCAATTACAATATATAGAGAAACTTTGCAATTACAAAATATCAGTCAAAATATAGTACTAAAGATCACTACATTTGGTACTATTTTTTGTAATTGAAACGTGTCTGTATTTATTGAAATTATACTATGTTTATAAAGTAGGGTTCTATCGACGGATTCTTTTGCTAATTAAAGGCTTAAGTTAGTGCGTTGTTATCATACGATTTAGATGTTTGCTATACTTTTCAAAGTTAGTCGGCTAAATGTTAATATTGTGAACTGTAAATTCTACACAGTAATGTGTTTTTTTTTTCCCTTGATTTTCACTATTATGGAATAGTAGTTGATGGTTGCACAAAAAAAAAAAAAGGAATAGTAGTTGACTAGAAAAATGATGTTAAAAATAGAGATTCTCATTTCTTAATTTAGATTGTAATGAATATTAAATATTTAAAATTCATACGTCCAATGAAATGGAATCTCTTTTGTGTTAATTAACAATTTCTCATGCCACCGGCTTCACAGATCTCTGTCTAAAAGTCGGACAACAATAAACTTTTTTTTTTTTTTTGAACACCACAATAAACTATTTTAAACACAAACCACTACCTACAATAATTCATGGTACATTTTTAATCCACTACCTCAAGATTAGAAAAACTACCACTATGCCCCCATATGTTAGTGTATGATATGATCTATGAGAACTACGAAAGATATTGTTGCAGTATAGCAGTAGCACCATATGTATTACAAATTAGTCAAATAAAATGAAATTTAAAAACTAGAAAATTATTTATTATCATTGATTTTCACATTTAATCATTTTTTGTTAAACTTTTTTTTCACAATATTTTCAACAAATCAAGTATTATTGAGAACATAAAGAATTTACAAAGTATAGAACCAATACAAAACAATTATTATACGTAAAATACAAGAAATAAACAGTTTTGAGTTTTGATGAAAAAGTTAAATATAACATAGCTATTATTTCATAAAACTTACGTGCTAATAGATGAGTTGATTTCATAATTATTGTTTGACTAAATGGATGTGTTATTTTATTTCTAAAAGCGATAGACATAGACATGCAATATATTAATATCCATGATAATAACATGGTACCTTAATCTATTGAAATAATTTTATGTTAATTTTTACTATAAAATTTTATTCAGTAAATATAACAAAGGTTTTTATTTTATTTTAGTTTTCATTGAAAAAAAACAATTATATTAATAAAATTTGTCAAAAATATTATAAAATGATATACTATTTGACTTTTTATGAACATATTATCTAAATAGAGCATTTTATTCAATAGTTAAGTAACAAAATTATTTAATAGTTATATGTCATACTTGCTCCAACTTGTTTTATAAGTATAAAAAATTATTATAAAGATTTTTTTTTCAGAAGTTGCCAAAAAAAGAAAAAGATATTTTTAGATTTATACCAAAATGTATCATTAATCCAATTATTATTTTTGGTAATCTTACCTAAAATGAACAAGTTTCCCCAAATGTTATAATCTCTTGGAGGGGTCATAATATTAAAATTAGAAAACATTGGTGGTTAAAAGTAAAAATCTAAAAGATTACTGTTTCCCCGAAAATTTGGGATAAAAAGAAGCAACACCCATTACCCCAACGTCTCTCTATATCCTCTCTCTCTCTCTCTTATATCTCCGGCGAATATTTTCCGATCACCGACATAAAAAAACAATGGTTGCAGACGCAAACGGATCATCTTCATCTTTCAACTTCCTAATCTACGGTCGAACCGGATGGATCGGTGGTTTACTCGGTAAAATCTGCGAATCTCAAGGAATCTCATACACTTATGGCTCAGGTCGTCTTCAAGATCGTCAATCGATCGTCGCCGATATCGAATCCGTGAAACCTAGCCACGTGTTCAACGCTGCTGGAGTCACCGGTCGTCCAAATGTTGATTGGTGCGAATCTCACAAAGTTGAGACTATTCGTACGAATGTCGCCGGAACCCTAACTCTCGCCGACATTTGTAGAGAGAAGGGACTTATCCTGATCAATTACGCGACGGGTTGTATATTTGAGTATGATTCGGGTCATCCTCTCGGGTCGGGTATTGGATTTAAGGAGGAAGATACTCCTAATTTCACCGGATCTTTCTACTCAAAAACCAAAGCTATGGTGAGCGTTTTTGTCCTTTTATTTTGTAATTACTTCAGATTTGATCCGTTTCTTTGTTTGCTTCTCTGATTCAACCCCAGAATCTAAGATTTTAGCTATAATTGCTGAGGTTTCAAATGAATGTTTAGTTCAATGGTTCAGATTCGTGAGAGTTTCTTCAATTTACATTTCGATCCCTTCATTTTAGAAATACTTGAGATTCAATCCGTTTCTTTATTTGCATTGGGTTTTAGATCTGAAATTAGTCTCCAATTGTTTGAGAAGAAATGTTGATTGGATTTGTGAGAGTTTCATCGATTTTACATTTCGATACTTTCATTTATGAGATTCTTCAGATTTGACCCGTTTCTTTATTTGCTTCCTGATCCTCATTGTCCAAGATTTTCAGCTAATTTTGGCTCTAATACTTGTGATTGCTTAGGGTCAAAATGTTTCAGACGAAATGTATATGTTCAATAATGTTTTCACATGCTCTGAGATTATTAGCTAATTGATTCATCAATCATCATCATAAGCTCGTTTATTAATTATTGGAATATGGTTTTGATCTTGGAAATTACCAAGGTGGAGGAGCTACTCAAGAACTATGAAAATGTATGCACGCTAAGAGTGCGAATGCCGATCTCTTCGGATCTAACAAACCCGAGAAACTTCATCACGAAGATCGCTCGGTATGAGAAAGTTGTGGACATTCCAAACTCTATGACAATCCTCGACGAGCTCCTCCCGATATCAGTCGAAATGGCAAAGAGGAACTTAACCGGGATCTACAACTTCACAAACCCGGGGGTTGTGAGCCACAATGAGATCTTGGAGATGTACAGAGACTACATTGACCCGAGTTTTACTTGGAAGAACTTCACATTGGAGGAACAAGCTAAAGTGATTGTGGCTCCAAGGAGTAACAACGAGCTCGATGCGACTAAGTTGAAGACTGAGTTCCCTGAGATGTTGTCTATCAAAGAGTCTCTGATCAAGTTCGTGTTTGGACCAAACAAGAAGACTGAAGTTAAAGCTTGAAAATGCTGAGAAAGGGTTTTTGTTTTTAAGGTAACGGTTGTTTGGGTTTTTATAAAAAAGTATCGAAAAAATTGGTTTGTGTTTTTTGTATTTTTTATCTTTGTTTTAATTCTTCTACCCAATGTTGTTGTATTGTTAAAATAAACATTTTCTGTTACAAATAAAAATGTGGAGTACTATTTTGCATTATTTCCTCTGTTCTTTTGTTCGACAATAAGTTAGTATTAATCAAGCTTTGTTGACTAATCACTAATCATCCATTAATTAATTATCATCTTTTTTTTTTTTTTTTGTCAAGGAATTAATTATCATCTTTGTTCTTTGTTTAGTATAGATAACCCAGTTTTGATTTGCATAATTAAATTGGTTATTGAGTAAATAAATAAATTACTTTTAGTTTAATTATGTATGATTCATAAATATCAATTTTCTAATGTTTATGTTGAAACTTGTTTGTTAATACTGTATATGCATCTATAAACAAAAACTGTTACAGTATATGAGACAGATGTGGAGCCTAACCCCTTTCAAAGAGCCGATGAACCCTGATCAATTCACGACAATCAGAGCCAGCATCGAAGGCCTCCAAGACCACTCTATCCATGGATTCTCTGGAAAATCTGGACAGAAAGAAATAACCAAATCTTCAATAACAGACACATGCAACCATTTGAAACCCTAACCATGTGTGTGTCTGGATCATGTCAGATCACCTCTGATGGCTCAAGGTTTGGCTGCTCTACATGCAACCCGGCAAGCTTCAAGTCTTGGTTTCACAAAACTTCTGTTAGCTTCAGACTCATCTCAATTGATTGAAGCCATCAACTCGGGAACTCCGCAGAAGGAGCTCCATGGGATTCAATCCTGATCCTATCTTCAACTTTTCTTGTCTTTGATTTTTGCTTTATTCGTGTGGAGGAGAATAAAAAGCAAAGCCCCACATGTTCCAACACATCACATTCTCCAATTTTGAAGTTTTTGCAACATAATTATGACGTCAAACTGAGTATATTTTATTAAGAAACAAGATAATCTGTATACATTACATTTGAGATATGATTTTCTTTTTAAGTAATGTTAAATTATATTCAAACAAAAATCAACATATGTTTGTTACAAATTAATGCATATTTTTAAAAGAAATTTTTAAAAAAAAAACATATCTATCATATCGATTTTGTCTTGTTACAAACCAATATCTAATACTATCTTCTTACTTCATGTCGGCCTTACTCTGAATGTGCTTAACCGGTTCTGTACATTATTATCGATCAGTGTAACAAGTTTATCGTATCATATCTTAAATACAAAAAGATGATAAACAAATAGAACATTGTTAGGAAGCAGCTTAATTTGGCAAAAAGACCAGCTGCATTGTTCAGCGTTTTTGGTCTCTAGCTGAAATGTTGCTTCCTGAAATCTCAGTTTCCATCGGCTTAGTTCACAACTTCGCATACCTGAGTTACAAACCTCAAAACTGAAGATCGTTTTATTAATTAGATCCACCAAATTCTTTGAATGTTTCATTTCCTAATTAAGGTATATTTGCACCATACCACTCTGCATCGCTATGATAAGAGCCTGATATTCACCCTCCAAAACCAAGAAAACAGAATTTGTGTTTGGATGTGATCATGCTTGCGACTATCTATATATATACCAGGTCAGTTTCTTATGACTTAAAATCATATTTTCTAAATGTATATGAAAAATTCTTACAAGAAATATATACATACGTATATCAGTCTCAATTTCAAAATAGTACAAAGGATATACAATGATCGATATATAGATGATAAGATATTTTACTTATATGAAAATTTAGATTTTATTTCAAATATTAAGTCTACACCATTAGCTAATTCCAATTTTTTGTTGTAGACCAATGGTTAAAAACTAATTAAAATGATAATATATAGCATTGCATGAGGTTATTTTTTTTCGAAGAAAACAAATTAATTAACAATGTACTCTAACTCAGATCTAGATAGATCAACACAATTTCTTCTTTTCGATTGGATCAATTATTGTAATAAAAAAAAATAATACAAATCATATGTTAGAAAGAAAAGAAGAAGAGATTACCATTGTCCATTGGGTTTTTCTCCTTTCCATGTGTTTAAAATTAAGCTGAACCAGTTGCAGGGCAACTCTCCTTTGGCAGGTCATACATATAGATCAATCATACGAAATTTTCGATATATAAGAAACCTTATATATGTGTGTGTGTGTATGTGGAAGTAAAGGACCTGCCAATAGAGAGAAGCCCTAGAACTAGTGAGCTTACATGTTTCTCTTCATCTCTATAAGATCCATGAAGCCGTATGTGTGTATTTATATATGTGTTAATATGCGTGTGAGCACATACACATATGTAGATATCAAATAAAAGAATTTTCGACAAGGAATATCAGATTTTTCCATGATGTCTTTATAATGCTGGAAATCTAATTTTTGCAGCTTTTTTTTTATCTGAAATTCTGAACACATGAGGTGAGAATAATAATAATAAAAATATATATATATATATATATATATATGAAGGTGAGAAAATTGGTAATTATACTGTAAATTTAGTATTTGAAAAGTGGTGCAATGAATCCGGCTTCAGTTTGGTTTCAAATTTTAGTTATTCGGTCTAGTTTGATACAACCTTGGTTTCAATTAAGGTTATGTTTCTTGACCAAATTTATTTTAGTAGAAATATTTATATTAAAAAAAAAAAGTGAAATCGATGCTCTTTTTGGTTTGGCTTAGTTTAATTTTGATTACGGTGTGTAATTAATATATGTTGAAAAAAAACTTAATCGGCTTATATTTTGGGTTTGTATTAACACGTTGGTACGAGGGAATAGTTAAAATTAAATTCCAAAGAATCTAGAAATCATTCAGTCTCTCTATGCAAAGTTTTAATTTTTTTTTTTAAATATAGTATATATGTGTATATATGCGATTTAGACCGATAGCATATGCCGTTGGATATTCTCTAGTTGTGCCATGGTTACTTTAAATGAACAAGAATAGCTTTTTGAGTCCAAAATAAAACCATTTCTGGAATCGTAATATAAATTAACTCAGAATAATTATCTTGTTACTTTATAGAGTCTAAATTCATAGAAAGAAAATAGAACGGAATACTTCTGTTTTCCCACGTTATGAGAATGTGTTCCCTTATATATAATTGCTTCTTTTTTTTTTTTGTTACATATATTTAGATTGTCCGGTCATTTAATTTACGTACAAATCCACACTAACACGATCAGATATCTTGCAATATTAATAAAAAAAAAAACATTATTGTTGAGACTTGAACGTTCGCCAAGACTCAAATGGGGAACGTCGAATCGAGATTGAAAATTTGTTGAACCAAGAACCAAGATTAACTTGAGTATCAAAGCACAAGAAGAAAACAAGGGGATGCACAAAATAAAGAACAAAAAGTTTTATGAGTTAAGATTAATCGATATGATTGATCCTATGTATTTACCACAACCCGGAAGATTTCTCGAATTGAATAAGCGACACAAGCATTATACCTTGAAATGCCTTTTATAGGACTACTGTTACATAATTGGTTATTATCTTTCCAACCAACTAATCAAGTTAAACCAGCTCTAAATCGTTTTCTGGTTAACGATCGGTTGAACCAAACTTTAGTTTCGACTTCACCGTAAAACATGTTTTATAAAATTTATTATTTATATAATTCTAACATTAAAAGTTCAAACCATTATTAGACGAAGAAAATAAAATCAGTAATTCTTGTTATCTATAATGCTATTTCGCAAAGAACTTACATCTACAGATATTTTGATGAAACTCGAAACATATTACCTATAAAGGTAAAACCATGAAGCCAAACCATTAGAGATATTCCAAATAATTGTCTTATTTTATAGATAATGGAATATAGCAAGGATTAATTTGTTTTATTAAATGGTTTTGTTAATTACAAATGTAAACGATGGAGGGATTAATGGAAGGATTCTCCATGCATTATTAGCAGGACATATGGTACAATCCTTTGTCATATTCCAATTTTGTTCTCCATCTTATTTTATTGTTTTGTGTTTCTTTATAAATGATTATTATACACAAATTGATCATCTACACAAATGTCTCTCCCACGAAGGCACCAACGGGTTTCTGATCAATTGTGACACTTGGGAATATGTAGTAATTAATTCAGATAAAATCTCACAAAAACTTGGACAAGGTTACTTAACAAATGGAGGAATTGGAACATTGGTGACGACAAAAATTATCAAATAAAAGAGATGATCAATACACACTGTTTCTTTTTTTATTCTATTTTGTAAAATTTGGTAGCAAAACTCCAAAAATCAATAGAGAGAGTTATAAGTACAACAAGTTGCAACAATGGAGCCAATGCAGATGACAAGTGATGGTAGAAGAGTTGCATTCAAGAGATGGCCTCTTCCCAAGTATCCTCCCAATGTTATGGTTGCATCCGCCACAACCCGAGCCAACGTTCCAGCTTCCGTCGACAGCAGTCCTCCGTTGTATGTTCCTTTTGATAGCCTTGATGACATTACCCGCGATAACAATGATAGATTCACACCTAAAGAAACCGAAAAAAGCCGTTAGAAACCGGTAGTTGTTTTTAATCCAAAAAGAAAACAGAGTTTTGTTTGGTTATAATACCTTCGAGTACTTCAGCAGCGACAAACATAATGAGACCAGAGATTACGTATTGCGGTACAGTGTATGGAACAAACAAATTGAAACTGAAGAGAATCCCGAGGAAGGTGATGATCTCAGATGTTAAAAGGATTTGCCTGTCAGAGACACAAATTACAAGTCAGTCACCCAAAAAAACCATCAACGTTTTGGATTAAAGGGATTCAATCATTTGGGTTGGTTTGAGCTCGGGTTCGGAGATTACCTGTCTTCAAACATATTACTGATGTAACTTCCAACCAAAATGTTGACTGGTAGCACCGTGAGGCCAAGGCACGCCAGGAAGATGGCAACTGAGCTTGTTGACCAACTAAAGTAGTATGAAGTAATGACACTAGATTCCGACAGTAATATCTCCATCGCGTATTTGAGCATGAAGTAGATCAACAGTTGAACCTGACGACCAAAACCGCACAACAGAGCTTTCAGTGATATAAACTTTAAAATCTTCCGAGAATTCTTCTATGGTAATCAAGTCCATCAAAATCATGTATTTTTCTGGATGTTGACAAAAACTGATGATGATACCTTAACAGATGGAGTAAGGAGTCGGTATGCTTCTCTGAAAGAATTCGCGGGTTTGTGAGAATCTTCTTGAGATTCTTCACTTTCATCGCAGTCTTCTTCATCTTCTGGCTTGATTCCTGAAGTAATCAGCAACGGCTTTCGAAGACCTTCCTCGACTCTGCTACTTTCCACTCTATCTGTCACTGCATCAACCAAGAATCCAATCAAAACTCGTTAATAATTGTTATAATTTTAAAAGAACAGCTTTTACAATCAATAATCTACAAAAGCAGATTACTTGATGTTGTTTCATTTGGATTGGTTTTGCCTTCTTCGTCTGTGTCACGCAACGGCTCTCTGAATGAAATGCATAGCCATACCAAATAGAACAACCAAGCCACAGCCATAACCCACCCAGGCAACGTAGACTGGTTAAATGTAAACTTATAGAACTTGAATTTGATTTGGAGTAAACCGGCAAGCGCAGGACCACAAGCCATTCCAAGAGCACTAGCACTCACAAAACCTGCCGATGCCTGCATTCGGATTCTCAAAGGCACACAATCGCTGATATATCTCCGGTTCACAGCTCTTGCTGATCCCAACCTGCAAATATAAAGGGTTATAATCAGTTGAAGAAAAGATTTCCCCTTTTAAACGATTTCTAGGAAATTTTTTTAGCTTTTAACTTACCCACAACAGAGACGACCGAGTAAGAGAAGCGCTATGGAAT
Source organism: Erysimum cheiranthoides (assembly GCA_011420285.2). Classification (NCBI taxonomy): domain Eukaryota; kingdom Viridiplantae; phylum Streptophyta; class Magnoliopsida; order Brassicales; family Brassicaceae; genus Erysimum; species Erysimum cheiranthoides. Next base: position 20,718,134 of record CM022179.2, read on the forward strand.
TAGCATCATAAGCCATCGCATACATTAAGTTTCCAATAAAGAGCGCGATACTGCTAAACACAAGAGGCTTGAAGTAAGATTTGTTGGACCACGCGCTGAAATAAACCGATGAGAATACTTGAGCCACAGCCATAGATCCAATGACAACACCACAAACCGTTGCTGCAGCTCCAAGGCTCATTGAATAGTCATCCGCTGTAGGGACGATGATATAAGTGTTGACCATGTACAAAAATGTGTTTCCTAGATTCAGGAGTAATGAATTAAAATGGTAAGTCCGCTCATCGAGTGTATCCTCTGAAGGAGTCACCAAGTCATCTTGCATGATAAGAGCATGCTGTGCCAAGAAGTTGAGGAAATTTGTCGAGTGCGTTAACTTGTCCACCGCGGTTTTTATTGCCTCAACCACTGGATCCTACGAAGTTCAAGGAAATGATTAGGATTTATGAGAGCAAGATAGAGGAGTCTGATTTTAACTATTTGAAATGTAGTACCTGAAGCGGAAGAACGGGTTGGTCATAAATTGAATAAAAGCTTCCTTCGTTTTCTTGAAGCTCATGAAGATTGCGGGAAATTGCCCCAACAACAGCTCCAACACCCTATAAATTCCACACACAGAACATTTCAGATTCCTAAAAAAAAGACCTATAGATGAAACCAGTGAAAGAGTGGTAAGAAAAAATAATTTACCACATGCTTAAAGACTTGTTGAAGCTGAGAGTAAGGATGATTAGCACGGGTTTTCACGTAATAATCAGCGAATCTATAGCCAAACCGTTTGTCGAATTTCTTAAGTATCTTGCGCAGACCAATGGCGTTCAACTCAACGAATTTCAGAAGCTGAAGAAGGTCTCGTCCCACGTCTCTGTATGCTTCTCGTAGCTCGACAATTCTTGATATGTCAGGCTGCTCAAGTATAGCATCATGTGTTTCCCTCAATTTTTCTAATCGCCCTGCAAGCAACCCTTGTTGTTCCAACATGAAAAGGACAGTTGTCTCAATCTGCAAAACGATGAATCACTTCAATATCTCAAACAATTCGACATTATAAAGGAGTTAAACCAACATGAAAAGGACAGTTGTCTCAATCTGCAAAACGATGAATCACTTCAATATCTCGAACAATTCGACATTATAAAGGAGTTAAATCTGATCAAAAGAATTGTTAATTACATAAATGTCTCATCTAATAAACAGAAATGACAAACACCAACTGCGACTACTCATATATAACCATACTTGAACATGGAGATGCACGAACAATACCAATTCAGCGAGCGTAGTACTCAAACAAACTCATCTTAACAATTGTCTATAACATACCTGAGTATCGAGCATCCTTGAGAAATCTTTGAGAACATGGCGAGGATGTTGAGATCCGCCTTGGATTTGTTCAGCATATTGCTTCACTTTCTTTTTCATCAATTTGTAATTGATGTAATAGCTACAAGGGAATCATCAACAAAACTTCATTAGCAACCAAAAACAGAAGATAAACCAAAGATATTCAAGATGTAGCTAAAACCGAGATGTCATAAGCAAATGCATACCCTCTCCATTCTTCGATTTGTTTCTGCTGCAAGTACTTCCCAAAAGCCACCATCTTTTTATCGTATAAAGATGGGCGTAAGTTTAGATAAGAGCCTGAAAAGAATGTGGAAATTAGAACACCCTGAAACCACTTATATATAGATTTTGCTTTTTGTCAACTTGATGAAGTAAACAGAGAATGGGTTTGTGGCATACGGAAAATTAATTTAATACAAATACAAAATAATATTATCCAAAGTCAATAGCATTCAAGAAGAGTTTTTAAATCCCCAAAATGGAAAGAAGAGAAAAGAACATTTCCAAAAACATGATTGAGATTTCAATCAACCAATCCGCAACAACCCTTACCAAATGGAGCTAACGAAAATTTTATAAAACTCGATCTGATCATTACTCATAAAAACAGTTTCACATTGTCCAGTTACTACTCAGACAGTCACAAAGAGAGCTTAATAAACACTAAACAGAGAGACATAGCCACTAAGCCACAGAGCAGATTCAAGTGATTAACGCAAAACCCGATTTAGGAAATGAAAGAAAGAGTCAAAGTACAAAGCACAAGTAGACTCAAGCACGAAAAGAGCATCTAAAAGGAACAATACCTCAAATGGGTTGTGAACTGCAAAAGCATCCGATTAGTGCTCAAGCACAATACAAATTACAACTTCAGAAGCTAAATCAAGAAAATTTCCAAGCAACACTTTGTTTAAAAAAGATTTGTAAGAAAGTCAGCGGCTAAAATGGCTGGCTATCTCTACAAGCCATGTGCTTAGATGATATTACACATGTATCAATAATGTTTTACCTCAGTACTATCCTCGTTTCTGCTTCTGTTTCTTCTTGAATACAAGAAAGCTGATGATGTTTCCTTGAGATCTTCTTATACAGATGAAATCTCTGAAAATAGATTAAAATAGTAGAAAGAGATCAGAACACACGAGCTTAGCATTAAGGAAGGCCTACAATAACATAATAATAATAAAAATAGATCTTAGTGGAGTCAATGATAAAATGATTTTGTAAAGCAGCCAAAGTAGGCCAAATTGTTTTTGCCTGTTTTAAAGAAATTCTAAACCTTGCAGACATATGAAAAACGCCAAAATAGTTTTAAACTTTTTCTTAGAGTCCCATCAAACCCCTTAGATTCACTTTTTCAATTCAACTTTTTTCCTTGTCTTCTCTACTCATTTCAGCAAACCAAATGAGAAAGATGAATACCTAAAGAGAAAAACACACGATTTTGAGATTTAGATGACCATCAACCGAACAAAACCTGAAAAACAATAAATCTGGATCAAAAGGTCATTCCTTTATGTGTTGAATCAACGAAAAGGTCTGAGGAAATCAAATACCAAAAGATGGGATCAATCACAAACCCAGAAATCTTGGATCTTTATAAGACCCCAATTGCGAAGAAGATAAGAAACAAGAGAATCAAGAGAGAGTCTTGGACTAATTGATCATAAGTAGATCGCAGAATCTTATCACGAGTGAATGTGATCAATCTCGCATTTACTCAGCAGACTCAATCATTGAGAAAAAAAGAGGAAAATCAAATCATGGCTGCCGAAAATACTCAGATTTGTACGTTTTTATATTAAGGGGCTTTTATGTGATTATGTGAAACTTTCAGGGTGGAGTTTCCAATAAAAGACTTAAATTGTTGGGGTCAAAATGAAAATAAAGAATTTAACACGGCCGTTTATGGAAATACTTACTAATGTAACGTTATTCTGATATTACAAAGCATGTAATCCGAAATATTTCCCTATTTAAAAATAACCTAAAGTATAATTACATCTTTCTTGATTTTATGTGTATAATAAATAAAAAAAGGCATGGATTGTGTAAATGTGTCCGTTTTCGATTTGTCTTCATCTTATGAGTAAAATATGTCATGGACTTATATGTGTCCGTATTCAATTTGTAATGGTATTGTTATAAATTAAGAGGAGAAATAGAAAGCGACACAAATTAGTTTATTTTTTGTTAAGTAGCGACACAAATTTTAGTTGGAATATTTAATAATTTTTGCATTAATATAATGAGATTGTGGACAAAAATGTATCAAATATACCTTTGGACAAAACTTACCAAGAAGATATAGAAACTTTATATTCTATTGCTGGCCCATATATATTTAACTCACTTTTTGTGACCTACATAACAAAAAAAATTTGTCTTTGTTGCCTACAATATTCATAAATCGGTGGTCCTATCTCCCGCGTGAAAATTATTTTTTCATACTAGGACCAAAGTGATACTCGTTTATTCCTTAATTTTATCAGATATTAAAGACACGTATAGATAGACTGAATTTGATTACCTTGTGACATAGAAATTATACAATACACAATAGTACTTTGTAGATTTGCAATGTATAACACTACATGGTGACAAATAATTTAATTAGCTACTATTGATATATATATTATACATATATAATTAATCTAAAAACCTATTACTCACACACTTGATCAACCATAGAACCAAAAGTAGTTTCTTATTTATCATCTTTATTAGTATTTTCAACGAAATACTATACGTGTACATATGCATGGTGTCAGATTTTCTCCTGATATAATAGAAGTACATAAATGAATTATACTATTTAGGTAACCCAATAGTTAATATTGCATTCAAGAACCACCACTCACAATGTCAATCATTACGTGTTAACTAACTTTTATTGCCCTCACAATGAAATCTTATCTCTTGATTTGCTAAGGTTCTCTGATAGAGAAGAGAAGAAAATGCTTTAGCTAGTGGCATTGTGTGTTCACGCCATGTGTATGTATAGTCTTTGATCTAACTTTTCACCTTTAAGCTAAAGATAAACAAACAAAAAACTCATTTAATTCATTATATATATTTATATGGGTATGTTGTATGTATAACAACAAAAGCAAGTGCAGTTGTGGACCTGTGTAAGAAAAAGTATGAGTAAATTTTGACGTGGAACTCGATCTGTAGAAGCTAAAGGCGATATCTAGGATCTATATCATGATCATATATTGTTTGGTGATATGATATCCACTATTTTTTTTTAATATGTTAATCTATGTTACTATCTTATTATATAAAGTTGGGTTTTCGAAGTTAGCAACTCACGAGATCTTGACACATGTCGTATTCATTGATTCGAGATTTTGACACGTGTCAAAAATATTTGTTTTTAAAAATTTTAAATATATAAAAAGATAATTATGAGAAAATACTAAAATTTAAATAAATATAAAAATGTAAAAAGATAATGTTAAGAAAATTATAACTTAAATAATTTTAAAATATAAAAAGATAATGTTAAAAAAAATTAAATTTAAATATTTTTAAAAGTGTAAAAAGATAACTATGATATAGACACGTGTCATATTTATCGATATTTTGACACGTGTCAAAAATATTTGTTTTTAAAAAATTTAAATATATAAAAAGATAATTATGAAAAATATTAAAATTTAAATAAATTTAAAATTGTAAAAATATAATATTAAGAAAATTATAACTTAAATAATTTTTAAATATAAAAAGATAATGTTAAGAAAAATTTAAATTTAAATATTTTAAAAGTGTAAAGAAATAAATATAATTACTTATTATAGTTTTATGAGCGCATAGAGATGAATTTTTATATTTTCCAATAAGATACTTTGATAGGTTTTCGTATCAACTCATATAGGTTTATTGCGTTTTATAGAAGCTATCATCGTATGATAAGGTAAGTTTTGATCAAAACATAATTCTTTTGGTATTGATTTATATGTTTCAATAATTGGTTTTGAACTATTTTCTTAATTTTTAGTAGGTTGATATCCTATGATTTATTCATTAGATGAAGAAGTGATTTTTTTTTAACGTATAATATATTTAACTTTTGATATGATTATTTAGGGTTAGTGTATTAATGTTTTTGTGGATGCGAAGATTTAGAGACGTTTGATATGATTATTGTGTGATAATAGTGGTTTTGATCCAAATGTGACATTTTCGTATGGTTCTACACGTTTTGATAAGGTACGAATTCTTTTGTCAATGTTCAGGAGGTTGATGCGTAAAGATTGATTTCATTGGATAAATATATGAAAATAATTACTAAATAAATAGAAAACTTAAATTAAGTAATTTATAAATATTTTACAGAATATCTTATTTTGTTTTTTTATACGGGTTATAAAAGTTTTAGTTATAAAGCCGCATATACGCGGATCCTAAGTTTTTTTTCTCTTACACGGGTTATAATTTATATGAAAATAATTACAATTTTAATACTTCAAAATTTTAAAAATTAAATTGGTTAATTTGTAAAAAAATTTACAAAACTTTAGATTTTATTTTTATACGGGTTATAAAATTTTAATTTTAAACCCGCGTATACGCGGGTCCTAATCTAGTAAGTCTATAAAGATTTAGAGATATAGAATTTTTTTTTAATATGTTAATTTAAAATAATAAGGAAAATGAAGAACAGATGGAAACAAACTGAATCTAAAGCAAAAGACACAGCAATTTAAATCTGAAAGCTAGCACAATCTCCACTCCTACAACTCAAACGACTAGGTCGAGTTTTGGTTGATTTTTTATTACTTTACTAACACAATAAATAGAGAAAATGATTAGGAAATATTACATATTGTTGTCTGATTACTTCTTGTCATATACTATGGCTACAGTATCAAAATTAAATAAACTGGTCACAATCGTCAATTAAAAAAAAAGTAGAATTATATTAGCCACATGAAAAAAAAAAGAAGAAAATTAATTGTGGTTTGAGACAAAGAGGAAAAAACATGGGCACGTGGAGTTTATTCAAAAGTGAACGAATACAGTAAAACCTCTATAAATTAATAACGTTGAGACCGTGAAATTTTATTAATTTATAGAGGTTTTAATTTATCGATAAATTAATAATTATTAATTTATAGAGAGATTTGTCTTATTTCATAAATTTTTTTAAAAAATTACTTAAAAAGTTAAGTTTTTTTTGTTATAATCAATAGTCTTCTCAAATCAATTACAAATAAGGTAATAGTTATCATGTCTAACCAATAACATCAAAAGTTTTTGATGCATTGAAAATATTATAAAAGAATTTTAACAAAAATTAATGCAAATTCAAGAAAAAACAGACAACACATGAGTCATATTTTACTAAATATTTTCATATATAACATGTTTATAAATATATTTTGATATATTTATAAAATTATTAATTTATAATGTTAATGGGACCATACATTTACATAGGATTTTCTAAAAAATTATTATCTTATTATTTTATCGAATTATGTCAAAATTTACACTGATACCAACTCGGGACCGGAGAAATTTATTAATTTATCGAATATTAATTTATAGAGGTTCTACTGTATTACTTTTCAACAAATATTTAACAACAAAAAAAACACGTGTGTTAAGTGTTAACTTTACATTATGATTTAAAAGAAAGAATAAATTTTGGACGAATGTCTCGTGAAGAAACAATTAAAAAAAAAAAAAAAAAAACCTGTTTTAGAGATCATAACCAATTGCATGAAACCCGATCTTAAACAAGAAAGATCAGAGCATAACCGAGAAATAAACGTAGCGGTTAAGATATTATACCGAATTTTAGGTGTCAGAACCGATTTTAACCAGAAAAACAGAGCAGAACTTTTTTTTTTTTTTTTTTTTGGGCAAATACAGAGCAGAACTAAGCTTCACTTCTCATGAGGAAAACCGAAGATGAAAAGCATGAAAACTTATCTAAACCGGGTAAAGATAGAGCAGAAACATAACCGGACATTTCATAGTTAAACCGGAAATATCTTGGTTTACAAACGGAAACAGAAACAGAACAGAAGCCTCCTTTGCCAGCTTCTCGTTGCTGCTTCCACTAAGTAATTAACCTTTAAGCCTTTAGGTTCAAGGCAAAGGTATCACATAGTAAAAGGAGCAAAAAGAAGCTTCGAGCAAAGCTAAAAGGCTTTTCCCCTATATCTATCTAATCACTCACTTTTCTAAACAGAAATTACACACACAGTTTCCTACATTGTTCGAATTTATATCGACAACAGACCGGTCTTTTTTTCCGCGGTTTTCCTGAGTTTTCTTAGAGAGTACCGGACTGGACCTTACCATTTTTAAGATACTTTGACTTGTAGAAGTTAATTCTCTTTGGTGCAATGATCTCTGTTGCTCCCAAGACACACTTGTGGTACGAAAAGTCTTCCGTTGTCTCGTCGATTCTTACAACCTCAAAGCAACGGGAATTTCCGTGCTTCGAATTAGCGACCTGTAAAAGAAACCGGGTCAGGATCTTTTATGTTTTTAAGGATTCTGAAACATAGGAGTTTTCTTTATATGATTTACCCGGATTCCTTGGACGCCTGGTCCAATTTTCTCAGCTCGGTTGGGGTGGAAGTACAGTACCATCATGACAAAGTTCTCGTCCTTGTCACTCAAGGGAGCATTGATCTCGTAACTAACAAATATAACGCAGGTTATAGTTTGCAGCATTCAAAAGGAAGAATCTTTACTGTTCTTTGAACAGAGAGAGGTTGTTTTTTGCCTTACCTGTTGAGAATGCTTTTCAGTGACCGGGAAAGTTTCTCGATGTGGTCCCATGTTAACATCTTTAGCAGTGACTTAGAAATCCCTTTCCCATCGAGTGCCTTGACAGCTTTCAGGAATGCGGTATCAAACAAGTGGAATGGCTGGACCGTGAATTTGTCTGATTTGGGCGCAGCGTTTGTTGCACGCATCATCCTTGCCTTTGGGAGCATCGGAGTACTACTCAGAAGGTCATAAACATTTACCGGTGTAGTAAACCCGTGAACCTGATGCACACGCTAATTAGACCACTGAAGTTGTGATCGAAACGGATTAAAAATGTAAAGTTATTTACCTTTGGCGAAATGATGATATCGAACTGATCTCCAGTTCCAGAACAAGGAACTTTTCCCCAAGCTAATGCGTCCATAGATCCTTGCAGCTCGTCTCTTACACCTTCCTTAGCAGCTTTGAGGAAGCATTGACTTGGGCTCTGTTGAGATTAAGCAAGCACTAAGTAACAGATCAAATCCTATCTAAGCTTGGTAAAACCAAAAAATTAAAAAATGGGACGTTAACTTGGGATTTAGTAACATACCGAGAAGCACGCTTGAGTAAAAACTGCAGGAGTAGACTCTACCTGTCTTTGTTTACTCCAACCTTTTGCGTTTAATGCCACAAATTCTCCGGTAACAGAGAGAGAGTCAGCTACAAGAAGCAGATGTTCTCGTAGTATCGTCTTACCGGTATCTGACACCGCGGACTCCAGACTCTGCGGTCAGAAAAAAGTCATAATCTTTAGAAGCTGCGAGACCAAGAAAATGAAGAAATTGTAAAAAGAAACTGATACTGACTGCTATGAAAATGCTCCGTCCAGCGTCTATTCCATAAACTGAGCAGCATTGCCGGATATTATCAGGATGGCTTCGGCTCCAGTCGATCATATCCATAATGGGAAGACAGGTTTCTAAGAGAGCGCTCCAACAGTTTCTTTTTTTTCCCCGATCTCCGTACATTGTAACCCTCAAGTAAAGCTCACCCGCCAAATGATTCCCGTTACTTTTTGGCGCTTTTGGTCGGTCGGTCCATAAGATATCCACTTTTTTAATCTCTTGGTAACCTTCAAACACAGATGATAGAACTCACATAAGAAAGATATTAACAAAAGAAGAACAGATCAGCTCGCTCGTTATCCGGTTTTACCTTTGACAGGAGAGACAAGAAGAAAAGGGATTAAAACGAGACGAATAGCATCCAGTTCCAAAGAAGAGTGCTTTGAAGCTTCGACTACAGTAACCGTGATGCAAAAGCCATCATCTTTCATTGCCTTAGCGTCTGTTGAGCAATGGTTTCTAATCCACAACACATAAATGTATAACAAATCAGTTTTGAATAAAAACAGAAAAAAGCGCCAAATAAACAAATTCGAGGATGTTCTTACGTGCTTCGTATGTCTAAATCAACTAGATCAAGCTTCAGATCTTTCTTCCTGCTACAATACTGCTCGTATAATGAAGAGACAACGGATTCCGCATTCAGTTGTTTCCGCTTCAGTACTTTCTGTAAAATTAAAGAAGAGGTTCATTAGAATCTGTTTGTATATATATATCCATGGGTTTGTATGTGTATAAAAGTTTGTACCTCGGAGATATGAAAGTGGCATACCCACGGGCTTAAAGGTACCTTCGTGTCAGTACTCGGAGAGAATCTATTAACCAAGAAGACAATAAACATTTGTTAAGGGAAGCCATTAACAAAAAAGATATATAAAGAAGATAAAGTTACCAACATTATCATCGATGTCGAAACGATCTCTGAGAAACAAAGTTTCTCCAAGTGGTTCTTGATTTCTAGTGACCCGTACTCGAACCCGTGTTTTTTCTTAGAAAGGGTTTCAGACAAATACAGTGACATTGTCTGTTCTCGTTGACCTTTCTTTGATCCACACTCCAAGACATTCTATAGAAAGAGATAAAATCAAGTTAGACAAATGCAAAAGATAATGTGAATATGATTAAACTAATCAAGAAGTAAAGGAGAAGAAAAACCTTAAGATTCAGAAGCGGCGACGTTTCAAGAAGGCTGATTGGCTGGTCGAGCGCGCTGTAAGCTGCCTCCGATAAGGCACAAGCAGAATGTGACCCGACTGCTTCACCGGTTATATCTTCGATAGGATTATCAGTCTCATACTTAAATTGTACTAAATGGTTCCCGAAAGAATTTCTCACCGTCCCGTCATAAGCAGCGTATATGTCCCGCATAAAGAACATTAATCTTCTGCTCAGTGTCCCGGGGAGATCAGCATTACCGCTGAAAGAGCTGTCACGACTTATAACGGAGTGAACAAAAGATTCCAACGGATTCAGACCCGTTAGAAATGAGTTCTCAATGACTCCATAAGGAACATATGACTCAGTAACGGTTTTGTCGTCTCCCTTTGCGCCACGAAGTGGACTGTTCGGGTCGTTCCAAGCAGCACAAGTCAGCTCGCGCGGAAACCCAAAGGACAAAGCAACTGCCGAATTCTGCAGACCGATACACATGCTGTGTTGAAGCAGCTTCCCGATATTCCCTTTGCTACCGGCTTTCGACATGATCAAAAAAGAATTGGATTTATCGCCATACCTATATGCCAGTGCCTGAACATCTCTATAAGCATCCTTGAAAGCGCTAACTGCAATTGTACTTAATGAAGCGGATTTTTGTCTCTCATAGCAGAACCGGGCCAAATCCGCAGCTGAATCCTTTTCTTCCTCCTCCCCATTAACTGCAAGGAAATCTCTCCAAGATTCAACCATTAGCTGTTGCTTGTTGCAGACTTGCTCAGCTTCCCGCAATCCGTATGATATCTCTTCAGTCAAGTTTGTCCGAGACTGCGGATCAGAGGAAAGGTACAAATCCGCCAAGGACACACTCAATCCGCGCATCAGCAACCACTGGGAGAGCATTTCTTGAGCGGAATAGATGATATCAAGAACTTTCCCTTTATCGTGTTTGAGCAATCCCTGGATGAAGTTCCCTTCTCCATCCCGGAGCCAAGCAGATCCTTCAGAGGAAGACATAATCTCTCCATTACTCACAACCACATCATCCAGAGGGTAAGTGTAGTCAAACCCGGGAGGAAACAGCATCCCGAAAAGCTGCATTCCCGTCCATTGAGGCTCAGTGCTGGAAGGAGAAGCTTGGATAATCGCAGGCGGAGGAAGCTGAAACGGGCTGTACATTTGAAGCTGCTGCATCTGAGCTCGATTCAGATAACAGTTTTTCTCGACATTAACCAGATAAGCTGCCGTCAAGCTATCCTGTCCTAATGAAAGCAAATTCAAACCATTCTGTTTGTTAACAAGCTGCTTATCCAAAGCCACAAGCTCATCGAGCTCGACCTTTGCTTGAATCGACTGAGGAACGTAACCGTGAAGACAATCTCCATCAAAATCACCACGAAATGGCAAACAGCAGATCGGATTCAAGGAGACAACAGAATCCGTCGGGAGGACTTTAACCGACATTGCAATAAGTGAATGCTGATGAATTGAAGGCGGTCTATTTATCAGCACGGTGTCTCCATCCATTAAATTCCGTAAAATTTTGTCTCCGAATTGGAGTTCGGATTGGAGGTCACTTACTCGAATAGCTACCAGTCTATCTCCCCGTCTCACATGCACCTCTTCATTATCGAACAGTTTGGGGACATAGGAAGTGACAAGCCGTTCTTTGTTCCACTTGTTAACATTCTCTGATACTTGAAGCCTTCTTGCGATCCTCTCGGGTATGCCGATCTCGTGAAGCTTCAAGGACGGATCACCAACAACTACTGTCCGGAATGTATGATCGCTTCTTTTGCCGAGCAGCACGTCTTTCATGAACCTTAGACCGCACAATTTCGGAGTATCTGACTTCTTCTGGTATGGATTAGCGGAATCTTGACTCGAAGACACATTTTCCGAAAAGAGCTGCGCGGGAAAACAAGAAATTAGTTATCTTCACAGATGAACAGAAACAAAAGTTTAATCTATCAGAGACTAGTGCTTACTCTGGAATATTGCATGCATTCAATCACATGAGAACTCAGTTCAAGCAGGTTTCCATGGGGATTAAGTAATTTCCGGTAGATACGAGTCCGTTCATCCTAAAATAATTGTAACAAAAACCCGAAAAAGATAAGAAAATAAACATTGTATATGACACAAGTTACATAAACAAGCTTTTTAACTTACAAATACTAGTCTAGCTCCGTTGAATTGATGGACCATTTCGGTTACACGGTAACCGTTTGGTGTAACAGGAAAAGATAACACACTGAGAGAGTCGAACATGGGAATATCCTTCTTGATGAGCCTGTGATCAATCCCATATAACAGAGCATAAACCTGCAAGAAAAGTGAAAATTTCAGAAAAAACTATAAAGTAAGAAAATTAATCTAGTCTTTTCATCCTTCTATACCTACCTGTGCATGTGTTAGAATACGCCTTGTCGGTTTCAAACAGCTCTCGTCGATATTGGTGTCCTTAGGCAAAAAACTCCAATAGTCAGGAGGCAATGCTAGGACTCCCCGTTTCTTCAGCTTCACAAGACTCTCTTCGTTTACTTCAACAACGATTCCTGATCTTCTAAAGACTTCTTTAGTGGTTACCCTAAACTTCATTGAAGGGTAACCGGTATTCGACTGAAAGATAAAACAATAACAGAAAATTAGTGAAAGAACAAAGATTAAAATCAGAAACTTAGTTACAAAATCAAACTCTTACAGTGCAATATCGACATCTCTCTGGCTGGTCTCCGGTAATCTGTAACAAGCAAAGGCAGCATTAGTATAGGTAGTTCCAAAAACACAAAGCCAACACATGGAAGGATTTGGAAAAGCTCTTGAACCTGAAACTGCTTTTTCCGAATGTATTTACAGCCCGGGCAGATTTTGTTTAACAGCGCAGCTATCTCCTTGAGGAAATACGGGTTTATTATCGCATACTTGAATTTTATAATCCCGAAATGCCCTAAACAAAAAGAAGAGAAGCAAAGATTAATCATAAATAAGCTTCAAAGATGCAACAATATCGCTAAAACCGGATTCTTTTTTATACCTTCGCAAAGTTTTCGATCTTTGCTGCCACAGGTTCTGCAAATAGACTCCGGATTTGGTAGCCCAAACTTAGGATCAGTCACCTGATTTGATGCTTCAACTTCCATGCAAGACATTTTCTCCTATAACAATGTATCATTACATTAAATATTTTGTTCAATCTACTCACAAACAAATTAGGAAGATTAATTCAGGACAGCACTTACTCGATCTTCGTTACTCGAGATTCTAAAACCTATCGACGTTAGAGTAGCGATGGGAACCTGAAGCTCCCCACAATTGTCATCCATGGTTTAGAGTTTACCTACAAGAAGAAAAACCAATCAAAAGGCCAACTTCTAGTGATCAAACACAATGTGCAGCATACGAAACTAAAACCAATCTTTAGCATATCATCAACCAGGCAGACAAAACCAAAACAACTCTGATCAATATTGACAGCTGAGAAACAGACAAGTTTTGGTATTGGACAAATTTGTAAGCACAAACTGTCTCTGTGACTGGCCTACTAAAAACATGTTGTAAAAAAAAGAAGCGGAGATTCGAAACTGAATTACAGATAGAATCTAGCATGAACACATAAAAAAGATTAAACATGTTCAGACAAAGGAGACTCTATCACAAAATTATTTGCAGAACACACAAAATGGTTCAAACTTTGAACACACATTATTGAGAATTTACACTTACTTTGTAACTTAAAACATCTTATCGTATTCACTGACTGAATAACAAAGAGAATCTACCACAAACCCAGAAAATCAAAAACATATACAGATAAAGGAGATTCTATTCCATATCCAAACCTCAGCAAAAACCTATAGGTACAACTTTGAACAAACATTATTAAATTTTCATACTTTTGAGTTTTGAACCTTAAACTCACTAAAAACAGAGCTAAAAATCTACTGATAGATAGTGTGTCGCCAGCTACAAGTTATTGGTAACAAAGTTACCTTAAAAGAAGAGAAATCACCAAAAGGATCAGTTTTTATATGCAACCTCTAGTGACCAATCCAATGTGCAGAATATGAAACAAAAACCAATTTTTATATGTAACCTCTAGTGATCAATCCAATGTGCTAAATATGAAACAAAAACCAATCTTTTAGCATTTCAATGACTAGACCAAAAACCAAAGCAACTCTCTCTGATCAAATATTGACCACTGAGAAACAGACAACTTTTGTTAATGGACAAAAGTGTAACCACAATCTAGCTCTGAGACTGGCCTATCAAAAACAAGTTGGATAAAAAAAAGGGAGATTCGAAATTGAATTACTGATAGAATCTAGCATGAACCCAAAAAAAGAGAAAACATGTTCAGACGAAGAAGATTCTAACCCAAACCTGAGAAAAAAAAAAAAAAAAATTGCAGAACACACACACACACAAAAAGGTTCAAACTTTAAACACACATTATACATGAATTTTAAAAAAAGAAAGGACGAAAACCCTTTTTCCAAATTTCTTCTAAAGCCTCACAAAAACCCTTACTTCAAAAACATTAGCCGCCTTAAGACGATCAAAACGAACGAAATCGATTTCTTGTAAGAACATGCATAAACAAGAAAAAAGAACTTAAATTATCACAATCATCGAAAGTAAACAAAGTTCATGAAAACAAACTCGAATTTCACAAACTACGATCGATCAAAAGAAAGAAAAGAAAAACGTGAAAAGTAATCAGAGAGCGTGATCAATCAAAAAAAAAAAACCCAAATTGTTTGAAAGAGAAAAGAAAAATTACCGAAAAAGGTAAAAAACGAAAGCAAACCTCAGAAGAGAATTGAGAGAGAGCAATGTAGTTACTTACTGGTTTTGTAGAACAGAGAATCTCACTTCGAATGATCCAATTAAAACAGTGCACCTCTGATTCTTGGCTCCGGTTTATGATTCCTACGGAGAAGAAGAAACTCTAACAAGAGAACCAAAAAGAAAAAAAAAAGAAAAAGACTCTAAAAGGAGAGAAACAAAAAAAAATCGAAATCGGAGGCCTTTGTGAAGCCGCCGTTTGTATTCCCAAAGGAAACGGGAAAAAGCAGAGAAAACGAAAAAAACTCTTCCGAAGTCCAATGAGACTTTGGAATGTGAGAAGGGAAAAAAAAAAAAGAAGACGATGATACGAAATACCGAAACTACCCCTTGACCTGTACTTCTATTTACCATACTTTTACAGTACTTTACCTTTTGGATATTTCTTTAACTTCCTCGGTTGTTTATTATTTAATTTTTTTTTTTTCTGTTTCTGCGAATTGCCTTTTTTGTATAAACTCTGAAACTGGGAAGAAAAGAAAAAGCTGAAAAATCCTTCCTCAAATATATTTTATTAGCTGTATTAGTTTTTTAAGTTTGGGACTAGTTTTCTAAAACTATTGTTGTGTTTAAACTCATGTCAAAAAAATATATATAATTAAATTTCCAATTTGGCTAAAATACCATTAGTTGTTTTTAGCTCTGCTTTAGTTGATAGTTGTAAAAATGCATCCAAATCTTATGTAAATATTTTAGGTGTTACTTTTTTAATGTTTTTTTTAAAATGTTTTAGATAATTTTTCTAGTTAACAGTAATGTCTAAATTTATGGGCTTATACAATGTATCAAGAGAATTTTATATACTTAGAAACAACATAACAACTTCTCGAAATGCATTTAAAATCACTAAATTTTTCAAAATCCTTATATACCCAAATCGATCATAGTTCTGATTTTATTATATAAACTTTAGTTGAATTTTTAAAGATTGTTTGTAGTCTTTAAAATCATTTAAAATATTATAAATTTCAAGATTATTTTTTCACTTTTAGACCTCGTGCATAAAGATAAGTTTAGTATATGATCTAAAATTATTTAAAATTAATAAGATTTATGAATTTTATTTTTTTATTTTTAAAATTTGTGTCAGTGTATCCATAATATATAAATTAAATATTTATTTATATAACGTCCGTGTTATAAATCCGTTAATTTCGTTAATGAACACCTACCGACAAAAGATAAATTCGGTATATGATTTTAAAATTATTTCAAATTTATAAGATTCTATGAATCTTATTTTTGGAATTTGTGTCAGAGTATCGAGAATATATAAAATTAAATGTTTATTCTTGTAACGTTCGTGTTATAAATCCGTTATTTTCGTTAATGAACACCTACCGACAAAAGATAAATTCAGTATATGATCTTAAAATTATTTAAAATTTATAAGATTTTATGAATCTTATTTTCAAAATTTGTGTCAGTGTCTCAAGATTATATAAAATTAAATATTTAAGTATGTAACGTTCATGTTATAAATCCGTTATTTTCGTTAACTAACACCAACGAATAATTTTAAGATCATATACCGACAAAAGATAAATTCGGTATATAATCTTAAAATTATTTAAAATTTATAAGATTTTATGAATTTTATTTTCAAAATTTGTGTCACTGTCTCGAGATTATATAAAATTAAATATTTATGTATGTAACGTTCATGTTATAAATCCGTTATTTTCGTTAACTAACACCAACGAACAAAAGATAAATCCGATATATGATCTTACAATTATTTAAAATTTATAAGATTCTATTAATCTTATTTTTGAAATTTGTGCCAGAATATCGAAAATATATGAAAATATATATCTTTTTATGTAATTTAATGAACAAACCTACCTACCTTAAATTTTATCGGTTAGTTGTTAAAATAATTTATTATATAATTATAAATGAAGAGCATATGCACAAATAATGCTTAGTATAATTAGACATAAATGTTTCAGTAAATTTTTCTTATCAAAATAGTAAGAACATGGTTTAAAAACTAACAGTATACTGCTTAGTTTATTATGACAAATAAATTAATTAGTTAAAAAATATAGTATTATAGAACAAAGTCCATTATAGTTTGACAACTTGATGACCCATTCTCCGGGCCCACCTCCCTGACTGGACTACTAATAAATATAATAAATTTTCTTCACCTATAAAATCCATATTTAACGCCAGTTCCTGCACTTAGCAGTATTCCTTTTCAATTTTATTTTAAAGCATGAATTTGTTGAATAAATTGTACTAATACCACCAATAAATAAGTTCACAATTTGAAACGAGGTTTATTCTCCTGAAGTCTTCAAGAATCGTACCAAAGGCAGAAGCAAAGTGTGACGACAGCAGTCAAACGGGGGCACAACTGTAAACTCATCAATTCTATTTCTTCTCTTTTTATAAAAAAACTCATAAATATTTGTGAGAAAATATTACTATTATTCTTAACCTCATAATTATGCGTTTTGTTTGTTTGCATTTAGAGTTGCATGCATTAAAACGTTTTGTTTACGTTACAAATAGTTAAAGCTAATTGGATATATAATACAATTTTTTTGTCATCTACCATTCATGCACAAATAGACGAATTCCAGTCTTCTGGTCTTCTGGATTTTGGATCTTATATAATTATAAGACGGTGACTACAATAGAAGAAACTATGAAACTATAAACTCTAGTTCTCATGCATGTAGTTATAAAATTTTAAAATATGAATATGGTTTATGCATTTGAAACAATGTCACCATTGGTTAAAATACAAGAAATCATCGCTTTACCACTCATATTTAAATTTAGATTTCACTTATAATTGGCTTTGATTGAACTGAATTAAAAAATTGAATTGAAACCAACTTTAACGAGCAAAATCGGAATATTACCAAGAAAAAATTGATTTCAACATATACTTAAAGAATTTCAAACGGGATAACTCAGAAAACCAAAATTGTCATACAATAATCAAACCAGAAAAAAATTCGAATATCTACCTAAAAGGAACAAGTAGTAAACACAAACAATTCAATCTTGAATTCATTCATATCTTAATTGAGAAAAGTCACAAAACAAATTAAGATGCGTAATTTCTACGCTCGTTTCTATCTTTTTTGCATTGGAACATGATCAACCATTGAATCGACAATAGGTATACATATTCGTTATTTTATATTCTTTTATTCCATTACTTTTTTCCTAATTTGTCAACTTCTAAGGTACATTTATAAATTCGAAATTTCAAGCAATATACAATTCGATAAGACGGATTCATTTACAGTTTGGTGTTATTAGATAACTGATTTTGGAATGAAAAAAACAGTATAAACTTATATTGGTCAATTTACAAAGTACATTTTTAAACCGAGATAGAAAAGTATAGCTAAGTATGTAAATTATAAGTTTTTTTTAGCAGTGTATTGTACTATTGTGGAAGAAAAAAAAAAACACCAAGGGTCTGCTTTTGTAAAAGCAACCTATAATTTCCCACTAGAATCTCATGTTCTGAGATGTTGCAGTACTTTCTTATTTTCAGTCTCAATTTCTTTTTTTCTTTTTATTCCAACTTGTAAGATTAAGATTCTGGTTTCACTATAAAATGATTTTTCGTATCTGTTTCTGCCTCACTGTGTATATTGTTCCCTAATCCCTATTATAATATTCACATCGATAAGGACATCGTTTTTGTAACGTATTTTAAAAAACAGACTTGTTCA
The DNA here is from genome assembly GCA_011420285.2 of Erysimum cheiranthoides. NCBI lineage: Eukaryota > Viridiplantae > Streptophyta > Magnoliopsida > Brassicales > Brassicaceae > Erysimum > Erysimum cheiranthoides. Next base: position 20,736,813 of record CM022179.2, read on the forward strand.
CAGTTAAATAATGGAAACAACTTACAACTGCAGATATGGATCGAATGTTTCCACATTGCTAAGAAATCTACATTTGCGGGACACCAAAAAATGTTTGTGTCAAAGAACAAAATTAAAGTAACCAAAGAGATAATGGTCTAGTGATACTGTGGTAATAAAGAATGAAGTTGGTTTCCTTGTGTCAATAGACTCGTAGGTTTAATTTTTTAATTTGGTATGATTCAGTATAAAATTAGGGTTTATTGTTTTTACTTCGGTTTATCGTTCGTTTAGGACGAACCAAACTGAACCAAAATCAATAATCGATTGCCTACATAATTGTTGTCGATCGTCTATGCTCTTATAACCAAAACCGATCCAAAAACTGAAAATTTTGGTTTGGATTGGTTCAAAAATTTTGGTTTGGTTAAAAATCCAATTTTTATTAAAAACTATGAAATGTTTGAAATATAAATGACAGGTTGAAAACAAAAATTTCATAAGTTACAAATAAAATGTTATAAATATTTCATCTATTTCTGAAAGGTTTATTTTTGAGTTTTCAATACATATTAAAAATACTAGTAATAAATAACTACTTTTAAGTACAAATCACTTTTATTTTAGTTTTTTTAACCAACTGAGAATGTTATGTCACACATTACCCATATTAACATCCCTAGTTATGTGTCTTGGTTTTATAATGTGTTTAGTTGATTCCTAATTTGACTTAAACATTTTCTCCCAAAATATTTGCAATTAATTAGTCTTGTAAAGGAAAAATACATTAGCTAATTAATTTTGTAAACACAATTGCATTTAAAAATTTAAAAAATTAATTAGAATTTAAAAAATTAATCTATAAAAAAACAAAAACAACATTTAAAAAATCAATCTTTTAAAAAGGAGAAGGGAAACTTTATAGGTAAGAGAGAAAGAGAGAAAAATATACAAGAGTTGTCTCATCACTTAATGAAAGAGATAAATACGAACGAGTTGGCCGTCACTCAATCACTTTTAATCACCTTTAATTTTAAATTTCATTAAGGGTAAAAAAATAATTTACTCTAAATATAACCTTACTTTAATATAAATTAGAGTTTAATAACTAATCTTTCTTTCTTCTTTTTTTTAAAAAAAATTGTTTAATAACTAATATTATGCTGGGTTTTAAATTATGTGAGTAGAGGTAAAAAAATACAGTAATATATTGTTTCTCAAGATTAAAAAATGCCATCATTAGTGGTTCTCAGCTATGTTAAGCTCATCGTGTCCAATGTCTCCATAATGATTTTATAGTGTGACCGGATAACCATTTCAGAATAACTTTGTTTTACTATGTTCAGCTAAATATAACCGTACTTTGAGATATTAGAAATTAACAATTAATTCACCTTTCTTATTGTCGAGTCAACTAAACAAATACAAGAGAAAAACTTTATTGACGAGCTAAATATTTTTTCAATACAGGTGACGTCAAAAGAAAGGTGAACCTGAAACGTCTATAACGTATGTAACAAGTGTTTCAAAAACAACAAAAAAGTGTTTGTAGCCAATCCTTTGATAAAACAATCGGGTCGTGCCCTTGGCAATAAAGGATTGCTTTTACGGTTTTACCAAATCGCCGCACAAGAAAAGGAACTTGGCTTTAATAGTTGGTCCGCCGATGTAAGAATGAATAATTAAAGAAGTTTATTCACTAATTAAAAAGATTTATTATAGTATTACTTGAAAGAAAAAAACTACAAACTAATATATATATATATATATATAGAAATATATATATGAATATATATATTTTTCTAAGTATGATTATTTTTATAGTTGGCAATACGAATTGCGTATAAGCATAATTGGATCTATTTTGAACTATTTTACTGGGTCCGGTTTGATCTAGTTAGTCACGACGTGGTTGCGTGAAGGAAAAAGAATTACATTGTCACAAGTCTTTGCATATAAAACATCTTAATAAAAGGCAAAACAATAAAGTTTTTTTTTTTTTTTTTAAACAGTAAAGTTTGTATGCATGGAAAGCTATTAATTAAAAAGTCGCTTTATAGGGATAAGCTTTCTGCAAATGGTTTTTTTTTCGTGAATGTTATATTTAATAAAAAGCTCTTCTAGCAAAAAAAACACATTATATATATATGATTTGACTGCATGATCAAAGTAGAAAAACTCTGTTTTTTTTTTTCATACTGATATGAAGAGTTTGCGTTTCTTTCTGAAATTTTGATTTTATTTTTTCAATAAGAGATACATATTTTTGTGTCAGCATCAGTACACTGGTCAACAAAATATAGACAATTTTTTTGACTGTTACAAACTTACAACAAATTTATTGTTTATTTTAATCTCTTATTTCGGGTTTGCCATTTTATTTATCTAAAGTAAACATTGAATTGTCCAACACAGCACAGGAAAGCTGAAAATAGCAAACAAACAATCAGAAAGTTACCGATGGAAGAAACAGAGATGGAGAATACATATTTTCTCAGTAATTAAGAAACCAAAACAAGAAAAAGACAAAAATCCCAGTCTTCTTGAGAAAAATTCAACCAGTCTTCTAAAGTTATGGGCCTTTAAATTTTGAAGTTGTACTGTCGATACTGGAGATCGAGATTGCTTTTTTTGGTCACAAATGTTGTGTAAGGCTTTGTGTATTTGATAACTCATAGGATTTTAGATTCAACATTCATTTGGGCCTCTTTCAAAACATATAATGTGAATTTCTCCTCGACTTTTCAAATGAATTTGGTTTGTGAGTTCTTAAATGTTGCTCGTTTTTGTTAATCTATCATATTAAGGTTCACGAGTGAACAATCTTTTTTTTTTCACAAAGGCTAGTTTTGTGGGTCACTGTTTGAATATTATAGTTACCAAATTACCAAATTAAATGGCAAAATATTATAGTTTAATCTTTTGATATCAATACTTTAGATGCTTCACACATTACACACTAATGATACATTTTGGTAATACCTAGGAAACTAGGTGAACCAAAATAAAACACATTTGACAAAGGCTGGACCTATCATATCTAAGCCCATCATTACGCCCATTTATTATGCAAATATACAAAAATGCCAAGCAAAACCATTACAAGGCTTGCCTCACAAAAAAAAAAACAGAAAAAAAATACACTACAACACCAAGAGATTCTAAGAATCTTTTGCACAAAATTATTACAGTACATCTTAGAACCTTCTACCTCGCACAGAGGATCTTAAATCCCGGGAAAATCTAACTGACTTATAACATAAATAACTTACTTGCCACACAAACATAAATACTACAGTAGTAACTTTTTGTTTTATTTTTGAAAATTAGCATAAGGCCCTAATTAAATACAAACTTTTTTTTTTTTTTTTGGTTTTAAATACTAACTTACTTACCACACATACATACATAGATACACACACGTATCGAAAAATACGTATTTTAGTAACTCCAAAGTGACAAGTCTTCGTAACACATTTCTTCTTCCACGTACACACTCGTATTCATATCATCGTACGATCTTGGCGGCGACATCAACGGCTCCTCCGCAAGCCTCATCATCATTCCGGCGACTCCTTCATCCGACGTGGCAAACTCACTGGCTGAGGGTAAAACCGTAATTCCGGTACTAAACTCCGGCGGCCTGAAAATCTCCGCTGCTTCGGCCGCCGTGCGCCTGATTGTGTCCGGATCGGTTGATTCCGGCACCGGCAATCGCCAAGCGGAATCGGAAAAATTCAAACACGCGGATCTCCCGCGCAAAGCAAGAACCGCCACGTCGTGAGCACGTGCCGCCATCTCCGCCGTTGGATAAGTTCCGAGCCAGACTCGGCGCTGATGAATCGGTTCTCGGACTTCGCAGACCCATTTGTCGCCGTTCCTACGCCTCACGCCTCTGTAGATTGGGTGACGTGTCTCCTTGAAAATCCTCCGTCCTGCACGCTTCTTCGGCTTCATCTCCGCCACGATGACATCGTCGTTTTCCATCTCCGATCTGGTTAAGATAAAACAGAGTAAATTGTTTAGTAAGTAAAATAAAATTTCGATGGTTTTTGTATTAGAAATATATATTTTTTTAAAAAAAACCTAATATTCGCACGAATTGTTATATTAGGCTATTGAAATTCGAACTTAATTCAAGCTTTACTTAAGTTTAAAACATAGTTATAAACAGAGTAAAATGCAGAATAAATAAAGCCAAAACAGAAAATTTTCCAAAGTTCGACAGATTCTAAAATTAAAAATAATATTTAAAAAAAAATGAATTTAACATGAATTATATTACTGGGTTCTTAAAATTCAAGCTTTACTTGTGTGTGAAACATAGTTACAAACAGAGTAAAATGCAAAAAAAAACAGAAAATTCGAAATATCAAAGAGTTCACAATAGTCAGATGTAGTTGAATAAAAAGTTGAAATTACCTCGAATTCTTAAATCTTAATGGATGGATTCTCGAAATCGAATTGAATTGAAGCTTTGTGTTTATTTGAGTTTGCTCTGTTTTTGGGTAGTGAAGTAGAAGAGTGAAGTGAAGTGAGACTATATAGGCGTTGGTTGGTGGGACACTAAGCACGAAGGGGACGCGCCTAAGACATGGTGAAACTTAAAATAGATCATCTCTAGGTCCGTACCAATGCCATGCTGGCAATAATAACGTCCATTTTTATATACTTTAGTCCCTTAACATTTATTGACTCTATATTTTGATCAGGATATAAAATTATATTTCATACAATTGGTTGAAGCCAAACAAATTCTACAAGCATATTTATGTGTTTTCCTACAAACATAGTAAAATCTCCTAGAAATGTAAACTGAGAAAATTGTTGACAATAAAAAGAAAGTTAGAAAATTTGAATCGTTTAAGTTTATGTTATTATTACACAATTAATTATTATGAGTGCGAATTTTATCATTTGAGTACATCACTTTAATAATTTTTTAAAAAAATTAAACTTTTTTTTTGTCAACAAAAAAATTAAACTTAATAATTACCGAAACATACTTTATGAGTAACTAACTATCTATTACCGAATCATTTTTTTTATCGACAAGTAAATATCTATTATATTTATAGAAAAATTAATAAAATCACCAAACAATATGAAACAAGACAATTAGAGTTGACACATGTGGTAAGCTCATACATTGCAAAAAAAAAAAAAAAAAAAAAAAAAAAAAAGACCTCATACATTGCAATTTTTGGTGGAGCCCGTAATATATTTTTCTCGTATTATTGATTTTCAGTGGGTTTTGTTTTTTAGTTGTTTTTGGATTGGGTGAATTTAAAGCACGTGACGTTTTATTAAACTTGATGTGAATATCACGTGGGGTTTCCGTGGGGGTAACATTTTCACTATATAGTTTCATTCATCCAAATTCCAATAAGACTTAATAGAGTTTTAAGGATTCTTAAGGCCTCGCTTAGGTTTATAATTTTCTTTTTTGGATTAACAATTCAAAACACCATCAAAAAAAATTTTGTTCTAAAGAGTAACTTAACTTATTTTTTTAAAAGTTATATTTAGAAGGGATTTAGATAAGTTTTCTAAAATTTTGTGAAGATTTCTTGATATTTTTCATATATAATACCAACTTTCAGTTTATATGATATACGGATGTGTAATTCAATTGTCCTTTGATATATTGTTTAGCTAATCTTTTGATCAGTATAATCAAATTTACATTTGGCTGGGCTGAAAATGATATTTATGTTGAGTTGTAAACTAAATTTATCAAACAATCTGCGAAGATTCGATCGACGACCGGACATAACACTTGTTGACTTGAGCGGTCAATTTCGACTTAGCATGTGTGATTTTCCTTTTTAGTTAATAATGTTCCTCAAAGGTAATTCAGATACTTAAAACATGTATTCGTTTGTATCAAAAGTTTTTTTTTTCTTTTATTTAGAAATGATGTAACGTGCATGAACGTCTCATATTTTTTTCTGGAACTAAACGTTCAAATTCTTAATTGCGCCATGTAAGTGTGCAATATTTTTTTTGGTTAAAGGTGTGCAGTATAATGAGTTAATGACACACTATTTGCATTCATGAATGAGTGTGTTGGAAAAAAAAAATGACTCATATGTTTTTTTGGTATAGGTCACAACGTTTTAGAAATGAGAAAATGATCTTCTGTTTATGTTAGTTTTAAGTGTTATTACTTTATAAGAGTTTCTTATTTTTTTCGAAAAATGATAATATATTTTATTATTTTTTCTTGAGATATCGATATCATACATTTCTTCTACAAAGACAGAAAGCAGACACGGCGGGGTCGAGCCAATAGCCCAACTATTTTTTTGTTTTGAGTAAATGCTTAATACTGTTTAGTGAGTGTCACTTGCGCGTCTGCCTCACGCTAGAATGGTTAATACAAGAAACATTCTAGCTATCTATATTATAATGTTTATTTCTTGTATAAATTTATAAAATATAATTGACATTAACACTGAAAAAGATTTATTGTTGAAAATCTAAGTTTTAAGACTTATTTAGTTAAGTTCTAGCTAACGTATAAGCCATGTGAAACCATACAAAGATACTAGATTAAAAGTTATAAGAATAACATGATATCTAAACATGGTTAACTCTACTGGTTGAAGGAGAAGTATTTTAGCCTTACCAGATTTAATTTTAAATGTGGTGTAGAGGATGATTTACGTTTCTATAGATATTTATTAGTGGTTTGTTCCAAAGTCGTGTTTGTGGTCACTCATGTGTTTATTAATTTAAAAAGCCGCTATTTAAAGTTAATCGCCGACTAGCTATGTTGGTTATTGAGTTGAAATATGAATAAATTAAAAGATCAACGGTTCACACTTCAAAGCCAAAACCGCAAAAATTTTAATGAGTAATTAATGGCAAGAAGGAAAATTATGTGCTTGTAGACCGCAAAGTTCTCATGGCCGGCTCTAGTTCGTCCTGAATCCGAGGAGATTATCAACCAAAAAAGTCCAATATTTGTGCGTAATAACATTACACCAATGTGGGCCAATGAAATCGATGTATAAGCCTAAATAAATATTGGGCTATTGGTCTTAAACATAACTCTTAGATTTAGATTTATCCAGGCCCGTGTATTTTTTATTTTAGGTTCACTTCAATTTCATATCTAATATGTCAAGTGTGAATTCCAAAAATGCCTAATCCTCTTCATCTGTTAGATCTGAGGAGGTAATAGAGTTATAGCTACATTTTCATATAATGCTATGGGTTCATTTTTTTTTTGGCAATTCACAATGCAAGTAATAAAGTAGGTACATCTTTAAATACCAATCGTTTATTTTTTCTGATACAATACTATTACAAAGTATAGTAGCTACATATCTACATATCAATCTTTTTTCCTTGTAAACTGCTTATGGAGTGATGTAAAAATAGTTTTGGCCCACAGTCGGTTCTTGATCGTCTCCAAATTTCCCATCCTTATCAGCTATAAAGTATAACCAGTCTCGTACACCACATTATATACAATAGGGAAAAAGTAATAGCATTGTCCTATTTTATTTTATTTTGTCTGAAAATATCATTGTACTATTATGTGGAGGAAAAAAAATTCAAAAATACTGATTCAATGAAATATTAGGCCATGGGCCTCAATCTAGGATCCATCATCAGATTTTCTTAAGAATATGTAGTTTAATTACCTCATTCCCATGTAAGATATTTGCAAAATTGCAATGTAAACTTCAATAAAAAAAAAACTGTAATTATATATACTCGTAGGCCTCGTTTTAATCCATCGCAATTCGCAGGTACAGAAAATAACATGTCTAAATCTTTTATCCGTAAATTAACCATGAACATGAAAATATACATTTTCTCTGGCATTTTCAATGAAAATATGATTTTTGTAACTCAAATTAAAACTTTAGTTTTTAAATGTGTTTGGGTTTACTACAAAATCGTCGCCGCACCGCGTACATGTCTGTATCCATCGTCATTGACTATACAAAAAATAGTCTAAATCAATAAAAAAAAGGGAGAACAAATTAGATTTTAGCTATCACGAAAATATCCCCACCAAACACGAACACAAACAAAACACACTTTAGGGAAACCCCACGCAATAACCACGCACTCATCTCATATTTAAAAACCTTAATTTCTTTCACTAAAAACCCTAATCCATTTCTACGCATCTCTCTCCATATACATATATATAACAAACAGACATATAAATTCACATAAATACTATATATTTTTATATATGGCTGACCCTAAAAATGCTATCACTGAACCTAAAGCTATAAGCCAAGCATCTTCATCGCCAGTTACTATTGTGCCAGTTCGCACGTGTGGTGACAGCCTCTCTGACTCTGCCACGTGTGTAAACCTTTGTCCACTTGATACTATCACTACTACTACTACTGTTTCTTTTGCGGCTGCTTCTTCTACTACAAGTGGTAATGATACTAAAACTTTAATGGCCACTGACGCCGACATCTCTCGCCGGAAAAAGCATCCGGTTTACCGGGGGATCCGTTGCCGGAGCGGAAAATGGGTTTCTGAGATCCGAGAGCCTAAGAAGACGACACGTGTTTGGCTCGGGACTTATTCGACGCCGGAGATGGCTGCCGCCGCCTACGACGTGGCGGCTTTAGCTCTCAAAGGCAGAGATGCCGTCTTGAACTTCCCGGATTCTGTTGGGTCTTACCCTCTTCCCCTCTCCTCCTCCTCAGCTCATATCAGATGCGCTGCCGCCGCGGCTGCTGCCACTGTGGGTGCGGCTGCCGCGGCCGTGAGGGGAGGTGAAAAGAAGGAAGAGGAAGTCTGTGATGTGGCGGGATCTTCAACTATGCAGTTTGTGGATGAAGAAGAGCTATTAAACATGCCTGGTTTGCTGGCGGATATGGCTAAGGGGATGATGGTGGCTCCGCCGTGGATGGGATCTCCTCCGTCGGATGATTCGCCAGAGAATTCTGATGGAGAGAGCTTGTGGAGCTATTGATCTTGTTTGATCTTTGGTTCACGTTTATGCGAATCATCTTTGTTTCTTTCTCGTGATTAATGATCACTTGTTTGAGATGATTTGTTAAATAATCGTATGTTTTTCACTTTTCAAGATTCAAGAAGACAGGTCTTCTTAACTATTTTAGTCACATTTGCTTTTTTTGGAGTGTTCTTGAATTAGGGCTATGCGATGTTCTTGAATTTTCTGATCTTAGGGTTTTTATAAGTCATTTTCTTTTCTGATTGTCTTTGACTATGAATAGATTTCTACTGCTTTCTTATCTAAAGACCAAATATGAGGTTGAAAACTCCTTTTATACTGCTTGTTCTCAAAAATCCAGAAATATGCATAAATAGCTTGATCAATCTAAGCATCATGATAAATATTCAAGCTATTTTAAGTGACATTGTTTTTGAACATAACCAGATGGTTCCAGAACTAAGCTGATACTATCATACCATAGTATAAAAAATATGTGTCAAGCAAAATAGTTTTTTTTGTTTCGGAAAGAAAGACAATATAACCAGAGATAAGAGACGACTTTTAGTGGGATTTGTTTAGTGTTTAGCTAGTGAAGTTTGAAGATCTTAAAAAAACAATTTCTACCTTCAGTATGCGTTTGTGTTGATTTTGTTGTATATATGTTTAAACATAAAAATTCATATATAAGTAAGGTTCCTTACTTCATATAATCATATCCATTAGAAAAATAAAATGAATCAAATAGTTTATTCTCTAATTTGTGACATTTTTTTTTGCTGATATATATGATGATCTGATAATTGAAATTTGTATATAATAGTTTAGGTGATCGTTTCTGACGCTAAAGCAATGTCATGAATCATGATGTCAGAAAATAATTCAATAGTTAAATTTTGACATGTCTATACACTTGACTCTGGCATTGATTAATTGAACAAAGTCCCTCTTTTTTTCTTCTTATAAATCTCTAATCCTTGTTTTGACAAGATGGTATGTCTTATTAATTTTACCAAGAGAAATATCTATAGGGTCCCCGTGGTAACTACAATTTTTCCAAAATAGTTATTAATATTAGTTTTTAACGGTTCAAAAGTAAGTGATACATAAAACATAATAATAATTAAAAGACAGTTTAATTAAAATAGATGATTGAACAACGGTACGGTTATGATTGGTATACGCGCTTAAATAGTTAACAAATTTAAATGGTTAGATTTTTTGTTATCAAAAAATTTAGATTAATTATAAAAACAATCTTAATTAAAAAATAAATACAAAAAAAACCTTAAAAAAACAAACAACCGTCTTGTTTCTAAATTTTGACTACCTTTTTTTTGTTTACCTTTTGTTTAAATGAATGGTTGTATACTTTTTGTTTTTGTTTTTTTTTTCAGATCAATATATATATCACATCAAATGTTGACTGTATATGTTTCAACTATTTTTGTTAATCGCTTGTTTCAATCGTGTTCCCACCTGAATATCTGAGATTCTGATGGACAGCTGAGAATTTCGTGCTTCTTATCATAGAGGTTAAGTTCAAGAAGTAGAGGATGTGGCGGCACTTTCCTTTAATGATGTCGATCACTAAGTTCTACAGAAAAATGATTATTTTATAACTTTAATCAATATTAAAATACATAAACATTATTCTTGTGCTTTTAGGGTTTTGAAAAATGGTCAGGTTTCACTTGGCCTGGTAAATTGTTTTTGTTTTTTAATCATAATATGTGTCTTCTTTTTATTTACTTCATTATATATAAAAGCTACAAATAAGTCATCTTGTCTTTTGTAACTTAATTGTGGTATTCCCTCTGTTCCTATAAATTGATGTTTTGAATTTTAATGTTGTTCCTAAAATATTGATTTTTTAGATTAAAAAAGTGAAATGATTTTTTTATTTTTTGCTTTTTGCCACATGTCATGGTAAGTATTTGTCAAAATTTTCTCTTTCCACTCATAAAACAATTTTAAACTAATTAAAAATTAAAACTTTATTATGTCTTAATATGTGTGAAAAATCTAGAACATCAATTTTTTAGGAACAGAGGGAGTACCATTTATCTTAACTTTGTGGGACCATTATTCATACGTGTCGATATGTCATCGGATTAGCATTGTTGTTTTTCACCCAATTCTCCCTAATGTCAGTCAAGATGGATTCATTAAGAAATGGGTTAATATTAGTGAAGATGGATTACATGCATAAGAAACATTGTACTATCGTTTAGTGAACAATTGCGTACGTTAAGTGATCCTTCTCTTCTAATTTCATTCATTATACTTGCATAATTAAAGTTTTAAAAAGTGGGTTCATCTTGTTTCGGATTAATTAATTCTTTTAATTCTAAAGTCTAGTACTATAGTATTGATCGCAAACAATGTGTATTCATCTGTTTAGTTAATTAAATCGTCACTTCTTACCAAAAAAAAAAAAACATTACATAGATTGTTGACATGTACCTAGCTATTAATTTACCTAGCTATTAATTAGAAGTATAAAATTTTCTGAAACCCAAACCAAGATATAAAATTAAGACTTTTTCAAATTCAATCGTTATATTTTGGATTTCCGAGTAGCCGAAATCTGTTAGCTAGTTTAATCCAACTTCGAACCGACCATTTGACATGTTTAAACTGTCAAAAGGTTGAACATGAATATGTCAAACTGATTAATGGCAAATAACTCATAATTATTTACCTTTCCTAATAATTAGTGAAAAATGATTAGAATATTAAAATAATTGTGTTTACCTGTTCATAACGTATTCAATAGATCTATATGTCACTTTATGATAAACAAATCTGTAAAGATATCATATAAAAATATCCTAAAGTAATGAATTGAATATATTATACTTCAATGATATCCAATTGTTGATTTTTATTGGCGAATGAAGGTTTTGGCTACCTAGGGAGATGCTTCCACTATGGATATTTTATACTTTCCACTATGCATAGATTGTTGTTTGAAACAGTCTCCAACACATGAATCATCTTTGGTCAGACCTAAGATAATATAGGTCATGTTAATAGAAAAGCATTAAGTGAAGATACCAAATCAATCAAAAAAGAACATGTTATCCCTTTTTCCACTCAAGCATTTAAATTAAGGGATGTATGCTTCAGAAAAGGATGGAAAGTATAATGTCAAAAAAAAAAAGGATTGAAAGTATAAGATTTTGTCTAAACATCAGTTTTCCCAAGAGAAACTAATTTTACTTGAGAGGATTTAAATCCCAAATATAATATTCAAAAACATGAAGAAAAAAAAAATTAAACGAATATACCAATATAACTTGGTACTGTATAGTGGTTTATTTTCAATGTGGAAAATATAGCAATTTTCTGCCGATGCGGATTTTACTTCTTCGAGTTTTAAAGTTGATAACTTTTTTTAATCAGATCGAAACAACAACAAAAAAAAAAAAAAAAACACTTAAAACAAATTACTTGATGCTTGGAATATCTGAAATACCAGTAATAAAGGTTTCAAATATTTTTTTTTTTCGATCAACATCTGACTAACTCGTGGATTTTTACAACATCAATGAGAGGTTAGATTCCACAACTCAACACCTGAAACCAAAACATTGTAGTCCCAAAAATCTTCGACCACTACAAGCTTTTGGTTCAAAGATTGCAATCTAAGATATCGAGCGACTTTAATCGATGATAGAGTCCTCATTATAAGAAAGCGTAGAGAGCTTCCTAGAATGTTCAAACACACTTTTGGAAGTAAGAAAAGTGCTCTCTAAATATTGATCATGTTGATTTAGCAAAAAATATTGATCATGATGTACATTTCTGAAAAGAAACAAAAATTGCTGTCCGGAAATAGATCATGCTGTATATGGATTGAGTAGCTATAATTTAATCCGTAAAGGAAAAAAATGTGTGCTAAAAACTCTCAACACATTTCATTTGGACACTAGAAATTACATGATATGTATACTAGAAATTAGTTTGAATTTTGTTAACTGAATTTCAGTTATTAAAGAAAGAAATCAATTTCAAAACACTCAGAGTTCTAGCCTTCTAGGTTCTCACTATTGTAAAAGAAGATAGATTGTACGTAAAACTAATAAATTAACCGATTACTTAAGGAGATGGGTCTGAGAGGTACTATTTAATCTGTAGTAACTAGTAACTAACAATATAAGTCCGTACAGTACACAACACGAACTAAATGTAAAGTAAAGAGAGAAAGGAACAAAACACACCAACCATTATAGTATTATTGCTTAGAAGATTTTTATAGTATAGTACTATTTTTATACTATTCTTTTGTCAAGCCTCATCATATATTTCAGTATATATAGTTCAACTTTTTAACAAAAGAAAAGGAGAGGAACAAAGACAGGACGATTATAGTATTATTGTTCAGAAGATTGATAAGGAAAGCGCAATAGTTATGCATTTGTGTATCTTCATAGAGAGGAGACAACACATATCTTTCTCGATATCGCTGGGGTCCATTCACTTATAATTCTAACAGACTCGAATAGCGACCAATTTTTATTTCTTTTGGACTTATATTGAAAGTCTCTGTCGACTCCAAATGACGAGTGATTTAGTGGTAGCACCTAATGATACCATTTGACTAATACTCACTTTCTTTTTATTAATCAAAGAGTTTAAGAGTTTTGGACTGGAAATTAGAGCATTGTACATAACATAAGTTCTTATTCTATCGCCGAATTTAGAACCTTAGCCTTTCTCTTTAAAAAGCTACAAATGTAAGATGTTCAACCAGTAGAATCAACGACTATATAGGTACTTTGATTACATTGATCTATGAATCTATGGAAGATATAATAGAATCTACGAATTATGTATATATATATATATATATTTTTTTTTTGCTATTGTTGTTTGAGCTAATTATTATTTTGTTACATTTGGTATATTAGTTGACTATATATATAGATCACCATTACCTGTTTTTTTTTTTTTTTAAATATACAATAGTATGTTTGTTTTGTGTATATGTACGTTGTGCTTTATGTACGAGATTGTTTTAGAGTCTAAATAATTTTATCTTGGTTGATTTACTTTTTTTTGATAAAGGTGGTTGATTTATTTGTTGAGTGTGAATATTGGTGATCAGTCGACAAAAAAGGTGACAATTTGTGTCCAATTTTATTTGTTTCCCTACTTCCCTAAATTCCAAGATCAAAGTCATAGTAGGCTTAAAGGTGCTTCTCTTTTAAATAGAAAAAAAAAAAAATTAGTACATCAAATCTGAGGATTTCCACCAAAAAAAATCTGAGGATAATACATTGAATCTAGTATCGAACTTTATTAAGAAAATAACAATAAAAATTTTTCTACAAGATAATAAATCTAATTGATATTCCACAATATGTGTGATTTAATTTCTAGTTTGCTAAGAACTTGTGGGCAAGTGGGTTTTGTAGTTCGTCTGCCTTTCGACGATCACGGGTTTCATCATAAGGTCACCTATTGAAACAAAATTAGTAGAATACTATAAATTTGGACTGTCAGTTATTATTATAAATTATATGTAGTAGGACAAATTGTTAAATAATGGAATATATGAAATAGCAAAACAACAAAAGCATTAAAGTTGAATAATATTGTTTTTAATACAAAATACAAATTATTGGAGATTATGTGGGGTAAATTTAATTTATTTCATCATATATCAGTAACTTAGGTATATATATATATATTTTTTTTAAACTGTAACTTAGTTTGTAACATCGCGACGAATGATCTCTCGTGCCAGTCTTCTCTGGGAATCCTTTCATCTTACGAATATAATAGCATCTGAATGATGGGACGTGACGTCATGAGAGGTAAGTTTTATACTCCCTCTCTTCCTGAAAATTTGATGTTTTAGGTTTTATTTTTGTTCTTAAAAGATAGATTTTGTAGATTTTTTTTTTTTAATTTTTAAAAGTAATTAATAATTAAAAAATACTTTATTTTTGACGGAATAAACTGAAAGGTCAAGTTCCTATCTTTAAGTTACTATCATTACTCATCTGAACCAATCAGATTTATTTATATATTTTTCACACAATAAAAAAAAAGATATCATTTGTTTCTTAATATGTGTGAAAAAGTCATAACATCAAATTTTCAGGAACAGAGGGAGTAAATATGAATGTAATATCAAGATTAAAGGGGATCCAAAAAAGAGAAGGAATTTTTTTTTGTTTTTTTTTTCAGAAAAGAAAAGGAGTTTAGAAAGACGAAACCGGCTGATAAGACATTATAGTCGAATAATAGAATATAATATTAGTTGAAGTTCAATTAATTGAATTTAAATAACATTTTGGAAAAGATAGGAGTATATTGGAACGTGACCACATTAACTTGTTATGATCTCTTTGATCTGATAAAATTATGGACAGTATAACTCGCAACTTGTTGATTAATACTAATTAGTAATTAATATTCTAACTATCTAGTTTTTTAAACCCTTTATCAAAAAAAAAAAAAAAACTATCTAGTTTCAAATGAACGAGAGATGTTTGTTCGTCTAGACTACTTGAAAATTCTGTCGATCGTTTTTGTAAGTTTGTCTTTTTATGTACGAAGTAATTATGCGAAACTTTAAATTCCACTTTCTTTTCCTTTTTTTTTCCAACTATTCCACTTTCTTCTTCTTTTTTTTTCGGAGCTCCATCGAGTGTACAACAAGAATAGCCGAAATTCGATTTAGCATGGACTTTGAACGAGCAGAAAACATTGAATTAAT
This sequence comes from Erysimum cheiranthoides, assembly GCA_011420285.2. NCBI lineage: Eukaryota > Viridiplantae > Streptophyta > Magnoliopsida > Brassicales > Brassicaceae > Erysimum > Erysimum cheiranthoides. Next base: position 20,752,466 of record CM022179.2, read on the forward strand.
TCTTTTGTCAACAAAAAGGGAAGTAAATTGATAAGTACTAGATTTTGGTTGTTATGGCTTTGTTGACTGAAAGAAAAAAGTGGTGCATATATATGGCCGACACGGTCTCTCTTTTCTTCTTTGTTGGTTGTTCATATCTCATTTATAACTTTTCCATGCAGTTAATCACTCTTGAATTTAATTTAGTTTTAATCACTCTATAATTCAGTTTAGTTAACCAAACGTTAGATCTTACTGGAGACCATTCATGTTATGTAGTTTTAAGTGTAGATTGGATGTATAATTTGATTAAATTAAACCAATGTTCTAAAATGTGTTAGATGCTCACTAGTCAGTAGAGGAACGCCGAACGCCTAATCATACACTTACCATATAGTTTTATGCGTTCAAAATTGGTTAACACTTAAAACATGTCAAATAATTAGGTGAACCAAAGAATCAAAACTATTCTATAAAATAGAATTGGTCTTTGTTACAAGAATTTAGTAATGTGATTCGCTTCGTACATAATATGTATAAAGTAAGTTCCCGACCATATACTTGATGTGATTTGGTTATATGTTAATGTATGGTCCAGTCATCGTCTGGCTAATGTTTCTTAATCATAACGTTTCTCTTTCTGGCATGTGTTTACTTTCTGGCATGTGTTTACTAACTTAAACAAAGATTAACAACTTTTAACCTTAATTATTTCCCCTAATGCCTCTGTTTATTTCCCTAATCACTCTTTTCGAGATTCGGATTTTCCAAAATCGATATCATGTTATAATATATTATTCCATGATTTGTCTACAGAGATCCTCTGTATCTAAAAGTAATAAAAAACAAATAACAACACCATAATGTTGTTGGAGAAGCATATGTTACAATCTTGTTTTGTCCCATTTATTGTTTCTTTTTCTAAATTCAGATTATAAGTTTAATCTCTTTCATCCAAAAAATATTCTGACTTTTTAATCCTTTTTGTTTATTTTCGAGTTGACTTTGGACTACTTAGATATATATAGAAAAACCAAACCATTTTTCGATCATCTATTTTTTAGTTTTCTACACTGATTACAAGTGCTGGTACGATTGATTTTGGTTTAATCAAGAAACAACTCAATCATTGAATGATCTTTCTTAAAAATACAGGAAAAATATCAGAGATTTGGGAAAAAAATCTGAAGGAGAAGACTCAACTCAAATCTCATTTCTCGTGTTGTTACATAAACGATCCAAGAGAAGAAGAAAACAAAAAAAAAACAGAAAAAAAAACTTACTGATTTGAAAAGACAGTTTTATTCTTCTTTTCGTGTCTTTGGTCTCACAGGCTTCACAGGAACTAAGTAGCTGAGAAGAAGCACAGCGATAGGTAAAACTGTTCCAATGTAATATACACTCTTGAAGGCCACAAGTGTTTCGTGCAAGCTCAACACCTGAAAATTACACAAGAACACCAAAAATGAGGGATTTTTGAGATTAAAAACCGTTACAAGATGCGCGAAGAAACCCGAGGGAAGAGTTTTTACCATGAAACCGACGGATGAGTAATTGAGAACCAAAACTGTGTAGAGGAAATTGAGGAAGACCATAATATTTCTCAGCATTGCCATTTTTGGAGGTATTGCTTGTTGCCATCGGTAAATAGCTGCTCGACAAAGAAGTACCCATTTACCGGATTGGATGCAAACAGAACGTTAATGGAAGATGAAGGTGAGTATCGTACCTTTAGAACCGTCGATCATCAATGCCGATTGAACAAAGAATATGATGTATCCAGGATAGAGTCCCTGCAACAGAAAACCAAGTGGAGATTTTGATTACTTCCTCTGGCACAAAAAGATTGAATCTTTATGCAAAATTCGCAGTGCGGACACATAAGAATGATCTCTTAGATCACCATAAGCAATTAAAAACCGTAACTTTCAAGCGAAGATATATATTAATGCAAAGATTCATCGGATGATCAAACTCAAGAATAAACAGGTGAAGATTTGTATCTATATACAAATTTGCCAAGCCAGCACAGAGACGCGATTTATCACCGAAAGCAAGAAAAACAGCGATATTCAAAAATTTCAAAACGTTTCTGCCTTGTGAATCACGATACCGAAAATTCAGAACAAACAAGGAAAGAAAGAAGGAGCACTCACATGCCAAACGGCACTGACAGTTTGCGTAGCTAGCAATTGAAAGAAACCCGCTTTCTTCCCGGGCTTCACAATTCTCTCATATACGTCTGCATCAAACAGAAGAAACGGTTAGAATGCGTATAAAATATGACAATCTCTAGGATCTCCTCATATGCATTATAACTCACAGTGACGGAGCCACGTGCTGACTTGTATGTTCCAGAAAAGCGGAATCTGAACCGCACTCTTGGCAAGCTCAACCCCCAAAATATCGACATTCTTCGCGCGGTCCCATTTCGCCTTTGTTTGAGTTTCATCGGTCCAACCACTGAAACCCAAACCGGAGATGATAATGGAAGCCTCTGAAATAGACCATATAAAGTAATACTTCCAACGAGCCGTGAAACCCGCCATGTATTGATAACCGAATCTCTTCCAGAATCCCCATTCTTGGTACACTGGTTCAGTGAACCGAGTTAACGGAAACTGAGGCACTAAATAGAGATACAAAGCCATACAAATCGCAGCTTGAAATATAGCTCGAACGGTTGCTCCATAAGGCGATGGTCGCTTTCCTTTATCAGAAACAGCCCAAATCTGAAATCCACAACACAAACAAACAAACTCAAGAAATCAAGAATCGCCATTTTTCGATAAGGAAAAAGACCGCAGAACGAAAAAGAGCAAAACACTTACTCCTTTCTCTTCAGTCCATTCAAGATAATCTTTCATTTCGAAAACCGGACCAGCGAAGTGGCTTCCGCAACAAAGGCAATAACCAAAATACTCAATTAAAGAAGGCATCTGAATCAAACGGTTCTTCTTCTGAGCCTCACGGAGACCTTCTTCTTTCAACATTCCATCGTTGTAATTTACCGAACACGAAATCACTTTCAGCGTCAATACCATCAAAGCTCCTAACATACATGCATTACAATCAAAACTTCAGCAACTAGTTTCCACCATATATCCAAAATCAAAGATTCCAAGACTGTAAAAATCACAATCTGAATATGGTTCCAACATTGTTCAAAGATCTAAAAGATTCAAACTTTAGATTCAACACTCAGCTAAAAGAACATAAACTAATAACAAACCATCAAATCTCTGGAAATTGGAATCAAATTAAGAAAAAAAAAAGAGTACCAGTAGAGTCAATTCCTCCTTCTTTCCAAGCATCTCCACTCATATAAAACACATGACTACATAAAACAAAATCACAAACTCGTTCGATCAAGGGTCAAGCAAAAGGAACAAGATTTAGAGACCAAAAAGCTTAAAGTTATAAAATTTACCAGCCAATGAGATAAGCGAAGCCTAGGAAGAAAGTAATGAATCCAGACAAGGGTCGATAAATCGCCATTGAAGCGTAACCAATCGTCATCGGAACAAGGAAGTGAAGATTTGAAGAGAAGCCAAAGGAGAGATAAGAGAGGAAAACTCCAGAAGCAGCTGCGTAGATGTGTTTACCAAGTTGACTCGGGACGAATCGCCATAAGAATGAGATTGGGATCGTTGCAACGAAACAGAGGAGGAAACGAAGAACGGCGACGGAGACACCGATGGATGAGGCCATGGAATCCATGTCAAGCAATTCCATGGTTATGTGTGAAGTTGAAGTAGAAGAGATTGTTGATTTTGATGTGTGTCAACTCCGAGTAAGTTACGACGATGACGACTCGCACAGTACGGACATCTGAATCGAGAATCTCTCTGATGGGGTCTTTTCTCTTTTTAGTTCGTGTGGGTTTGGTTCGGATCTTGTTGACGAGGTATGTGTGAAGTTACTATAATACCCTCTTATGTTTTTTTTGTGTCTTTCACAAATTAACAATGTTCTTGCCTTCTTGGATATATCGAAGAACAAAAATACCGTCTGATGTAGTTCGATTTCATTTACTCTTACCAAACAAAAGAGACTATATGTTTGTTAAAATCAAATATTTTTACATTGAAACTTTTGTTTTGAATACTAGAAAACTTATGATTGATAACATATCATGTACATGTTTTTTCATTTCAAATTTTCATAACAAGAAAATTGAGTAATATTTATGTTATATAATGTACCAAAAAGTATAATAATTTAAATTTCGAGTAACACCAAATTTTAATGAAGTAAATATAAATCTTAATTCGAGAAGATATTGGAGCACCTCCATATTTAATAGCTTTGGTTATCTTTATTGAAGAGTGAACGAGTTTGGTATGAAGAAAACGACCAATTATCAAATTACTTTTGAGTTGGTTTTTGAGGAAGTTAGCCGATAATCGAGTGATACTATACGAAGCAGAGAGTTGATGCATGGTAAATAAACAACCGGAAGAGAAAAAACGAGCGACACTCTCAAGGAAGCTAACAACCAATGTTTTACGTATAATAAAGCTTTTTCAAGGATTTGTTGTTAAGTGGTTTATTCATGGCAGGCTGAAAATATTTTTGGTGGTCTAGGCTAGAAAGTTTTGAAAGATCGACTTATCATGTTCGCGAAGATGTTTATCCCCTTTACACGCCAAGCTTCGATGCCCTACTATAGCCAATGAAGAGTAGGGCACTCTCTGAAACTGTTTTTTTTATGTGGTTTTTGAGTGAAATTGTTTAAAACTATGGAAGATGTTAGAAAATCAGGTGGATTGTCCAGTATTTTTCACAGAGCTAGAAAAATGTTCAAATCTTTGTAACGATGTTCTTATAATTTACCATTGTTTAAAGTTTTAACAATATAATATAATAATTATTTTAAAAGTTCTCTTTTGTAAAGATTCTTGTCCAACCAATCTAATGAATACTGATATACAGAGTTTTTGTTGTAAAAAAAGAAATAAATAACATAAAATTTATACTTTGAAATATCATGTCCACTAACACCATGTTTTAATATCTAATTCAAAATCAATGATTGCACACAACAACAGATTACGTTTGGATTTATATTTCCTTAAGATTTAAGATCGAATTAGACTATTGCAAATAATATCTATAGAATTTGTCAGAAAGGTATGATTAATTGGAAAAAATAAAAATAAAAACATGACCCATCTTACAATTACAATCAGAGTGCTTGCCTATTATCACACAACAATTAATTAAAGCTTGATTTTTTACTTTGAAAATGTGAAAATTATAAGTTTTAAGAATTAGATGTTAGCTAGGTTCAGAAAATAACTTAAATTTATGCTATGTTAAATAAAAAATTGTAAAAAGTTTTTCAAGATACATGATTTAATATTTTATTTTGCAAATAATATCATAATATCTCCAAAAATCACACTAAAATTAATTAAAGATTGATTTATGTCTTACTGTTTCAGAAATGCCAAAATTATAAATCTAAGAAATAATTTTTATGTTCATACAACAAATCAGACTCATTTTATTTTGAGGAATATCTGTAAATTATTAAAGCTACATGATTGAGTAACTTATATTGCAAATAAAAACCATAATACTTCCCAGATGATCATAATAAATAATTTAATTATACGTAAGTTTTCTACCATACTATATGTAAACCATATCTAGCTATGAAAATATTGTATTATATGTGGAACATCACCTAAATTTTATACTACTTTTGACATTGTAACTTAATAATTCTTATCACTTTCTATACAAACTCACACACATCTTCCAATATAAATAAATACACATAACCAAGCAATCAATCATCAACATTCACAATTCACAAAAAAAAAAAAACTTATTCAACAATCAAAAATAAGTCTGTGAGAAAAGAAAAAAAATGATGAACACAAAGAGTGTAGCCATGTTAATGATGGTAATGATGGTGTTAATGGGAGTGGAGAACATTTTGGTTCAGGCAAATCGTCCCTTGTGTGAGTTTTCTGGCACATGTCACCATCACCCTTCTCACTCTCCTTCTCCTTCTCCTTCACTAGATTTTGATCATACTTCAAAGTCCCCATCCCCTTCACCAGAAACTGATAATTACTCAAAATCTCCTTCTCCTTCACTTGAGTATGATCATACTTCAAAGTCTCCATCCCCTTCACCAGAAACTGATAATTATTCAAAATCTCCTTCTCCTTCACTAGAGTATGATCATACTTCAAAGTGTCATTCTCCTTCTCCTTCTCCTTCACTAGATGTTGATCATACTTCAAAGTCCCCATCCCCTTCACCAGAAACTGATAATTATTCAAAATCCCCGTCTCCTTCACCAGAGTTTGATGATATGTATTCAAAATCTTCTTCTCCTTCTCCTTCACTAGATTTTGATCATTCTTCAAAGTCTCCTTCCCCTTCACCAGATTCTGATAATTATTCACAATCTCCTTCTCCTTCTCCTTCAGAAGATATTGATCATTCTTCAAAGTCTCCTTCCCCTTCACCAAATCCAGAGAAAAAACCAAAAAATTGCTTGCTTGGTTGTTTTGTTCATCAATGTTTTCACTTTGGCATAAACTCAAGTAAGTTGGATATATATTCTTTCGTATTATTAATTATGGATTGATCTATCTATATATATTAGCTTATTCCTCAGCAAATGACTTGTTTTTATGGAGTAGTTAACAGTTTCAAATGTTTGGCTCATACGTATGTTTTTATATTAAACCATTGATATTATATGTTATGGTTGTGAATCTAATAAATGGTATTTCAAACTGAATACTATTTCATCAATCGATAATTTACGTCATTATTTATTTTCGAACATCAATTAGAAACCGAGAAAACATTAAATTATAAATTTTTGAATCTAACGTAACTAAACTTTTCTTTCTCTTTTTCTGGGAATTTGCGATGAGAACAGGTGATGGGGACAAGGTTCACTCATGCATGAAAAAGTGTATGGAGACATGTACCAAGAAGAACGACAGCGATAATATATATGTCTAAATTACTAAAGAGAAAATGATTGCATCGCTCCTTGTATGTTTTTATTTTCTTACCTTTTCATGAGATGTATCATTTCATAATGTTTCTATGAGACGTAATAAATATAAGGGATATAATAAACATAAATATTTTCTTCCAAACAACAGCAACATATAGATCTCACAAAGTTCGTATATCACCAAATAAATTTAAATTTTTTGAGTAACTTACTAATTAAAAACTAGAAAATGCAACAAAGAAATCCGATAGTTATTAGAAAATGTACACAAATATCAAAAGTATTTCAATATATATGGTAAAAGTTCAAAACTTAACTGAAAAACAATGTTTCTTTGATAAGTTTCATTGATATCGTTATGTCACAATCCAAGACGTTCGTTAATTTGTGTAGCATCACTTATTAAGCAAAAACCCATCTCTTGTCAATTGGGCAATACAATGCATCCATTTCACACTGTATGCTTCACTCATTTCAGACAAAAGTCACAAAATAAATCCCAAGCTTCTTTCACCTTACCGGCATTGTACATCCCTTGAATGACGATGTTATATGTTAAGAATACCAAGATCCATTTCTACTCTTTTGTATATCCTCGACTACCACCAAATGCTTTCTAGCTCCCAATTGTCACAAAGACCACTCAAGGGAGAATTGATAATTATATTAAAAAATAACATTATATATCGGATGCTTGTTCATCTTTTTTTTTAGTGGACAAAAAATTTTCATATATTTTTTCTTATTTGTTCTTCCTTTTTTTTGGTCCAAACTTATTTGTTATTTTTTTTGTCCAAACTTATTTGTTCTTCTAACTAACCTAAAATAGGGTGGAATGGATGAATATTATTTATCTTACAATTTCCTCACAAAAAATTCTAATCAATGGATAAGGTTTAATTTTCGTATGACTAAATATAAAATGCCATTTGAATTTTTCTCCATTCTTAGTTACAAAGATCCTAAATAATCTCATCCTCACTGTGTATATATAATCAATCTTTCTCTTCTTTTTTTTGGTTTTAATATAATCAATCTTTCTCTTCAAGCTTCTTTAACTCTCCTCATCAAATTAATTTTCACCAAAATGGCTTTCAGAATCACCGTAAGTTTTATTCTTGTGAAATGTAAATGTTGATTACATTTACCTATTGGCTTTTGAATATATGTTTTGAAAATTAATTTCTATAACTTTTTTGGTTCATAGAGTCGATTGCGACCCGTTGGAAACCAATTTGGTGTCTCTCGCCGTTTCGCAACCACAGTCGCCGATGGCGCCAAACAAACATATAACAAGTAAGAGATACTGATACATATGGTTTCTTTCAAATCCATAGAAAAGAAAAAAAAGAAACACAAAATTTGATTTTTGAAATAGGTTCTCAATAATGGGAGAGTTTGCACCAGTGGCAATAATAGGAGGATTTGTTGGTCTAGCGGTGCTTATGGCAGGACATAGCCTAAAACAGCAGCTTATGCATGCTCCGGCAATCAGTACAAGAAAGAACAGAAGAGCAGCTGTAGCAGAAGTTGATGATCCAGACAATTGTGTTACCTCCGCTGACAAATTTATCAACAAGTCTTGGTTACGTAAAGTTGGTCAGATTCAGGATAAGTCTAAAGCAATCTTATCTGATCCCACCCGACCTAACCCATTCACCACGTACGTTCACTGACCTCTCTTCAATATAATTCTTATTGTCATTTTTAACCAAAACTGAAATCGTCATTTTTCTTTATTTTTGGCAAAGGCCTCGAAATGTAGAGACATTGAACTCCGTTGGTGTGGCTCCAAAGGGAATCTGAAAACTTTTATCGAATAAGAACTTTTTGCTTTCTAATAAAAATTCACTTAAACTTTCTAATTTTTTGTTTACAAATTTGTACATATAAATAAAAAATCTCTTTGAGCTTGTTTCAAATAAAGTTGCTTTCTTTTTCTTCCTAAGTTCTTAATTCTCTGGCCAGTGAAAACAACACCTCAAGGAAAATATATCCAAAAAGTACCAAATCGAATCAATGTAAACCAAAAAAAAAAAAATCAGACAGGTCATGCATTTATAGCAATTACACCCAACAAAGGTCTCTTGTACATAGATTATCCTGCGAAATTGCGAGTTCTTATAATGTAGACATTATTTGAAGTTTAAAGCATATTGCAGACTCTCATCACTGGTCAACAAGTCTGTTTGCAACCTATCAGGGAAAGAACAAAGAGTAGTACCAGTCTTGCCCATGAAGCAGCTCAGACAAAGCAACAACTTAAACTGCGTCGAGAAGTAATCACAAGAAAAGCAATATAAAAAGTCAGATTCACCTCACAGTTGCTTTTAATGGGAGTATGGCTCTACCACTCCTCTTCTCTCGAGGATGATGGAAGCGTTTTAAGAAAGCATATCGAGGAAGCTTTTGTCCAATCTCCCATCATGCAACATATTAGTGACCAAGCCAATGGTTGAAGCATCTCCAGCAAACCCGCAACTCCTCATTTCTTTAATAAGTTCTGCTGATGCGGCTTTGTCACCATTTCTAAGATGTGCCCGAATGAGCGTATTATATGTGCAGTCATTTGGGAGAGTCCCCTCTTCTTTCATTTCTCTGAACAAGGCATCTGCTTCTTGCATTAAGCTTTTCTTACATAATCCTGAGATCATTGCTGTGTAGGTTACAACGGTAGGATTCACTTCTTTGAAGCTGAGGCTACAAAATAAATCCCATGCTTCTCCCACCTTCCCAGCCTTGCACATCCCATCAATCATAGTAGTATATATAAAAATATCAAGTTCCATTTCACTCTTTTGCATATCTTGGAATATGACTATTGCTTTCTCTAGCTTCCCATTATTACAAAGTCCATCTAACAAAATGTTGTATGTCATAATATCTTGAGGCACACCATCAGATTCCATCTGCTTGAGTACTTTTTGGGCATTAGCAAAATCTCCAGCTTCAAAAAACCCTTGAATAAGAGTGGTGTAAGTGACTATGTTACCAACCAATCCTCTTCGAGACATCTCGCGGAATAGTTCCATACCATCCTCAACTCTCTTAGACTTACAAAATCCCTTTATGAGAGTATTATATGTTACTACTATTGGGTAACAATCCTTGCTAATCATCAAATCAAACATTTGCTTGGCCTCATCTAAGCGATCATGAATGCAAAACCCGTTGATCAATGAATTGTAAGTGAAAATATCAGGAGCTATAGACCGTTGGACCATTTCCTTGTACAATTGTTCAGCCTCTACAAGCTTCCCCTCTTTTGCAAACGCATCGATCAATGCATTGAATGTAATTACATTTGGGCTGATTTTCTTCTCAATCATATCGCTTAGTAATCCAGCAGATTCAACCCATCTTCCGTAATTACAAAGGCAACTTATGAGGGAGTTGTAGGTAAACACATCTGATTTGATTCCTTTGTTTTCCATTTCGTTGAACAGTTTGAAAGCATCATCCACATGTCTGTATTTGCAGAGAGCATCAATAACTGTGTTGTAGATTACAACACCAGGCTGTATTTTCCCTTTCTCCATCCTCTTGAGCAGATTTAAAGCCAAATCGATATCACCAGTCTTACATAGTCCATTTACAACCGCACCATAAGTAACCAGGTTTGGTTGGCATCCTTTCGCAACCATCCGTTCAACTAAAGCCACCGCTTCGGAAGCTCTGTTGTGGAGAAAAAGTCCATGGATTAGAGTGTTAAATGTGACTGTATCAGGTTCATATCCCATTTCCACCATTTGATCAACCAAAGCTACAGCATCAAAAATCCTCTTACTGTGACAGAAACCATTGAGCAGTGAGTTAAGCGTGACAATGCTGGGTTCATAGCCAAGTTTCATCATCTTGCCAAGAACAGCTAAAGCAAGAGAGAGTTGTGAGCGGCGGCAGAAACAATTAATCAAAATATTGTAAGTATAGAGATTATATGAAATCCCCATATTTTGCATCCGCTCAGCCAGAGAGATGACAACATCAAACCTCTTTATCTTAGCAATTGCAGTCAACAGTTTATTGAAATCGACAATGGAAGGGCGTGGACGAGACTGTACCATTTCACCGAACAAACCAATAGCATCATCTGACTTAATATCACTCAGCCCATTTCTCAGTATCTCTCTGTAATCAGGAACAACAGAGAAAGCTTCAGCAGTGGAAGGAAAAGGACGGGACTTGACCATCTGACTGAACAGATTAATAGCATCATCTGACTTCAAATCCTCTAGTTTCCCATTTCTACTAGCAAAAGCTCGATTCCAGCAACAGACACCGCAAAGAGCAAAAGCAGTCTGAGGATTACCTTTTACCAAAGTATGAAAATTTCTCATTATCCTCATCCTCTTGATTACTTCGAAAATGGCTTCCCCTTGAAATGGAATGAGACTACGCTTCGTGAGTCTCAAACAGCAAAAGGGCGAAACTGCAGAATCGAATTAGAGAGAAACCCTATAACTGAAGCAGCCGGTTCAGTGTCGATTCTATTACAAGTGGTTTTGATTAAACCGGTCATGTCTCTTTTTTTTATTATTCTTCATTTACTAATTGACCGAGTCTCTCAGATCAACAAAGTCTTCAACCAGTTTATCAAATTCGAGTGTGATTTTTCCAATAATTATATTGGTCTTGTATTCAGAAGCGGTTAATATCGGTTTCAAGAAATCATTCGGAGTGTTTTTGTCCTCCAGCAATATCAGACCGAAAAGGGAGTGATCAAACCGGTTGATTTCGATTTAGAAGTTCCACTAATATAAATTTCATGTTACACCTGTCGTTGGACAATGTCTCAAATATAATTTCCTTTCATGTTTGGTAGATTATTTAAGACTAGGTTTGATTTATATTTCTATAAGAAACACAAAGGGCATGTTCTTTTGGAGGTCGCCAGCGACGATATTCGACGACAGAAATTGCTCTATCTTTGATTCTTTTCTTTTTTTCAGTCGCTGAGTTTTTGTTTTGATATAGCTTCTTCCCCAGATTTTCAGTTACAGGTGTCGCTGGATTATTTGGCGTTTGATTTGATAGGCACGGCGACTCCCAATTCTTTTATCTCACCTATAAATTGTCGCTACTTTCCGATAAGCTGAGTTAAAAAAGAGTTAATTAACTTAATTTTAAGTCTCTGAATTGAATCGCTAGCGACACACTAACGAACATGCCCAAACTCAAAACAATTGTGTACAGAAACAAAACTGAGAATGAAAAACCAAACAAAGTAATTTATCTAAACCCAAATGAACTAGAAATTTGCTAAACCAATCTTCTCAAAGGGAAGACCTTCTGATGGTCACCATTGATCATGTATAAACCTAACATCGAAAAACAAGAGTTACGAACAATACATGAATTTGTTAACATCCATGGAACAATTTCCTTTCTTTTTCCCCCAATATTTTTTTATCTTCTACTTATATGTCAATTTTTTTACTGTCGATATTCACTATATATTAGAAATTTTCAAAATTAGTTGTTTCAACATCTAATTTTACTTTTGTTTGCGGAAATAACTATTGTGTGAAAATTCCTAATGAAGAAGCGTGATACCACACTGAAGTGATAAGAGTTTTACATGGAAACGATTTAATATTTACTCTCATAAATAAAAGTATTGCCAATACTGTATTGGTTACATATATATATATATGTTATGGTTGTGAATCTAATAAATGGTATTTCAAACTGAATACTATTTCATCAATCAATAATTTACGTCATTATCTATTGTTCGAACATCAATTAGAAACCGAGAAAACATTAAATTATAAATTTTTGAATCTAACGTAACTAAAGTTTTTCTTTCTCTTTTTTCTGGGAATTTGCGATGAGAACAGGCGATGGGGACAAGGTTCACTCATGCATGAAAAAGTGTACGGAGACATGCACCAAGAAGAACGACGACAACGATAATATATATGTCTAAATTACTAAATAGAAATGATTGCATCGCTCCTTGTATGTTTTTATTTTCTTACCTATTCATGAGATGTATCATCTCATAGTGTTTCTATGAGACGTAATAAATTATAAGGGATATAATAAACATTAATATTTTCTTCAAACAACAGCAACATATATATATAGATCTCACAAAGTAATTAGTGTATCACCAAATAAATTTTAAATTTTTGATTAAATTACTAATTAAAAAACTAGAAAATGCAACAAAGAAATCCGATAGTTATTAGAAAATGTACACAAATATCAAAAGTATTTCAATATCTATGGTAAAATTCAAACTTAATTAACTGAAAAATAATGTTTCTTTGATAAGTTTCATTGATGTTGTTATGTCACAATCCCTAAGACGTTTGTTAATTTGTGTGGCATCACTAATTAAGCAAAAACCCATCTCTACTCAATTGGGCAATACAATGCATCCATTTCACATTGTATGCTTCACTCCTTTCAGGCAAAAGCTACAAAATAAATCCTACGCTTCTTTCACCTTAGCGGCATTGCACATCCCTTGAATGACGATGTAATGTGTTAAGAATAGCAAGATCCATTTCCACTCTTTTGTATATCCTCGAGTAGCACCAAATGCTTTCTAGTTTTCAATTGTCACAAAGACCACTTAACGAAATGTTGTAGGTCTATATCGCGGGAGGCACACACCATAATGATCAATCCAACAAAATGTTTAAGTTTTCCAGTTTGTTGAAAACCTTTAGAGCATCATTCACGCATCGGTTTTTCGTAAAGACTATCAATGTTTAAGATGTCGAACACAAAATTAGGCTTAAAAAAAAATTGATTAGGCCCTTTTTTTTTTTAATAACATTAGGCTTCACTACAGGAAATAAGGGTTTTCGTAGCGTCGGAAAAACGATATCTAAAGATACTATAGCGTTATTAGAAACGCTATCTAGGTGACCGTTATAATAGGTCCGACACTTTACATAGCGTTTTTTCCTTATGCTATGGTATCTATTTAATACATAGCGTTTCTGTAAACGCAATAGTTAAGTTTACAATAGCGTTTGTTGTTTACTATAGTTTTATATAGATAGCATATTTTAGAGCCAAGCCAAGACAAGCCGAGCCGTATTAAAATATTATTAATATATATTATTAAAATTTGTATTTTCTCTAATAGTTATTTTAATTGTATTTAAATTATTGTTATTGAAATTTTTGGGTTAAATTGAATACCAAAATAAAAATACAAATATATATTTTCATTAATATTATATACAATAATTTACAGAAACCATAATTACAAAAAAAATGGAAAAAAAAAATACATAAAATTTGTATCTTTACAAAAAATAAAACAAAGAAAATACAAAAAATACAAAGAAAATACAAAAAATTTGTTTCTTTTCCTAATTATTGGCCCATGGATCTTCATCACTTGTTTCAGCCCTCTACACCTTTCCACTTCCATTATAGTTTTCCTCCACTTCCCCATGACAATAAACCGAGTCTGGTAAGAAATCAAATAAAGGGGTCTCAAATTACAATGTAATCTTACGCAAATAAGTCAGCAGCCTGGAGACTAGCAATATACCTTGGCGATTTTGACAAGTTGATCATGATTATCATGGCCATAGAAGAACGGTTCCTTACGAAATATCTGCAATACGAAATATCTGCAACATCAGCATTTGATAAGTGAAATAAACAACAGCAGAAGTTATTAACAATTACGACTAAGAAATTCAAATGCTTGCAGTAAGTTCAACATCGAAACTAGAGAGAAGAGTGAGGGGATAATCAGTTCTCACCATGCCAGCAAACATGCAGCCAAGGCTCCACATGTCTAAAGAATAGTCGTAATCCTGTAGATCAACTAGCAGTTCGGGACCCTTGAAGTATCTGAAAAACAAGTCACAGATTATTACTCGCATGCAAATAGCAACTTAATAAAGCTTAACAAGCTCTGATTGCGAAACTAACTTAACATTTTAAAAGTTTCAACCATCAGCATATCTAAGGTCCCAATTGCTTTGATTGCCAAGCTAACTTAACATGTTAAAAGTTTCAACCCTAGGCATTATGAAGGCCCCAACTGGACCTGCCAAGGCAAGTGAATTTGAGCTTTAAAATCCACACTGTTGACAAACTCAAATATCAAGCTAGGTGTTTTGGAGTGCTCATCTCTGACAATATCATACAGCTTCACAATATTTGGTCCACCACAGAGGTTCTGAAGTATTTTGATCTCTCTCTTTATCTGCATAACATCAAAGTAATAACTAATCAAGTTTCAGCACAACAACTCAACAAGCAACAGAATTGTATCAGCTTAATCACCTTCTTCTTTTTTACGGGTTTGAGGATCTTTATAACACATCGTTCGTTCGTATTAACAAATCTCACTCAGATGAATTTCAAATCCAATATATGCTAATAGCTACTTAACACAGTGTGTTCATGAGACCAAAGCTCAAACCCTAAGATTCCAATTTTTCTAATTCAAATTCGATTTGGCAACAAAATCAATCAAATTTCATCTGAAACAGACAGAAAATGATCAAAAATCGTGAAATCAGTAAGATGAGGTGAGAAATTGTTTACCCCCATTGTACAACGACGGTGGCGTCGGCCATAGCGAAGCTAGCTCTGTGAGAGAGATCCTCTGCCGAGCTCCGTAGAATCGGTGGGATTCTTGGCGATCAAGTGCTTGACCAGTTTCCCGGATCCAGAATCCGACGTTGTAAAATGCTTTACCCATTGTTCCCATCGTCTTCGTCTTCCCCACGAGAGATTGATTTTGCGTTTTATCAATGAAATCGAAAAGGGGTTTTTTCGCCGGAGCCAGAAGAAGAGAAGACCTAATCTGTAGAGATTTTCTTGTGAATTTTGTTCTCAAGAGAAAATGGTGAAGAACGGATGAGAGGTTGAATCTCGCCAAAGCCTTAGTTAAGCGATGGACGGCTGAGATTACCTTAAACAACCAGCCGCCAAAGCATATGAAAGGATGAGATGTCGCCACGTCATCTATCCGAGTATTAGTTAGTGATTGGCTTGAGTAAATTAGATCTGATGAATGGCTGAGATCTCGCCACATCAGCAATCCGAGTGAAACACTATTATTGGTTTATTTTGTGTATAGGCATAAAAATGTGTTTTTACTATTTATAAATTTTTAAAAAAAATTTATATTTATGAATTAATTTGTTTATGAGTGATTTACATGATTAGATAATTTTTTCACAATTAAAAAAAAATATTTTGCAAAGTTTTAAGAAATTTGATGGTAACACATATGAAAGCCTTAGAATACATGTACTTAGTGTGTAAAACATATTGTTGAAAGACAATAATGATGTTATAGTTAACAAAATGATAGAATTCATTTAAGTAAAGTATACATGTACTTAGTATACTTTATATCATTAATATTAGCTACTATTTAAAACACTAAACCCTAAACCCTAACCCTAAACCCTAAACCCTAAACCCTAAAGTAATTTTAAAAATGAATTTTATTTATGTTATTATTTATTATAATTAATATTATTACTATTTGAAACAAATATAATCGAAAAAACTAAACCATACATTTCATACACTAAACCCTATACCCTAAACTCTTTAAACCCTAACCCTTAACCCTAAACCCTACACTATTTTTTAAAGTGAATATTATTTATGTTATTATTTGTTATAATTAATATTATTACTATTTGAAACAAATATAATCGAAAAAACTAAACCATACATTTCATACACTAAACCCTACCCTAAACTCTTTAAATTTATAATTTGTTATTATTTATATTATTATTAATATTATAATTATATATTTATGTCTTTTTGAGCTATTTGGTTATATCCATTTTTATTTTTTTTTAACTTTTTAACAAAAATCAAAAATCATTTAAAAAATCTTTAAAATCATTTCCAATTAAAATGTTTTAAGTATGTGTTTTTGTGTGTAATATATGTTTGCCAAGAGATAACATATAATTAGTAACATTATAAAACAAAGTCAAGTGCATGTAATAAAAGAAAACACAAAGTTTTGACACTAACAACAACATTTTGTTCGACATAAAGGATAAAACACAAATTGTTCGACATAAAGGATAAAATGACACAAATGGTTAAACAACAAATTCAGAGCTGGATTGTTCAGAGATAGACTATCTTGTCATTAGGTCAAGCAACGGTTGTGCCTTGTGCATCTGCGATGACTTGCACTTCTGAACTTGGCCTCCACACTTTAGCATTATCAATCACTGAAACAACAACCCAAACCGTTCTATCAATCTTAATCTCATGTCTCCACACCGTTCCAAATCAAAAATACGATTTCCATTCACAGTCACCACATCAAAATAACAGTATCACTATTGGCAAAAGAATCAATCATCAATTAGTCATAAGTAATTTACGTCTTCAACAGCAGCATCCATAGCAACTTTGGGGTCTTGCAGAGACATTTGCGGTGAGTCCTTGTAAAGGAACTGCCTCGCAGATGATGAGCAAAAGCAGAAACCACTTCATCTTCTCAATTTCAGCAGCTTTCTGTTTCAGAAAGTGAAAAATAGAGGAAGGTCAATTCATGGAGTCACTGAAATTAATCACCTTTACAAAGCAAAATATAATCAGAACTGAAATCATGAATGATTTTGTTGAGGGAACTGAAATCATGAACTGAAATCATATATACTCGTAAACTACTGAAAATCTATTACTTTGCAAGAAAATACAGACAAATATTCTTGTAGTTTCAAGTCCACCTTGTAGTTTCCATTCGCTGCATATTAAGAAAGTAACCAAGCTGAGCATCACATGTATGCATGATACTTAAACTCTCTTTATCATTTATGATCACTAATAGTCTAATATACTTAAAACTAACTATGAGCATGTCTTAACAAGTATCTTCTTCTTGAAGCTCAATACATTCAAAGGAAACTGTCCTTTTTCTGCATTTGGAGCAAATGCAAACACTCTATTTCGGTTTTATTTATCCTTGAAAAACTAAAGAAGGTCCCTTCTAACTAACTAATGTGTTGTTTCATATGATCAACTAATAAGCGAATTGGAAATGAAGTAATAATAAACTCAAACTGACCTGCAACAGGAGTTTTTTCTTCCCATTCAACACTTTCTTCATCTTCCTCTTCACGTTTGGACTTCATACCAACCTGACGATCTGAGGATGTAGTAGCCAATTGAATGTCAGGGGTTAATTTGCCTGCGGATTCTTGCTGATTCAGCTTTTCAGCAAGCTCTTGCTGCTTCAGTAGAGCAGCGTAGTAAGCTTTGATATACTCATCCTGAAGCAAAATGAAAATACTGTATCAAAATTGTGGAACCACAATCCATAAGATGCAACTGTGGGAATCTAAATAAATAGACACAAACAATTTTTTTCCCCAAAAGGCATACCTTCAAATCGTCATGGCCATTACCCATGGCTGATGTCTTGTCATCTGAAACTTCTGCTACTCCTTCTGAGCCATGTCCTATTTCTCCTCTTTGTTCATCAGTCAGATTCATTCCTTGTGTGATCATCCATGGAGGCAAGACTTTCAGACTAGAATCTCCACCTTTACTTCCTTTTGCAGTTAGGACAGCCATACTCCTGAATAGTATCCTTATCTTCTTGTTCATCTTTGAACTTTTTTTTCATCCGGTGCAGTTTATAACGAACAACATCATATATCTGTAAGAGAGAAGAATTAGGGAAAACAGCAAACTGAAAACAAAAAGTATTAGGGACATAAACATATCTGTGAATAATCGAGACAGCAATACGAGTGCATCTGGACCCTAACTTTGTCATTAGTTGTAGCAGCCACTGCAACACCATTCTTTTTTGCACCCTTTGCAGTCTATCAAAAAGATTTAGAATCAATAAAAAGCAAAGTAAGGAAAGAAGTGTTAAGGGATTAAAGACAAGCACACAATCGAAAAGAAAAATGTAGAAAACGTGAAAAAAAGTTTACAGGAATGAATGAGCATCAACTCTACAGGAAAACAGAAGAATGCAAAACTTGGAAAGAAGTACCCAACCTAAAATTCTTTCACACTCATGTTCTTCAAGCATTGTTATACTTTAGAAAATTCATGAAAAATATGCTATTAATCATAAGACAAAAAGAGTTGTTAAGTTATGGGCTTAGCAAGAACAATATTATGCAATAAGTGCTATAAATCAATCCGAAAGAACATAGTTTCTGCACAGACCTCTTTCATGTGGTAACGCGTGACATATTTTTGTTCTTCAAAGTGTCTTATCATTTTTCGAAGTTGCTTGCCAGGCAATTTCAAGTCTTTTGCCAAGTCTTCTTCTCTAGCCCATTGCCGCCTCGCATACATAGAACAAAAGAAATACCAGAAATGAAAGTCAATGAAAACATAGCGGGTTTAAGCAGACAAATATTCTTAAATGTCTTCCTCGCAGCTACCTAATTTCCTTATGTACTCATTGGCTAATTTACAGAGATGAAGATCCTGCAAACAAAAAGACGACATGGATTATCAGAGAGCAGCAGGAAAAATCGAAATAAGCTTAGAGAACTAGAGACACAATCACATAAGAAGAAAACAATTCCAATCATACAAACATCAATCCAAAACCCAATTACTTCAAAAACA
Source organism: Erysimum cheiranthoides (assembly GCA_011420285.2). Classification (NCBI taxonomy): domain Eukaryota; kingdom Viridiplantae; phylum Streptophyta; class Magnoliopsida; order Brassicales; family Brassicaceae; genus Erysimum; species Erysimum cheiranthoides. The sequence goes on from CM022179.2 coordinate 20,772,006, forward strand.
ACTTAAACAGAGCAAACCCAACATGAAATAAAACTAAATCGTTTAGAAAAACGAAAACCCATACATATTTTTTACCTTATGTATCAAATTCGGCGATCGATATGAGAGGGATTAGACTGAGAGGTATCGATAGTGGAAGAATCAAACTAATTGGGATCTATGGTGTTTTCGACTTGCAGAGATGAAGAGAGACGAGAGAGAGACGAAATCGAGAAAAAGAAATCCCTAATTTTCTTTTTTTATCTCATGTTTTTTTCTTTTTTTTTTTCCCATTTTGGAGCCAAATGAAAAATTTTGTTCCCGGGTTAATCTACGATAGCGTTTTAAGTTTACATATGCTATAATAGAACCAACACTAAGCGCCACTCCGAAATAATTTTTCGCGCTCAACTTACCATAGCGTTTACCTTTTGCGAAACGCTATCTAAAGTTTTTCTATACTCAATTATAGCAGAAAAATAAAAAACGCTATAATGTTATGCTATTAAAACCCTTATTTCCTGTAGTGCTTATATCATATTTCCACGTACGAATTGATGAACCAAATAAAGCATCAGAAATTCTCCTCATACGATAACATCCATGATCCATCAACCAGTGTGATAAGTCTAAGTGTGACTAATATATTATATATATGGTCGACATAGAAGCAAAACCAAGTTTCATCATTTTGTGAAAAATGCATCAAATCAAGAGACATTTGAGCGCTGGCAGAAACTGTTTCTAATACATATGTGAATTGTTTTTACAAATTTTTTTACTACATTTGTAACACTTCGATCTTCTTAACATCACAACTTTTGTTTTTTTTTTTTCGGAAATATCTGACCCAAATGGTTTTTAATCCAAAAAAAAAGATATAAAATTTAGTGGAATAAATTGAAAGTAATAATGTATTATCCTTCTTCAACTTGTTCATCTTTTTTTTAGTGGACAAAAATTTTTCATATATTTTTTCTTATTTGTTTTTTTAACTAACCTAGAATAGGGTGGAATGGATGAATATTATTTTTCTTACAATTTCCTCACAAAAAATTATAATCAATGGATAAGGTTTAATTTATGTATGACTAAATATAAGATGCCATTTGAATTTTTCTCCATTCTTAGTTACAAGACTCAAGTAAGTTGGATATATATTAATTCTTCGTATTTATGGATTGGTCTATCTATATATATTAGCTTTTTCCTTAGCAAATGACTTGTTTTTATTAGTTAACAGTTTCAAATGTTTGGCTCATACGTATGTTTTTGTATTAAACCATTGATATTATATGTTATGGTTGTGAATCTAATAAATGGTATTTCAAACTGAATACTATTTCATCAATCAATAATTTACGACGTCATTATCTATTTTTCGAACATCAATTAGAAACCGAGAAAACATTAAATTATAAATTTTTGAATCTAACGTAACTAAAGTTTTTCTTTCTCTTTTTTTCTGGGAATTTGCGATGAGAACAGGCGATGGGGACAAGGTTCACTCATGCATGAAAAAGTGTACGGAGACATGCACCAAGAAGAACGACGACAACGATAATATATATGTCTAAATTACTAAAGAGAAAATGATTGCATCGCTCCTTGTATGTTTTTATTTTCTTACCTGTTCATGAGATGTATCATCTCTTTCTATGAGACGTAATAAATATAAGGAATATAATAAACATTAATATTTTCTTCAAACAACAGCAACATATAGATCTCACAAACTTACTGTATCACCAAATAAATTAAAATTTTTGATTAAATTACTAATTAAAAAACTAGAAAATGCAACAAAGAAATCCGATAGTTATTAGAAAATGTACACAAATATCAAAAGTATTTCAATATATATGGTAAAATTCAAAACTTAATTGAAAAACAATGTTTCTTTGATAAGTTTCATTGATGTTAACGTTGTTATGTCTCAATCCCTAAGACGTTCCTTAATTTGTGTGGCATCACTAATTAAGCTAAACCCCATCTCTTGTCAATTGGGCAATACAATGCATCCATTTCACACACACTGTATGCTTCACTCCTTTCAGACAAAAGCTACAAAATAAGTCCCAAGCTTCTTTCACCTTACCGGCATTGCACATCCCTTCAATGACGATGTTATATGTTAAGAATACCAAGATCCATTTCCACTCTTTTGTATATTCGATCCTCGACTGCCACCAAATACCAAGATCCATTTCCACTCTTTTGTATATTCGATCCTCGACTGCCACCAAATTTATAGAGGTTATACTGTAGATCTCACAAATTTATAGAGGTTACTGTAGCATCGTTTTTAAAGCGATGTTAGAATTATAAGGTCATTTTAGAAAACGATGTTAAATTGAGTGAAGCTAAATAAATTTTGCATCATTTTCTAAAACGACGTGATAATGTAATTTTAGCATCATTTATTTTTGGTTAGTATCATTTATTAAAACGTCGCCATAATTGATTCTAACATCACTTTAAAAAATGATGTCAAATATATATTTTGCATCAGAAATTTAAAGCGACGTTAAACATACATTTAAGGTCAATTGGCATAAACGATGTTAACTTTAAAATTTGCATCATTTTTAAAATGATACAATATATATATTAACATCATTTTATTTAAGTTTTCAAAAATGACACTAAATTTAATTTGTGAATTTTTTTAATATTAAATTATTTTAAATCATTTATAATAATTGTTTAAAATAATATTTTATAAAATAAAAAAAATTATATTTTAAACTAAATCATAGTTCTGCAAAGTAAAAAAAAAACTTATCTAATGCATTATATGAATAAAATAATACACTGTTTTCTGAACTAGTTCAAATTAAAGTGAACATAGAAAAAAACAAACTACTTCAAGTCTTGAATTGTAAAAGCTGAAACATTCACCAAACAAAATCAAAATAAGATAAACTAATCAAAGTGTTGAAATTATAACTAACGAAGCTTCACCAAATCGCTTTCATCGCCAGCCATCCCTTCTAGTACTATTCCCTGCACAAAACATAAACGTATACATAAGCAAACCTACTAGTACTATTAAAATTGAATATTGCAAAGCAAACAAACAGATATATAGTTGTTTACCTTCTCCAATTTTCATTACGGGAGCTGCAAGTTCAAAAATCATCTCATTCAACTTATCCACTTGGTCTTTTAAATCTTTCATTCCCACCAATTTTTCTTCTAATTCACGAACACGATTTCTCAAGGTAATTGCCTCTGTTTCGCTGGATGTTGTCGTGGTGCGATTCTGAAAAAATGTCGAAGGGGTTGGACCAAGACCAATACAACGAACACGACCAGGCCGTTCAGCCCCAAACACTTGAGCAAATTCATCATTTAAATTTGACAGAGAGTTATTCCCAGATGTGGTTCTCGTGTTTTGAGTAATCTTTTCGGCAAAATTCTCCTGAAATTAAACATAACAAGTTACAAGAGATTGTACAAACCTCAATCAAAAGTTCTAAATGATACAGTCCTCTATATAATCTCTGAATATAAATGTATCTCAAATGAGTGAATTCACTCAATCACATGTTTTCTACAAATTCTAATCAATAATCACACTTTACCTTACGTTAAAATTAATACACAAAGTTGAACACAAATCAACATGTTTGAAACTTGTAAACGAACAAAAGAAAATCAATTAACAATCGAGTTAAGTTCTTCTAACCATAGAAACTAAAGAAAGAATCCAGAAAAATAATCTGGAGCTGACTAAAACTCATTGAATAAAGAATCAAACTAAAAGAGTGAGCAACAATCTGACCGATAGTTCTCGAGCTTCTTCACTAACAAAAGTCCCATTAGCTTTTTGGCGTGTGTACACAAAAATCTCTCCACGACTAGGACGCTTACCCGTCTTGAGAAACTGGACATTTATACAAGAAAAATCAGATAAGAAGACAAAATATTTAACAAAATACAAAGAGCACTTACGATTTCTTTAGCCTTTCGAGCAATGCTTTTCTTTCCTAAAGTATGTGGTGTCTTGTAATGGCTCCTACTTGTCGTATTCTACTCTCTCAATTTCTAAAACTCATATGTAACCATATTAGAAACTCATAGCAATATATTACAATAAAATAGGATACTTGCTATATTACCTTAGCTTTTTCAGCAAACCGCAGATGCACAAAATCTTGCCATTGCTCTTTTGGAATAAATTCTGGTTGAGCCTCTATAGCTTCCTCTGTAGTGTTACGTCGATACACTTTCCACAAACGAGTTTTAAAACCTTTGCACTTTTGACTCAAACTTTTCATCACAAACTTTTTATAGTTCACATTTGAAACATCAAAAGAAAACTTAGACTGCATATACATTCGAATGGAGTTAGTTAAAAGTCATATTGAGATTTGAGAATTAATTAGAAATATATACCATCATTATACCTGAATGTACTCCCAAGCTTCATCCTTTCTCCATATTGGTATCTTCCTCCAGTTCACATAATTTATAGGAAGAAACTATGAACCAATTTCTTTAATACAATTTAATCTGATCCACAATTTAATAGAACCAAAGGGAATCTAATCCACAATTTAATAGAATTTCTAATCTCTATCACAGGAACTGAAATTACCAACGAACAAAAAGAACCAATTTTGAAATTCTAATTTCAAATTCCCCACCAAAATTATGGTCTAATATATGAAAGGTCAAAATAAATAAGAAACTAGTAAGAAGCAAAGGAACGAACCTGGGATTTGGAGGCTTTAGAATACAACGGAGACTGGAAAATTGGAGAAGAAGAGAACTGTTCTGTATCTAGGGTTCACGATTATATATATCTATTTTGTTTTTGGAAATAACTTTTTTTTGCTAAAATCTCAATATTCCCACGGGAACTAAATGTCAATATAGAATCAGCCCATTAGCATCATTTATATCAAAAGTGACACTAATTATTTTTCATTTAACATCACAATAAACAAACGATACTAAAAGTGGCCCATTAGTATCATTTATAGATAACCGACCCTAAATTTTAAAATTTAACAACGTTTTTCTTAAAAGATGCTAAACTAAATTTTTATTTTTAATGTTAATGTCGTTTCCTAAATTGACCCGATAAAAACGACACTAAACACCCGCTTTTTTGTAGTGATATATAATCAATCTTTCTCTTCTTTTTCTTTGGTTTTAGTATAATCAATCTTTCTCTTCAAGCTTCTTTTAACTCTCTCCTCAGCAAATTAATTTTCACCAAAATGGCTTTCAGAATCACCGTAAGTTTATTCTTGTGAAATATAAATGTTGATTACATTTACCTATTGGCTTTTGAATATACATTTTGAAAGTTTCTATAATTTGTTTTGGTTTCATAGAGCCAATTGCGACCGGTCGGAAACCAATTTGGTGGCTCTCGTCGTTTCGCAACCGCAGTCGCCGATGGCGCCAAACAAACATATAACAAGTAAGAGATACTGATACATATGGTTTCTTTCAAATCCATAGAAAAGAAAGAAAAAAGAAACACAAAATTTGATGAATGGAGTTTTCAAATAGGTTCTCAATAATGGGAGAGTTTGCACCAGTGGCAATAATAGGAGGATTTGTTGGTTTAGCGGTGCTTATGGCAGGACATAGCCTGAAACAGCAGCTTATGCATGTTCCGGCAATCAGTACAAGAAAGAACAGAAGAGCGGCTGTAGCAGAAGTTGATGATCCAGACAATTGTGTTACCTCCGCTGACAAATTTATCAACAAGTCTTGGTTACGTAAAGTTGGTCAGATTCAGGATAAGTCTAAAGCAATCTTATCTGATCCCACCCGACCTAACCCATTCACCACGTAAGTTCAGTGACCTCTCTTCAATTTGATTCAGCACTGCTAATTCGACTATAATTATTATTGTCATTTTTAACCAAAACTGATTCTTTTTTTGGCAAAGGCCTCGAAATGCACAGACATTGAACTCCGTTGGTGTGGCTCCAAAGGGAATCTGAAAACTTTACCGAATAAGATTTTTTTGCTTTCAAATAAAAATTCACTTAAACTTTCTAATTTTTTGTTTACTAATTTGTACATATAAATAATCCCTTTGAGCTTGTATCAAATAAAGTTGCTTTCTTTCTTTTCCTAAGTTCTTTCTCTGGCGAGTGAAAAATCGCCTCAAGGAAAATATATCAAAAATACCCAAAAAAAAATCACACAAGTCATGCATTTATAACAATTCCAACTAATAAAGGGCTCTTATAATGTAGACATTATTTGCAGACTCTCATCACTGGTCAACAAGTGTGTTTGCAACCTATCAGGGAAAGAACAAAGAGTAGTACCAGTCTTGTCCATGAAGCAGCTCAGACATAACAACAACAACTTTAACATGAAAATGTAAACTGCGTCAAGAAGTAATCACAAGAAAAGCAATATAAAAAGTCCGATTCACCTCACAGTTGCTTTCAATGGAAGTGTAGCTCTACCACTCCTCTTTTCTTGAGGATGATGAAACTGTTTACGAAAGAATATCGAGAAAGCTTTTTTCCAATCTCCCATCATGCAGCATATTAGTGACCAAACCAATGGTTGAAGCATCTCCAGCAAACCCGCAACTCCTCATTTCTTTAATAAGTTCTGCTGATGCGGCTTTGTCACCATTTCTAAGATGTGCCTGGATTAGCGTATTATACGTACAGTCATTTGGGAGAGGCCCATCTTCTTTCATTTCTCTGAACAATGCATCTGCTTCTTGCATTAAGCTTTTCTTACATAATCCTGAGATCATTGTAGTGTACGTTACAACATCAGGTTTCACTTCTTTGAAGCTGAGGCTACAAAATAAATCCCACGCTTCTCCCACCTTCCCAGCCTTGCACATCCCATCAATCATAGTAGTATATATAACAATATTAAGTTCCATTTCACTCTTTTGCATATCTTGGAATATGACTATTGCTTTCTCTAGCTTCCCATTATTACAAAGTCCATCTAATAAAATGTTGTATGTCATGATACTTCGAGGCACACCATCAGAAACCATCTGTTTGAACACTATTTGGGCATTATCACAATCTCCAGCTTCAAAAAACCCTTGAATAAGAGTGGTGTAAGTGATTGTGTTGCCAACCAATCCTCTTTGAGACATCTCCCAGAAGAGTTCCATAGCATTCTCTACTCTCTTAGACTTACAAAATCCATTTATGAGAGTACTATATGTCACTACATCTGGGTAACAATCCTTGCTAGTCATCAAATCAAACATTTGCTTGGCCTCCTCTAGGCGATCATGAATGCAAAACCCGTTGATCAATGAATTGTAAGTGAAAATATCAGGAGCTATAGACCTTTGGACCATTTCCTTGTACAATTGTTCAGCCTCTAAAAGCTTCCCCTCTTTTGCAAACGCATCGATCAATGCATTGAAAGTGATTACATTCAGAGTAATTTTTCTCTTGATCATCTCGCCTAGTAGTCCAGTAGCGTCTGCCCATCTTCCGTAATTACAAAGGCAACTTATGAGGGAGCTGTAGGTGATAACATTTTGTCTAATTCCTTTGTTGTCCATTTCATTGAACAGTTTGAGTGCATCATCCACATTTTTGTATTTGCAAAGGCCATCAATGATTGTGCTGTAGATTATAACATCAGCCTCTATTTTCCCTTTCTCCATCTTCTTGAGCAGATTTAAAGCCAAATCGATATCACCTCTCTTGCATAGTCCATTTACAACTGCACCATAAGTAACCAGATTTGGTTGGCATCCTTTCGCAACCATCCGTTCAACTAAAGCCACCGCTTCGGAAGCTCTGTTGTGGAGAAAAAGTCCATGGATTAGAGTTGTAAATGTCACAGTATCGGGTTGATATCCCATATCCACCATTTGATCAAGTAAAGCTACGGCATCAGAAATCCTCTTCCCGTGACAGTATCCATTGAGAAGCGAAGAAAGCGTGACAATATCGGGCTCATAGCCAAGTTTCAACATCTTCCCAAGAACAGCTAAAGCAAGAGAGAGTTGAGACGAACGGCAGAAACAATTAATGAAAATACTGTAAGTGTAGAGATCATGTGAAATCCCCAAATTTTGCATCTGCTCACCCAGAGAGATGACGACATCATACTTCTTCATCTTAGAAATGGCACTCAACAGTTTACTGAAATCGATAATGGAAGGGCGTGGACGAGACTGTACCATCTCACCAAACAGATTAATAGCATCATCTAACTTTAAATCACTCAGCCCATATCTCAGTATCTCTCTGTAATCAGAAACACTAGAGAAAGCTTCAACAGTGGAAGGAAAAGGACGGGACTTGACCACCTCACTGAACAGATTAATAGCATCATCTGACTTCAAATCCTCTAGTTTCCCATTTCTACTAGCAAAAGCTCGATTCCAGCAACAGACACCGCAAAGAGCAAAAGCAGTTTGAGGATTACCTTTCACCAAAGTATGAGAATTTCTCTTGCCCGTAATCGCAACAGATCTCCTCATCCTCTTGATTACTTCGAAAATGGAATGAGACTACGCTTTGTGAGTGAAGAGATCAAACAGCAAAACTGCACAATCGAATTAGGTAGAGAGAAACCCTCTAACTGAAGCACTCGGTTCAGTGTCGATTCTGTTACAACTGGTTTTGATTAAACCGGTCATGTCTATTATCTTTTTTTTTTTTATTCTTTAACCAGTTTATCAAATTCGAGTTTGATTTTCCCTATAATTATCTTTTAACTTTATATTGAGTAAAATCATATTCATTTCTCTGTGAAATTCCAATTGAGAATATATTAACAAAAAAATTCCAATTGAATCACTCCGGTCTTAATAAACCGGAGAATTGACTTCGTCATACTCAAAACTCAAATACTGAATTACATGAGTGTATGTGACCTTCTAAATAACCCTGTCATAATAACTTGATGGGTCACATTGATTCCCACAGCGATTAAATCGGCCAGAAAATTGGATTAAAAATATGTGGAAACTGAGGATATCAAGAATCAAACTCTACATAAGAAGATGTTATATTTCAGTTGATAGAAAGTGATGTATAAACTAATATGTATGAAGAATTACATTGCTTTAACGGGTGAAGGAACCTACATTAACTTCCGAAGCTGGATTTACATTTCCGTTTACTGCAAATGCTCAACCAAGAAGAACAATTTGTCCGACATTTATCGAAAACTCGGATCAAGCTGAACAGCCTGCATCATCGTAACCAAATCTACAATAAGATAGTAGGATGCTGAATGCTGAATGCTGAATGCTGATGTCATCGATTATGCAAGCTCAGTTTCAAGGACAATATACATCATAAAACATATATTTCAAGACACTAACCAAAAAAGTCAGTGCGTAAAACACATAACAGCTCTCATGGTCATTAGCAGCGCAAAAAGAAACCGTAATGGCTGTGAATAAGACAAGTTATTAGGAGAAAACATTTCCTATAATTAACATATTTTTCACTTTAGAAGTAGAAATTCTCAAAGTTCAATGGCTTTACTAAAAAAAAAGACAGGATCGATGATAAATTAATAATGTAACTGTACCTTTCTCAGACATCTTTTGAATTTATAGTATACAAGAAAATCAGAAAAACTCAGAAGCAAGATTATACCAGCAAATTCAAGGCAGAAAGAAGGAAAAGAATGTGATCGGGATAAACTCAAGGTGAAGAGATTCAGAATCCAACGAACAAAGGAAACTTAAAATACATGGAAGATGTATTAACTCATGTTTGCAATCTAGCAGGTAAATGACAAAGAACTTCAGTCATGTTCATGAAGCTTAGACACAACAGCTACCGCTACACATATCTATATCCCACATGTAACATGAGAACATAACGCGTTTAGAATTAACCAATAGAAAAGCAACATGAAAAGCTGATCAACCTCCTCAAGGATGTCTTTAAGAAAGCAGTTCCAAAAAGCTTTTGTCCAATCTCCCATCATGCAACATATTAGTGACCAAGCCAATGGTTGAAGCATCTCCAGCAAACCCACAACTCCTCATTTCTTTAATAAGTTCTGCCGATGCAGCTTTGTCACAATCTCTAAGGCGTGCTCGAATTAGCGTATTATAGGTACCGCTACTTGGGAGAGGCCCGTTTTCTTTCATTTTTCTGAACAAGGCATCTGCTTCTTGCATTAAGTTTTTCCTACAAAATCCTGAGATCATTGTTGTGTAGGTTACAACGGTAGGATTCACTTCTTTGAAGCTGAGGCTACAAAATAAATCCCATGCTTCTCCCACCTTCCCAGCCTTGCACATCCCATCAATCATAGTAGTATATATAAAAATATTAAGTTCCATTTCACTCTTTTGCAAATCCTGGAATATGACCAATGCTTTCTCTAGCTTCCCATTATTACAAAGTCCATCTAACAAAATGTTGTATGTCATAATATCTTGAGGCACACCATCAGATTCCATCTGCTTGAGTACTTTTTGGGCATTAGCAAAATCTCCAGCTTCAAAAAACCCTTGAATAAGAGTGGTGTAAGTGACTATGTTACCAACCAATCCTCTTCGAGACATCTCGCGGAATAGTTCCATACCATCCTCAACTCTCTTAGACTTACAAAATCCCTTTATGAGAGTATTATATGTTACTACATTTGGGTAACAATCCTTGCTAATCATCAAATCAAACATTTGCTTGGCCTCATCTAGACGATCATGAATGCAAAACCCGTTGATCAATGAACTGTAAGTGACAACATTAGGAGCTATAGACCTTTGGACCATTTCCTTGTGCAATAGTTCAGCCTCTAAAAGCTTCCCCTCTTTTGCAAACGCATCGATCAATGCACTGAATGTAATTACATTTGGGCTGATTTTTTTCTCAATCATATCGTTTAGTAATCCAGCAGATTCAGCCCATCTTCCGTAATTACAAAGGCAACTTATGAGGGAGTTGTAGGTAACAACATCTGGTCTAATTCCTTTGTTGTCCATTTCATTGAACAGTTGGAGTGCATCATTCACATTTCTGTATTTGCAAAGGCCATCAATGATTGTATTGTAGATAACATCATCGGCTTCTATTTTCCCTTCTTCCATCTTCTTGAGCAGATTTAAAGCCAAATCAATATCACCTCTCTTACATAGTCCATTTACAACCGCACCATAAGTAAACAGATCTGGTTGACAACCTTTCGCAACCATCCGTTCAACTAAAGCCACCGCTTCGGAAGCTCTGTTGTTGCGAAAAAGTCCATGGATTAGAGTGTTAAATGTCACTGTATTAGGTTGATATCCCATATCCACCATTTGATCAACCAAAGCTACGGCATCAGATATCCTCTTCCCGTGACAGAAACCATTGAGAAGCGAGTTCAGTGTGACAATATCGGGCTCATATCCAAGTTTCATCATCTTCCCAAGAACAGCTAAAGCAGGAGAGAGTTGAGAGCGGCGGCAGAAACAGTTAATCAAAATATTATAAGTATAGAGATTATGTGAAATTCCCAAACTTTGCATATGCTCGCCCAGAGAGATGACAACATCATACTTCTTCATCTTAGCAATAGCAGTCAACAATCTACTGAAATCGATAATGGAAGGACGTGGACGAGACTGTACCATCTCACCAAACAGATTAATAGCATCATCTAATTTAAGATCCTCTAACACATTTCTACTCAAAATCTCTCTGTAATCGTAACTGGCAGTGGCACTAGACAAACCTCGTCCCCTACAGGAACTGCAAAGACTAAACAATGGAGAGGCAGTTCCAGGATTACCATTCACCAGAATATGCTGATGAGTAAATCTCTTTGCCTTTAACGCAATAAATCTTCTCATCTTCTCAACTGAGAGTACACCAGATAAAAGTACAAAGAGAACACACCAAACTCTGCAGAATCAACAAAAAAGGATTTGGTCACATTAAAAGTTAACAAAGTGCCACTAATTTGGTAACACGACAAGGAGCCACTTCGATTTTAAAAGTGTTAGACTTTGGCTGTAAAGGCTATAGCTTTACACAGTAAAAAGATCAATCGTCACATATTGTATCGACACTAACAAGAAAAGATAATTTTGAAGAACTCAGAACAAACTCCGGTCACCGGGAAATGCAAATTTTCTTCATATTATCGAAAACCCCAATTAACAAAACAAAACCCAAATTTCTTTGAAGCCAAACAAATATAGAAAAGGGTAAAATGAAGAACCTTTGGTTCCCCAGACGATAATAATCTGCAGATCGCAACTTCCGGCGAATCCTCCAAATCAGGCTTCAACAAGCTTTTGAGTGATGAATCTTAAACCGGTTAAGTGACGGTATTGTATTCAGAACCGGTTAATATCGGTTTCATGAAATCATTCGGATATTTCTACACTACCAAGAATTTTTTCCGACATTTTAGAGGAAGCCTCGATTAGCCAATTCACATATATTTAAGCCTAAGTCCAGCTTGGTGCAAAAGAAATTTTGAGCCTATATATTAAAGTTTGGTCTAAATCGGAAACAAAAAATCTATAAACAATTTTACACAGCTTGGTCTGGTTATATGGCTACTGGGACTTTTTTGAACTTCACAATTAAAAAAGATACTTAAAAAAGAAAAATTGTATTTGGACTTTTTCATCATGTATCATTGTTATCATATATTTTTTGGTATTAATAATTTATCACTAATAATTTATATTTGAATTTTATATTTGTTATTCTTAACTAATATCTCTACTGAATCATTCGAAATTTCAGGCTTTGATAGTAAATGACATCCGATCCTTACCTTTGATTCCTACACGATTGTAACTTTCCGCCGAATCCCCATAAACAATGCTTTTAACAAGCATTTGAATGAAAAATCTATAAATCGGTCAAATGTCTTGGATTTAGCACCGGTTATTGTCGATTCTGAAAAATTATGGTTCCGATTGGTAACCACTTAAAAAAAAAAAATTGTCTTGTTCTTCAAATATTTACCATTTAATATGATTTTTTTTTTTTTTTTTTCATTCAGATGTATAGGTTATACAATTTTCCTCTTTATTCTTCAAAACAAAATGATGAACAATAAGGAACAAAAATTAAAATTAGCCCTAAGGACGAGAACGTCACTGCATCCTTCAGAGCCATCGATTGTTGTCAGATCTTTAAGACATTACCTCTTCCATTTTCTTGGTATGTTGTCTACACGTCATTCCCCGGTGGCCAAAACAGTCGAGACCAGTGGCTCAAATGGGACTCGCCAGATTGCAGAGATTGTCAGAGGAGGACTAATTCAAGATGTGGATTCCCGACCGAGTCAAATGATGTTGTATGTTCCATTTGTTTGTCACAGAATATGCAACCAAAGAAAGTGTTAGGTGTTTACCAGAATGTGAGCATTGCTTCCATACCGAATGTACCACAAAATTGGAAAAGTTCATGGGCGATGAGGAAAGAAGATATACTGTATTATAAAATCCGGGATTTCACTTTCTTATGTAAAGTTGAAAATATTACATTTCTCTAAATTCTGTTTCTCTATTCAACTCTTTGTGTATATTTTATATGTATACATGTATGTGTAATCAAAAGGAATAATCAAGCCTAAAACTCTCTACTCTGTGATCGTGATGATTTTCTTTCTTTTGGGCTCTTGATGGAAGTAACTTGGTACTTGATGAAAAATTTTGATATCAAGAATTCAAGGGTTATGTTTAGACTTTAGTAGTCTAATTCCTTGTGCCCCATAGATTTGTATAGTTGCTTTAGTGTTCTTGTTTAGCGATCTAAGTCAGTTCGTTTAATTAATGATTAATTACAAATTCGTCTCAAATTCATTTTTCATATCTCTCTTTGTTGTTTTTGTTTCAAAGATGGCTGCCAAGAAAGATGAATTCTCCGTCAAGCAAATCTCTCCAAACCTGGGCAGAGAAAGAGGAGCTTGAAACCCTTACGGCCCAACTTCTTCACACGACCTCGTCGAGCAGATGGAGTTTCTTTACGTAGAAGTAATCCAAACCATCAACAACTCTGTTGTAAACCCTAGCTAGAGCCCCAATGTAATCCTATCGTCGAAATCACTCTCGGAAACTACAAATCCTCTACCAAAAATCTACCAATTCGACCAAATATGGATTGGAATCATGATTCAGGTCTTTGCTTCCGAGAAAACCAAAGGTGATGTCTTGTCCGTTACTCTCAAAGACGGTAGGACCAATACCGTAATCAGCAAGCGAAACTTCAAGCTGGCCACGGATATTCTGAGTAGGATTCCTCCCGATGCAATAATACTCTATGCAGAATACCGAAACTGGCTACCACATGGAGTAGCTGATGTCGGTTTGGTTTGGTACACAAGCTGATGAGGTTTATCCAGAGGCTTGGTTTTCAGACGCTTCTGAAGTGAGTCCTAGTTGCATGATCAACACGCGACCTAAGGTCTACACCTAAACCCTAAATAAAATTATTTAACCAACCAATTTTTATGAAAAAATAGTTTTTTTTTCTTTACCCTTTATATTATACATTATCACATATCCTTTTTGAGAAAATCCTCAAAATACCATGGTTTTTGTTTTGTTTCTAAAAATACCACAAACACAAAATACTTTTTCAATAGTGTGGAATGTTAAAATCTTTGGTTTGAATTGATTATTTAACATTTAGGGTATAGTATTTAAGGGGAAGAGTTTAGTTTTATATATGTGATCTTTTTGGCGTAAAACCAAAAATCATAGTATTTTAGAGAATTACTTTTTTTTTTTTTTATGTGTGTCTTTTTTTTTTTTTTAATCAGTAGCTTGGTCATTGCGTGGGCAGTCCTTCAAAGAAACAAAAAAAAAGGTCATTTTAAGTCCAGCAGAAGAAAAAAAAAAGAAAAAAAAAACACAAAGCGAAGAAAAACTTACTGTTATACTCTCGCGCATGCACAATGTTAATCCGCGGGTTAAGACATTTCGGGACGTAAGAGTCCTTATAGCCAACAACTGCAGTGACTGTGACTGGACCAGTGAAATTAGATTCGGTCAATGTTTGTAAAATGCGCGAATACACCTGTTTTAGGGGATAACCAGCGGGAGTTGGTCCATTCTCCAAATCCCACCAGATGTGTGTGGCTCTCTCGTCTATTGCTCGCTTTTTGTGGTAGAGCCATCTGTAGCTCCATCTTTTACAAAAAAATAATAATGAAATACTAATTAATTTGTTATTTGTCAAACTGACGTTACCTATATTGGGGAAAGCTAAATATATTCTTTCGAAACATTTTGAAAAGCTGGATTTATTATTTTTAGAGTATCTATACAAAATGACCTCACTGTACACAATAATTAAGAAAATGACCTTAGATGAATAGGACTTTGTCTGGAGCATGTTGAAGGATAGGTGAAATTACCATTTAATCTTATCCACATTTATATTACATGTTTTCTTAATATATCACGCTTCCTAAATTTTCTCTTTCTCTCTCTCCCTTCTCTCTCTTATTTCTCTATCTCTCTTTCATGAATTGATTGTGGTAGAATTTAGTATATATTATTTATGAGATAGGATTTAGTGTAATTTAAATTTTTGATTTGGGTTGATTATGGTAGAATTAGTGTATATTAATTAGGGGTAGGGTTTAGTGTAATTTAAATCTTTGGTTTGAGTTTATTATGGTAGAATTAGTATAATTAATTAGTGGTAGGGTTTAGTGTAATTTAAATCTTTGGTTTGGGTTGATTATGGTAGAATTAATATAATTAATTAGGGGTAGGGTTTAGTGAATACAAATTTTTTGGTTTGGGTTGATTATAGTAGAATTAGTGTAATTAATTAGGGGTAGGGTTTAGTGAATACAAATGATATAGACTTTTAAATCTTTGGTTTGGTTTGATTATGGTAGAATTAGTGTAATTAATTAGGGGTAGGGTTTAGTAAATACAAATGATATAGACTTTTAAATCTTTGGTTTGGGTTGATGATATATCATGGTTTTTATGGATTTTAACCATGATATAAGTCTTTATTCTTTTATGTTTTAGGTGTTTTTATAGTGTTTTCAGGTATTTTCAGGTCTTTGTGCGTTTTGGGGGTTACTTGGAGACAATGGGACGTTTTGGAGCAAAAACGGAGCAGAAAGACAGTTTTTAATGTAGTATCGATCGATACCAGTTTTGCACGGTCGACACGGGTTCCTCACGAGTTTCGCACGAGTTTTGCACGGAAACTGCACAGAATTTGCACGGGCTCAGTTTCGCCCCGAAAGGCCCAGAAGTCTACTATGAAGCCCTAGACGTGTTTTTAGACATATAAATAGGTTTTTGAGGTCATTGTTTAGACCGGAAGTCCTTTTCTAAGGCATAAGCTTTGCTTCTAATTGTTCTGGAGAGATTTTGGAGAGAAGAATCAGATCTCTTTGCAGAGAGAAGATTCTGAACTCCTTTGTTTCTTTTGTTCTTTATGATATCTATTTTATTCATGATGTTTGTTTCATTCTTCATGTCTGAGTAGATCCCTTGTTAGGTTTAGGGTTTTCAAAGGAATTCATGAATTGTTAGGTTGCTAGATTATTTGGATTGAATCAATAGAGTTCTTCATCTGGATTGTGCTTATTGCTTATTCTAGCTTAGCTACCTGGAATTTGATCTTAGGTTGATTAGTTGACACGACAGTGTAATTGATTGCCTGAACTATCTTAGATGAGCAATTTCTCCTATTCGCAAAGACATTTGGTTTAGGGATTTTGTGAACTTATCAAACCTGATCATTAATGCTTGTTTAGATTCTTAGGATTCGCAAAGACATTTGGTTTCCTTGTTTCTTTACTTAGATAATTCTCGCAACGACAGTTGGTTAATTTTACAATTGTGATTTGAGTTCTAGAATGGTTCTTAATCAATCCTGATGATTGTTTGTCCTGCAATTCTGAATTACCTGAGAATTCCCTGAGCTTAACGTTTTTCTCTTATTGATTTCACAGCTTTTTATTTAATTGCTTTCTTGTCTTCTTTAATTTAATATTTCTGGTTTAGCTTTATTCGAAACTGACAATCTATTATGTGAATTGGAGTCCCTGTGGATTCGATCCCTAAGTACTACAATTGACCTCTTAATTTGAGAGAGTAGCTCTAGGGTAAATTTGAGAGCACATCAGTTGATTATGGTAGAATTAGTGTAATTAATTAGGGGTAGGGTTTAGTGAATACAAATGATATAAATTTTTAATTTTTAGTTTGTTCTAAAACATAATAGCATGACATCCAGTTAAAACACTTGTAATATTTTTAAAAAACCCGCGTAAATCTCTCTCTCTCCTCTCTTTCTCACGTAATGGGGTATTGTTTTTGTAAAAATAATAATTTGTGAGGGTTAAATTGTATTTTGTCCGCCTATGGCCCACCCATGGCCCACCACACAAAAGGTTATTTTCCAAAAAAACTCTGCACGAAGGTTACTTTCCTAATATTCATGTCACATTTGGTCATTTAGCTAATTGACCCTTATTTTTAACCCTTGTGTCATTGATGATGTATATTTTATCTAGTCAATATTGGAACAACACCATTTGAAATTGGTAACTGAAAGATATCACGATTACAAAGTTTTGTTGTTTGCCAATTTGGATACTCATATCTCACTCTTAAACTTAGCTGATCTTTTAGTGTGCAAAAAAAGTGCATATCTTTTCATTAAATTTCTTAAACACAAATTATAGTATAAAATAACAAGTCTTATTCTAGATATATATTAAGTAGATATTTAAAAAATACTAGGTTTGAACCCGCGCGATGCCGCGGGGCTGTTTTTTGTTTTTTTTTATTCACGGTGAACCGTCAACGGTTAGTTTGATTTTTTTTTATAATTATGTTATTAAAATATCGGTTATTGAAAATATTGTATAAATTAGTTTTTAAATATTTAATCATGCAATGTTTCAGAATTTTGAACTATTTTTATAAGTATTTTAGATATGTCTTAATACAAAACAAACTTGTGATTGGTTTATAACAATATAGACACACCTACAAGGCTACAACCCAAAAACCATTTCAAGATATTTTAGTAAGTTCTAATAATGAACCAACAAAGACCAACATTTTCTAAAATGAGAAGCCCAAAGTTTGAGTCTTCTTGGGCCGATCTGAATTGACTAAACAAACTTCGTACTTTTGTTCCTTCTCTCGCTCCACTCTCTCTCTTTCTCCGTTTGTCACTGTCTCTCTCATCCTCTCCTCTGTTTCGTAGCTTGTGCAGCAGATCTATCTTTGTCCTTCTCTCCCTCATATCACTGTAAGTACACACACCTTTTATCTGAGTCTACGAAATGGAATCAACCTTCTAAAGTTTAGGCAGAGAATTCGATCTGTAAAAACTGTCTACAGTTCCTGCTACGTTTGATCCAAAGAGCACTGTAGTCCAGCAATGGAACCTGAATCTGGTGTGAAGCGAATTTATGTTTGTTGAATTTATTTTTGAAATAAACAGCGACATGAATAATTAATTTAGTTAAAGATGTAAACAAAGAGAATGACTTATATCACCTGGAGGTTGCAGAAGTGAATGAGAGCTGTAGAAGTATTTTTTTTTTTTGTAAAAGCTGTAGAAGTTTTTAGTATGTTTTCAGCCTATGTACCTTTTTAAAAAAAACTTACGTTGAATCAATAAGCAGGTGATTTGATAACTTAAATATAGCTAAAAATAAGAATGGAATTTAGTAGAGACAAGCGTTTACAAATTACCAGTGTAACTTAAATGAGTTGTCACAGTAGCATTGAAGGTTTGTGTGGAAATAAGATATTCCACAGTCGATGGTGACTTCAACTCATCAACAGCTTCTGTTGATGACTTGTTAGTTAACAACTCACTCTCTTCTTGTCTCAGTTTAGTAAATAGCTCCAAAGGAGCTCCCTTCTCCTTAACAAAGTTGCCAATTATGTCTGCAGTTTCTGACAACACTTTCTCCTCCACCATTTCTTTCTTCACTTGCTCAAATGCTTGCTTGTCTAACTTATCGATACCCAAACAAATGATTCTGAATTTCTCAGGTGCTACTCCACATATCTCCAACATTCCATCAAGTAACTTTCTGTGATTCAGTTTCACATGTTTTAAACAAAAACCAAAATCAACAACATCAAAAGCCAACTCAGTGCCAATTATTCCCGAAGAAAGAAAAGAGGTGTGCCGATTAAGATTTCATTACCTTAAAGGACTTTGTTAACTCGGCCAGATCTTCGATCCTTCCCATCATCATATTTGTTTGAGTTGTTATTGTTCTGCATAGGTTCCTGCAGTAACCGATGCAACAAGTTAGAAATTTTAAGGTTTAAGGCTTCAAAATTTCGGTAATTTGAGTCATAAGCAAGAAGAACAAATTCAATTAGTAAATTGAGTACAATTTCAATCAGACCTTGATTCATCACAAACTGTATAAACACTAATCACTGGGGGTTCATCTTTGTATCAACCCATCTTATGCAATTCTGAGACGAACACGAAAAGGGAAAACTTTAACTGTGTACACGTTTAGATTCCCACAAAATGAAATCACGATTCACAAAACGTATCTCCCTCGATACCAAAGCAAATTTCACAAAATCAATCTCACTAAGTCTGAAATATTCGAAATCTCAAACAAATCCTAATTTCAGTTAATCAAAATAGAGAAACGAACTCGAACAATCGAACCTCGAAGACGAAGAGACAATAAACTTTTGCCGGAGATGACGAGATGATGAACAAAGGAAGCGGCTTGGTTTAAAGAAGAGACAATCGAACCTCCGATTGTTTTTTTGTTTTTTCCCAAAACATTAGTTGCTTATGATGCCACCTAGGCAAAACAAAAGCTGACTAAGATTAATTCTTATAATTTCATTGGCTGTCCATTTTATCATATGCGTCAGTTCCTCCTTCAGTACAAATGCTGAGGTGTCAGGAGAGAAACAAAGTGATCTATTATTGTATTGATATATTAATTAAAGAGAAATCGTGATAAATTGAAGAAGACAACCGAGTTGGAGGATTCATCGGTTTCCAATGACAAATCGATCAGTTTTAATTAGAATTCAGTTCATGGATTTTGTTCATCCTCCTCATAGAGACAACTTTTTGATCTTATAAGTTGCATACGTATTCATCGAAAGATCTTTGAGATCGAAATAAATCTTAAAGATAATCATTTAATCAAATGAGCTCGAATCAATTGAATAAGTGGAAAATTCAAATTTGCAAGAGTGAGTTTTTGTCGTTTTGTGTTTTTTTTTCTTCTTCTGATGCGGCTTAAACTTGTATAAGATAAATACAAATATTCATAACATGGTTACTTGGTTATTTCGAATTTTTTTGAACTTCAAAAAGAAATAAAAGTTACCTAAAAAAATTGATTTTATTTCGTTTTCGTCGTATCTATCATTGTTATCATATAGTTTTTGGTATTAATAGTTTCTATTTGAATTTCTATATATGTAATAATATGTTATCCATCAAAAAGACGATCGTAACTTTCGGCCGAATCCCCCAAAACAAGGCCTTTCAACAAGTAATTGAATGAAAAATACCATTCAATGTCTTGGATTTAGCACCGGTTATTGTCGATTCCGGGAAATTATTATATGAAATATATGTTCCTCCAACAAAATTAAATAGAAAAGGGGTAAAAAATTTACCACCAAATTAAAAGTTGGTTAATTTGATGATATGGAATCATGGATGGTCAATTCAGAGTTTGATTTCAAAGAAGCAAATCCCATGTTAATAAAGGGCTGCCTTCACCAATCCCCCTATACAATTGTCATTCAAACTGGATCCCCCTGTACTTTTGTCGGCTGTCTATTTCACCCTTTAAAAATCAAAAACTTCTTAATTCCACCCAAATTATAAAATTCTTCCTAATTAATCAAATTCAATTAAATTCCTTAATTGTATTTTAAAATCATGTAATCGCATTTTAAAATCCTTAATTGCGTTGACCCGATTTAATTAAACCCGGTTTTTGGTTGACCCATCAACCCAAAAAACATTAAAATGAAAAAAAAAAAAAAAAAATAACAGCAAAATCGATTTGGCTAAAAAATATTAGGGTTCACTTCTTCTTCTTCGATTTGTGTCTTCTATGAATTTCACTTCTTCTTCTTCTTCTTCCTTTTTGTTCTTTTAATTATGAATTATTTGATTTGACCTCCACTCCCCTTGGCTTTTTTTGGTTGTTCTTTATCGAAAAGAAAAATAACATAACAATGACAATTAGCACATAACATAGAGTTATCGAGAAACCAACTCTTAGTGGTGGTGGTATCTTAATTAGTTTAAGAATGAACCCATTTATTCGCAGGTTATCATGACTAGAATCCTGAATAAATTTGTATATTTTCTTCCTTGTAATCAAACACTTTCAGTTTTCCGAAAAAGATCCATTTCTCGTCCAAAACAGAAGAAACATAAATTTGATGTTATGTTTAAACAAAAAATACATAGAGATAGCGAAATCAATTTCTTATGAATTTTCTTACACCACTGTATTAATTTTAACAATCTAAATGTTGCATTTGAGTCTATAAATTGAACACACATGTTAAACAGCATAATCGATTTGGTTGAAGGAAGAAGAAGAAGTGAAAAAAAGAGACAAATCGAAGAAGAAGAAGTAAACCCTCATATTTTTTTTAGCCAAATCGATTATGCTGTTTTTTTTTTTTTTTTTTTTTTCATTTTAATGTTTTTTGGGTTAATGGGTCAACCAAAAACCGGATTTAATTAAATCGGGTCAACACAATTAAGGATTTTAAAACGCAATTACATGATTTTAAAACGCAATTAAGAATTTTAATCGAATTTGATTAATTAGGAAGAATTTTATAATTTGGGT
This sequence comes from Erysimum cheiranthoides, assembly GCA_011420285.2. NCBI lineage: Eukaryota > Viridiplantae > Streptophyta > Magnoliopsida > Brassicales > Brassicaceae > Erysimum > Erysimum cheiranthoides. The sequence goes on from CM022179.2 coordinate 20,793,747, forward strand.
AGAATTAGGAAGTTTTTGATTTTTAAAGGGTAAAATAGGCAGCCGACGAAAGTACAGGGGGATCCGGTTTGAATGACATTTGTATAGGGGGATTGGTGAAGGCAGCCCTTACTAATTTGTACATATAAATAATCTCTTTGAGCTTGTTTCTCTGGCGAGTGAAAAATCAACTCAAGGAAAATATATTAATATTAAAAAAACCAAATTGAATCAATGTAAACCAAAAAAAATCCGTAACACCTGTGTAGTGTGGTTTTTTGAGTGGATATATTGACTGCTGACTTGTTTTTTGTAAGTAGCCTTTGGTAGTTGTTAGGCTTTGATGCGGTTGGGCTATTTTGTATCTGTTGTTGTAACACCTTTTGTATTATCAATAGATGAAAAAAAAAAAAAAAAAAAAGACAAAAAAAAAATCAGATAAGTCATGCATTTATATCAATTCCAACCAACAAAAGTCTCTTGTACATAGTTTAGCCTGCAAAATTGAGTTCTTATAATGTAGACATTATTTGAAGTTTAAAGCAGATTGCAGACTCTCCTCACTGGTCAACAAGTGTGTCTGCAACCTATCAGGGAAAGAACAAAGAGTAGTACCAGTCTTGTCCATGAAGCAGCTCAGACAAAACAACAACTTTAACATGACAACGTAAACTGCGTCAAGAAGTAATCACAAGAAAAGAAATATAAAAAGTCAGATTAACCTCACAGTTGCTTTGAATGGGAGTGTGGCTCTACCACTCCTCTTCTCTCGAGGATAATGGAAGCGTTTTAAGAAAGCATATCGAGGAAGCTTTTGTCCAATCTCCCATCATGCAACATATTAGTGACCAAGCCAATGGTTGAAGCATCTCCAGCAAACCCACAACTCCTCATTTCTTTAATAAGTTCTGCTGATGCGGCTTTGTCACCATTTCTTAGATGTGCCCGAATTAGCGTATTATACGTACCGCCATCTGGGAGAGTCCCCTCTTCTTTCATTTCTCTGAACAATGCATCTGCTTCTTGGATTAAGCTTTTCTTACACAATCCTGAGATCATTGTTGTGTAGGTTACAACGGTAGGTTTCACTTCTTTGAAGCTGAGGCTACAAAATAAATCCCATGCTTCTCCCACCTTCCCAGCCTTGCACATCCCATCAATCATAGTAGTATATATAAAAATATTAAGTTCCATTTCACTCTTTTGCATATCTCGGAAGATGAGTAATGCTTTCTCTAGCTTCCCATTATCACAAAGTCCATCTAACAAAATGTTGTATGTCATGATACTTCGAGGCACACCATCAGCTTCCATCTGTTTGAATACTTTTTCAGCATTATCACAATCTCCAGCTTCAAAATACCCTTGAATAAGAGTGGTGTAAGTGATGGTGTCTCCAACCAATCCTCTTCGAGACATCTCCCCGAAGAGTTCCATACCATCCTCAACTCTCTTAGACTTACAAAATCCCTTTATAAGCGTATTATAAGTCACTACATCTGGGTAACAATCCTTGCTAATCATCAAATCAAACATTTGCTTGGCCTCATCTAGGCGATCATGAATGCAGAACCCGTTGATCAATGAACTGTAAGTGACAACATTAGGAGCTATAGACCTTTGGACCATTTCCTTGTACAAATTTTCAGCCTCTAAAAGCTTCCCCTCTTTTGCAAACGCATTGATTAATGCGCTGAATGTAAATACATCTGGGCTGATTTTCTTCTCAATCAGATCGCATAGTAATCCAGCAGATTCAGCCCATCTTCCGTAATTACAAAGGCAACTTATGAGGGAGCTATAGGTAAACACATCTGGTTTGATTCCTTTGTTCTCCATTTCATTGAGCAGTTTGAGTGCATCATCCACATTTCTGTACTTGCAAAGGCCATCAATGATTGTGCTGTAGATTATAACATCAGCCTCTATTTTCCCTTTCTCCATCTTCTTGAGCAGATTTAAAGCCAAATCAATATCACCTCTCTTACATAGTCCATTCAATACGGCACCATAAGTAACCAGATCTGGTTGACAACCTTTTAGCACCATTCGATCAACTAAAGCCACAGCTTCAGAAGCTTTGTTGTGGAGAAAAAGTCCATGGATTAGAGTTGTAAATGTGACCGTATCCGGTTGATATCCCATATCCACCATTTGATCAAGTAAAGCTACGGCATCAGAAATCCTCTTCCCGTGACAGAAACCATTGAGAAGCGAGGAAAGCGTGACAATATCGGGCTCATAGCCAAGTTTCAACATCTTGCCAAGAACAGCTAAAGCAAGAGAGAGTTGAGAGCGGCGGCAAAAACAGTTAATCAAAATACTGTAAGTATAGAGATCATGTGAAATTCCCCGATTTTCCATTTGCTCGCCCAGAGAGATGACAACATCAAACTTCTTCATCTTAGCAATGGCACTCAACAATTTACTGAACTCAATAATGGAAGGAAAGGGACGGGACTTGACCATCTCACTGAACAGATCAATAGCATCATCTAACTTAATATCACGAAGCCCATTTCTCAATATATCTCTATAATCGTAACTGGCAGTGGCACTAGACAAAGCTCGTCCCCTAGAGTAACTGCAAAGACTAAACAATGGAGAGGCAGTTCCAGGATTACCGTTCTCCAGAATATGCTGATGAGTAAATCTCTTTGCCTTTAACGCAATCAATCTTCTCATCTTCTCAACTGAGAGTACACCAGAGAAAAATACAAAGAGACACACCAAAATCTGCAGAATCACAAAAAGGATTTGGTCACATTAAAAGTTAACAAAGTGCCACTAATTTGATAACAGGACAATGAGCCACTTCGATTTTAAAAGTGTTGACTTTGGCTGTAAAGGCTATAGCTTTACACAGTAAAAGATCAATGGTCACTAATTGTATCGACACTAACAAGAAAAGATGATTTTGAAGAACTCAGAACAAACTCCGGTCACCGGGAAATGCAAATCTTCTTCAGATTATCGAATCAAGAAAAACAAAACCCTAAATTTCCATGAAGCCAAACAAATATAGAAAAGAGTAAAATGAAGAACCTTTGGTTCCCCAGACGATAATAATCTGCAGATCGCAACTTCCGGCGAATCCTCCAAACCAGGCTTCAACAAGCTTTTGAGTGATAAATCTTTAACCGGTTAAGTGACGATCTTGGATTCAAAACCGGTTAATATCGGTTTTAAGAAATCATGCGGAGTGTGTTTGTCCTCCAGCAAAATCAGACCGAAAAGGGGTGATCAAACCGCTTTATTTCGGTTAAGAAGTTCCACTAGTATAAATGTCGTCATGTTACACCTGTCGTTGGACAATGTCTCAAATATAATTTGTTTTCATGTTTGGTAGATTATTTAAGACTAGGTTTGATTTATATTTCCATAAGAAACACAAACTCAAAAGTCAAAACTCAAAACAATTGTGTATAGAAAACAGAACTGAGAATGAAAAGCCAAACCAAATCATTTATTTGAACCCAAAGGAACTATAAATTTGCTAAACAATCATTTTTAAATTAAACAATCGGTTTGAATTACCGTATTTGGTTTCCGACACTCTTGTGGCGAAACCGCTCTTGTATCCTAACCATCTTCCTAGAAGTTAAGCGGTTCGTGCCGGCGATTTCTAAGGTTATGGATCTACTTTCAACGTCACAATGTCATTGGACCGTGACTAACAACAATTTCTCGAGATGTTCGTGGATTTGTTTTCGACTTACCCGTCCCTCGCTTGTGGCAATTTAATTACTCCTTTGTTCTTGTCTCCGAGTTGGCATAGCTCTCGCGTCGAAGTATCGTAATTCTCTTCTCTAGCTATTACTCGTTTACAATGTTGCTAGTTATTTCTCTTGATGTCTCCAACCATGAGGTTGTTGAGTGTTTAAACTTTGTTGTTATGAGTTAAATGAAATCTATAATAGGACCAAACCCAAGTTTGAGATCTTCTCAAAGGGAAGAACTTCTTCTAGTGGTCAACACTGATCTTGTATAAACCTAACAACGAAATACAAGACGCTTACGAGTTACAAACATGCAATATATGAGTTTGTACATCTATAGAACATTTTCCTTTCTTTTTCCCACAATTTTTGTTTATCTTTTACTCATATGTCAGTTTTCTTACTGTCGATATTCACTGTTAGAAATTTTCAAAATTACTGTAGTTGTTTCAACATCTAATTTTACTTTTGTTTGTCGAAACAACTAGAGTGTGAAAATTTCTAATATATGAACATGATACCACACTGAAGTGATAAGTGTTTGACATGGAAACGATTTAATATTTAGTCTCATATAAATAAATAAACGTATTGATTACATGTACAAAAGAGATTAACCTAGTTTCCAAAAACTGTATAAGATAAATACAAATATTCATAACATGGTTACTTGGTTATTTCGAACTTTTTTGAACTTCACAAAAAAAATAACAATTTATCATTAGTAGCAACTTTCGGCCAAATCCCCCAAAACAAGGCCTTTCAACAAGCAATTGAATGAAAAATCTAAAATCGGTTCAATGTCTTGGATTTAGCACCGGTTATTTTCGGTTCCAGAAAATTATTATATGAAGTATGTGTTCCTCCAACAAAATTAAATAGAAAAGGGGTGAACCGGTTTAAAAGTTTACCACCAAATTAAAAATTGGTTAATTTGATGATATTGAATTATGAATGGTCAATTCAAAGTTTGATTTCAAAGAAGCAAATCCCATCTGCAAGTATATCTCTGATTGAAATGGCTTGAACGAGATTAATATTAATATTGAAGGCCTTGTATACGCCGGCTTAGTGCCACCTCCACTGCTCGCCGGTTGTTTCGCCAGGGTCTGATTCCCTCTCCGGCGACGGCTCAAGACTTTTCCGTTTTCACCACTTTTGTAACTGGGCTCACTATTGTATTTTCAAGGCCTAAGCCTAAATTTCTGGGTCGGCCCATTTCAATAAAACTTTAATTAAAAAAAAAAAAAAAGAGATTAATATTGGTAATTCGTTTACTTTGTGGTTAATTGAATTTGATAAAATTATAATGACTTTGGCTTGATCAAGATTTATTTGGTTTATCTTGATTCAACACTGCTAATTCGACTATAACTGTTATTGTCATTTTTAAACAAAACTGAAGTTTTCATTTTTGCTTTTTTTTGGCAAAGGCCTCGAAATGCAGAGACATTGAACTCCGTTGGTGTGGCTCCAAAGGGAATCTGAAAACGTTCTGAAGCATCGATAAGATTTTTTTTCTTTATAACAAAAATTCACTTAAACGTTCTAATTTTTTGTTTACTAATTTGAACATATAAATAATCTCTTTCAAATAAAGTTGCTTTCTTTGGCGAGTGAAAAATCACCTCAAGGAAAATATATCAAAAAATACCAAACCGAATCAATGTAAACCAAAAAAAAATCAGACAAGTCATGCATTTTTATCAATTCCAACCAACAAAGGTCTCTCGTAGCCTGCAAAATCGAGTTCTTATAATGCAGACATTATTTGAAGTTTAAAGCATATTGCAGACTCTCATCACTGGTCAACAAGTGTGTTTGCAATCTATCAGGGAAAAGAACAAAGAGTAGTACCAGTCTTGTCCATGAAGCAGCTCAGACATAACAACAACTTTAACATGACAACATAAACTGCGAAGTAATCACAATAAAAGCAATATAAAAAGTCAGATTCACCTCACAGTTGCTTTGAATGTGATTGTGGCTTTACCACCCCTCTTCTCTCGAGGATGATGGAAGCGCTTTAAGAAAGCATATCGAGGAAGCTTTTGTCCAATCTCCCATCATGCAACATATTAGTGACCAAGCCAATGGTTGAAGCATCTCCAGCAAACCCGCAACTCCTCATTTCTTTAATAAGTACTGCTGATGCAGCTTTGTCACCATTTCTAAGATGTGCCCGAATTAGCGTATTATATGTAGCGACATTTGGGAGAGGCCCCTCTTCTTTCATTTCTCTGAACAATGCATCTGCTTCTTGCATTAAGCTTTTCTTACATAATCCTGAGATCATTGTTGTGTAGGTAACAATGGTAGGATTCACTTCTTTGAAGCTGAGGCTACAAAATAAATCCCACGCTTCTCCCACCTTCTCAGCCTTGCACATCCCATCAATCATAGTAGTATATATAAAAATATTGAGTTCCATTTCACTCTTTTGCATATCTTGGAATATGACCAATGCTTTCTCTAACTTCCCATTATTACAAAGTCCATCTAACAAAATGTTGTATGTCACAATATTTTGAGGCACACCATCAGATTCCATTTGTTTGAATACTTTTTGGGCATTATCACAATCTCCAGCTTCAAAAAAACCTTGAATAAGAGTGGTGTAAGTGACTGTGTCTCCAACCAATCCTCTTCGAGACATCTCGCAGAAGAGTTCCATAGCATCCTCAACTCTCTTAGACTTACAAAATCCATTTATGAGAGTAGTATATGTCACTACATTTGGGTAACAATCCTTGCTAATCATCAAATCAAACATTTGCTTGGCCTCATCTAGGCGATCATGAATGCAAAACCCGTTGATCAATGAACTGTAAGTGACAACATTAGGAGCTATAGACCTTTGGACCATTTCCTTGTGCAATAGTTCAGCCTCTAAAAGCTTCCCCTCTTTTGCAAACGCATCGATCAATGCATTAAATGTAACTACATTTGGGCTGATTTTCTTCTCAATCATATCGCTTAGTAATCCAGCAGATTCAGCCCATCTTCCGTAATTACAAAGGCAACTTCTGACTGAACAGATTAATAGCATCATCTGACTTCAAATCCTCTAGTTTCCCATTTCTACTAGCAAAAGCTCGATTCCAGCAACAGACACCGCAAAGAGCAAAAGCAGTCTGAGGATTACCTTTTACCAAAGTATGAAAATTTCTCATTATCCTCATCCTCTTGATTACTTCGAAAATGGCTTCCCCTTGAAAATGGCTTCGTGAGTGAAGAGATGATCAAACAGCAAAACTGCAGAATCGAATTAGGTAGAGAGAAACCCTCTAACTGAATCAGTCGGTTCAGTGTCGATTCTATTACAAGTGGTTTTGATTAAACCGGTCATGTCTCTTTTTATTATTTTTCTTCATTTAATCATTGACTGAGTCTCTCAGATCAACAAAGTGTCAAAGTCTTTAACCAGTTTATCAAATTCGAGTTTGATTTTCCCTATAATTATCTTTTAACTTTATATTGAGTAAACCATATTCATTATTCTGTGAAATTCCAATTGAACATAACAAAAAAAAAAAAAAAAAAAATTCCAATTGAATCACTCCGGTCTAGATAAACCGGAGATTTGAATTCCTCATACTCAAAACTCAAATATACCTGAGTGTATGTGATGGCCTTCTAAAGCATTAGTACTCGTGTCTCCATTGTGAATACTACAAAGAAAGAACATAAGAGTTGAAAACCGCTTCCATACTGCTTCCATAGCTCGATAGCCGCCGTTTAATCTGGTCTGGCTTTTTGTTGAAACTGAGCTAGAAGAATTAAGTGAAGACCTTTCAATTGTTGCTCACTTTCAGTGACTTTCAAATTACCAGTTGAATGTTCCTTGTCAGTGTCAGTGTCAGTATCAGTATCAGTATCATATGCACAGTTTAAATCATTTTGGCTGTAGCAATGCTAGATGTTCTGCAAGTTATTGGCACATTAGATGAAAATGATGAAGCAAAAATGATGACTCGCTAAGAAAAGGAAACCTTGTCGAATGTGTTTCAAGTTCTTCCTTCACAGATAAGAAACATGAGAATGGTGAAAACTTGTTTTTAGCTTACAAGAGGCGAGAGATATATCATTTCTTCTGTCTGTTTCCAAATCTCTAAAGATTTGCCCTCTCATATGCTTTGTACATCTGTTATTCACTCGCAAGAGCTGTCTGATTTGGCAAGACTCATTATGAGATTACATTCTTCTCAGAATAAGACCTGAACGTTTCAGAAAAAAGCAGCCTTGCGAGTTAACCAAACGCGACAAAATATGCTGTACGAGTGAAATGCTTTGTATTATACACGAAATTAAGAAAACTCAGAAGCAAGATTATACAAGCAGATCCAAGGCAAAAAGAAGGAAAAGAGTGTGAACGAACAAAGGAAACTTCAAATATATGAGAAAAATAGAAACGTACAAATCCAAGGGAATAACAAAGAACTTGCATCATCTCTCATGTTTGCAACCTAGCAGGTAAATGACAACGAACTTCAGTCATGTTCATGAAATTTAGACACAACAGCTACCACCATACATATCTATATCTACATGACCACATATAACATCAGAACATAACAACTGTGGTTAGAAGTAACCAATAGAAAAGCAACATGAAAAGCTGATCAACCTCAAGGATGTCTTAAGAAAGCATTTCCAAAAAGCTTTTGTCCAATCTCCCATCATGCAACATATTAGTGACCAAGCCAATGGTTGAAGCATCTCCAGCAAACCCGCAACTCCTCATTTCTTTGATGAGTACAGCCGATGCAGCTCCGTCAGAATCTCTAAGATGTGCCCTAATAAGCGTATTATAGGTACCGCTACTTGGGAGAGGCCCGTTTTCTTTCATTTTATTAAACAAGGCATCTGCTTCCTCCTTTAAACCTTTCCTACAAAATCCTGAGATCATTGTGTTGTACGTTACAACATCAGGTTTCACTCCTTTAAGGCTGAGACTACGAAATAAATCACACCCATCTTCCACCTTCCCAACCTTGCACATGCCTTCAATCATAATATTATATGTGACAATATTAAGTTCCATTTCTTTCTTTAGCAATTCCTGGAATATGAAAAAAGCTTTCTCTTGCTCTCCGTTACTACAAAGTCCATCTAACAAAATGTTGTATGTCATAATATCTGCAGGCACACCATCAGAGTCCATCTGTTTGAATACTTTTTGGGCAGTATCACAATCTCCAGCTTCAAAAAACCCTTGAATAAGAGTGTTGTAAGTAACTGTGTTACCAACCAATCCTCTTTGAGACATCTCCCCGAAGAGCTCCATAGCATTCTCAACTTTCTTAGACTTAAAAAACCCCTTTATAAGAGTATTATATGTCACTACATTTGGGTAACAATCCTTGCTAATCATCAAATCAAACATTTGCTTGGCCTCATCTAGGCGATCATGAATGCAGAACCCATTGATCAATGAACTGTAAGTGACAACATTAGGAGCTATAGACCTTTGGACCATTTCCTTGTACAATAGTTCAGCCTCCAAAAGCTTCCCCTCTTTTGCAAATGCATCAATCAATGCATTGAATGTAAATAGATCTGGGCTGATTTTCTTCTCAATCATATCCCTCAGTAATCCAGCAGATTCAGCCCATCTTCCGTAATTACAAAGGCAACTTATGAGGGAGTTGTAGGTAAACACATCTGGTTTGATTCCTTTGTTCTCCAATTCATTGAATAAGTCAAGTGCATCTTCCACATTTTTGTATTTGCAAAGGCCATCAATGATTGTGCTGTAGATTATAACACCAGCCTCTATTTTCCTTTCCTCCATCTTCTTGAGCAGATTTAAAGCCAAATCAATATCGCCTCTCTTACATAGTCCATTTACAACCGCACCGTAAGTAACCAGATTTGGTTGGCATCCTTTCGCAACCATCCGATCAACTAAAGCCACAGCTTCGGAAGCTTTGTTGTGTAGAAAAAGTCCATGGATTAGAGTTGTAAATGTCACTGTATTAGGTTGATATCCCATTTCCACCATTTGATCAAGTAAAGCTACGGCATCAGAAATCCTCTTACTGTGACAGTATCCATTGAGAAGTGAAGAAAGCGTGACAATGCTGGGCTCATAGCCAAGTTTCATCATCTTCCCAAGAACAGCTAAAGCAAGAGAGAGTTGAGAGCGGCGGCAAAAACAGTTAATGAAAATACTGTAAGTATAGAGATTATGTGAAATTCCCAAACTTTGCATCTGCTCGCCCAGAGAGATGACAACATCAAACTTCTTCATCTTTGCAATGGCACTCAACAATTTACTGAACTCGATAATGGAAGGAAAGGGACGAGACTTGACCATCTCACTGAACAGATCAATAGCATCATCTAACTTTATATCACGAAGCCCATTTCTCAAAATCTCTCTGTAATCGTAACTCAAACTAGACAGACCTCGTCCCCTAGAGTAACTGCAAAGACTAAACAATGGAGAGGCAGTTCCAGGATTACCGTTCACCAGAATATGCTGATGAGTAAATCTCTTTGCCTTTGACGCAATCAATCTTCTCATCTTCTCAACTGAGAGTACACCAGAGAAAGGTAGAAAGAGACACACCAAAATCTGCAGAATCACAAAAAGGATTTGGTCACATTAAAAGTTAACAAAGTGCCACTAATTTGGTAACAGGACAATGAGCCACTTCGATTTTAAAAGTGTTAAAGACTTTGGCTGTAAAGGCTATAGCTTTACACAGTAAAAAGATCAATCATCATTAATTGTATCGATCCTAATTTTGAAGAACTCAGAACAAACTCCGGTCACCGGGAAATGCAAATTTTCAACATATTATCGAAAAGCCCAATCAACAAAACAAAACCCTAAATTTCCATGAAGCCAAACAAATATAGAAAAGAGTCAAATGAAGAACCTTTGGTTCCCCAGACGATAATAATCTGCAGATCGCAACTTCCGGCGAATCCTCCAAATCAGTCTTCAACAAGCTTCTGAGTGATAAATCTTTAACTGGTTAAGTGACGGTATTGTATTCAGAACCGGTTAATATCGGTTTCATGAAATCATTCGGATATGTTGTGAAAATCATTACCGGTTCGGCACCATCAAGATTATATTTGAATTTTATACTAGTTATTCTTAACTAACATCTCTACTGAATCATTCGGAATTACAGGCTTTGATCGTAAATGACATCCGATCCTTACCTTTGATTCCTAGACGATTGTAACTTTCGGCCGAATCCTCAGAAACAAGGCCTTTAACATGCATTTGAATGAAAAATCTATAAATCGGTCCAATGTCTTGGATTTAGCACCGGTTATTGTCGATTCTGAAAAATTATGGTTCCGATTAGTAACCACTTTTTTTTAAAAAATGTCATTGTTCTTAAAATATTTACCATTTAATATGATTTTTTTTTTCATTCAGATGTATAGATTATACAATTTTCCTCTTTGTTCTTCAAAACAAAATGATACAATAAAAATGCTCATCTTAAAAATTGTAGAGGAACAATAAGGATCAAAAATTAAAATTAGTCCTAAGGACGAGAACGTCACTGCATCCTTCAGAGCCATCGATTGTTGTCAGATCTTTAAGACATTACCTCTTCCATTTTCTTGGTATGTTGTCTACACGTCATTCCCCGGTGGCCAAAACAGTCGAGACCTGTGGCTCAAATGGGACTCGCCGGATTGCAGAGATTGTGAGAGGAGGACTAATTCAAGATGTGGGTTCCCGACCGAGTCAAATGATGTTGTATGTTCCATTTGTTTGTCACAGAATATGCAACCAAAGAAAGTGTAAGGATGTTTACCAGAATGTGAGCATTGCTTCCATACCGAATGTACCACAAAATTGGAAAAGTTCATGGGCGATGAGTAAAGAAGATATATCATAAAATCCGAGATTTCACTTTCTTATGTAAAGTTGAAAATATTACATTTCTCTAAATTTTGTTTCTCTATTCAACTCTTTCTGCATATTTTATATGTATACATGTACAGTGTGTAATCAAAAGGAATAATCAAGCCTAAAACAACTCTCTACGATCTGTGATCGTGATGATTTTCTTTCTTTTGGGCTCTTGATGGAAGTAACTTGGTACTTGATGAAAAATTTTGATATCAAGAATTCAAGGGTTATGTTTAGAGACTTTAGTAGTCTAATTCCTTGTGCCCCATAGATTTGTAGTTGCTTTAGTGTTCTTGTTTAGCGATCTAATTAAGTCAGTTCGTTTAATGATTAATTAAAAATTCGTCTCAAATTCATTTTTCATATCTCTCTTTGTTGTTTTTGTTTCAAAGATAGCTGCCAAGAAAGATGAATTCTCCGTCAAGCAAATCTCTCCAAACCTGGGCAGAGAAAGAGGAGCTTGAAACCCTTACGGCCCAACTTCTTCACACGACCTCGTCGAGCAGATGGAGTTTCTTTACGTAGAAGTAATCCAAACCATCAACAACTCTGTTGTAAACCCTAGCTAGAGCCCCAATGTAATCCTATCGTCGAAATCACTCTCGGAAACTACAAATCCTCTACCAAAAATCTACCAATTCGACCAAATATGGATTGGAATCATGATTCAGGTCTTTGCTTCCGAGAAAACCAAAGGTGATGTCTTGTCCGTTACTCTCAAAGACGGTAGGACCAATACCGTAATCAGCAAGCGAAACTTCAAGCTGGCCACGGATATTCTGAGTAGGATTCCTCCCGATGCAATAATACTCTATGCAGAATACCGAAACTGGCTACCACATGGAGTAGCTGATGTCGGTTTGGTTTGGTACACAAGCTGATGAGGTTTATCCAGAGGCTTGGTTTTCAGACGCTTCTGAAGTGAGTCCTAGTTGCATGATCAACACGCGACCTAAGGTCTACACCTAAACCCTAAATAAAATTATTTAACCAACCAATTTTTATGAAAAAATAGTTTTTTTTTCTTTACCCTTTATATTATACATTATCACATATCCTTTTTGAGAAAATCCTCAAAATACCATGGTTTTTGTTTTGTTTCTAAAAATACCACAAACACAAAATACTTTTTCAATAGTGTGGAATGTTAAAATCTTTGGTTTGAATTGATTATTTAACATTTAGGGTATAGTATTTAAGGGGAAGAGTTTAGTTTTATATATGTGATCTTTTTGGCGTAAAACCAAAAATCATAGTATTTTAGAGAATTACTTTTTTTTTTTTTTATGTGTGTCTTTTTTTTTTTTTTAATCAGTAGCTTGGTCATTGCGTGGGCAGTCCTTCAAAGAAACAAAAAAAAAGGTCATTTTAAGTCCAGCAGAAGAAAAAAAAAAGAAAAAAAAAACACAAAGCGAAGAAAAACTTACTGTTATACTCTCGCGCATGCACAATGTTAATCCGCGGGTTAAGACATTTCGGGACGTAAGAGTCCTTATAGCCAACAACTGCAGTGACTGTGACTGGACCAGTGAAATTAGATTCGGTCAATGTTTGTAAAATGCGCGAATACACCTGTTTTAGGGGATAACCAGCGGGAGTTGGTCCATTCTCCAAATCCCACCAGATGTGTGTGGCTCTCTCGTCTATTGCTCGCTTTTTGTGGTAGAGCCATCTGTAGCTCCATCTTTTACAAAAAAATAATAATGAAATACTAATTAATTTGTTATTTGTCAAACTGACGTTACCTATATTGGGGAAAGCTAAATATATTCTTTCGAAACATTTTGAAAAGCTGGATTTATTATTTTTAGAGTATCTATACAAAATGACCTCACTGTACACAATAATTAAGAAAATGACCTTAGATGAATAGGACTTTGTCTGGAGCATGTTGAAGGATAGGTGAAATTACCATTTAATCTTATCCACATTTATATTACATGTTTTCTTAATATATCACGCTTCCTAAATTTTCTCTTTCTCTCTCTCCCTTCTCTCTCTTATTTCTCTATCTCTCTTTCATGAATTGATTGTGGTAGAATTTAGTATATATTATTTATGAGATAGGATTTAGTGTAATTTAAATTTTTGATTTGGGTTGATTATGGTAGAATTAGTGTATATTAATTAGGGGTAGGGTTTAGTGTAATTTAAATCTTTGGTTTGAGTTTATTATGGTAGAATTAGTATAATTAATTAGTGGTAGGGTTTAGTGTAATTTAAATCTTTGGTTTGGGTTGATTATGGTAGAATTAATATAATTAATTAGGGGTAGGGTTTAGTGAATACAAATTTTTTGGTTTGGGTTGATTATAGTAGAATTAGTGTAATTAATTAGGGGTAGGGTTTAGTGAATACAAATGATATAGACTTTTAAATCTTTGGTTTGGTTTGATTATGGTAGAATTAGTGTAATTAATTAGGGGTAGGGTTTAGTAAATACAAATGATATAGACTTTTAAATCTTTGGTTTGGGTTGATGATATATCATGGTTTTTATGGATTTTAACCATGATATAAGTCTTTATTCTTTTATGTTTTAGGTGTTTTTATAGTGTTTTCAGGTATTTTCAGGTCTTTGTGCGTTTTGGGGGTTACTTGGAGACAATGGGACGTTTTGGAGCAAAAACGGAGCAGAAAGACAGTTTTTAATGTAGTATCGATCGATACCAGTTTTGCACGGTCGACACGGGTTCCTCACGAGTTTCGCACGAGTTTTGCACGGAAACTGCACAGAATTTGCACGGGCTCAGTTTCGCCCCGAAAGGCCCAGAAGTCTACTATGAAGCCCTAGACGTGTTTTTAGACATATAAATAGGTTTTTGAGGTCATTGTTTAGACCGGAAGTCCTTTTCTAAGGCATAAGCTTTGCTTCTAATTGTTCTGGAGAGATTTTGGAGAGAAGAATCAGATCTCTTTGCAGAGAGAAGATTCTGAACTCCTTTGTTTCTTTTGTTCTTTATGATATCTATTTTATTCATGATGTTTGTTTCATTCTTCATGTCTGAGTAGATCCCTTGTTAGGTTTAGGGTTTTCAAAGGAATTCATGAATTGTTAGGTTGCTAGATTATTTGGATTGAATCAATAGAGTTCTTCATCTGGATTGTGCTTATTGCTTATTCTAGCTTAGCTACCTGGAATTTGATCTTAGGTTGATTAGTTGACACGACAGTGTAATTGATTGCCTGAACTATCTTAGATGAGCAATTTCTCCTATTCGCAAAGACATTTGGTTTAGGGATTTTGTGAACTTATCAAACCTGATCATTAATGCTTGTTTAGATTCTTAGGATTCGCAAAGACATTTGGTTTCCTTGTTTCTTTACTTAGATAATTCTCGCAACGACAGTTGGTTAATTTTACAATTGTGATTTGAGTTCTAGAATGGTTCTTAATCAATCCTGATGATTGTTTGTCCTGCAATTCTGAATTACCTGAGAATTCCCTGAGCTTAACGTTTTTCTCTTATTGATTTCACAGCTTTTTATTTAATTGCTTTCTTGTCTTCTTTAATTTAATATTTCTGGTTTAGCTTTATTCGAAACTGACAATCTATTATGTGAATTGGAGTCCCTGTGGATTCGATCCCTAAGTACTACAATTGACCTCTTAATTTGAGAGAGTAGCTCTAGGGTAAATTTGAGAGCACATCAGTTGATTATGGTAGAATTAGTGTAATTAATTAGGGGTAGGGTTTAGTGAATACAAATGATATAAATTTTTAATTTTTAGTTTGTTCTAAAACATAATAGCATGACATCCAGTTAAAACACTTGTAATATTTTTAAAAAACCCGCGTAAATCTCTCTCTCTCCTCTCTTTCTCACGTAATGGGGTATTGTTTTTGTAAAAATAATAATTTGTGAGGGTTAAATTGTATTTTGTCCGCCTATGGCCCACCCATGGCCCACCACACAAAAGGTTATTTTCCAAAAAAACTCTGCACGAAGGTTACTTTCCTAATATTCATGTCACATTTGGTCATTTAGCTAATTGACCCTTATTTTTAACCCTTGTGTCATTGATGATGTATATTTTATCTAGTCAATATTGGAACAACACCATTTGAAATTGGTAACTGAAAGATATCACGATTACAAAGTTTTGTTGTTTGCCAATTTGGATACTCATATCTCACTCTTAAACTTAGCTGATCTTTTAGTGTGCAAAAAAAGTGCATATCTTTTCATTAAATTTCTTAAACACAAATTATAGTATAAAATAACAAGTCTTATTCTAGATATATATTAAGTAGATATTTAAAAAATACTAGGTTTGAACCCGCGCGATGCCGCGGGGCTGTTTTTTGTTTTTTTTTATTCACGGTGAACCGTCAACGGTTAGTTTGATTTTTTTTTATAATTATGTTATTAAAATATCGGTTATTGAAAATATTGTATAAATTAGTTTTTAAATATTTAATCATGCAATGTTTCAGAATTTTGAACTATTTTTATAAGTATTTTAGATATGTCTTAATACAAAACAAACTTGTGATTGGTTTATAACAATATAGACACACCTACAAGGCTACAACCCAAAAACCATTTCAAGATATTTTAGTAAGTTCTAATAATGAACCAACAAAGACCAACATTTTCTAAAATGAGAAGCCCAAAGTTTGAGTCTTCTTGGGCCGATCTGAATTGACTAAACAAACTTCGTACTTTTGTTCCTTCTCTCGCTCCACTCTCTCTCTTTCTCCGTTTGTCACTGTCTCTCTCATCCTCTCCTCTGTTTCGTAGCTTGTGCAGCAGATCTATCTTTGTCCTTCTCTCCCTCATATCACTGTAAGTACACACACCTTTTATCTGAGTCTACGAAATGGAATCAACCTTCTAAAGTTTAGGCAGAGAATTCGATCTGTAAAAACTGTCTACAGTTCCTGCTACGTTTGATCCAAAGAGCACTGTAGTCCAGCAATGGAACCTGAATCTGGTGTGAAGCGAATTTATGTTTGTTGAATTTATTTTTGAAATAAACAGCGACATGAATAATTAATTTAGTTAAAGATGTAAACAAAGAGAATGACTTATATCACCTGGAGGTTGCAGAAGTGAATGAGAGCTGTAGAAGTATTTTTTTTTTTTGTAAAAGCTGTAGAAGTTTTTAGTATGTTTTCAGCCTATGTACCTTTTTAAAAAAAACTTACGTTGAATCAATAAGCAGGTGATTTGATAACTTAAATATAGCTAAAAATAAGAATGGAATTTAGTAGAGACAAGCGTTTACAAATTACCAGTGTAACTTAAATGAGTTGTCACAGTAGCATTGAAGGTTTGTGTGGAAATAAGATATTCCACAGTCGATGGTGACTTCAACTCATCAACAGCTTCTGTTGATGACTTGTTAGTTAACAACTCACTCTCTTCTTGTCTCAGTTTAGTAAATAGCTCCAAAGGAGCTCCCTTCTCCTTAACAAAGTTGCCAATTATGTCTGCAGTTTCTGACAACACTTTCTCCTCCACCATTTCTTTCTTCACTTGCTCAAATGCTTGCTTGTCTAACTTATCGATACCCAAACAAATGATTCTGAATTTCTCAGGTGCTACTCCACATATCTCCAACATTCCATCAAGTAACTTTCTGTGATTCAGTTTCACATGTTTTAAACAAAAACCAAAATCAACAACATCAAAAGCCAACTCAGTGCCAATTATTCCCGAAGAAAGAAAAGAGGTGTGCCGATTAAGATTTCATTACCTTAAAGGACTTTGTTAACTCGGCCAGATCTTCGATCCTTCCCATCATCATATTTGTTTGAGTTGTTATTGTTCTGCATAGGTTCCTGCAGTAACCGATGCAACAAGTTAGAAATTTTAAGGTTTAAGGCTTCAAAATTTCGGTAATTTGAGTCATAAGCAAGAAGAACAAATTCAATTAGTAAATTGAGTACAATTTCAATCAGACCTTGATTCATCACAAACTGTATAAACACTAATCACTGGGGGTTCATCTTTGTATCAACCCATCTTATGCAATTCTGAGACGAACACGAAAAGGGAAAACTTTAACTGTGTACACGTTTAGATTCCCACAAAATGAAATCACGATTCACAAAACGTATCTCCCTCGATACCAAAGCAAATTTCACAAAATCAATCTCACTAAGTCTGAAATATTCGAAATCTCAAACAAATCCTAATTTCAGTTAATCAAAATAGAGAAACGAACTCGAACAATCGAACCTCGAAGACGAAGAGACAATAAACTTTTGCCGGAGATGACGAGATGATGAACAAAGGAAGCGGCTTGGTTTAAAGAAGAGACAATCGAACCTCCGATTGTTTTTTTGTTTTTTCCCAAAACATTAGTTGCTTATGATGCCACCTAGGCAAAACAAAAGCTGACTAAGATTAATTCTTATAATTTCATTGGCTGTCCATTTTATCATATGCGTCAGTTCCTCCTTCAGTACAAATGCTGAGGTGTCAGGAGAGAAACAAAGTGATCTATTATTGTATTGATATATTAATTAAAGAGAAATCGTGATAAATTGAAGAAGACAACCGAGTTGGAGGATTCATCGGTTTCCAATGACAAATCGATCAGTTTTAATTAGAATTCAGTTCATGGATTTTGTTCATCCTCCTCATAGAGACAAC
Organism: Erysimum cheiranthoides; assembly: GCA_011420285.2. Taxonomy (NCBI): domain Eukaryota; kingdom Viridiplantae; phylum Streptophyta; class Magnoliopsida; order Brassicales; family Brassicaceae; genus Erysimum; species Erysimum cheiranthoides. The sequence continues at coordinate 20,811,939 of CM022179.2, forward strand.
TTTTTGATCTTATAAGTTGCATACGTATTCATCGAAAGATCTTTGAGATCGAAATAAATCTTAAAGATAATCATTTAATCAAATGAGCTCGAATCAATTGAATAAGTGGAAAATTCAAATTTGCAAGAGTGAGTTTTTGTCGTTTTGTGTTTTTTTTTCTTCTTCTGATGCGGCTTAAACTTGTATAAGATAAATACAAATATTCATAACATGGTTACTTGGTTATTTCGAATTTTTTTGAACTTCAAAAAGAAATAAAAGTTACCTAAAAAAATTGATTTTATTTCGTTTTCGTCGTATCTATCATTGTTATCATATAGTTTTTGGTATTAATAGTTTCTATTTGAATTTCTATATATGTAATAATATGTTATCCATCAAAAAGACGATCGTAACTTTCGGCCGAATCCCCCAAAACAAGGCCTTTCAACAAGTAATTGAATGAAAAATACCATTCAATGTCTTGGATTTAGCACCGGTTATTGTCGATTCCGGGAAATTATTATATGAAATATATGTTCCTCCAACAAAATTAAATAGAAAAGGGGTAAAAAATTTACCACCAAATTAAAAGTTGGTTAATTTGATGATATGGAATCATGGATGGTCAATTCAGAGTTTGATTTCAAAGAAGCAAATCCCATGTTAATAAAGGGCTGCCTTCACCAATCCCCCTATACAATTGTCATTCAAACTGGATCCCCCTGTACTTTTGTCGGCTGTCTATTTCACCCTTTAAAAATCAAAAACTTCTTAATTCCACCCAAATTATAAAATTCTTCCTAATTAATCAAATTCAATTAAATTCCTTAATTGTATTTTAAAATCATGTAATCGCATTTTAAAATCCTTAATTGCGTTGACCCGATTTAATTAAACCCGGTTTTTGGTTGACCCATCAACCCAAAAAACATTAAAATGAAAAAAAAAAAAAAAAATAACAGCAAAATCGATTTGGCTAAAAAATATTAGGGTTCACTTCTTCTTCTTCGATTTGTGTCTTCTATGAATTTCACTTCTTCTTCTTCTTCTTCCTTTTTGTTCTTTTAATTATGAATTATTTGATTTGACCTCCACTCCCCTTGGCTTTTTTTGGTTGTTCTTTATCGAAAAGAAAAATAACATAACAATGACAATTAGCACATAACATAGAGTTATCGAGAAACCAACTCTTAGTGGTGGTGGTATCTTAATTAGTTTAAGAATGAACCCATTTATTCGCAGGTTATCATGACTAGAATCCTGAATAAATTTGTATATTTTCTTCCTTGTAATCAAACACTTTCAGTTTTCCGAAAAAGATCCATTTCTCGTCCAAAACAGAAGAAACATAAATTTGATGTTATGTTTAAACAAAAAATACATAGAGATAGCGAAATCAATTTCTTATGAATTTTCTTACACCACTGTATTAATTTTAACAATCTAAATGTTGCATTTGAGTCTATAAATTGAACACACATGTTAAACAGCATAATCGATTTGGTTGAAGGAAGAAGAAGAAGTGAAAAAAAGAGACAAATCGAAGAAGAAGAAGTAAACCCTCATATTTTTTTTAGCCAAATCGATTATGCTGTTTTTTTTTTTTTTTTTTTTTTCATTTTAATGTTTTTTGGGTTAATGGGTCAACCAAAAACCGGATTTAATTAAATCGGGTCAACACAATTAAGGATTTTAAAACGCAATTACATGATTTTAAAACGCAATTAAGAATTTTAATCGAATTTGATTAATTAGGAAGAATTTTATAATTTGGGTAGAATTAGGAAGTTTTTGATTTTTAAAGGGTAAAATAGGCAGCCGACGAAAGTACAGGGGGATCCGGTTTGAATGACATTTGTATAGGGGGATTGGTGAAGGCAGCCCTTACTAATTTGTACATATAAATAATCTCTTTGAGCTTGTTTCTCTGGCGAGTGAAAAATCAACTCAAGGAAAATATATTAATATTAAAAAAACCAAATTGAATCAATGTAAACCAAAAAAAATCCGTAACACCTGTGTAGTGTGGTTTTTTGAGTGGATATATTGACTGCTGACTTGTTTTTTGTAAGTAGCCTTTGGTAGTTGTTAGGCTTTGATGCGGTTGGGCTATTTTGTATCTGTTGTTGTAACACCTTTTGTATTATCAATAGATGAAAAAAAAAAAAAAAAAAAAGACAAAAAAAAAATCAGATAAGTCATGCATTTATATCAATTCCAACCAACAAAAGTCTCTTGTACATAGTTTAGCCTGCAAAATTGAGTTCTTATAATGTAGACATTATTTGAAGTTTAAAGCAGATTGCAGACTCTCCTCACTGGTCAACAAGTGTGTCTGCAACCTATCAGGGAAAGAACAAAGAGTAGTACCAGTCTTGTCCATGAAGCAGCTCAGACAAAACAACAACTTTAACATGACAACGTAAACTGCGTCAAGAAGTAATCACAAGAAAAGAAATATAAAAAGTCAGATTAACCTCACAGTTGCTTTGAATGGGAGTGTGGCTCTACCACTCCTCTTCTCTCGAGGATAATGGAAGCGTTTTAAGAAAGCATATCGAGGAAGCTTTTGTCCAATCTCCCATCATGCAACATATTAGTGACCAAGCCAATGGTTGAAGCATCTCCAGCAAACCCACAACTCCTCATTTCTTTAATAAGTTCTGCTGATGCGGCTTTGTCACCATTTCTTAGATGTGCCCGAATTAGCGTATTATACGTACCGCCATCTGGGAGAGTCCCCTCTTCTTTCATTTCTCTGAACAATGCATCTGCTTCTTGGATTAAGCTTTTCTTACACAATCCTGAGATCATTGTTGTGTAGGTTACAACGGTAGGTTTCACTTCTTTGAAGCTGAGGCTACAAAATAAATCCCATGCTTCTCCCACCTTCCCAGCCTTGCACATCCCATCAATCATAGTAGTATATATAAAAATATTAAGTTCCATTTCACTCTTTTGCATATCTCGGAAGATGAGTAATGCTTTCTCTAGCTTCCCATTATCACAAAGTCCATCTAACAAAATGTTGTATGTCATGATACTTCGAGGCACACCATCAGCTTCCATCTGTTTGAATACTTTTTCAGCATTATCACAATCTCCAGCTTCAAAATACCCTTGAATAAGAGTGGTGTAAGTGATGGTGTCTCCAACCAATCCTCTTCGAGACATCTCCCCGAAGAGTTCCATACCATCCTCAACTCTCTTAGACTTACAAAATCCCTTTATAAGCGTATTATAAGTCACTACATCTGGGTAACAATCCTTGCTAATCATCAAATCAAACATTTGCTTGGCCTCATCTAGGCGATCATGAATGCAGAACCCGTTGATCAATGAACTGTAAGTGACAACATTAGGAGCTATAGACCTTTGGACCATTTCCTTGTACAAATTTTCAGCCTCTAAAAGCTTCCCCTCTTTTGCAAACGCATTGATTAATGCGCTGAATGTAAATACATCTGGGCTGATTTTCTTCTCAATCAGATCGCATAGTAATCCAGCAGATTCAGCCCATCTTCCGTAATTACAAAGGCAACTTATGAGGGAGCTATAGGTAAACACATCTGGTTTGATTCCTTTGTTCTCCATTTCATTGAGCAGTTTGAGTGCATCATCCACATTTCTGTACTTGCAAAGGCCATCAATGATTGTGCTGTAGATTATAACATCAGCCTCTATTTTCCCTTTCTCCATCTTCTTGAGCAGATTTAAAGCCAAATCAATATCACCTCTCTTACATAGTCCATTCAATACGGCACCATAAGTAACCAGATCTGGTTGACAACCTTTTAGCACCATTCGATCAACTAAAGCCACAGCTTCAGAAGCTTTGTTGTGGAGAAAAAGTCCATGGATTAGAGTTGTAAATGTGACCGTATCCGGTTGATATCCCATATCCACCATTTGATCAAGTAAAGCTACGGCATCAGAAATCCTCTTCCCGTGACAGAAACCATTGAGAAGCGAGGAAAGCGTGACAATATCGGGCTCATAGCCAAGTTTCAACATCTTGCCAAGAACAGCTAAAGCAAGAGAGAGTTGAGAGCGGCGGCAAAAACAGTTAATCAAAATACTGTAAGTATAGAGATCATGTGAAATTCCCCGATTTTCCATTTGCTCGCCCAGAGAGATGACAACATCAAACTTCTTCATCTTAGCAATGGCACTCAACAATTTACTGAACTCAATAATGGAAGGAAAGGGACGGGACTTGACCATCTCACTGAACAGATCAATAGCATCATCTAACTTAATATCACGAAGCCCATTTCTCAATATATCTCTATAATCGTAACTGGCAGTGGCACTAGACAAAGCTCGTCCCCTAGAGTAACTGCAAAGACTAAACAATGGAGAGGCAGTTCCAGGATTACCGTTCTCCAGAATATGCTGATGAGTAAATCTCTTTGCCTTTAACGCAATCAATCTTCTCATCTTCTCAACTGAGAGTACACCAGAGAAAAATACAAAGAGACACACCAAAATCTGCAGAATCACAAAAAGGATTTGGTCACATTAAAAGTTAACAAAGTGCCACTAATTTGATAACAGGACAATGAGCCACTTCGATTTTAAAAGTGTTGACTTTGGCTGTAAAGGCTATAGCTTTACACAGTAAAAGATCAATGGTCACTAATTGTATCGACACTAACAAGAAAAGATGATTTTGAAGAACTCAGAACAAACTCCGGTCACCGGGAAATGCAAATCTTCTTCAGATTATCGAATCAAGAAAAACAAAACCCTAAATTTCCATGAAGCCAAACAAATATAGAAAAGAGTAAAATGAAGAACCTTTGGTTCCCCAGACGATAATAATCTGCAGATCGCAACTTCCGGCGAATCCTCCAAACCAGGCTTCAACAAGCTTTTGAGTGATAAATCTTTAACCGGTTAAGTGACGATCTTGGATTCAAAACCGGTTAATATCGGTTTTAAGAAATCATGCGGAGTGTGTTTGTCCTCCAGCAAAATCAGACCGAAAAGGGGTGATCAAACCGCTTTATTTCGGTTAAGAAGTTCCACTAGTATAAATGTCGTCATGTTACACCTGTCGTTGGACAATGTCTCAAATATAATTTGTTTTCATGTTTGGTAGATTATTTAAGACTAGGTTTGATTTATATTTCCATAAGAAACACAAACTCAAAAGTCAAAACTCAAAACAATTGTGTATAGAAAACAGAACTGAGAATGAAAAGCCAAACCAAATCATTTATTTGAACCCAAAGGAACTATAAATTTGCTAAACAATCATTTTTAAATTAAACAATCGGTTTGAATTACCGTATTTGGTTTCCGACACTCTTGTGGCGAAACCGCTCTTGTATCCTAACCATCTTCCTAGAAGTTAAGCGGTTCGTGCCGGCGATTTCTAAGGTTATGGATCTACTTTCAACGTCACAATGTCATTGGACCGTGACTAACAACAATTTCTCGAGATGTTCGTGGATTTGTTTTCGACTTACCCGTCCCTCGCTTGTGGCAATTTAATTACTCCTTTGTTCTTGTCTCCGAGTTGGCATAGCTCTCGCGTCGAAGTATCGTAATTCTCTTCTCTAGCTATTACTCGTTTACAATGTTGCTAGTTATTTCTCTTGATGTCTCCAACCATGAGGTTGTTGAGTGTTTAAACTTTGTTGTTATGAGTTAAATGAAATCTATAATAGGACCAAACCCAAGTTTGAGATCTTCTCAAAGGGAAGAACTTCTTCTAGTGGTCAACACTGATCTTGTATAAACCTAACAACGAAATACAAGACGCTTACGAGTTACAAACATGCAATATATGAGTTTGTACATCTATAGAACATTTTCCTTTCTTTTTCCCACAATTTTTGTTTATCTTTTACTCATATGTCAGTTTTCTTACTGTCGATATTCACTGTTAGAAATTTTCAAAATTACTGTAGTTGTTTCAACATCTAATTTTACTTTTGTTTGTCGAAACAACTAGAGTGTGAAAATTTCTAATATATGAACATGATACCACACTGAAGTGATAAGTGTTTGACATGGAAACGATTTAATATTTAGTCTCATATAAATAAATAAACGTATTGATTACATGTACAAAAGAGATTAACCTAGTTTCCAAAAACTGTATAAGATAAATACAAATATTCATAACATGGTTACTTGGTTATTTCGAACTTTTTTGAACTTCACAAAAAAAATAACAATTTATCATTAGTAGCAACTTTCGGCCAAATCCCCCAAAACAAGGCCTTTCAACAAGCAATTGAATGAAAAATCTAAAATCGGTTCAATGTCTTGGATTTAGCACCGGTTATTTTCGGTTCCAGAAAATTATTATATGAAGTATGTGTTCCTCCAACAAAATTAAATAGAAAAGGGGTGAACCGGTTTAAAAGTTTACCACCAAATTAAAAATTGGTTAATTTGATGATATTGAATTATGAATGGTCAATTCAAAGTTTGATTTCAAAGAAGCAAATCCCATCTGCAAGTATATCTCTGATTGAAATGGCTTGAACGAGATTAATATTAATATTGAAGGCCTTGTATACGCCGGCTTAGTGCCACCTCCACTGCTCGCCGGTTGTTTCGCCAGGGTCTGATTCCCTCTCCGGCGACGGCTCAAGACTTTTCCGTTTTCACCACTTTTGTAACTGGGCTCACTATTGTATTTTCAAGGCCTAAGCCTAAATTTCTGGGTCGGCCCATTTCAATAAAACTTTAATTAAAAAAAAAAAAAAAGAGATTAATATTGGTAATTCGTTTACTTTGTGGTTAATTGAATTTGATAAAATTATAATGACTTTGGCTTGATCAAGATTTATTTGGTTTATCTTGATTCAACACTGCTAATTCGACTATAACTGTTATTGTCATTTTTAAACAAAACTGAAGTTTTCATTTTTGCTTTTTTTTGGCAAAGGCCTCGAAATGCAGAGACATTGAACTCCGTTGGTGTGGCTCCAAAGGGAATCTGAAAACGTTCTGAAGCATCGATAAGATTTTTTTTCTTTATAACAAAAATTCACTTAAACGTTCTAATTTTTTGTTTACTAATTTGAACATATAAATAATCTCTTTCAAATAAAGTTGCTTTCTTTGGCGAGTGAAAAATCACCTCAAGGAAAATATATCAAAAAATACCAAACCGAATCAATGTAAACCAAAAAAAAATCAGACAAGTCATGCATTTTTATCAATTCCAACCAACAAAGGTCTCTCGTAGCCTGCAAAATCGAGTTCTTATAATGCAGACATTATTTGAAGTTTAAAGCATATTGCAGACTCTCATCACTGGTCAACAAGTGTGTTTGCAATCTATCAGGGAAAAGAACAAAGAGTAGTACCAGTCTTGTCCATGAAGCAGCTCAGACATAACAACAACTTTAACATGACAACATAAACTGCGAAGTAATCACAATAAAAGCAATATAAAAAGTCAGATTCACCTCACAGTTGCTTTGAATGTGATTGTGGCTTTACCACCCCTCTTCTCTCGAGGATGATGGAAGCGCTTTAAGAAAGCATATCGAGGAAGCTTTTGTCCAATCTCCCATCATGCAACATATTAGTGACCAAGCCAATGGTTGAAGCATCTCCAGCAAACCCGCAACTCCTCATTTCTTTAATAAGTACTGCTGATGCAGCTTTGTCACCATTTCTAAGATGTGCCCGAATTAGCGTATTATATGTAGCGACATTTGGGAGAGGCCCCTCTTCTTTCATTTCTCTGAACAATGCATCTGCTTCTTGCATTAAGCTTTTCTTACATAATCCTGAGATCATTGTTGTGTAGGTAACAATGGTAGGATTCACTTCTTTGAAGCTGAGGCTACAAAATAAATCCCACGCTTCTCCCACCTTCTCAGCCTTGCACATCCCATCAATCATAGTAGTATATATAAAAATATTGAGTTCCATTTCACTCTTTTGCATATCTTGGAATATGACCAATGCTTTCTCTAACTTCCCATTATTACAAAGTCCATCTAACAAAATGTTGTATGTCACAATATTTTGAGGCACACCATCAGATTCCATTTGTTTGAATACTTTTTGGGCATTATCACAATCTCCAGCTTCAAAAAAACCTTGAATAAGAGTGGTGTAAGTGACTGTGTCTCCAACCAATCCTCTTCGAGACATCTCGCAGAAGAGTTCCATAGCATCCTCAACTCTCTTAGACTTACAAAATCCATTTATGAGAGTAGTATATGTCACTACATTTGGGTAACAATCCTTGCTAATCATCAAATCAAACATTTGCTTGGCCTCATCTAGGCGATCATGAATGCAAAACCCGTTGATCAATGAACTGTAAGTGACAACATTAGGAGCTATAGACCTTTGGACCATTTCCTTGTGCAATAGTTCAGCCTCTAAAAGCTTCCCCTCTTTTGCAAACGCATCGATCAATGCATTAAATGTAACTACATTTGGGCTGATTTTCTTCTCAATCATATCGCTTAGTAATCCAGCAGATTCAGCCCATCTTCCGTAATTACAAAGGCAACTTCTGACTGAACAGATTAATAGCATCATCTGACTTCAAATCCTCTAGTTTCCCATTTCTACTAGCAAAAGCTCGATTCCAGCAACAGACACCGCAAAGAGCAAAAGCAGTCTGAGGATTACCTTTTACCAAAGTATGAAAATTTCTCATTATCCTCATCCTCTTGATTACTTCGAAAATGGCTTCCCCTTGAAAATGGCTTCGTGAGTGAAGAGATGATCAAACAGCAAAACTGCAGAATCGAATTAGGTAGAGAGAAACCCTCTAACTGAATCAGTCGGTTCAGTGTCGATTCTATTACAAGTGGTTTTGATTAAACCGGTCATGTCTCTTTTTATTATTTTTCTTCATTTAATCATTGACTGAGTCTCTCAGATCAACAAAGTGTCAAAGTCTTTAACCAGTTTATCAAATTCGAGTTTGATTTTCCCTATAATTATCTTTTAACTTTATATTGAGTAAACCATATTCATTATTCTGTGAAATTCCAATTGAACATAACAAAAAAAAAAAAAAAAAAAAATTCCAATTGAATCACTCCGGTCTAGATAAACCGGAGATTTGAATTCCTCATACTCAAAACTCAAATATACCTGAGTGTATGTGATGGCCTTCTAAAGCATTAGTACTCGTGTCTCCATTGTGAATACTACAAAGAAAGAACATAAGAGTTGAAAACCGCTTCCATACTGCTTCCATAGCTCGATAGCCGCCGTTTAATCTGGTCTGGCTTTTTGTTGAAACTGAGCTAGAAGAATTAAGTGAAGACCTTTCAATTGTTGCTCACTTTCAGTGACTTTCAAATTACCAGTTGAATGTTCCTTGTCAGTGTCAGTGTCAGTATCAGTATCAGTATCATATGCACAGTTTAAATCATTTTGGCTGTAGCAATGCTAGATGTTCTGCAAGTTATTGGCACATTAGATGAAAATGATGAAGCAAAAATGATGACTCGCTAAGAAAAGGAAACCTTGTCGAATGTGTTTCAAGTTCTTCCTTCACAGATAAGAAACATGAGAATGGTGAAAACTTGTTTTTAGCTTACAAGAGGCGAGAGATATATCATTTCTTCTGTCTGTTTCCAAATCTCTAAAGATTTGCCCTCTCATATGCTTTGTACATCTGTTATTCACTCGCAAGAGCTGTCTGATTTGGCAAGACTCATTATGAGATTACATTCTTCTCAGAATAAGACCTGAACGTTTCAGAAAAAAGCAGCCTTGCGAGTTAACCAAACGCGACAAAATATGCTGTACGAGTGAAATGCTTTGTATTATACACGAAATTAAGAAAACTCAGAAGCAAGATTATACAAGCAGATCCAAGGCAAAAAGAAGGAAAAGAGTGTGAACGAACAAAGGAAACTTCAAATATATGAGAAAAATAGAAACGTACAAATCCAAGGGAATAACAAAGAACTTGCATCATCTCTCATGTTTGCAACCTAGCAGGTAAATGACAACGAACTTCAGTCATGTTCATGAAATTTAGACACAACAGCTACCACCATACATATCTATATCTACATGACCACATATAACATCAGAACATAACAACTGTGGTTAGAAGTAACCAATAGAAAAGCAACATGAAAAGCTGATCAACCTCAAGGATGTCTTAAGAAAGCATTTCCAAAAAGCTTTTGTCCAATCTCCCATCATGCAACATATTAGTGACCAAGCCAATGGTTGAAGCATCTCCAGCAAACCCGCAACTCCTCATTTCTTTGATGAGTACAGCCGATGCAGCTCCGTCAGAATCTCTAAGATGTGCCCTAATAAGCGTATTATAGGTACCGCTACTTGGGAGAGGCCCGTTTTCTTTCATTTTATTAAACAAGGCATCTGCTTCCTCCTTTAAACCTTTCCTACAAAATCCTGAGATCATTGTGTTGTACGTTACAACATCAGGTTTCACTCCTTTAAGGCTGAGACTACGAAATAAATCACACCCATCTTCCACCTTCCCAACCTTGCACATGCCTTCAATCATAATATTATATGTGACAATATTAAGTTCCATTTCTTTCTTTAGCAATTCCTGGAATATGAAAAAAGCTTTCTCTTGCTCTCCGTTACTACAAAGTCCATCTAACAAAATGTTGTATGTCATAATATCTGCAGGCACACCATCAGAGTCCATCTGTTTGAATACTTTTTGGGCAGTATCACAATCTCCAGCTTCAAAAAACCCTTGAATAAGAGTGTTGTAAGTAACTGTGTTACCAACCAATCCTCTTTGAGACATCTCCCCGAAGAGCTCCATAGCATTCTCAACTTTCTTAGACTTAAAAAACCCCTTTATAAGAGTATTATATGTCACTACATTTGGGTAACAATCCTTGCTAATCATCAAATCAAACATTTGCTTGGCCTCATCTAGGCGATCATGAATGCAGAACCCATTGATCAATGAACTGTAAGTGACAACATTAGGAGCTATAGACCTTTGGACCATTTCCTTGTACAATAGTTCAGCCTCCAAAAGCTTCCCCTCTTTTGCAAATGCATCAATCAATGCATTGAATGTAAATAGATCTGGGCTGATTTTCTTCTCAATCATATCCCTCAGTAATCCAGCAGATTCAGCCCATCTTCCGTAATTACAAAGGCAACTTATGAGGGAGTTGTAGGTAAACACATCTGGTTTGATTCCTTTGTTCTCCAATTCATTGAATAAGTCAAGTGCATCTTCCACATTTTTGTATTTGCAAAGGCCATCAATGATTGTGCTGTAGATTATAACACCAGCCTCTATTTTCCTTTCCTCCATCTTCTTGAGCAGATTTAAAGCCAAATCAATATCGCCTCTCTTACATAGTCCATTTACAACCGCACCGTAAGTAACCAGATTTGGTTGGCATCCTTTCGCAACCATCCGATCAACTAAAGCCACAGCTTCGGAAGCTTTGTTGTGTAGAAAAAGTCCATGGATTAGAGTTGTAAATGTCACTGTATTAGGTTGATATCCCATTTCCACCATTTGATCAAGTAAAGCTACGGCATCAGAAATCCTCTTACTGTGACAGTATCCATTGAGAAGTGAAGAAAGCGTGACAATGCTGGGCTCATAGCCAAGTTTCATCATCTTCCCAAGAACAGCTAAAGCAAGAGAGAGTTGAGAGCGGCGGCAAAAACAGTTAATGAAAATACTGTAAGTATAGAGATTATGTGAAATTCCCAAACTTTGCATCTGCTCGCCCAGAGAGATGACAACATCAAACTTCTTCATCTTTGCAATGGCACTCAACAATTTACTGAACTCGATAATGGAAGGAAAGGGACGAGACTTGACCATCTCACTGAACAGATCAATAGCATCATCTAACTTTATATCACGAAGCCCATTTCTCAAAATCTCTCTGTAATCGTAACTCAAACTAGACAGACCTCGTCCCCTAGAGTAACTGCAAAGACTAAACAATGGAGAGGCAGTTCCAGGATTACCGTTCACCAGAATATGCTGATGAGTAAATCTCTTTGCCTTTGACGCAATCAATCTTCTCATCTTCTCAACTGAGAGTACACCAGAGAAAGGTAGAAAGAGACACACCAAAATCTGCAGAATCACAAAAAGGATTTGGTCACATTAAAAGTTAACAAAGTGCCACTAATTTGGTAACAGGACAATGAGCCACTTCGATTTTAAAAGTGTTAAAGACTTTGGCTGTAAAGGCTATAGCTTTACACAGTAAAAAGATCAATCATCATTAATTGTATCGATCCTAATTTTGAAGAACTCAGAACAAACTCCGGTCACCGGGAAATGCAAATTTTCAACATATTATCGAAAAGCCCAATCAACAAAACAAAACCCTAAATTTCCATGAAGCCAAACAAATATAGAAAAGAGTCAAATGAAGAACCTTTGGTTCCCCAGACGATAATAATCTGCAGATCGCAACTTCCGGCGAATCCTCCAAATCAGTCTTCAACAAGCTTCTGAGTGATAAATCTTTAACTGGTTAAGTGACGGTATTGTATTCAGAACCGGTTAATATCGGTTTCATGAAATCATTCGGATATGTTGTGAAAATCATTACCGGTTCGGCACCATCAAGATTATATTTGAATTTTATACTAGTTATTCTTAACTAACATCTCTACTGAATCATTCGGAATTACAGGCTTTGATCGTAAATGACATCCGATCCTTACCTTTGATTCCTAGACGATTGTAACTTTCGGCCGAATCCTCAGAAACAAGGCCTTTAACATGCATTTGAATGAAAAATCTATAAATCGGTCCAATGTCTTGGATTTAGCACCGGTTATTGTCGATTCTGAAAAATTATGGTTCCGATTAGTAACCACTTTTTTTTAAAAAATGTCATTGTTCTTAAAATATTTACCATTTAATATGATTTTTTTTTTTCATTCAGATGTATAGATTATACAATTTTCCTCTTTGTTCTTCAAAACAAAATGATACAATAAAAATGCTCATCTTAAAAATTGTAGAGGAACAATAAGGATCAAAAATTAAAATTAGTCCTAAGGACGAGAACGTCACTGCATCCTTCAGAGCCATCGATTGTTGTCAGATCTTTAAGACATTACCTCTTCCATTTTCTTGGTATGTTGTCTACACGTCATTCCCCGGTGGCCAAAACAGTCGAGACCTGTGGCTCAAATGGGACTCGCCGGATTGCAGAGATTGTGAGAGGAGGACTAATTCAAGATGTGGGTTCCCGACCGAGTCAAATGATGTTGTATGTTCCATTTGTTTGTCACAGAATATGCAACCAAAGAAAGTGTAAGGATGTTTACCAGAATGTGAGCATTGCTTCCATACCGAATGTACCACAAAATTGGAAAAGTTCATGGGCGATGAGTAAAGAAGATATATCATAAAATCCGAGATTTCACTTTCTTATGTAAAGTTGAAAATATTACATTTCTCTAAATTTTGTTTCTCTATTCAACTCTTTCTGCATATTTTATATGTATACATGTACAGTGTGTAATCAAAAGGAATAATCAAGCCTAAAACAACTCTCTACGATCTGTGATCGTGATGATTTTCTTTCTTTTGGGCTCTTGATGGAAGTAACTTGGTACTTGATGAAAAATTTTGATATCAAGAATTCAAGGGTTATGTTTAGAGACTTTAGTAGTCTAATTCCTTGTGCCCCATAGATTTGTAGTTGCTTTAGTGTTCTTGTTTAGCGATCTAATTAAGTCAGTTCGTTTAATGATTAATTAAAAATTCGTCTCAAATTCATTTTTCATATCTCTCTTTGTTGTTTTTGTTTCAAAGATAGCTGCCACGAAAGATGAATTCTCCGTCAAGCAAATCTCTCCAAAGCTGGGCGGAGAAAGAGGAGCTTGAAACCCTTACGGCCCAACTTCGATCTTCACACGACCTCGTCGAGCAGATGGATCGTTTCTTTACGTACAAGTAATCCAAACCATCAACAACTCTGTTGTAAACCCTAGAGCCCCCAATGTAATCCCATCCTCGAAATCACTCTCGGAAACTACAAATCCTTTTACCAAAAATCTACCAATTGGACCAAATATGGATTGGAATCAGGTCTTTGCTTTCGAGAAAACCAAAGGTGATGTCTTGTCCGTTACTCTCAAAGACGGTAGGACCAATACCGTAACCAGCAAGCAAAACTTCAAGCTGGCCACGGATATTCTGAGTAGGGTTCCTCCCGATGCAAGAATAGCGCCGCAGTGGTACTCTATGCAGAATACCGAAACTGGCTATCACATGGAGTTGCTGATGTCGGCTTGGTTCGGTACACAAGCTGATGAGGTTTATCCAGAGGCTTGGTTTTCAAACGCTTCTGAAGTGAGTCCTAGTTGCATGATCAACACGCGACCTAAGGTCTACCTAAACCTAAATAAAATTATTTAACCAACCAATTTTTATGAAAAAATAGTATTTTTCCTTTACCCTTTATATTATACATTATCACATATCCTTTTTGAGAAAATCCTCAAAATACCATGGTTTTTGTTTTGTTTCTAAAAATACCACAAACACAAAATAATTTTTCAATAGTATAGAATGTTTAAATCTTTGGCTTGAGTTAATTATTTAACATTTATGGTATAGTATTTAAGGGGAAGAGTTTGGTTTTATATATGTGATCTTTTTGGCGTAAAACCAAAAATTATAGTATTTTAGAGAATTACCTCTTTTTTTTATGTGTGTATTTTTTTTTTCTTTAATCAGCAGTTTGGTCATTGCGTGAATTGGACGATCCTTGAAAGAAACAAAAACAAATGTCATTTTAAACCCAGCAGAAGAAAAAAAAAAGAAAAGAAATACACAAAACGAAGAAAAACTTACTGTTATACTCTCGCGCATGCACAATGTTAATTCGCGGGTCAAGACCTTTCGGGACGTAAGAGTCCTTATAGCAAACAATTACAGTAACTGTGACTGGACTAGTGAAATTAGCTTCGGTCAATTAATGTTTGTAAAATGCGCGAATACACCTGTTTTGGGGATACCCAGCGGGAGTTGGTCCATTCTCCAAATCCCACCAGATGTGTGTGGCTGTATCGTCTATTGCTCGTCTTTTTGTGGTAGAGCCATCTGTAGCTCCATCTTTTACAAAAAAAATACTAATTAATTTGTTATTTGTTGAATTGAGGTTACCTCTCAGTTTATTTTATCTAGACAATATTGTAACAAAACCATTTGAAATTGGTAACTAAAAGATATCACGATTACAAAGTTTTGTTGTTTGCCAATTCGGACGCTCATATCTCACTTTTAAACTTAGCTGATCTTTTAGTGTGCAAAAAAAGTTCATATCTTTTCATTAAATTTCTTAAACACAAATAATAGTATAAGATAACAAGTCTTATTCTAGATATATATGAAGTAGATATTTAAAAAATATATATTAATTAAAGAGAAGTCGTGATAGATTGAAGAAGACAACGGAGTTGGAGGATTCATCGGTTTCCAGTGAGAAATCGATCATTTTTAATTAGAATTCAGTTCATGGATTTTGTTCATCCTCCTCATAGAGACAACTTTTTGATCTTATAAGTTGCATACGTATTCATCGAAAGATCTTTGAGATTGAAATAAATCTTAAAGATAATCACAATGAAGTGATAAGTGTTTGACATGGAAACGATTTAATATTTAATTTCATATAAATAAACGTATTGATTACATGTACAAAAAGAGATTAACCTAGTTTCCAAAAACTGTATAAGATAAATACAAATATTCATAACATGGTTACTTGGTTATTTCGAGTTTTTTGAACTTCACAAAGAAATAAAAGTTACCTAAAAACTAATATTTTATTTTGTTTTTGTCGAATCCCCCAAAACAAGGCCTTTTCAACAAGCAACTGAATGAAAAATCTAAAACCGGTTCAATGTCTTGGATTTAGCATTGGTTATTGTTGGTTCCGGGAAATTATTATACTATGAAGTATGTGTTCCTCCAACAAAATTAAATAGAAAAGGGGTAAAAAATTTACCACCAAATTAAGAATGGTTCCGGTTATTGTTGTTAATTTGATGATATGGAATTATGGATGGTCAATTCAGAGTTTGATTTCAAAGAAGCAAATCCCATCTGCAAGTATATCTCTGATTGAAATGGCTTGAACGAGATTAATATTGGTTCAATTTACTCTGTGGTTAGGTGAATTTGGTAAACTTATAATGACTTTGGTTTGATCAAGATTTATTTGGTTTATCTTGATTCAACACTGCTAATTCGACTATTAACTGTTATTGTCATTTTTAACAAAAACTGAAATCGTCTATTTTCTTTTTTCTGGCAAAGGCCTCGAAATGCAGAGAGAGACATTGAACTCCGTTGGTGTGGCTCCAAAGGGAATCTGAAAACGTTCTGAAGATCGAATAAGAGTTTTGCTTTATAATAAAAATTCACTTAAACGTTCTAATTTTTTGTTTACTAATTTGTACACATAAATAATCTCTTTGAGTGAACAATAACCTCAAGGAAAATATATCAAAATATACCAAAAAAAAGAGACAAGTTATGCATTTATATCAATTCCAACCAACAAAGGTCTCTCGTACATAGATTAACCTGCGAAATTGAGTTCTTATAATGTAGACATTATTTGAAGTTTAAAGCATATTGCAGACTCTCATCACTAGTCAACAAGTGTGTTTGCAACCTATCAGGAAAAGAACAAAGAGTAGTACCAGTCTTGTCCATGAAGCAGCTCAGACATAACAACAACTTTAACATGACAACATAAACTGCGAAGTAATCACAAGAAAAGCAATATAAAAAGTCGATTCACCTCACAGTTGCTTCGAATGGGAGTGCGGCTCTACCACTCCTCTTCCCTCGAGGATGATGAAACTGTTTAAGAAAGCATTTCCAAAAAGCTCTTGTCCAACCTCCCATCATGCAACATATTAGTGACCAAGCCAATGGTTGAAGCATCTCCAGCAAACCCGCAACTCCTCATTTCTTTGATGAGTACAGCCGATGCAGCTCCGTCACAATCTCTAAGGCGTGCTCTGATAAGCGTATTATAGGTACCGCTACTTGGGAGAGGCCCGTTTTCTTTCATTTTTCTGAACAAGGCATCTGCTTCCTCCTTTAAACCTTTCCTACAAAATCCTGAGATCATTGTGTTGTACGTTACAACATCAGGCTTCACTCCTTTAAGGCTGAGACTACAAAATAAATCCCACCCATCATCCACCTTCCCCGCCTTACACATCCCTTCAATCATAATATTATATGTGACAATATCAAGTTCTATTTCTTTCTTTAGCAAATCGTGGAATATGACCAAAGCTTTCTCTTGCTCTCCATTATTACAAAGTCCATCTAACAAAATGTTGTATGTCATCATACTTCGAGGCACACCAACAGAAACCATCTGTTTGAATACTTTTTGGGCATTATCACACTCCCCAGCTTCAAAAAACCCTTGAATAAGAGTGGTGTAAGTGAATGTGTCTCCAACCAATCCTCTTCGAGACATCTCGCGGAATAGTTCCATACCATCCTCAACTCTCTTAGACTTACAAAATCCCTTTATGAGAGTATTATATGTTACTACATTTGGGTAACAATCCTTGCTAATCATCAAATCAAACATTTGTTTGGCCTCCTCTAGGCGGTCATGAATGCAAAACCCGTTGATCAATGAATTGTAAGTGAAAATATCAGGAGCTATAGACCTCTGAATCATTTGCTTGTACAATTGTTCAGCCTCTAAAAGCTTCCCCTCTTTTGCAAACGCATCGATCAATGCATTGAAAGTGATTACATTCAGAGTAATTTTTCTCTTGATCATCTCGCCTAGTAGTCCAGTAGCGTCTGCCCATCTTCCGTAATTACAAAGGCAACTTATGAGGGAGCTGTAGGTGATAACATTTTGTCTAATTCCTTTGTTGTCCATTTCATTGAACAGTTTGAGTGCATCATCCACATTTTTGTATTTGCAAAGGCCATCAATGATTGTGCTGTAGATTATAACATCAGCCTTTATTTTCCCTTTTTCCATCTTCTTGAGCAGATTTAAAGCCAAATCGATATCACCTCTCTTACATAGTCCATTTACAACCGCACCATAAGTAACCAGATTTGGTTGGCATCCTTTCGCAACCATCCGTTCAACTAAAGCCACCGCTTCGGAAGCTCTGTTGTGGAGAAAAAGTCCATGGATTAGAGTTGTAAATGTGACAGTATTAGGCTGATATCCCATATACACTATTTGATCAACCAAAGCTACAGCATCAGAAATCCTCTTATCATGACAGAAACCATTGAGCAGTGAGTTAAGCGTGATTATATCGGGATCGTAGCCAAGTTTCATCATCTTGCCAAGAACAGCTAAAGCAAGAGATAGTTGGGAGCGGCTGCAGAAACAGTTAATCAAAATATTGTAAGTACAGAGATCATGTGAAATTCCCAGAATTTGCATCTGCTCACCCAGGGAGATGACAACATCAAACTTCTTCATCTTGGCAATGGCACTCAACAGTTTATTGAACTCAACAATGGAAGGTAACGGACGAGACTGTACCATCTCACTAAACAAACCAATAGCATCATCTAGCTTCATCTGCTGTAATTTCCCATTTCTACTCAATATCTCTCTATAATCATAACTGTGACCAGAAAAAGATCGTCCCCAGCAAAGAGCAGGGTCAGTTCCAAGATTACCTTTGATCAGAGTACGCCGATGAAGAATTTTCTTGCCCGTAGTCGCAACCAACCTCCTCATCTTCTCACAATTTTTGCTTCGGAAATTTCATCTCCCGTCAAATCCTAGAAATTGGGGAAATTGTTAAATCTTTTGAATCAAAGTTGTTGAGAAAAGTCATCCGAGCAATTTTGAGCCGGTTCAATGTCGGTTCTCTTAAATCTGGTTATCTTCAAACTTCTCCTTTTAACCCAATGGGATTATTCCATTAACAATAATTAAACCTCGGATTAAAGAGGTTTAATTATCAAAGTTTTCTCTGATTACACCATATGATGATGATACACGAGCTTAATTAATTTTTAAAAAATGTTTAATTTTAGTAGTTATTATAGTTGAATATATATTTTATTATTGATATCCTATTCATAAGTAATATTTTGTTAATTTGTAGTAACTTAACAATGTAGTAATTAAAATAACTCTTTTAACTTATACAAAAAAAAATAACTCTTTTAACTTTAAACTCGAAGTTTACATTCAACCTAAACTATTAAACAAAGACCCTAATTACCTTCTTTTTCTCTTTACATTGAGTTTTTAAATACTTCCCAAATATTCTACAAAAAAGGTTAAAAAAACTACTTGAAAATGGAACAGCTCTTTTTTAACCTCTAAAACTAAACCATACTCCGGTTTAGAACTTAAATCCGCTTCAACCGGTCAGTACACGAGCTCGGATACACAACTACAGAGTCTAGGCATAGCCCGCCTTTAGTATGCGTACAATCGATCTGAGTCATCGAGAACTTAAGCTTCGTCGACGAACTTTTAGATTTCCCAACCACAAAGTCTCCAGCATGGTAATGATTCCAGTTCCCTGCTTCGGTTAACATGCATTGAGATGAAGAATGTTGACCATCTTCGGTCGAGAGTTGAAACCGAACCGGTTTAATGTTCCAACCATGAACTTGTTCTGTGTCACAAACCCTCCAACCAAATCTCTTGCCCGGTTTGCCCAAATGTAGCCGGAAGAAGACACTATAGTTTCCGGCTGGGAACGGGAAATCGATTTCTCCATCAACTTGAAACCACCAGATTTGTTGAACATATGCTACTGAAGAAAATCTGCAGGATGAAGAAACATAAACATCAGTTAAAAGTTAGAATTTGTATCCATTATAACCTTAATTCAGTTACCAAATGTGGCATTTTGGATCATAGAGAAACATCATTCACTAAATTTACCAACGAAATCAAACAAAGAAAACAGAGGAAATCTTTGAACACCCAAATGAACAAAGACAAGTTATATATCATTTGCAAACCAAAACAGAGCAACAATACACTATTGACCCTTGGATCGATCATTAGATTAATCACCGGATCTAATGAAAAACAAAAGCAGACATAAGAGAGAAACACAATTTTACCGAGAATCATCAGTCGGAATTTGACTCCAGTATCTCCGATCATCAATTCCGGTGATCGATAAGCCCTTAGCCGATATGCATAAACAGAGACCACCTGTTCGTTTATCTACCCAAGCTTTCTGCACAAAACATTTTTTTAAAAAAAAAACATTAATTTTCTTCTCTGATTCATAGGAGAATTTGTGTACATCATGGTTCCATTTCGAAAATTGTTCATGCGAATCAAAAGCCCCAATTTTTATTTCCTGAAGAACCCTAAAATTTTTCTTAAAGCAAAAGAAATGTAAAAAGGACGAACCTTTGAGCCATCGTCGAAAGAATTAACCCGAGAGAGAAAAGTAAAGATGTCTCTTTTACGCAAATTTTCCGGGAAACCGCCAAGGATTTTCTCGAGAATCAATCTATAATCTTGAGGAAGTTTCGATTCCCAGACGAAATCAGCCCAAGAAGCGCCACGAAAAGCCCTGTTTAGCTTCGAGAATTTACAGATCTCAACTGGATCCAAATTCTCCATAATCAAAGCCACACAACTCTCAGGCAAATCTCCTAAACCAGGCTTTAACAGATCTCGATCTCCATAACATGACGACAGATTCTTCTGAAACAGAGAGAACCCTGTACCCATTCAATCACACGGGGGGGCTTAACAAAAAACCCTCTTTTGACGAGATTGAAGAATCAAAAAGCTCTGTTTTTTAATAGCCGTGGATCTTCAAAACAAGAACAAAAACAAAACAGAGAAATCTTCTAAAATTTGGAGACTTTCGTTTTGGGTTTTGACGAAGAAATCACAAAATCGTAACTCAGAAACAAAGCAGAGAAAAGAAAAATGGAGAAAAGAATGGGTTTGGTGGTGACAGACACAAATGCTACGCAAATAGGAAGGGATGTGTGTGTATATATATATACTTCAATATAATAAATTAATACTGTATTCATAAACTATAATTATTTTTTTGGTTGGCTGATTATTATATATGTGAAAAATCGTTGCAGTTTTATTGCTAAACCAGTTTCTTTGTATTTGTTGTAGTATGAAAATAATCTGGTGGATTTTGCCATTTTGGATTTTGTTTATCTATTCTTTATCCTAAATTTGATAATTATTGGTCATTGGTTTGTTAAAGACATCCAAATTTTTGTAATGTGTGAGTTGTAAGAATTTGATTTAACTATAAGACAAGTATACAACCATTCGTATTTATCCACATAATCAAATGACTAAGCATTTGAATATTTTTGCCTTTTTTTGTAATTTGTACCTAATAAAAATAATAATTTTTTTTGTAAATGTGTCAAAAAGTAAATCTTAGTTATATATTTGTTTATTAATTTGTAAGTGTTTCAAAAATATAATATTTCTTAAAATTTTCATGTATATTATAAATTTTAGTATTTCTTCTCTAGTCATTTTATTTTTCCTACAATTCTGCATGTACCATTTCATACTCTAAACATTTTCTAATATGAATCAATATCAATTCAATTTTAGCAAATATCATTCCATAATATTTGAGATTTTCTTCTTTTTATCTAAATTAATATTAAAAATAAATATAATGAAATATAATACTAGGATACTTTGTATTAGCATGAATAAAATATTTATCTTAATTTTTTGTTGTAACGCATAAACATAATAAAAAAAATTACTATATAAACTTCACACGGGTTTTCCATGTTCATGTCAAAAAACGCATATATATGACAGAAAATTCTTTCATGCGTTACAAAATAATATTGGATTCTTTTCATTTCAAATATTAGCCGTACAATTCTTTCGACGTCCAAATGTTTGTAATCTATGAGTTGTAAGAACTCTACAACACTACAAGTCTACAACCATTCCTAATTATCCAAATATATAATTATTTGATTAAGCATTTGAATATTTTTGTTTTAATCCTCACAATGATAACACTTTTTATTTTATTTTTGTAAATCTTAGATATTTCTGTTTCTTAACTTATACATTTTTACATAATTTTAAATCTTTATAATTTTTATACATACTAAAAATATTTAATTATTCTTTTTTGTAATTATCCTATGAATCTCATTATTATACATGTACCATTTTTACACGCTAGTACTCCGTAATACATTTATGAATCAATACCATTCAATTTACTCAAATATCATTCAATAATATGTTAGATAGCCTCTATTTTCTGTGAAATAGTCTCTATTACCAACGCATAAAAATAGTAAGATTTTATATAAAAATTTCACATAAAATGTTTGGTGGTATCCTCCGTAATCAGATAAAGTTACTTTTCTTCGAAGATACCTTTTATACAAACCTCTATGATATTATTAAATGGCCTCTGTCTTAGCTAATATTTTATTTTTCAGTTGAAATATGAGAACTGTTTATATTACTCCGAAAAGTTTGAACTTTTTATTGACTTAAGTCTAGATGTTTCGATGGCAAACTCATTGGAAAAAACACTTTCATGATATACTGCTCTTGAGTGTACAGATTATCGTTATAAATGTAGAGAATGCAAACAAACGGTTAGTACTCAGATAAATTTATCTGTTTTTAATGCCATTTATGTTCTTACGGTATATTTGAAGCGGTTTGATTTTCATAAAATAAAATAAAAATAGACAAGAAAGTCAATTTTTCCTATGCGCTTAACATGAAATCTTTCCAATGTGCATTATGTAAAAATACTTGTTGCAGCTCAAAATTTTTTAAAAATACACAAACAAGATTGTCTTAACAACAGTAAAAAAAAAGGTCACTTACTCAGAGACCACAAGAAAAAGTTTTCATGTCAATGACAGAGGCAAAGTTGTCTTTTATCAAAATTAATTCCCTGTTTCTTTTTTACCAATGGTTTTTCAAGCAATCATTTAACATTTTTGGCTATTATTATTTAAGTGTAATATATTTTGAAGTTATATGTTTGGTATTCTTACATAAAATTACGTGGCATTATGAGTATCATTATTATTGTTTAAAACTTTAAAAAGATTTACATAAATTTTTTGAAACGAGTTAAAATTTTACTAACATCGTTATATTGTAAATTTTAAGATTTAAAAAAGAAATCATCCTCACGAAATTGAAAAGGTTCCAACATTGGCATATATATGATAAAAAAAATGGATTCATTTCATTTCATACAATTTTGTCCAAGTATAAGTTTATTTTGAAAAGAAAAAAAATTCATTATTTTTTTGCTATTATCAATAAAAACGTATTTTTAATAACATTTATAATACGATGATAAAATTGTATAGCACATAACATCACTACAAAATTTTATTATTTTAATTTGATTCAATTTTACATTGGCACATTTTATGTACTTTTAATTTGATTTACAAATTTTTGTGCTATAAAATCGTTTTCTGTAGTCTCAATATTTTCTCTAACAAAAATAAACAGTAGATGAATATTTGTTAACAAGTGGAAACTTTTGTTATTGTAGACATCATTTAATGGAAAGATACTATGATCATGTAGCTAAAATTAAATCATTAAAGAATTTTAGTAAACTTGGCAGATATTTGTATATATATTTATTAGGATTAAAGTAAGAAAAACGTAAATGACTTGATGTAGATTTAGGGGGTGTTATTGGTTTGTGATTTAAATAGAGTTTTGATGACTTTAATAAAATCATAGAAAGTGAATAAGTGAATGATTTATAAGAATTGTTAAAGAGTTTTCTATAGTCTTGTGGATTTGTTTTCTATAATCTTGTAGAGTCTCCCAAACAATCCCAATATTTTAGCATACTTTCCATGACTTTATTTTGTAAAGAAAAGTGTTTAAAATCATAAACCAATAACACAATAATTGAATTCATTAACAATCATAGATTGTCATAGATTGTTTTGTTTTAGTTGAATAACACAAAACTTTTAATGACTTTATAAAACTCTTAATCCAATAACACAATATTCATTAAGATTTTAAATGACTTTTTACAAATCACAAACTAATAACACCAAACTTTAAGAGAGTTTAACAAAATCTTGATTGAATAACAACAGATTCTACACAACAATTAAAGTCATTAAAACTCTATTTAAATCACAAACCAATAACACCCCCTTATATTTAATATTTTCAAATTTTTTATTTATTGATTTTTGTTTACTACAAATTTACTATTTTAAAATAAGTGTAGATAACGAAATTTCACCCAAATTTTTTTACTTCTTATATATCTAAATATATAATATTTTTGATTTTTATAATGCATACAAAAAGTATAATTTCTAAAAGAATTTTATTTGACCGACTTTCTAACTACGTCGCAAGAATTGTTGGTTTTTTTCAGATATGTATTCTCATGAATGAATAATATAAATGATGTATGAGTAATTAAGTTGATAACACACGCGTACACGTCTTATTTGATCAACGGTCAGTGGGCGTGTTAAGTCATTTCAGTTTTTCCTTATTACTTATACGTACGTATTTCAATTTTTGTTTGTTTTGTTTGTAGTAAATAATTAAGGGGCACTTTATAAATTTTTTTTTTTAGTATACCATGATACTATGACAACAAATGATCAGTAGTAGTCACTAGTCTACATCGCTATGAGATACATAACAAAAACGTGTCAAGGTTTGCAAATTAAATTGGGTTGTTAGTTTTTTTCGAACGTTCTACAATAATGTATTCATCATCGTCGTCGTACAATGATAATGTTTATGAAATAAGAATGGACAGAAATGTTTAGATTTTATATATGATTGGAACGTAAGAAACAGATTAACATTTCATTGTTTTCTATTGGTTGGGCAAAGAATCCAAGCAAACGCACTAAGTGTCAGCACACAAAGACAAAACTCACACATTGTGCACTTAGCTGGCATCTATGTTGGTTAGATAGATTTGCCATTTTTACTCTTTCTCGTTTTTTTGTTTGTGGGTAAAATACTAAAATTACTCTTTCTCGTTTTGGTTATAATCTCGGACCAGAGTCTATAACAGTCTCCGGACCATGTAGAAAAGTTGGTCAATTTGACATAGAGAAGGTCAAATAAATTAAACAACGCTATCTCCTGGTTATCGCCGAAAGTTTCAATTATTTCAACTAAAAATATTCCACATCTTTTGCAAAGAAAGCATTAAGCCTTATGTCATTGCATATAAAATATGACTATTATGAAGATAAAGCGATATTAATAAAATAATAACGAGATTTGTAATACGATGATTAAAGATAAGAGAAATAGAGAGAGTAGTAATAGTATGATAAGGAAAGTCCAACGTTCTTCTTATCATTTAACTGAAAATAGCTTATCGTTTTGTTGCCAATTATTTTATTCTGTCGACCAGATATTTTATGAGATATTTTATTAAGTTATGTGAATATGTGATAGGTTTACGAGTGAACTCGTTAGTGCTTTGACCTGTAGAAAATATATATTAAAATATTAAATGATATTAAAATCGAATTATCCATCGTATAGGGTCTAAATCCGCGTCGTATATTTGCATCGTCATGGACAAGTGACAAGTCCACAATCCACGTCCGAGACACGTACATTAACACGTGCCATGTTTTCCACTTCTCATTTTTCACACGTGTCTCATTTAATTTAGGTCGTATTATTTACTGTATTTTATTAATTTATATCTATGGAGCGTGTGTTTTTCTTTTATTCCGATTTTAATTTATTTAATATAGAAATTCTCTTCGATTCCTTCATTTATGTGCCAGAACCAAAAAAATTTGGTTCGAATTGTCCATCGTATTGCTGACCACCAAAAGAAAGGACACTAATTGCCAAATACTGTATACAGAACCTTAATCTTAAAATTTTCTTCTGCTGCTATATTTTTGGCCGAAAGGTTACGGAATGAATAAGCAACCAAACACGACCATAGAAAATGATATTTACAACGAGAAAAAACAAAAAATAATAATAGTACTAAAACTAAATATTTCGAAGTGATTGGGAAGTTGGAATCCACTATTTATATAGTGATGATGTCATGTTCAATTCTTTTCAATACTTGTATTATGATGCCATGGTCTTCTAAATTAACTATACAATATACAGTCTTTCGGTATTTGGATAGGCTACACGTAGGTACTAGGTATTCTATTAAAATCCATAACTAAATATCATGTTTTAGCCGACCCAAGATAATAAATTAACACAACTTATTCTAAAGATGCGAATATTTTTAAGCCTACGAAAATCAATATTTCTACTGAAAATGATGATTACAGGTTTTATGAAAAACTGATTGATATATCTTGTCCAATGTATAGATACTAGATGTTGAATATCTACATTCGTTCAAATTCGAGTAAGAATACATTCTTAATTCCTTAGGTCACACAAACTTACATTTAACGAACAAAATCGTGCATACAAGTTTTTGCCACTCATTAATATGAGTATGTGCAATTTTTTTAGAATTTACGACTTTGTGATTTAGAAAAAAAAAAACAAGAACTTTGTATTAGCTTTAGCTAGGATATTTTTGACGAAAATGAGTTTGGTATAAGTGTCTCATCGGGTCCTCGTGTGTATATTCGAAGATCGAAGTTTCGAACACGTAAAATTCTCTATCTCCATTAATTATTGTGTATCTATTCTTCTATTGATAATGACTGTAGATAGCAATTGATTTTGTGTTTCTTTCATATTTGATTTTATTCATACTTTGTTTACAATAGTATTCATATTTCTCTAACAAATAACTTTTTTTTTCTTTATAACCACATAACAATTGATTCTAGTTTACTGTATATCGTTTTTTTGTGTGTGTTGAGATTATAGTTTATATTGATTTGAGTTTTTCTTTTAGGGTTAATTGAAGATTTTACCGACCACATATAGAATTTGAAATGTGATCTCACCACTCAATAGTGAACTACTTTCCGACCAACCTCATTGTATGGTTCTCCGTAAGCCTTTCATACACCAATTGATAAATTAGACGTAAGAAAATATATTCACTAATCACTACTCGTTGATGATCCAATTCTCGTAATTTTCCCTTTTTTTATTTTCGAGAGTGACCCATAACTAGCAATAAGACTCGAGGTTAGACGACAAAAAAAAAAAAAAACACATCAGAACGCCAAAAGAGTAAACATCAGAACAAGAACAACTGTAAAATAAATAAGCAAATAATAAAAAAAAAAAATGAATGATAAAGACATTATCGGCGGAACATAGAAGAAGTACGTAGGAGACAAACTCCGTGCAACTTGTCCTTTGTTTTTTTCTTATAGCATAAAACTATGTTCAACTTGGTACCTTTTTTATCATCAATTTTGTTTTAAAAAAACTGTACCTTTTTGAGGTTAGGATTTTATCTAACCTATATTTTACAAATTTGATTTAATTTTCAGCCAAAAACAAATTCTATACAAAATCTGTTAATGGTGATTGATTTGAAATCACTACTAGTCGACAAATTCTGCAGTGCGTCTAAATTAAAAACAAAAAATGTTCAAAAAGATTAATTCTGAAGCACGGGGACGTCAAATTCATGACGTTTCCGTCTCCGAAACGTTTCGGAAACGGGGTACTCAATGGGGACAGGGAAACGTGTTTAGTAATAAATTCTATGATAAATTCTGAGTTTCATAGATTAATAATACTAACAGCCTCTTGCTATTTTAACATATATGCATATGGTTGTAACTCAGTCGATGGTTTTGCATATATTATTGTATGATCATAGATTAGATTAGTCAATAGTCATCCTTTTTGCATATTTCAGTGGTTTTTTTTTTTTTATAGTTTTGCATATGTTTTGCATATTTTTCTAATGTAACATAGACATGTATTTATAATTTAAGGGTATTTTTTCTATATGTTTATTAAAGTACCTATGCCATATCCGTATCTATAAATTTTTACTTTGCCGTTTCCCGTACCCGTTTCGATACCCGCTTCTTGTTCCCGTACCCGGTTTAGTGCTACTTATAGGAGTTGGAACTTTCTGTGGAATGAAGCTAAAGAATGCCACCACTGTGACGAAGTACCTCGTCATCATATTCTCCTTAGTGTCTCTTCTCTGTCTCATCCTCTTTTCGCTAGGTACACACATACAGTGGCAGAACTAGAAATGTTTTTGGTTGGGGTCAAAAATATATATATAACAAAAAATAATATTAAAAATATTTATTATAAACAATCTTTTATATAATTATAAGCCTAATTTTTTAAATATTTTCATGGTCTAAATTATTAATATAGATTTGAGTTCAATTTAAAAAAAAATAAATATATTTTTTAATTGGAGAATGTAGATTTAGATATTTTTCTAAGTAAAATGTGGGTTTATGTTAGATTTATTAGGGTCAATCTTGAATTTTAAGTGGGGTCAATATTACATTTCTCTAAAAACTATAAAAAATAATAAAATTTTGTTGGGGTCAGTTGACCCCATTAACTCCATCGTGCATCCGCCCCTGCACACATATTATTTTGCCGTGTTCTTCATCTAGCGGATACGAGATTCAAATATATTGCTGTCCTTGTGAAAACGCCTTTGATGATTGCTGTCATCTTCGCCCTTGGATATCTGTCCAAGTTTCTGGAGAAACATGATGGGTGGAACATTTTTGTTGTGATCTTCTACCAGTCCGTGTTTGTTCTTGTAACATGCGTCATGAAGCTTCTACGCCGGGGAGATGCCCTCGGAATTGGAGGAGGAATCATCGCGGTCAGCTGCTACCTCTTCGTTATACAACCTTCAGTTCCCTCTGGCGCATGGGCTGGATACATCATTGCTACCCATATTGTTTTTTTGTTTAGAAATATCAAATATCCTGTCGATTAAGAGTAAAAAAATTGTATAAAGTTCTGAATGGAGATATCCTGTCAAATCAATTTTTCCCTTTCATTAGTATTAAACTACTGTATAGAAAATATCCATTATACTTCAAAATTATTTAAGACAATGTAAATTAAATTATTAAAAAAAACAAAAAAATGACAAATTTCTAAGAACAATTTTTTTTCTCCATCGACATCATTTTGAAAGAACTATCTTTTTTTTTTGGTAGGAGTTGAAAGAACTATCTTAGTGTCTAGTGTCATATGACTATTGAAAATGATAAATTTTATCTTATAAAGAAGATGATAGATTGTTGTAAAAACTAAATACTATGACTATTTGTGTATCACTTGACAATGATGTATATTATATAGTACTCGTGACTATTAGTTGCTCTAATCTCATTTTTAATCATGTACCAAACATGAACCCAAAATAAGAAAAAAAAAAAAATCTACTCATACATAATGAGAGAGTTTTTCTCCATAGTCCATACCTTAGCATAAATTTCTAATGAGTCGAACCGCTTACATTAGGCATTTGTCAAGTTCATTCCAAACCATTTTGTCATTTTTTTTTTTTTTTTTTTTTGCTATGAATGTTAATATCATATAAAATGAAGGTTAAAGGAATACAAGAAATGTATCCTAAAGAAATTGTAACCTAGGCCAAAAAAAGACAAACTGTCACATTTGTTGTTTTCAATATAGTTTTCAATATAAAAGAGAAATTTCCTTAACAAAATTAATCAAGTAAATTTTCACTTTCTTATTGATAAAAAACAACATTCAAAAGCCTCCAAGTTACATGTAAAAGATTCCAAACTAGTACAAAATATTTCTTCTAATCCTTACATTTTTTTTATAAAAACAAAAAAATACCTACCCAAAAAAATGAATGAAAGAATAATAAAATCAATTTTTCCCTTTCTAAGACAAAAAAACATTTCCCCCTTTTTCTAAATTCTCTAAAACCCTAAAACGTATAATTTTTCCAATAATTATTTTCTTGAAACCCTAACACCCTCCGATTCCTCCGATAGTCCAAGCCGAGATCGTATAAAGCGGCTGCTCCGACCACCGTAAAGTAACTCCACCGCCGTGACCGCCTTCACCTCCGTCGTCTTCATCGCTCCTCTCCACATTGAAGAACCCCTGATTATCAGATCCGTACATCCTAAGCAACATCTTACTCTGCAAAACCTCTCTCTCCGAGACCCCAAGACTCCGAAACCCTAATTGCTCCAACATCCTCCTCCAATGGCGAAAACCTACATGCCTCTCTTGCCTATGACTTCCTTCACACGCTACAATGTTCCTAATCTCTCTCCCAAACAACATCTCCTCAATTTTGACTCTGATTAAGCTATCAGTAGCAAGATTCGTGTGAATGGCGTCAAAGATCGCTGAATAGTACTTTAACGAGTTACAAACTCGTGTCTCGAGTTGCTCTGAGTTGTGTTCTGCTTCTTGTTCAGCTAGAACGAGAGCTATTGGGTTTGTGCTTCTGATCAAACCCAAAAAATCCCTAATTGCTGCTCCAGTTCCATCGTAGAGCGTCTTGTGCATCTGCATAACACAGTTTACAGCTACTGTTTCACCTTCTTTGACATGAAGCATCCATAGTCTAACGTCTTCGAGTCTATCAACTACAGGATGAAACTCGAATTGAAGATTCATTGCCTCTGCAAATCCGTGGAGGCGATCTCCGGTCTCGTTTAGCTCGAGTTTCGATTCTCCGATTCCAGTGATTCGTACATGGTGTGGTGGATTTGATCTTGAAGCTAAGCTTTGGAAGAAGCTAGGCCATTGTAAACCTTGCTTGATGTCGAAATCGATTATGTGAACTCTCTCTTTCCCTTCAAATGCTCTGAGTAACATCTCGTTGGCTGTGAAATGAATGAACTTTGGGATTGGGGTTACTTGATTCAAGAACCTCAACGCGTTTCCTGATTCATCCTCGACGATTCTCTCGAATTCACGAGGCGGTGCGATGTGGAAGATGTGAGGCCACATTCGCGCGACTCTTATAGCCAAAGCTTCAATGTAGTAAGCTACAAGTCGAGTCATTGGTGTTCTTCCTCTAGGTGAAGCAAGATCACCGGTTCTTGCAATGAAATGGTTAATCTCCGCTATGTTTCTTGATCTGATGGCTTCTAAACATCCGGTAAGCAAATTGACAAGCTCGAAATCCCTCTGCAAATCGTTCCTGTGATTGTTGTTGTTGTTGATGTTTCCGCTGGTCCTTTCCTCTGTTGTGCTGCCTCTGTGAGAGTAAGGATTCCTTGTCCTTGAACCATTTGTAGGTTCTGGTACTCTATGGCTTAAGCTATGACTCTCTGATGATGCGCTTGTGGATGATCCAGATGCTTCCTTAACCGCTGCAGGATGGCTACTCTCAACATCCTTATCGCCTATACCAGCTAACTCCGTGATCACCGAATCAACCCAGTTTGGATTACTCTGTAAAGGCTGAGAGATCACTTCACTTGGCACAAAGCAAACCTTTTCATCACCATCACCTGAACAAGTCAAAGAAAATGGTAATGCTGGAGTCAAAGAAGAGTTCTGGCAAGTGAAATGCTCAAACCAGAAACCACCTTGAGTTTCGCATTTAGTCCTCTTGGCTCTGCTTAAACAAGACTCGTCTTCTTCCTCCTCCGCCAATCTCTTCAAACTCTTCCCTCTGTTGTTGTTGCTGTCGTTGTTCCAAGAAAAGCCTTCTCCATTTCCTCTTGTTGTTGCCAAAGGTGGAAGCTTTATGTTCTGCTTAAGCGAACAGCCACTCGTCTTGCGCTCGATCGGTTTGCTGCTGCTGTTGTTGTTGTTGTTGTTGTCAAGTGAGATGCTTCTTCCAAGTGGTCGGTTTGAAGGTACTGTTTCCTTGCGAGAGAAGCTACTACTGCATGGTAAGTCCAATCTCTGTGTGTTCATGGGAAAATGTGCTGATACTGTTGCTGATGTTGCTGCTACTGCTTCACTCCTCAATCTTCGAGTCGGCGACAACAATGATGAACTTGAACAACCTGCCAACATCCTCTTACAAAATCTACCCTACCCAATTTGAGAGATGGTCTAAGTGTGTGTGTGTGTGTGTTTGCACAAACAACAATTGATTTTTAAAAAATGGAATCCGATGTGAACAAAGATTCAAAATCAATTTTTTTATTTTTTTTTTTGGTTTTTAATGAAATCAAAGTGAATCCTATATGAAGAAGAAGATTAAAAGAATGATTTTTTTTTTGTGACTTAAGAATATGCAAATTTGAGAAAAAAATGAAATGAATTGAATTGAATCCCCTCCCGAAAGAACCAACGAATCGATATATTCAATAAAGAATGAAAGAATCGAACTAATCTAAAACTTTTTGTCAAAATCAATCTACCATAAAACAATCATCGGATTCCTCAAAAAAAGCTTTTATAAAAAAAAACAAAATCTCATTTAGATGATAATGACGACCAACGAATTCACATCATCACGAACAGAGACAACAACTGAAGAACGACCTCGAAGTTGCTGGATGAACAGACTCGAGACTTGCTGTAAACCCGGTTCACCATTCCGGTTTGCCATTCCCGGTTTGCCAAAATCAAGAAAATCTCTCAAACATCCAAGAAACCCCCCCCAAATCACAAAACCCAGATCAGAAATTTCACTCAAGATCAAGATCAAGAACTCTCAAAGATTGTTCTTTTCTTCTCTCTCTCTCTCTCTCACTCTCACTCACTTTTTGTTCTCTCTCTCTCTCTACCTCTCTACAGGTTAAAGGTACGATACAGCTTCTACAAATACCATACTTGAGCAAACTTTGTGAGTTTGTTTTCTTGTTGGGTCTTCGAGAATTGAAGTTGGCAACTTTTCTTTTTACAGTAATTGTTTTTTAGAGGTTGGGCAGAGTGAGTGGTACACGAGGAATCTTCGTCTATCTGAGCCGTTGGATCTTTTTAATCAAACGGTTGAAAATTCGTGACCGTTTGCAAATTGTCGGAGAAATATGACCGTTGGGGCAGGAAGGAGAGTGTTGCGTGTGTACGGACATCAATGAACTCTGATTGGGAAAGCAAAAACCACTTTTTTATACACACCAAATTACACATTTATTATTTATTTTTTTGGACAACAAGACATTATTATTATATCTTTTTTTTTTTTTGTCAACAAGGCATTATTATTATTTTAAATCTATGACACATTCTCAGTAAAAAATAACCCAAATAACTATTTTGGGTATTAATTTACCTGTCATGAATAAATACTGTCACTTTTGTATAATATATTTACTATTCCTTCTCTTTGAATAAGACTGATTTTTTAAAGATACTTAATATTTAGCATACATGCACCATTTTTTCTACATTCCCCATAATAATAAACCAAATATAGCCCGTCAGTATTTTTTGAAGTTTACATTTTGTCTATAAGAAAAAACTGAAAACCCAATATTTGAAACATCAATTTTTATTGAAACTTGTGTAAGATTGCTTTAATAAGAATGGGGAGTTTCTGGTCTATACTTTTAATGCTAACTCACACACACACAAAAAAAAAGAGTAAAGATTTTTTACAGTGAAACTCTATGTTTAAGCCTGTGTTGAAAAGAAATTAGATCATCTCCAAGAACCAAGTCTCTTGTTTGTTTATGAGGCCAAGTTCTTGCAATGTCAAGCAACTTTGTTCTGCACCAAATTTCTGTTTTGGGTATAGCTTCACCTGTTAAGCATAGGACATTAGTAATGGAGTTTCAATAAATTTGTGAAAACAAAAACACCAGTTTCATGGTTCAGTGAAGGTACCAATCTGTAAGTATTAGGTTTGGCCAAACTCCTAACGTCAATGAAGTCGAAAACTGTCTGCAGTTGAAAACCATTATAAGCAAGGTTTTAATAAGCATACTATGTTTGTTAACCGGAGAGTAGAAACGCATCAGAAAGTACCTGAAGATTTTGGTATTTCATGAACCTGCGGGAAAGGCGGTTTCCACCTGGCAGAATTATGTGAACGGTGACAGCATTTTCCTCATCTATGGCTGCCTCTGGAGGCAATGATGCTTTTTTCTTTGCTAATTGCTTCTCAAGTTCCTTTAATGACCACACAGAAAGAGAAACAAAAAAATAATATGAGTTCTATTCTCCAACGGTCAAACTGAATATAGAGATTTGAGTTGTAATTGACATGAGAAATCCAAGATGATGTCATCTTAACATAGAACCAGGAATGAATAGATTTCTCACCTCTATTTCCTCCATTTCTCTGCCTGCATCATTCCTAGCCTTGGCTTTTCTTATCTCTTTCTCTCTGTCTGCTTGCAATGACATGTAATACTCTTCATCCTGCACATTTCTTGTTTAATTTAGAACTTGATTTATTCTTTTGATGTTTGGTTTTTTAAAATTAAGGACCTGCTTCTCCCGTATCAAACGCTGAGCTTCTACTGAAGGCGAAGGAGTGTGAGGAGCCAAGGATCCTGACCGGTATCTACTTTCAGGAATTTCACCAATCATAGGCCACTACAAGCACATTAAGGAAGCATATTATTAGCTTACATTAAACTGAATAAAAGTAATTCTGTTCCATGTGGAACATAGAAATTACGACAATAGAATTTGTTCATGCCTCAACTAAAGCAGAAGGATCTGTCAGACTTACAGTAGGAACACCTCTGGACTTGCGCTCTTCATCCCCGGGTTTATTCTGGTAGGATGTGTTTCTTGCTCCCACACTTGATTAATATGCAACAGAAAATACACAAGAGAAGAATGTCAATTGGACAGTAGCAAAAATAAATCATCACTCACAAAGACACAAGAGAAAAGATATATGGGCATGCCTTTGACTTGATGAATTCATCTGCCGTTGCTCTACATTGGGTGTCTCAGAAACTCCAGATCTTGATTTCCCAATCCTACTAGCTTTATCATGCCATTTTTTTTCAATCCTACTAGCTTTATCGCGCAACTGTTTTTCTTTCTCTGCCATCTGCGATCTTTCGAGTTAGATAACACCAAAGTAAACGCAAATCGCAATACTAGTAAAAAGACCAACAAACCTTCGAGGACCAAGAGCTAGCATGAGCAAGGTGGCGATCTTGTTGGTGAGACTGTCTATGTTCAGCTAGAGCACCTTGTCCTTCCTATATCAATCCCATTACACAAGAAACTCTGCTTAGATACTATGGAGTTAATACTCATTAGAAACTTTTAACCATGACCCAAAAAACTTATAATACCTTTCTTTTGTCTTCAAGATCATCGATGCCGTGATGCAAAGTGTTGTTGGGGAAAACTCTTGGTGTTTGGCAAGGGCGTTCGACTGGCTCATATCCAAAAACCTTAGCTGCCTGTTTCCTCTCCTCAAAACTTAATGTCTTCGTATATTCTTCAAAAAACTTAGCTGCCTTTTCCTCCTGCTCTATACGTATAGCCTTAAGTTCTTCTTCAAGATTATCAAAGCCGTGACGACGCAAAGTCTTGATGAGTGAAACACTTAGGCCACGGCGTTCAAATGGCTCATACCTCATTTCAACTGGATCTCTTGGCGTCGTTGTATGACCGACTAAATCGTTGCTAACGTTTGGATTGAGATCATCAGCAAGTGAATAAGTTCTTCTACTAGTAGCCATGAAACAAATAAGCAAGATTTCAAAAACCATAAAAGAGAAAAACAAGTAGCAACAAGAAACTTAGATAGATTACCTGTGTAAATCTTCCATACAGTAATGCTCATCAAGAGCTGCATTTAGATTTCCTCCATGTTGCTGATCACAAAACAATTACAAAAAATCAGAAATCTTTGACTTCAATTACGAAAACCTAATTGAAATAAAACTCCGATTCCGTGAATCGCAGAACACCCGAATTGAGAGAAAACTCCGATTCCGTAAAACCCCTAGAACCCTAATTAAAGAACAATCGATGATCGAAGAGAAATCAACCTGGAGTTTATGAACAGCATAGGCTTCATCAGTGCAGGTGATTCTCGCGAAGGTAGTGATTATCAGTGGATCAAGACTCGCCATTGATGAACCAGTGAAGAATTTCTCCTTCCTCAATCTTGGGAAGAGAGAGAAACAGAGAGCGAGAACATAACGGCCACTTTTCGAAATATGTGATAAGATAAGGGGTACTTCAGTAAATTTAATCAAAGGACTAACGGGCGCAACCGAAACAAAACGAAATAGTTAAACCGAAATCGAACCGGAATTTTAATTATATAAATCGTTTCCTTTTGCACTGAAATGTTGTCTAGTTGTGTGCTGAAATAAGAATAAGAGATAGGGTTAATAGTTTGATGATTTTTAGTAATATAATTTAGAATCAAATGGTAATGAATAAGAATTCATGACTTTTAACAAATCATAAGATAAAGTGTTTAAGATGATAATGTTTTTTTTTTTCCTTTATTAACAATTGGACTTTTTGGGTTTAACATCTTAAAACTTTGTCTTAAGGTGTTTAGATAAGTATTTAAATCTATATTTATATTGATCTTTATCTTTTTTTTTATATGAATATCCATAAATATTTTTTTTAATGATTTTTTCCCTTCTAATTTTAGATTTTTGGGAAACACATAAAAAAGTGAGTAGAATTTTAGACAAACTAGATATAAAATTAACCTAAATTTTTTTTTATAAATGATATGTATTATGTAAGTTTAAACCCGAATCTGATCCAACATACTGAATAAACTTTGAGTTTTAAATTTTTAATTGGATAAAAACTACAATATATGAAATAATGTACACTTTACAGTTAACATTTAAATTAGAGTCATATTACCTATGGGAAAACATCTTCATCATGGCTTTTAATCATATACAGTATATCTCCAAAATAATCAATAAACTATATTAAAATTAAATTCATTAAAAAAAAACTTATGGAGTTGAGAGAATAGGTGATAAGAATCATATTTTGGGCGAAAGGAGTTACTTAAAGACTGTATAGTTGATCGTCTCCTCAAATTTGCTCTAAATCAAATTTCTTTATTTTTCAATCTTGATTTCACTAACAAACTTTCCGTGATTATCTGCCACATAAAATGTATTCATTTCGCAAGTCTTGAAATGTACTTTGTTTAAAAGTTTGGGAGGTTAATTATGAGTGAATAAATCACTTTTGAGATATTTATTGAACTTGCTAATCAAGTTGTTAATTGTGTATATTAACTAGGAGTATATATAGTGTGTCGTGAATCCTTTATTCATCATCACAATTCCCTCTAATTTTTATTCTTATATTTAAAAAAGTTCAGAAAAACATTAATATTTTTATTATTATTTTCTTATCTCTCTCAGAATGGAAATTCTTTATACGGAGATAAATTCCAAAGCCAAGAAAGCGAGGACGAATGTGGACTATTTTCATACAGCTTACATGAAAGCCACTAACTCAGATTTGGCAGACGAAGCGTTCAAAGCCGTGACTGATCCGATCATTTCACAGATGGAACAAATCATCAATACAGCCAAACACGTAATCCCATATCGCTTGCAAGTTGTGCGAAATACAAGCTCGGATCACAATCTTTTTCGAGATCTTGACTCGGTAGATCAGATAGCGGTTGACGTCTTGGAGAAATCAAAAGTTGCGGTGGACATAATGCGAAAAGCAGTTGTTGATGCAAAGGAAAGGAAGAAAGCAAGAGAAGAAACACATGAACAAGCTAAAGAAGAAGATCGAGTTGAGCAAGAAAGCAAAAAATGACCAAGGAGAGAGTAGTTCACACTACCGTCGTACTTAAGTAAAATAAATGTTAATATGCAATTATGCATAGTTGCATATATATGACTCATCTAGCAAAACACTAGCATGTAACTATGATTAAAAAATATTAAAAATGAATATTTATTTTATATTGGAAAAATATTTTCA
Organism: Erysimum cheiranthoides; assembly: GCA_011420285.2. Lineage (NCBI taxonomy): Eukaryota > Viridiplantae > Streptophyta > Magnoliopsida > Brassicales > Brassicaceae > Erysimum > Erysimum cheiranthoides. Next base: position 20,849,630 of record CM022179.2, read on the forward strand.
AACATAGAAACAGAAATGCAAATGCGCCAAAAGAAAAAAATTAGACCAAGCATTATACCGAACCGAAAGCAAGTCGAAATACAAATGGATTTATATTTCAATTTATAAAATCGAACCGGAATCAAATCATTAACCAGATTGCTGCTACCACTAAAGCCTAATATCAATACGTCGTCGTTTCGTCTGAGTCGTCTCTCTTCACTCGCCGGAGAGATCGAAGAAGAAAAGACGACGGAGAAATGGCGGAGGAGCAGACGAAGAAGCTATGCCGATTCTGGATTTGGGCTTTATCTTCCGTAGCTTTCCGATTGATCTTGATCTCATTCCCGGGGAATCTCAATCTCTCTTCTCGTCCGGAAGTCTCCACACCTCTCACCAGCATTCGCCGCCGTATCTCCCCTCTCTCTCTCTCTCTCTCTATTTCTCACTCCCTCATTATCTCTATAAGATCTCGAATTCATCTCACATTTCTTCGTTTTTGTGTCAATTTTTTCAGTTGCTGAAGGTTATTGGTTGAACCAGGCATCGATGTCACCATATGCAGGTCTATCTTAAGATTTGATCATCTGTAATTGTGGATTCTTATGCTATTTGAAAGCTGAAATTGTAACTGTGATTGAGCAGGATCTATGTATCATGGCTCGCCATTGCTGCTCTCTGTTCTTGGACCTCTCACAGTTCAGAGGTAGTGACTGTAATCAAGTTCGATATTAGGTTTTGTGATATGTTCCTTTTGAGTTTAATTGGATGACAATTTGAGTGTTTGGCAGGATTAAAGGACAACCAAGTCACCTCTTGTGCAGGTACTTTTAATATCTCTTGCTTCTCAGATTTGAGCTAGTTTAAACTCTTAGATAGGATTAGATTGTGAGTATAGATCCTGATAAGCTGTTTCTTTTATGGGATTGAGGGATGTGAATATGGAAAAGAGATGATCTTTAGATGTTGTACTATTCATCAAGAACTTTATTATAGTCATGTCGTTGATACCAACATTCCCTTGGATACAGCTTGGTTTTTGTTATTGCAGATATATTAAGTGCAATGCTTCTTCGAGGTATCGGTCAGAAACTCCAGATGGCATATGGATTGAATGCAACGCTGCTTGGCCATCTTAAGTCATCAAGGGATAAAGGTAAAGTTAAGTCATTTGTTGAATTCAAAGTATCATCTATCTTATTTCTACTCGTTTGATGAAATACAGATGTATTATCCACAGTCTGTATATTTGTTTATGCTGATTGAGATTAGAGTAGATAAGATTCTCTTTTTCTTGCAACTTTACTTGAAAGCAAAGACTGATTCCTCCTTTTCGTTTTTTTTCCTCCTCAGGGATCTTACCTTGTGGTGATATTGCTGCTCTTGTGTATTTGTGGAATCCTTTCACGATAGTTTCTTGTGTTGGCTTATCAACTTCTCCAATTGAAAATCTGGCTGTCATATTAGCGCTTTTTGGAGCAGTTACTCGTAAGAAGTTTGATGCTATTTTCAATTGTTTCTTGACATAATCAATCTAGATGAAGAATAAATCAATGTTTTCTACCTATGCAGGACGAGTTCCTCTGGCTGCATTTGGCTTAGTCATGGCCACACATTTATCTCTTTATCCTGCAACTCTTACAATTCCAGTATGTATCGTTCTTGTTTTATGTTTTTCATATTTCTCAAATTAAACCGAATCTAATTGCTCCTGTGTATTTCCCACAGATAATTATTCTATTGGGGTATGGTTTGGATGCTCCTCCTTTAAAATTGTTCCTTCAGACCAGAAGTGTAGAAAATGAGGAGAGTTCAACCTCTACTGTTTCTAAACAAGCCAAGTTGAAACAGAGTACACGCCTTCCTTTCTTATGGAAAACCGTCGCGCACTTCTTCTTCTGGGTACTTCTGTGGTCGATCTATGTGTTGCTTTTATGTGCCTTATCACTGAATAAATATGGTGGGATTGAGGAGATGTTCAAGAGGTATCCCCTAACTTTGAAACCTTAATTCAACCGATATAGGGTTAGTTTCCGTAACCATATATAGAACAAAGACAAAGATTCTCTATAAGTTAGATTCCAACTCATATCATTAGTAATGAAGAACTTGCAACATAGTTATTAGGCGTTTTGATGTATGTCTTTGGCTCCTATTGTAGGACATATGGTTTCATTCTGAGTATTGAAGATCTTTCACCAAACATTGGAGTCTTTTGGTAAGCATAATAATTTCATATCAACAGTGATGAATAAAGAATCCCTTTCTTTATGAAAAGGCTACTAATTATTCATTTTAAATCTCACTTTCAGGTACTTCTTTGCAGAAGTTTTTGATTTCTTCAGAAACTTTTTCCTGATAGTTTTCCACGTAAATGTTCTGTTTATGTTACTGCCCTTAGCCATACGATTGAAACATCGGCCCTGCTTCCTGGCTTTCATATACGTAGCGATCTCCTCGATTCTTAAATCTTATCCTTCAGTAAGTACTTGAATTCACTGTGAACTATCCTTTTCTGAGAATTGTATTCATAAATGTTAACAATGTGTTATATCGTTTACTTAACCTCACTAGGTTGGAGATTCGGCTTTATACTTGAGCTTATGGGCATTGTTCGTCAATGAGTTAGTAGGTAAAACCAAATACTTCACATTCTACTTTGCATTGTTTAGCCTTTGCATATAAACTCTGCTTTTGTTTTGCATAGATATGAAGTTCTCGTTTTTCCTCTTCTGTGGATATCTTGGGATTTCTCTCCTCAGCCCTGTGATGCACAATCTCTGGATATGGCGGGTAATAATCTTCAACTTAAATCCGTAACCCAATCCTTTACAACATTTGTGACCAAATGTTCCAAGTGATCACATATTCAGAACAGCTTTTGAGTTCGAAACCTTATAACGATTCTTCATTTCAGGGCACCGGAAACGCCAATTTCTACTTTGGAAACGCTATCGGCTATGCATGCTTTCAGGTAAATTATAGGCCTGAATCCATTTCCTTGTTCATTATTCTATTTAGTACTTCAAGTTTATAATCCATGAAGTACACAATTTGATATCAACCAGAAGATGATGAGATTATCAGGTTTTGATCAAAGAAAGTTGTAGTTTTGGGCTATCTTGACTAAAATTGGCTTACGGGTTTCTGCGGGTTTTAACAGATTGTTTTCGTGGTTGAGAGCGTAAGTGCAATGCTAAACCATGACCGGGGTCTAAAGAGACCAAACTCGAACCATGGAGAAGTCAAGAGCTAAGCCATTGAAGGTCATTGCGCCACTTTTCTATTACACGTAAAGAAAAGAGTTTGGTCTTTTGCTTTGTGGTGCAATTAGGTCCACGGCAAACGCTTGACGCCGGCCACATGTCTTTGGTGTGATATTTTTGTTTGAAACATCTTATAATTGACAAATCTCCTGGGCCTTGCAATTATAGTACAGTATAACCTCTATAAATTAATACTCTATAAATTAATAATCACTAAAAATTAATAAATTTTGCCGGTCCCGAGTCGGACCATTGTAAAAATCTAACAAAATTTGATAAGATAATAAGATAATAATGTTTTTTGAAATTTTTATGTAAAAATATGGTCCCAATAATATTATAAATTAATAATCAAATAAACTTATATATATATATATATATGTATACATATATAGACATAATATGTAGACATAAAAATAATATATCAATATATGGTTTAAGTGTTTTTTAAATGAATGTTTCTTAAAATTAACTTATCACTAACTTTTTGATATAAAAAATGTTATGTTGTGTTTTTAAACTATTTTATTTTAATTATCATCGTTTATAAATATTTCATAAAAATAGATAAATTTTTTTGTAAATTTTCAAATTATGAATATACATTTTTATTTCGATAGTTATATAAACGATTTAAATACAAAAATTGATTCCACGGATCATAAATTTTAATTTACGTACTATATCATTTATTCTCTTTGTTATATCATTCATTTAAAAAAAAAATATTTCTCTAAATTAATAAATATTAATTTATAGATAAATTAACATCCCTATAAATTAATAAAAAATGTTGTAGTCTCAACATTATTAATTTATAGAGGTTTTACTGTAAGTAGTAACCATGAATTTGCGCTTTTTACCGAGACAACAAAAGTTGAGAAGTGTCGGTCTAATGTTGAAAAGAAAGAAAGACACAGTGGGTCTAACGAATTAATGTGAAAACTGAATTTTATGATCATCTCTTTCAAGGCAGTGAATGGTCCTGACACAGTGGTAGTTGGGTCGACGGATGGAAAATATGAATGATGTAGGGTACTTTCATTTACTGGGAAGTTATTGGGAAAATGATTTGGGAAGTTATTGAGAAAATGATTTGTGTTGAGTTTTTGTGTTGAGTTTGTGAATAATTGATTTGTGTTGAGTTTTGTGTTGAGTTTGTGAATTCTAAAAGTTGTAGATTTTTATTAAAAATTTGTGGATTCTACATAGATTGTATAGGAATTCTACATTAACTTTTTATTGATTGATATAAACTCTCATAGAATTACATGGAAATGTATGATTAATATTAAATTAGAAGTTTTCAAAATTTAATTTCTTCCAATAAAACATGTTTTCTTTTGGTTTAAAATATTTCTTTTATAAAAAATAAGAATAATATATGACAATTATTAATATGATATGATGAATAATATATTAATTGTGACTATATTATTTGTCTTCATTTAATTAATATTTTTTTTCTGAATTTTGTGTTTTTTTAAAATAATTTGTTAAATTAAAAAAAGTCATAAGATTTTTTTCATGGAGTAGATCTTTGTCAATGATTTTTATTTTGTTCATTTAGTTTTTGTTTATTATATAGATTTTGAAAATCTCATCTATATACATGATATTTTGAAAATTATATCTTATGACTTATGAGTAAAAATGAAGAGAATTCATCTCTCAATAACATTCGATTTTGTTAGAATTCTAAAATCAATCATATGGAAACTTTCCCAATAACAAAGAATTTTGAATGAAATTTAAAAATTCCCAGACTAATAATAATGGATTTTACTATGAATTCGGAAATCTATGTAACAATAACAATAGATTCTTATAATTTTGAGAATCTACACAAATTCCTCTCCCACCAACCCTCTCTTAATATTATAAAACATATAAAACACATGGGTACGGTTAAAGAATCATATATACCCCTCATAAATTGTCTAAAACTAAAAGCTTTGTCTGTACGTGGTCCATTTAGAAATAATGTCATCAACAACTCTAGGAATTTGGTTTAATATTTTGGAATTTATGCATACTAATTTTGGTATTGGATATATAAAGAACCTTAATTGAAAGATAGATTGAATCTTATGTGAAAGTTCTGAAACTGATTAATTTGAATAATTGAATTAAATGAATATTTTGGAAAGTTTTGAATTTGATATTCTCTCGAAAACATACAATTTGAGATAGTACTTCTGTTTGATAGAGATAAAATAAAATAAAATGAAGATTCTGATCTAAATTTTTTTACTTTGAATATTATGATGTTTACTTCGACTTAAATTAATTAAAATTTATGTTTTATGTTTATGTGGTTCATAAATTTTTTACATATGGTGTGATGTGTAATGTTTTACTCCCTCCGTATCATAATGTTTGAGTTTCTAGACTTTTTTTTGTTTCACAAAGATTGATTTCCTACACTATAATCAATGCATTTATTCTTAAAACATAATTAATTCTTTTTAAAAAATGTAATTTTATAAAAAAAGAAAATATAACTTAATTTTTATTGGGCGTAGAACATTAATGATTTGAAAAGTAATGTTAATATAATTAATAAAATATCGTATTTAATATTTCTTAATATGTGTGAAAAATTCAGAAAATCAAACATTTTGATATGGAGGGAGTATTAAATATAGCCATATAGGTATGAGTTTATGTTACGCTTTCAAGATACACGAATATTATAACTTGTTTTCATAAAAACCATTTTTGCTTTTTTTCTAGCATTTTGATTCTGTGTATCCCGTTTTTAATTCTATGCAATCTAAATATATGAGATACATAACCAAAACAAGTGCAAGTTTGCCAAATTGGGTTGTTAGTTTCTTCAACTTTCTAAATGTATTCATCGTAGAATAATTAGGTAAGATATTTATGAAATAAGAAATGGACAAAAAAAATATATGGTTGGAACTTGGAACATAAGTTTGTTGGACAATGAATCCAAGTAAAGCACACTTGTCACCACACAATGATAAACTCACACAATGTGAAAGTAGCTCGCATCGCATCGCATCTTTTTGGTTTGATCAGAATATTTTTCTCTTTCCTCTATTTAGATAATTAATCTCGAAGAATGTTGTTGTTTTCAGCATGTACCTACATATATTAATAATTTCCTTTTCAGCATGCACATATTATATGAATATTTTCTTTTTAGCATGTACATACATAAGTATTAAAAATACTTTAATATCAAACATGTACCTATGTATAGTATAACTTCCATAAATTAAGATGCTAGAGTATAACTTCAATAAAGTAAGACTCTACTGTTATTTGCTTATTTTAAAATTTACGTTTTTATCGAAGTTTTTTTTTTTTTTTTTTTATCGAAATTTACTGCATCAAAAACATATATCGTTATCTTTTCGAATTATATCAAAAAATTATGAAATATTTTAAATGCGATAACTGTTTTTCTATAACTGTATCTAAAGATATCATAATATGGTCTTCAACTTCATATCATTAAAAATAGCAACACTGATTTTTTTTCTAAATTTTTAACTACTGATTATGCATCAAATTCACTTGGATAATCAAATAAAGTATTGCGATAGCTAAAATTGTTAACCACATCGTCAAATCTCTTCTATTAATTTATTAATTTATCGATAAATTATAATCTCTATAAATTAATAGAATCTCACGATATTGACGTCATTAATTTATAGAAGTTTTACTGTATTTTTTTCCCAGCATGTACTTACATAATATTAGTACTTTAAATAATAATACTCCCTCTGTTCTATATTAACTGGTGTTTTAGAAAAAATATTTTGTACCAAATTAAGTGATTTTTTCAACTTTCTATGCAAAAAAATAAATGTCATAAATTTTTTTTGACCAATTAAATTTTACATCATATTTTCTTATTGGTTGAATTCAGTTTATTTAATGATGTTTTTATATAAAAGAGATATATCAATTAGGGGGTGTTATTGGATTCTAATTTATAAAGAGTTTTGAAAACTTCAACAAAATTATCAAAAGTGAATAAGTGAAAGATTTTGCTCAAAAAAAAAAAAAGTGAACAAGTGAAAGATTTTTAAAGATTGCTAGAGAGTATTCTATAGTTTTGTTGATTAGTTTTCTAAAATCTTTTAAAATCCTCCAAACAATCTCTGTATTTTTGTGATACTTTCCATGATTTTATTTTGTGAATAAAATATATAAAATCATGAACCAATAACATAATATTTGAATTCATTAACAATCCTAGATTCTTTTGTTTTAATTGAATAACACAAAAATTTTAATGACTTTATAAATGTCTGAAACCCAAATTTGTTAAGATTTTAAATGACTTTTTACAAATCGTAAACTAATAGCACTAAACTTTAACAAAGTTTAACAAAATCTTGATCTAATAACAAAGGATTCTACATAACATTTAAAGTCTTTAAAACTCTATTCAAATCCCAAATCAATGAATATTTTGTGTTTGGGACATAGGGAGTATGTATCAATACAGTTATACATAGTTGCCATAATAAATTGAATCCTCCTATTATAATTGTAACGTTCCGACTGTCATTATTTGTGGGCTCTATGTCCTTGTATCTCGAATCACAAATCTTATAACAAAAAAATTTATTATTTATTTAATATCAGTGATATTAACATGAAGATTTGTTGCACATTAAATGTCAATTATTCAATTTTGTATTTTCCTCAAAAAGTGGGACCAAATTTAGTAGAATAAGAATTAATGCGTAGAAAAAAATAAATTACAAAAAATTTTAAAAGTGAATTAAAATATGTGTACAGCAAAAAGGGGTATTTTTGAAAATAAGTGGAGCAAAAGGGGCATTACCACAGCCAATGTGTAACTAAAATAACTAAAATATGTGCATGGTACATGTTCTTACTTAGTTGATTATAATAACATAGATGTGTAAGGACTTGGCTCTCTATTTAAGGAGCTAGTCATCATATGGTTGAAGCAACATGCAGTTTCATTTCTCTCAAGAAATTTTTTAGTTAGAAGCATCAAATAAAAAACATATTACAATCCTCTTAAGAGTGATGTCGTGGGCATTATGCATTTGGGTTTCTCTAGTTGTGACAGGCATCACAACTTTGGTTTACAAATGGAGGAACCCTAAATGCAGTGGGAAGCTTCCACCAGGTTCTATGGGCTTACCGCTTCTGGGCGAGACGATTCAATTCTTCAAACCAAACTTAACTTCAGACATCCAACCCTTTATTAAAGAGAGGACTAAGAAGTAAGTTCTTTCTTCTTTCTTGCATGCAATGTTAACGTTGTATTCAAAACCAAAGTTAAATCCTTTACATTATCAATACTTACGTGCAGGTATGGGCCAATCTTCAAGACCAGCCTTGTGGGGAAATCAATTATTGTAACCACAGACCCTGATTTTAGTTATTTTGTGTTCCAACAAGAAGGTCAATCTTTCCAGAGTTGGTATCCTGACACTTTCGTTGAGATCTTTGGAAAGCAGAATTTGGGAGCATTGCATGGGATCATTTATAAGTACCTCAAGCACATGGTCTTGAGTCTCTTTGGCTTTGAAAGTCTCAAGAATATGCTTCCTGAAATTGAACAAACTGCATGTAAGAAGCTAGACCTCTGGTCAACTCAAAAATCAATTGAGCTAAAAGAGTCCACGGCAAACGTGAGTCTCAAGGAACATAAGATTCGTATTTTAAGTTCTTAAACATTCCCAAATTTCTGACTTGCTAATTAAATATCACTTTCTCTTTATGATCGATCAGTTGATATTTGATCTCACCGCGAAAAAGTTGATTAGCCATGATGAAGAGAAGTCCTCAGAGAATCTAAGGGACAACTATGTTGCTTTCATCGATGGTTTGATCTCCTTCCCTATTAACCTCCCAGGGACAGCTTTTTACAAGTGCCTAAAGGTTATTACTTAGCCACAATTCCAAAGTGTATTGCAAAACAGTGACTCTCTTTAATATATAGTGATCATGCATGCTTGATTTGGTAATCCAGGGTAGGGAAAGGGTGATGTCAAGTTTGAGGAATATGCTTAAGGAGAGGCGTAAGAATCCAAGGAAGGTTGCAAGTGACTTCTTCGATTATGTCATCGAAGAGCTTAAGAAAGAAGGGACAATGCTGACAGAATCAATTGCACTAGACTTGATGTTTGTCTTGCTTTTCGCCAGCTTTGAAACAACATCTCTCGCTATTACTGTAGCTATCAAGATGCTCTCAGACCACCCTTCAGTCCTAAAACGTCTAACGGTCAATAAACCGAAAAAAACTCAAGTGTCTCTAAATAAGCTGATTAATTATACCAAAAAATTAAAACTTTTTTTTCATCTTTACCAGGAAGAACATGAGGCAATTCTGAGAAACCGTAAAGATCCCAACTCTGGACTGACATGGGAAGAATACAAATCAATGACTTACACATTTCAGGTAGATAGATTATTATTAGTCCTGACAATATCCTCAAATTTATTAAGTGTATTCTCAACTAACCAAGTGTTAAATACTAAATGCATGCAGTTCATGAACGAAACAGCGAGACTAGCGAATATAGCTCCTTTAATCTGCAGGAAAGCCTTGAAAGATATCCAGTATAAAAGTATGATCAACAAAGCAAGAGCACCATAATTATACTTAGATTGATTCCACTTTTTTTGTATATAATCAACTTTGTATATGGTTGCAGATTATACCATTCCAGCCAATTGGCCAGTGATGGTTGTTCCTCCAGCTATACATTTGGATCCAAACAACTATGAGGATCCACTTGTCTTCAATCCATCTAGATGGGAAGTGAGTATACATCAAATCTTCTACTCTAAGTAACCTAAAAAGTTTTTGTACCAAAAAAAAACTTATCAAAACTGGTGAAATCATATATAGGGATCAGAGTTTACTAATGCATCAAAGAAGTTCATGGCGTTTGGTGGCGGAATGCGATTTTGTATCGGAACTGACTTTAGCAAACTCCAAACCGCAGTTTTCCTTCATAGCTTGCTCACAAAATACAGGTTCAATAAAGTTACTCCTTTTTTAATTTTTTGAGTACTTAAGACAATATATATAATGCTTCTTGATTTTATGAGTTTGTTTCTTGGATCTCATCAGTTGGGAGCATATCAGTGGAGGAAATATGCTTCGAAGTCCTGGATTGCAATTTCCAAATGGGTATCATGTCAAAATCAACAAGAAAGAGATATGAGAGAACTTGGAGAGAAGCAAAGGAAGAACAATCTATCTATAAGACCTAAGATGCATATCATATGTTTGCACAAAAAAAAGAAGATGCATATCATATAGTGTGTGTACTAGTAATTTAAGATGAATAAGTTTTCAATTTAAGCTTATGTTTTTCCTTATATATAAAATTGTTGCTACCAGTGTATCAAACCCACTTTTCTTATTTAGTATGTAAAGAAGATAATCAATCCAATAATACTATTTATGTACTAAATATTAAGTAATGTAATAAACTCTTTTGTTTCTTTCCTCTTGTGTAACATGTAATACACCGACCTATATAAGATAGGCTAGAGATATCAAAGAGAAAAATTGTTACTAGAACACATACAGTAGATAATTAATCTCTTATGAGATACACATCTGAACATCATTTAATGGGATTAGAACATCTGAACACATCTGAATATGAATTTATTTTCAATTTAAGCTTATGTTTTACCTTAAATAAAATTGTTGATAGCAGTGTATTATACCCACTTTTCTTATCTTTTACAAATTTATTATGAAATTACAAAGGAGAAGCTAATCAATCCAATAATACTATTTATGTACTTACGACAGTTTGAGAAAGTATGGTTTTCAAATGTGATGATACACTTTTGTTTCTATTTCCTTTTACACAAGACGAATTTTTGTAATGTACATATATAAGTAATCAAAGGCTAGAGATATATCAGAGTGTTACAAAAACACATATAAAAGCTTTATAGTATAATGATGATGATGATGATGATGATGATGATGATGATGATGATGATGGATGATTAGCATGTCCATTTAGAAGTAGGGAAACAGCTAAGGTAATGACACCATTTGCAATGTTTGTTCCCATTCTCTCCCTTGAAAAGCATCACTGATCCAACAGTTAACCCAACCACAAGTACAACCGCTGCGACTACGAATAGCACGTATTGGTACATGCTATACTTGCGTTTGGTATGCGAAGTGTTGGTGCGGGAAGCTTCCCAACCGTACTGTGGTCGGACAAGGAGGACAAATCCGAGGCAGAATCCGGTTAAAAACCCTCCAATGTGTGCGAAATTGTCAACCCGAGGGAGCATGCCTAGTCCTAAGTTGATTGCTATGATGAATAGGAGCGTGATCAGAGCAGCCGCCTGCCAGAAAAAAGAAAAACAAAGCCGTTAGAGAGGAAGTGTGATTTAGGTGTGGGAATACAGACTATCCCGGCCTGAACCGAACAAAGCCGAGCTTAGTTGTTAAGACTGAAAATTAGAACAACAAAGAAACCGAAACAGAAAAGACCGATAAAACCAAAACCAAATGGTTAACCAGAATGCCCACCCTTACTACAAAGATACATTCCGGGTAAGGTAGCGGAATGGACATAAGTACCTTGTTGGCATAGATAGTCCAATTGGTGAGAAGTTCAGATAACATTGCTCCAAGAAGTCCAAAGAGAGCACCCGAGGCACCAACAGAGATACTTTCTTGAAGGAAAAGGGATGAAAGTATGCTTCCACCGAGACCAGATATCAAGTAGATAAGCCCGACTCTTACTGCACCGAAACATTACCGCGATAAAGGTCAAATGCTTCACTTGGCGATTAAAAGAAGAGTCTAAAACTCGATGGAAAAAAGAGTTTTTGTACTGAAGAAGCAAGACTTACTGAAGCCAAATTGCTGCTCAAGGCGGATACCGATGAAGATCAAACTCAACATATTTGTAAGAAGATGAATGATACCAGCGTGAAGCCACATACAAGTGAGAAGTCTCCATCCTTGATGTTCATGTACTACTTTCCTCCATTCCAATGCTCCCATTTTCTCCAATCTGAAACAAGAATCCGAGTAAAACCAAATCAAACACAAACACCAAACAAACAAGAAAAAAACTAAAAATTCATCACTAGAATCATCCATACAACAATTGCCAATGAAATTCACAAACCATAAATCCAAAATCTTTCAATTGGATCCACAAGTTGCTTAGTCCAAATCTAGAACAGAAATGTCTTCGATTGAGTTTACCAATCAACAAGTCCTAACCAGGCTAAATGCATAACTCCAGTAGAAAAATGGAAACTTTGAAAACCCCCTCCAACACAAGCTCGAGCTCATTTCCCAAGCCATTAACAGACAATAAAGATCAAAATCAATTGCCAATTACAAAACAAAAAACTGAGACTTTTTAGGTACCCAGAAGATCAAACTTGTTTGCCAGTAAATTAGATTCACAAACTCAGAAATCTCGAGCTTCAATTGCAAATTGATTGAAGTAGCAGTATGAAAACTATCGAAAAATCCAACTTACTGAAGAAAAGATGAAAACTTTGAGAAAATAGAGATCAAATCCAATTGCGAATTAGAAAGCAAAAACTGAAACTTTAGAGATACCCAGAAGATCAAACTTGAATCTGGAGCTTAAAGTAAACTTACGTTGAAGAAGATGGACCAAAGAGAGGATTCTCTTTAAGTGGTTGAAAAGAGAATTTTCCAAGGAATCTAGCAACACACTCTTTGTTAGCTCCGGTGATTTTCTTTGGACAATCATTAACAAACATAACAGCTATAAAGACGGCGAGATTCGCCACTACAATCGCCGGAATCAGCCACGAAGTCCAATGAGTTTCACCAGAAGTTTCATCATAGAAATAGTTGTTGTTCGCTCCTCTGTTCTTCTTCCCTCTCTCAACATCTCTGTTCGCCATTATACTCCTCTGTTTCTTATCGCAAAATATCAGGATCTATGTCGTTGTTATAAGTAAAATCGAAACTTGGATTAAACGGATCAAATACGGAATTGAGGAGAAGTAGCTTAGAAGAAAGAAAGGCAGAAGATGAATTAGAAGGAAGAAGAGATTGATTGAGACAGAGTATCAGTAATCCAAGAGAATTAGGGATAAAGTTGTAACCTTTCAAGGAAAAAAAAGAAATTCAACCGTTGAATTGATGTTAAAAAGTGAGTGCAATTAATTAGAGAGGTTTTCTATTAATGATTACTTAATTAGTCTCTGCGTAGAGAGCTTTGGTGGTGTGTCAATGGCGAGTTAGGCGGTGGTGCCAGCTCCTCTCCTAGGTTTCTTTTTTGAGTAAAAAAACAACTCAGACTTGCGACAAAAAAAAACTTGTATAGAATATTAAAATAGTATTAAGTGAGTCTTTATTTTGTTTTAAATATAGTAATATCTGAAAATTTATATATTTTCTAGAATAAAAATATATATAGCAAAGGGGTCTATTTTGCTAAAAAACAATTTTATGATTTAAAAGTTGTCGGTACACACATAAACGCGTTTTATATATAGTATAGAGTTGTAAATTCTTCTAATAAAATAACTTAAATCTCTTTGTATACATTTGCGAACTTTTGTGTTGTTGATCAGTTTTTGGTTTCTAATGATTGAAGCTAAATGAAATGGTAACTAACTTTTTTTCTTAAGAAAATAGATTAGTATTAATGTAATTTTTAGATGGCGATAGATGTTCCTACTTCCTAATTAGATTTTGGTTTGCTTTGTACGTCGTAATACACCAAATATATGTGGTTAGAGTTAGTATTAGGTCACTCACTAATCAAGTCTCTACAATGAAACTTTGACTCCATGTATTTTTTTTTTTTTTTTTGTATCTTGGTGCTTTTTTTTCCTGATAAAATTAAATACATGGAGTCAAAGTTTCAAAATCTATAATTCTGTTCCGACGTTTTGATTTTTTTTTTTTTTAAATCACAAACAACATTTAGCATTCGCATTTAACCAATAAGGCATTATAAATGCTAACAAAGGAAAAAAAAATGGCATTATGACTCTAGTATTTCTTGCAAGAAAATAGGCTTTTCTTATTTATGTTCCTAGATTCATACACTAGTTCAAATCCTAGAAAAGTGCACATCTTTGTAAAACAAATTAGGAATAAATCAACCCTTTTCAAAAACAAAAAAACAAAGAAAACAAATTAGGAATAAATTGGTTTCTAAACAAAAAGTGCACATATTTTGAACTAACTTGACAGCTTCATCAATGTTTCCATCTTTCACCAATTTTTCTATAGATGAAAGCTGAAAACACAATGCAAAAAGAGTTAATAGGATCAAGTATATATAAATGTCGAAAAAGGTAATCTACTTACCCTCACAATGTTGTAAAGATCTCCAAGTCTTTGGTGCATTTCTTCATCAACATCGATTCCCATCCACCGCCTTCGCGTGAATGTATTGAAGATGCTTCAAGAGACATAATATCAATGATTGAGCGCTTAAGGATCATATTCAAGGACTATTTGAGACAACAAGAATTAAGTACATCAGGGCAACCATCGAAATCAGTTATCTTAGCCGAGTATCTAGGGAGCAGAAACCTATAGAAAATCTATGAGAACAACATGCAACCTTAATAACTTTTGCCTTTTTTCTTTTTTTTTGAAATTGAAAATCTCTATAAAAGCTATAGTCGGACTACTTTATATTTATTTATTCACAACTTTTTCCATTTGTTTGGATCCAAAGATTCGAATTAATTAATAAAATAAAGATGGTGTTAACGTATGTGGCACAAGTGCCTTCCCAACGTGTGTCCTTTGTATCCGACCACAACTGAACCGTATGCCGCTTCAAACAGCCGACCACTCAAATTAACATATGGCTTTAAAGATAACATTCACAAGCAATTCATCTAAAAAACAGAGTAAGCAAGGAAGTTCCAATGGTAAATCAGAATTATCTATTAAACATGCAACAAGAGTTAATCAGTTAGGTTTAAATATAAATCTTCCACCGGATATTCGTGATAAGTTTATCCAGATTTTTCTAATTAGTTTATTCGTGATTCATTATCGTTTTCGGTTTTAAATATTTAGAATAACGCATAGTGTAGATCTAGAAAGCTACTCAGAATTGAAATGTTTTCTACACATGGGCTAACTGATGTCATTTGAACAGTTGTTAATTAGTTAAACGTTTATTAACTAATACCACACTTACTAGTCTTGCTTTGTCCACTTTATTAGATATTGGTTTCAATTTCGTACCTACCTTTGCATACATTAGGAAGGTACATTTCTTTACTAGCTAAACCATATACAAATTTGTCTCGATTTTACTAATACTTAATGAGTTAATGTAACCGGATTTTATGGTCACGCAATTCAGAGTATTTACAAACTCAGTTCAGTTTCATTCGAGCGAAGTTATATCTTCTTTTTTTTTTTTTTTTTTTCTTTCTAGTTATCTTGAAAGTGTTCTCAAGCCAAAACAAAAAATGTTTCTTCAAAATCTGTAAAGAAACTGATATTTTTCTAACGGTCAGCATTTTTAGTGGTTGAGTACGAAATCACAGCAACCCGTCAAAAGTCGTAAACACCAACTAGCTAGACGAAACAACATGAAAAAGTCTATATATATATGAAAAGTTTGCAAATATTTTTAGATCTAAATATTACATCGTAACGAAACAAATGGAGTTAATTCGTACGTTCTTGTTGTTTTCTGAGGAGCACGACGTTAATTGGTGTTCAAATTTTACTATTGAAATGAATCAAATGATGCATGATTTTCACTACTTAAGTTGGAATTAAAACTATGACAAAAATTTAGTAGTAGGTGTGTTTTTTCAGTGTTAAAACAAGAATGCATGCATTTGTTCATATTGTCTTATATATATAGTTTAACTGAAAAAAAAATAATATATATTAAATACAATCGTAAAAATTAAGCAATATCTAAATAAAAATAATTTTCATACCAATCATAAATCAGGCATTGGAATGGAAATGATTTTTTTCGCTTTCGTGAGTCTACATTGTGTATATTCCTGATCGATTCATCATATCATATATATTCCTCACTCATTTATATTTGAATTGAAAAATTGGGTATATATTTGAATTGAATAAAAAATGTTGACATTAATTTGATTTAATCCCCATGGAATTAAACATATTAGACATAATCTTGAGTACACCTATGTTTTGAGGTTTTTTCCCTATAAAATGACACTACGTATGAACATTGAAACCAACTTTTTCTAAACCATCTATACCTTTGTTATCTACCTTTCTTAAGTTTTACACCAACAACAAAAACAATGGCAAACCATTTTCAAGATCCCTTAACCACTTCCCCTAAACCGGGTTTAATCAAAGAAGCACAACAATTTGACGAAGAAACGGTAAGCTTGCAAGGGGAAAGGATCTTATACATCATGACCTTCCCCATGGTTTTTAGAGCCGCTTTGGAGCTTGGCGTCATAGACACGATCGCTGCCGTAGATGAAGGAGTGTGGCTCTCGCCTTCCGAGATCGCGCTTGGTCTCCCAACCAAGCCAACCAATCCGGAGGCACCGGTATTGCTAGACCGGATGCTGGTTTTATTAGCCAGCCACTCAATCTTGAAGTACCGTATGGTGGAAACCGGAGATAACGGTGGAATTGAAAAAATAGAGAGGGTCTATGCAGCTGAACCGGTTTGCAAGTTTTTCTTGAACCGGGGAGATGGCTCGGCTTCTCTCGCCCCTCTGTACATGTTGCTCCAAAGCGAACTCTGTTTTAAAACCTGGTACGTCCACTACTAAATGAACCGGTTCTATATATATGTATCATCAATGAAAAATTGGATTGATTTTATTTTACAGGACACATCTCAAAGATGTGATATTAGAAGGAAAAGATGCATTCAGCTCTGCTCATGGCATGAAACTTTTCGAATACATCGGTTCGAACGAACAATTCACTGAGATGTTTAACCAAGCAATGTCGGAAGCTTCCATCATGATTATGAAGAAGGTTTTAGAAGTTTACAGAGGATTCGAAGATGTAAGCACTTTGGTGGACGTGGGAGGAGGAATTGGATCAAATATAAATCTAGTGACTTCCAAGTATCCTCATATTAAAGGCATCAATTTTGATCTAGCCTCGGCTTTAGTCCATGCTCCAGTGTATCCAGGTATAACACTAGCTGAAAAAAAAAAAATTAACCAGTTGTATTTTGAAGTGCTATAGTTTTGATAACTATCTTAAAAATTTAGGGGGTTGTATTCAAACTTGTATTTAAAGGGATTTGTAATTTTTTTACAAATCCTATGTTATTCAATCATGGATTTTTAAAAATGTAATGAAATCCAGTGTTATTGAATTAATGATTTTAAAATCCACCTTAAAATCCAGTGTTATTGAAACTAATTTGTGGATTTGGTTTTTTATGATTTTGAAGGATTTGAGAGGATTTAAGAGGATTTCCTTAGTTAAAAATACAGATTTCCAAATCCCATGGTTTTAGGTGGAATTTGAAAGGATTTTCAATAAATCATATGAACTTCCATAAAATCATCAAAATCATATAAAATCCCATAAAATTTCAAATTCCTTAAAATAATAGATTGAATACATCCCCTTTATATTTGTTTCGCTAAATATTACTAAAAATCGGTTATACATAGGAGTGGAGCACGTGTCAGGAGATATGTTTACAGAAGTTCCAAAAGGAGATGCTATATTCATGAAAGTAATTAAGTTCCTCTACATATACTCTATTTAATTGAAATTTTCTTTTTCATTCATAGATTTATAACTTCATGCTCAACCATATATATACTAACAATAAACTAAATTGATTCCAGTGGATATTACATGATTGGACTGATGAAGACTGTGTAAAGATTCTAAAAAATTGTTGGAAGAGTCTTTCAGAGGAAGGAAAAGTGATAATAGTAGAGATGATTACGCCAATAACACCAAAGATCAACGACTTTTCTTCTAACATTGTGTTTGCCGCGGACATGGTGATGTTAACACATTGCTCAGGTGGTAAGGAGAGGTCTTTTTCGCAATTTGAAACTCTAGCCTCTCATTCAGGTTTTCGTCGTTGTGAAGTCATTTGTATTGCCTATTCATATTATGTTATCGAATTACACAAGTAGATTCAAAATTTTAGCAAGGAAGATTAAGATTAATCTCTTCAATGGGCATGGAGACTATATTGACTCTTTTCTTGAGTACGATTATGTATGGTCTAAATTACTTTGTATTTCACATATATAAATAACCGATTGGTGATTCTCAAATTATGGCTTCATGAATTGGAAGACTTTTGAGGCTTTGACCTCTATACACAGAATCATTCATTGTAAACCAAGCCTCACTTTCTAGTAACACAAATAGTTTGTTGTTCTCACATGTCTAAAAACTAAACGTTAATTTTACGGCCACTTTGTCTGAGAGGGCTTGCCACATGAAGTAAGCAATTTTTGTAAAAGTATTAATATTCCAAACATGTCTTTAACCAGATTATCAAAGGTAAATGCATTAGAAATTTTGGTTCGTATGGCACGAATATATTGTAAATACTAATGTACACGTTGGTTTTGTGACATTTGATTAGAAAAATACAAAACTTGCATGTACTATGCATATCAAACTAGCTAGGACCGTCTACGGATAATACAAGAAATAAAATGGTCCACGCAGTTCCTGAACATGGTTATGAGTCCAACCAAACTAGTGTTTAATGTCCTGAACAAGTTGTACATGCATTTATCGAGAAGACTTTTAGAGAGGTATGGATACTTACCATGCCATATATTTATATCCCTCCTGTACTAATACGTACAATGTATGGGAGATATGATCGGGAGGGGATGCAAATGGATGTGAATTTGAAAAATACCAGCCGCACATCACGAATATTGGGATTATGATAAGTATGTTGTCCTGAATAAAACAACGATATATTGGGATCCTATGGCACGAATATATTGTAAATACTAATGTACACGTTGGTTTTTTGACATTTGATTAGAAAAATACAAAACTTGCATGTACTATGCATATCAAACTAGCTAGGAGCCTAGGACCGTCTACGGATAATACAAGAAATAAAATGGTCCACGCAGTTCCAGCCTAATTAAAACATATCATGTGAGAGATATACTTTATAATAAATATGCAATAAAGAAAAATTGAAGGAAATAGTGAGACAAAATATGGGAAGAAAACTATTAGGTGAAAAAAACTGAGAAAAATGAATGCATTTATAAGTTTATACTGATTATATTTTTTTCAGAGGATCACGATTCACATTAATGCCATTATGCAATACCAAAAAAGCTATAAAGTTAGAGATATATATATAGAAGGAATTCCGAGGAAAAGAAAAGAAAAATTATATAGATAGAATTCTACACAATACCACGGCTTATTTTTTAATTAATAATAATTCCAAGGCTTTTAGTTAAATTATTTCGTCTATTTATCCCACAATTTTAGCCAACAGTTTTTTCATTTTTCATAACTTGGCTTTTAGTTCAACGTTCGCTTACAATCTCTATATCTTTGTTTTCTATCTTCCTCAAATTTTCAACAAACAACAACAATGGCAAACCATCTTCAAGATCCCTTAATCACTTCTCCTAAACCGGGTCTAACCAAAGATGATCAATTAAAATTTTGAGGAAGAAACAGTGAGCTTGCAAGCGGAGAAGATCTTGTACACCGTGGCATTCCCCATGGTTTTCAAAACGGCCTTGGAGCTTGGCATCATCGACACGATTGCTGCCATAGATGAAGGCGTGTGGCTCTCGTCTTCTGAGATTGCACTTCGTCTCCCAAGCAAACCCACCAACCCAGAGGCACCGGTTTTGTTGGACCGGATGTTGGCCTTGCTAGTTAGTCATTCGATCTTGACGTGCCGTACGCTTGAAACGGGAGAAAACGGTCAAACCGGTAAAACCAAGAGAGTATATGCTGCTAAACCGGTTTGCACGTTTTTCTTGAACCGTGGCAACAGCTCGGGTTCTCTCGCGTCTCTGTTCATGGTAGCCCTAAGCGAAGTCTTTTTCAAGACTTGGTACGTACTACTTCATTATTTACAAACAATCCAAATAACTACTTGATTATGAAGTACATTAAGTTATTAAACTTTCTAATAAAACCAGTCTTGCAAAAAAATAATTGATTAATAATTTTTTGTAGGACACATCTCAAAGATATGATATTAGAAGGAACGGATGCATTCACCTCAGCTCATGGCATGAGAGTTTTTGAATACATTGGTTCAAACGGACGATTCGGTGAGATGTTTAACCGGGCAATGTCAGAAGCTTCTATCATGACCATGAATAGAGTTCTAGAAATGTACAAGGGATTCGAAGATGTTAACACTCTAGTGGATGTGGGAGGAGGATTTGGAACCGTTTTAGGTTTAGTGACTTCCAAGTATCCTCATATTAAGGGCATCAATTTCGACATAGCCACTGTTTTAACCCATGCTCCTCTTTGTCCAGGTACAATTATATTACACTAATTGATAAAATTAAAAAAAAAAATGTATTTGAAGTGCTGATTCTGATAACCCTTATTTAAAAAAAAAATTAAAAACATATAATATTAATTTATTTTTCTTAATTCTACTTAAAATGGGTTATATATATATATATATATATATATATATATATAGGAGTGGAGCATGTTTCAGGAGATATGTTTACAGAAATTCCAAATGGAGATGCCATCATCTTGAAAGTAAGTCCTATATATTAATTAAAAGTTCATATATTTTTTTTTTGGTAGGAATTAAAAGTTCATACATATTCACTTCATTACTAAAAGTAAAATATATATATATATATATATATAATTTCATAGTCAACCATTTATTAACTACATAAATTAATGACAGTGGATACTACATGATTGGAACGACGAAGATTGTGTAAAGATTCTTAAAAATTGTTGGAAAAGTCTTTCAGAAAATGGAAAAGTGATACTAGTTGACATGATTAAACCGGTGGAACCAAAGATCAACGACTCTTTTTCCAACATTGTGTTTGGTATGGACATGTTTATGTTAACACAATGTGCGGGTGGTAAGGAGAGGTCTTTTCCCCAGATCGAGACTCTAGCCTTTGATTCGGGTTTTATTCGTTGTGAAATAATGTGTCATGCCTATTCATATAGTGTTATCGAATTACACAAATAGGTTCAAATTTTACCAACGAAAACTAAGATTTATCTCGTCAATAAGAAGACTATGTATGGACTATATACCTTGTATTTTACATACATAAAAATATATAAAGCTTGAGGAGCTTTTTTCCTTTGTAATGGTTTTTAACTATCGTAGTACAATTGTGTTCCTTGTCATGTTCATTTGTTTCGCGTGGTTTTCATATGGGATTTAAACAAAAGATTTTGTGCAATATATAACCTTTCAAGTTACTATTTTTTTATAGTTTTATCTTTTACTTCTCAAAAAAAAAAGCAGGTAAACTCCATAAAATTAAAAGTAATATGTAATATAATCGTTGTTACTATCATCAAATTTATAAAAGTTATAACAAACAATATATCAAAATTGAAATTTTTGTAAGGGGAGTCCAAGTCTACGCTTACAATTTTAAAAATATAATATATGTGACCGATATATATATATATAAGGTTATAATGCGTATTATTTTTGATTTCATGGTATATATTGACTTGCATTTATTTTAAAAATATAATATATGTGACCGATATATATATATATATATATATAAGGTTATAATGCGTATTATTTTTGATTTCATGGTATTGACTTGCATTTTTTGAGGTGTAAAAAAACATGCTAAAAGTAAGAACTTCGAAAGTTTTTTTTAATATAGAACTCTAAAACAAAATTATCGTATTATCAGCAAAAATAATATGATATTTGTTAAAATTTTCAGGAAATCCATGTTTTACTGTCTATTATTTTGGTAAATAAAATGGTAGAATTTGGTTATATATAGTGTATATTTTCTAAAATATATGGTGAAAAACATATGCACTGGTTATTATATAGTTCAATGAATGCATGTATACTTCTTATCTTTTGAAAACAAAACTATATGCATTAAATCTGTAAAAAAAATTAAAATACTCTGTCATGGAATGGGAGTACCTTAAATTTTGGTAGTTATAAGGGTGATGAACAAAATTACTTTAGTTGGCACAACGGATATGATATCATCTTGGATAGAATTCGCCCATCCTTCAAATTGTATGCGTTTTTCTAAAAAAAATTACAAAATTCTTCAACAATGTGCTGACCGGAAAATTTTCAAAATATCTATATTATAACTCCATTTTGAAAACAAAATTGAAAATTCGCAATTTAAGTGTCAATATACATAGGCACTGCAAGTTGAACAAAAATAGGCACTGCAAAAGTCATACAAAGTAATTTAAAACTATGGCGAATTGTTTGGTGATCTATTGACCATTTCGATTTTTTTATTAATTGAACACGAGAGCACATGTTTATATAATTGCCAGAAAAAGAATCTCCAATGATTACAAGTTCACTGAAACTACATTGCTAATGATTATTATTTCTCAGATCTTTTTATTTGTAATATCAAAATACCAAATTGGTTAGGATAAGCTTCAACGATAATATTTTTAGAAACAGAGTAATACAGCAAATTTGTTCCAACATCTACCCGAATCATCAAACAAACGAGAGTTAACGAAAACGGTTTACACATAAACCGGCCACCGGTTCATCACTAGAGATGAGTGGAAGTTACCTAACTTAAGCTGCTTTCGCTGTTTCACGAACAATGGCTAACTTAGCCAGAAGACCACATAGCTGCAGATATGATCCAACTCCATCACAGATTCTCATATGCGCAAATCCAGTTTCCTGAAGAAAATCATTGGTTTAAGACGAAAAATGCAGAGTTGGAATGTTTTGAGATGTGAAGGAGAATCAGATGTATACCTTCATGAACTCAAGTTTCAGATACTCAGCCATATCGTAATTCTTTATTATACGGAAAAGCGTTGTGATAATGTCGGTTGGAGAGTAGCCTAGATCGTAGAGCTGCTTTAAGCCGTGACAAGCATCGTCAAACTTGCTTTCCAACACATTACGAACAATGTTCTTGACATGAAGTGGGTGAGGTTGGTCACAGACCTGAGAAAAAGAAAAGGAGAAAATAAGTGGAGAGATTTATGATTGACGATATGAAACCAATTTGTTTTATCAGCAAAGTGAATTAAGGTTTTGTATTGAACCTTGAAGACGTTTGCTTGGTTGACTAATCGAAACCCACTGAACGTGGCTTGCAAGTTGTTCAGAGCTTGCCTCATGTCACCATCAGCTGTAAAGATTATCGCCTCAAGGCCTTCTGGTACATACGGAACCTTCAGAGATTGAAAAACACAGGCAATTAGAATATTTTCAAAACAGCAGTAAGTAAACATGTGGAACGAAAAATAAAAGGGTGACAAATCCTTACATTCTCTGCTTCAACAACCACCATGAGACGGCCTAGTATCTGCTGATCAGATAATCTAGAGAATCGAACTAAGGCACATCTACTCTGAATGGGCTCAATAATCTTGGCTGATGTATTGCAAGCTAGTGCAAACCGCGTAGAGTTTGAATAGATTTCAATCGTTCTCCTCAACGCTTGTTGTGCTCCAGATGTCATGCTAGTTTTACAACCCGAAAAAAAAAGAGCAACGAATCAGAAAAAAACTTGACCGGATCAATTCAACTTGAGAAGAAAGACTTAAGTAAAAGTCACAAACTTAGCAGCACTAACCTGTCAGCTTCATCTAGAATGACAACCTTATGACGCCCTGGAGGAAGTGTTACTTTCTTCTGCGCAAACATCTTAATTTTGTTCCTTACAACATCAATCCCTCTACAACCATAACAGAACACATTACCACACAGAAGATGAGTAATCAAACAACAAATGTAGATGGAACAACATCCCATAGGTAAGAGATTGGCATCACATATGAACATACCTATCATCAGATGCATTCAACTCCAAAACAGCCTCCTTATAATTAGGGCCAAGAAGCTCGTGAGCAAGAGCTAAAATGCTTGTAGTTTTACCTGTTCCAGGAGGACCCTAACGATATACAAACAAAATAACACAAAATCATGTATCAAAATTCTACAAGTAATACTAACCAATTAGTATAATATGTATTCCACTGAACAGGCGAAAACATACACCAAGAAATCAACCATTCAATACAAATTCATTCATCAAAACCCTAAAATTGACAAGCTTTATACTGAAATCTACACAGGACACAAACCTAATTCCCAAATGATTCAAAGTTCGAGGAAAATTGAGATCAAATAATAGCAATTAGAGAGATCGAAACAGCTAAGGGAACAGTGAATCTCACGGAAAGGATAAGATTAGGCATGTTTCCGTCGCGAGCAATGACTTGAAGTCTGGAGACTGCATCTTCGTTTCCAACGATATCGACGACTTTGCTCGGTCTGTATTTCTCCACCCAGGGGTTGTTGTATCCGCCGCCGGTAGAAGAAGAAGACGACGCCATTTTTTCCAGTTGGAAGAGGAAGGAATCTCCGACCAGTGAAGATTTGGGGGTTTTTTTGGGTTTGGAGGGAAAATTGGTGGAGGATCCACGAATCTTAAGGGTTTTTAGTTTTATACGATCATTTTACATTAAAGGGTCTATAGAAATACAAGAATTCGGATTCTGGACCAAAATATATTAATTTCATCATATAGTCCCCGCCTCCAAATTACTCTATATTACGTATATGCCCGGCTTATTTGACATTTTTCACTAAATGGCCAATAAAAAAGAGAACAATCGATAACGTTTGGTATAATTCGATTCCTACAAATTTGATATTCGGTTTATTTTGGTTACCTTAAAGAGTAGGTGTCAAATAGAACTAAATTTTCTGTCCGTCTCGGTTTGATTTGAAAAGTTCCTGTTTAGTTTGGATTGGGTTCGATTTGGATTTGGTTAAGTTTTAGATTAAGAATCATAATAAAGCAAAAGCAATTCAAATAACTAAATTTGTAGATATTTAGCATGTATAGATGTTTTTCTATATTATTTTTAACTACTATAATAAATATCTGTTAATGTCATTCGGTTGAACACAATTCGGATTTGGTTCAAATGAATAAATTTCGGTTTAGTTTGGTTCGATATTCTTCCACCCTTGATTTGGACCAAGTTCCTGTAATTTGAGGAGACGTTATTAAATACTCCCTCCGTCCCAAAATATAGAATTTTTGAATAAAAGCACGCTTATTTAGGAAAATTTTAATTAAATACTTAATTATCAAATTAAAACAAATTACCAAAAAGAAAAAATTTCCTATTCTTTAATTAAAATTTTAATGTAAAATTTTTGATAATTTGTTTTATTAAATATTTAATTAAAATTTTTCTAAATAAGCGTGTTTTTACCAAAAAATTCTATATTTTGGGACGGAGGGAGTATTAAAATTTGATTTTTTTTGTATTTTGTTTTGAAACTCAAACATCACCTTTTGTCCGAAATCCGAATTGTCCGACTCATCTTCTTTCTCTCTCTCTCTGTTCGAATCGAAACCCTAAGATTGAAATTTTGTCTCTGAGATTGAAATTTTCCCCTTTTTAATGGCGTAAAGCTCCACCAATTTCATCAAATCGAGATCAGTTGTTGAAATTTTGAAGAAAGGAAGAGACTTTGAGAAGAGAAAGAAAACATGTCAACAGAGACGACGACGGAATCAACAACGCCTTTGATTTTAACCGACGGCGGAGGAGGAGGAGGAGGAAGGAGATCGGTGAGGAGACAAGGGTTAAGAGAAGCGGCGAGGTTACTAAGACATGCAAGTAGCGGAAGGATGATGATGAGAGAACCATCGATGCTTGTTCGTGAAACAGCAGCTGAACAGCTTGAAGAGAGGCAAAGCGATTGGGCTTATTCGAAGCCTGTAGTTGTTTTGGATTTCGTTTGGAATCTTGCTTTTGTTGCTGTTGCTGCAGCTGTTTTGGTACTTAGCAGCGATGAGAAGCCTAATATGCCTCTTAGGGTTTGGATTATAGGGTATGGTTTGCAATGCTTGATGCATATGGTTTGTGTTTTTGTTGAGTATCGTAGGAGGAATAGGAGAAGAAGAAGAGATAGGAGTTCAAGATCTTCTTCTTCTTCCTCTTCTATGGAGGAAGAAGAAGGTTTGGGTTTGAGTAGAAACTCAGAAGATCGATACTTGGAGCTAGGACAGTTAGAGAATGAAAACAACAGGTATAAGATTTAGTGATTGTGATACAGAGATTGTGTTTTATGTGATGTGAATTTTGGCTAAAGTCAGTGTTTTTTGTAACCAGTTTTGCTAAGCATCTAGAATCTGCGAATACGATGATCTCATTTATATGGTGGGTTATTGGATTCTATTGGGTATCTTCTGGTGGCCAAGAGTTAGCACAAGGATCCCCTCAGCTTTATTGGTTTGTTGTTTCCTTCTCTCATATCTCTTGAATTCTCTGAGTGTTTAAAGATGAGTGTTTAAAGAGTTCAATTTCCTTAAATTTGTTTGGATGTCTTTGTTTGTTTTTATAGGTTGTGCATAGTCTTTCTTGGTTTCGATGTATTCTTTGTGGTTTTCTGCGTTGCATTGGCTTGTGTTATCGGCATTGCTGTTTGCTGCTGCTTGCCTTGCATCATTGCAGTTCTATATGCCGTAGCAGAACAGGTGACTTTATCGTAACCTCTTTTTTGCCATTTTACCTCCAAGAAAGTTGAATATGTTCCAATGAAAATCTGTTGAAATTTGAAATGGCAGGAGGGAGCTTCGAAAGAAGACATTGACCAACTTACTAAGTTCAAATTCCGAAAGGTTGGTGATTCTTTGAAACACACTACTGATGAAGAACAAGCACAAGGAGATTCAGGAGGAGTGATGACTGAATGTGGTACAGATTCACCTGTGGAACATACTCTTCCTCATGAGGATGCTGTAAGTAACTCAAAAAATTACTCTTCTTTCTATTAGTAACCTGTAAACTCTGCATCTCATGTTATGTTGTGGCTAGACTCTGTTTGGATGTTGACAAACAAAACCGGATTTTGATTTTGTAAATCTACAGGAATGCTGCATCTGTCTTTCAGCTTATGAAGACCAGACTGAGCTAAGAGAACTTCCTTGTGGCCACCATTTCCATTGCGGTTGTGTGGACAAATGGCTTTACATAAACGCTACTTGTCCTCTCTGCAAATACAACATCCTCAAGAGTAGCAACTACGAAGGCGAAGGCGAGGAAGTCTAGAGCAGAAGAAGAAGAAAAAGAAACTTGCAAATATGCGAATATCTGTATCATTAGCAGCTGAGGAACCCTGGAAAAAAGGGTTCGACATTTGATCAATTTGTAGTTTTACATTCCTTGTGCTATGTATACACATTTTAGTCTTTTCTTTTATCGGTTCTGTATGTGATGTTGTTGAATCTTGTTAACATGTTTTGGTTCTTACTTGCTCAACAAGATAACAACAACTTGTCTCTCTGCATCCATCTCTCGTATTCCATCTCGAATTAAGAATGTTTCTCCCATGACTATAAGCTTGATACGTCAATAACTTGTAAAATTCAGATTATTCATAGTAGAACTGTTAAAATATTACATATTTTTGGGGGAATTAGATACTTAGACAGTCCAAGACAAGACTGAATTTGCATCTAAAACCAAAACAAAAGAAAAAGCAAATGGTTCTATGTTTTACACAAAAATGAAATATCATGGAATGTAATATTTTATTAACCGAAAGAGGACGAGTTCAAATTCAATACAACTTTTTTTTTAAGAGAGAAATAAAATAGATGCAGGAAAATAAAAGAACATCTATGTATATTTTTTTTCCTTTATATTGAGTGGTGAAAGAAAAATAAAAGCATTTTTTAAAAAATAAAATCAAGGCTTTTTGTGGAAACCCCATGGATTCTTATGTGCCCAGTTCCATTGATCTCTGCACATCTCATCCACTCCATATTTTGCCCTAATGAAATCAAAAAACAAAGAATCAATCCTCTGTTCATAATAACAATCCTCTGTTCTTGAAATTCATGTCAAAATTCAATATACTTCTTATATCCATGAGCATTAAGATTGCATAGAAAATGAACATATTCGAGTTCATATCCGATCGAAAAAGGATTTAAAATGCGGAAACTGTAAAACCTATCGACTTACTTCCATCCGAGTTCTTTCTCAGCTCTCTCAGTTGAAGCATAAACAGCTGTTGCATCTCCAGCTCTTCTTGGACATAGCTTCATAGGGATTTTCTGCAAAACACAATGTTTGTTTATAGCATTTTTCAACACCAAATCTTCGGTCTCATTCGCACAAAATTTATTGTTGTAAATAAGAGAAAGGAAGAAGAAGAGAAAATGTTTACCTTGCCAGAAGCTTTTTCAAAAGCAGAGACCATTTCCAAGACGGAAGTTCCTTGGCCAGTCCCAAGATTGTAAGCAGTACAGCCTAAAGATCAAGGTGACACCACCAACACATACAAAAACATTCTCAAAATCCTAATCTTGTCCATCAAATCAGAACCAAACCTTTTTAAACAGTTTAAATGTCTTATAGAGTTTACCAATCTTTGAGTCTGAAAACAACTTGTTTAATGCAGCGACATGACCATCTGCTAAATCCATCACATGAATGTAGTCTCTCACCTGAAAGTATATATTAGTTTATGAATCTATCATCAGAAATTCATCCAAACCAAATTTTCGAATAAAGAAACATTATTATCGATGTTATACCGCGCTACCATCCTTGGTAGGATAGTCATGTCCAAATACATTGAGTTCAGGCAATCGTCCAACCGCAACTTGTTGGATATAAGGCATGAGATTATTCGGTATGCCCTTTGGATCTTCTCCAATTCTTCCGCTCTCGTGAGCTCCAACCGGATTGAAGTACCTCAGAAGAATTATCTTCCATTCTGGTTCCGCAGTGTGAATGTCTCTAGCTATTTCTTCAAGAAACAGCTACACAAATAGATCATCTTTTTTTCAAGATCACAGCCTTAAATGATACATAACTCTCAAAATTATGGACTCAAAAGCAGAACAAAAGAGATTCAAAGGTCGGAGAGTTAATACCTTAGTACGACCATAAGGATTCATAGCCTTTAACTCAAAGTCTTCCACACATGGGACTATTTCAGGTTGGCCATAAACTGTTGCAGACGACGAAAACACCATCTGTATATAAATTCAAGCATCACAACAATTTGGTAACTAAATCAGAACAAGAAAGAATTAAGGAAAAAGAAAACATATTTTCAAGAATGAAGGATTTTGATCTTTAACCATTTTGCAGTTGTATTTGGCCATGGTCTCATATAGATTGATTGTTCCAACTAAGTTATTATCAAAGTAACGACGAGGGTTTGCAACACTTTCTCCCACAGCTTTAAGACCAGCAAAGTGAATCACAGCATCAAATCTGTATTCCCTCACAAAAGAATCAGAACATCAGAAATTAAACCAATTCACCTGAATAAAAAAATTGCATAAATTCAAAACTTTCACATTACCTCTGATTGGAAAAGAGTTTCTCAATATCCCCTTTGTTTCTTAGATCACCCTGAAATCAACCAAAACACCCAAAAATCTTATATAACTTTCAAACAAATGAAAATTTTAACAAGCCATAGATTACTAAACTATGATAACAGAGTAAATTCTTCAACTTTTATGAATTCACAAAGATAAAAATGGAAGCTTTTTTTAGGTACTGACCAGATTGAATTCAAGCTTGGTAGAGAGATCAGGACCAACAAGTTCCCTAACCCTATGAACAGCTTCAACGACAGAGTTATCAAGATTATCAATGATTGTAACCTTAAAACCCTGATTCAAAAGCTGAACAACAGTATGTGTTCCAATGAATCCAGCACCACCAGTCACCAAAATGTTCTGTTCCACAGAAGAACCCATTTTTCAAATCCAAAAACCCCACTTCCCAAAATCCAAACTTTTTCTTCACTATTTAGGAAAACTTGGCGGTTGAGCAAATCAAGAAGAGAGAGAGAGAGAGGGAGAAAAAAGTTATTGATCTGTTGCTTTCTTGTGAATGATAAGATATACGCCGCAAAAGTGAAATTAAGGTTGAGAAAAAGAAAGATTTCTTCTTTGTTGGTTTCTTGAATACGATGAGATGAGATGAGATGAGATGATCCGTGTCTTTGATCTTTGGAATTCAATTGGTGAGGGTTTATATAACTAAGGAGGAAAATGAACAAACTTTACAGCTTTTTTGACCAAATAAAAGATCTTGTTAGAACAAAACAGAGATGATTCATTGCTATTTTTGGGATTATGGATAACGAGTGATGACCAAATCCACGAGGATTAGAGGGAAAAGTGGGGAATTTAAAGTTTGGTTGTTATCGATTTTGTTTCCTAATTTTTGTAAGATAATTAAGGATTTAGATTAGTCTTTTCTTTTTTGCCAACAAGGATTTGGAGAGTCATTTGTTTAGTTATTTTGATGCTTAGTCAACACTCACAAGCTATTTTGTCATTATTTTATTTTATTTTCGTTTTTAATGGTAAGTCCATTTATATGGAATATCGTCTTTCTGCTTATTGGTTAATTATCACCTTAATTGAAAACCTCTATTTCACTTAGAAGCTTTCAACTTCTCATTTGCAATGATTCCTCTAGCTCAACCTGAAGCTCCTTGTCTAACAATTAATGATAAGTTTTCACAAACCGAATAAGCAAAATCAAATGACCAATATGTAATATATATTTGCCTTTGAGAGGAAATAAAACAATATAACACTCATTAGATGATTACAGTAACAAAAGTCACATGTCACTTTAGTTTATTGTTTCTAGTGTTGAATTTCAATTAGGAAGTCTTTAATTTGATAGGTTTAAAGCTTGGTTGCGCTAGACTACACTCATAGTGTTACTTTCAAAGCTTTTAAAAAATGTAAGAAAACTGATTAACTTTTTGCATGAAAAATCTGTAATTATATTAGATTTTAAATCTCTAAAATTCCAAAATAATACGTACCAGAAAATTGCAAAAACTTCCAAATTTTATAGAGAAATAAGGAGAAGTTACATATAATTTCATAAAGGTTAGACTGTAAACAGGTCAAAAAGAGCGATGTATTTTTTTTTTTTTTTTTTTAATCTTATTGTTTTGATTTTATTGTGTTATTAATCATCTTTATAATTTTTGAAACAGGGATTTGATATCGATTTCTCATTCTTCCGCTGTATTTTCAACTACCATCTTACTGATCTTGATTCACATGAATTTGTTGAGGATCCAGAAAGCACTAGGGATTTAAAATAGAGACGCTCTCTCGAAACTCCCTTGATGACTACATTCACGAAAATGTGAGAACTAATCTTAATCTACACCTTGTTCTTGTGCTTTCTAATTCACATTTTGTACCATAATATGAGATGTTCTAATTTATGAATGTGTTTGGAAATGTTTTCTTTGTTTACAAAAACAGAGAACAAAAACTGATTTTGTCAAGGTTGTTAATTAAGTTCAACTTTCGTTGGTGTTGTGACTTGTGCGTATATGTTTCTCATAACTTTTGCCCAAAAAATTGTTTCTCATAACATTTGAAGTTGTTGATCCTTATGATAATTTGATAAAAAAAAATTCTTTCAAGCAAGGGTTCGCCATGTTAGATATATGTTGACTCAATACGTCTTTTCCAGGCCGAAATCCAATCAAGGAGGTATATAATCTTTTATTTTATTTTTTCCATCTGCGAAAAGTAATTGTTACTATGGATTCATTGTGGAATATAATTTCCTCTTTCCATCTCTTTTTTCTTGAGATTATTAAACTATTTTGGATTGTTTTGTTAGTGGAACGCATTGGAACTATCAAAAAAGATTTCAAGAAACAAAGGTAACGAAATTTATTTTTTCCTATCAAAAAAAAAAGAAACAAAGGTAACGAATATATAGATTACAAGGACTTTTACTTTGATGTTAGGATTGGTTGATTTTTACATTGATTTTGTTCTCTTAACAGATTGGAGTAGAAGCTTTTAAATTCCACAAGGTTTGAGAACCGAGAGATGCTCTGTTGCTTTTCTATCTATTTGTGTCCTAAATTGTGACTTGGATTGCCTAAGGGGACATGCCGCACCACACACATCTATTGATACAAAAAATAAGACAGGCTTTAATTGCTAGCATAATTAGAGGCGATTATGAGACGGTTAGACACGAACAACCTTCTTGGTTAATGGTTACTAGTCCGAGGACGAGTGGAATCTACGGTTGAAATAAGTGGTTGAAACATTTGTTTAGGCCATAAAGTTCACAACTAAACTATAGTTTATTCTATGTTTTTTTTTTCCCTCTAATAAATTTTTTATACCTCTTCTTGGATCATTCTAAAAGAATCCAAACATACGATATATATTGATCCTATTAGCAAAAAACAAACTCGTTATAATTTACGGTGACACGTTTGTAAAATTTTTTATCATCCAATGCTAAAACAGTTCAAGAACAAAGGTTATGCATATCAGCTCGATGTTTTCACCTTTTCAATTGTAATTGTGTGTTTGTTTGTTTTCTCTCTTTCTTTGTGTATTCTTCCACTAAATATTATGAAATTTCTTTCCGATGAAGCATTTCCATTAGACTTTCTCAAAAACTTAGTTGTTTCATGAATAATCAAACATAATATAAGAAAATATTATTCTATCAATTTAATAATTTCTATATATTTGCAATGTTTGGTACCACTACAAAAAACACAAGTCATAAGACGCCACTTTTTGTAAGTCATAAGTAAAACCGACGTTAATATTAAAAATGGGACGCATTTTAACGACATTTTGAAAACCGACTCAAATATTAATTGATTATGAATGATGAAAATCTTTGGACGTAACGTAAATAGTAACTTAAAATAGTTTGGACGCTAAAGTTAGCATCGATTGTTAAAGTGATGCAAATTTAACTCACGTCAGACTTTGACAAGTCGTTTTTTAAACCGACACAAAAAATTTTAGATGAATCCAACAAAAAATCTATAACCGACGTTAACACTAATTTTAACCGATGTTACTATCCTTTTATTTTGTAGTGTACAAAACGTCATAAACATTTTTAGATGAATCCAACTAACCCCTCGTTTATTTCTAGTACATTCTACGTTTCTTATTATATAATTGGCCTCGATAGATCGTAACTTCATTAAATTGAACAACAAACAAGAGAATGAGACAAATTACCCATGCGTGTTCATTTGTTTGTTTCTAAGGTTTTTTCGTGAATTAAATACTTCAGTATATGAACGACGCATATTGGACGATTTTCTTGTACATAGTTTCATAAACAACAATAACGAAAACAAAATATAAAAGCACTAAATATGGAATAAAACAAAATTAAATAAAAACATAAAAAGTATATAATTACGATGAAAACAAAAATCATTGTTTTAAATAATCAAACCTAAAACATCAAAAGATAATTCATCATATTTATGTTCAGTCAAATGTTAGTTTTGTTAAAAAGCATTGTTAAAGTTTTATCGCTTAGAATGTGATCATTGGCAAGGGTTCTAAAAACATTTTGCAGCTTTTATAATTTTTGAGGATAAATTTTTATCTATTAAACATCAACTAATTAATTACGGCATAGTACATATGAACTTCAGCCTTCGGGCTACGAAGACATCTACCAATTACTCTATCTTTCGGATTATATAAGAGCAAATAGCCAAATAGTCATTACCAAAAGAGAAAGAAGCTCACATGTATCTCGTCCATCATTATCTTGTAGGTAATGATTAATGATGGGTATAAGATTTGTAGATGTCACATTAAATTTCTTGTGTCTGTCTATATATACTGTATGTTATTGTTTTGACTGCTTATATGCACTTAAATTGGATTAAAATATACTTTCTACTGCCTTTTCAGTTTATATAATCATGATATTAACTACCCAAAAATGCTGTACTAGGAATATTTTGTAATTAAAATATATACTGTATACTAATTACATCTAACATATACATGAATTTCAGTTTGGACATGAAGGTTCCCCTGTCTAATTACTTGTGGTGTTGAGAGTAGATACACGTTTGTTCCACCAAGACGAGTAACCAAGTTGGTACCTAATGTTAATACGATATCTCTATCAATCAATATTTTCGATATGACAAATTATTGGAATTATTGGAATTTGATATATGATATTGTATGACGGTAATAGCTTTGAAATACCATTTTAAATTTCTAATAAATAACTTGTTCCGAACTTCCGATTACTAATAATTAATCATTCTTATACGATTTTTTTTTTTTAAGATTTATATTAAATGAACTTTGTATTTGTCAAGTCAACAAATTTTGTTCTCCATGACATGAGATTGAAGTTACGATTATGGATTTTTAAATTGGAATTATTATTTTTTAACTGAAAATTAGAAACCAAATTAAACCGGATCTTCTTTAGTTAATTTCAGTTTAATTCTGATTCGTACGCAAGTTATGTCCAATTTATATAAATTTCAAAAAAAAACATTAAAATTGTTTATTTTGTTGCCATTTGATTTTATCTTATCTAGATACAAAACATTATTTCGTTTGAGTTGAATTGCTCATCCCTAGATATTGAAGTATTCTCATTTGATATATATGAATTTATTTGGATTAAATATATAAATATTTTCCGTATGCTCACACAAGAAACTAAATGTAATATGATTTGAAATGAAATATTCTCAAATTTGTAATCAATCTGACATGATCCAATAAATGAAAGTTAATATCAATCAAAAATTCCCAAATCCCAACCAAATTTAAGTTAGATATCAATCTGGCTATATCATTTTATTGAACCTTTTGCCAGTAAGAGTCTTCACATTTCTCCACTTGCCGGATGAGGTTCAATTTCTTTCTATGGAACTTCTCAAGACAATTGGGATCAAAAGGAGAAGGAAGTGAACACGGGCCAGAAACTAACTAAAGAGTGTTGGATAATTCCAAGAATTGGAGACAAAGTAATCTCCTTCTAGAAGATGCTAGAGGAGATAGAAAATAGGAAAATACAAATAAGTTCTAATTGATAAGTTTTGTAAGTTTTCCTTTTCTCATAATAGGAATAGGAAGTTGCCTAAACCTATAAATACAAGACTATGGAGAGTTGTTCCATAAGAGCTTGAGAGAGATTTAGTTTTGTGAAGTTTCTAAATCAATAAAGAAAAGTTGTTCTTTAAATCTTTCTTGTTCTATACGTGATCTAGAGATTTGAATTGGTATCAGAGCTTGTGTTGAAGCTTTGAAGATCGTGAGCTTGTGTTGAAGCTTTGAAGACCGAGACCTGTGTGTTAAGCAACCATGGCGGCGGATGGGCAGAATCCTCCACCACGAACAAAGGACATTGGAGCTCCGACGATACAATGTCCGATGTTAACAACGTCGAACTACACGGTTTGGGCAATGAGAATTGATGAGTCTTATTTTTATCGTTTTTAGTCTAAGTTTTAGGATTGTATTTTGAGTCAACTAACCTATATTAGATAGATATTAGGATTATTTCCTTTGTTTAGTGATTTACAGGTCTACAAAGAGAATATTGGAAAAGAAAGGATTTTGGATCAAATAAGAGTGCAAATGGGCCAATCGTGAAGAAATGACGAAGGATCGACCGATCCAACCCAAGGATCGATCGATCCCTGAAGATTTGCGACCCACGGTTGAAGAGGCGGCAGAACCGACTTGCCAGGCCCGTGGACCGTTCGATCCACTCAAGAATCTGGCCCAAGACGAGAAAAAGACCTAGGATCGATCGATCCCCGCTTGCCTCTTCTCCAAGTTTTTCCATTTTTTCGTTTTTTCCATTTCTCTCTTGTTTTCCTTTTGCGGCCTCTCTCCCTTTACTATATAAAGAGGAGCTCGCCTCTTGTATCAACACACAATTCATTCTACAGCTTTTAGAGTTTGTAAGAGATTCCCATCTCAATACACTCTTAGTTTTATTTTATAAAGATGTCTCTTTATAGTTTCATCTTTGTTTCTTCTTTTATGCTTGAGTAGTTTCCTTATTAGGCTAGGGTTACTCTGAAGGGATGTGATCGATTATTAGGTTGTTAGTTTGGGAATTTAATTTATAGTTCTTCTTCTAATGTTATCCTTAATGCTTAGGGCTTGAGTAGCTAACTTGTTCTAAGATCTTAGGGGATTAAACTAGGCGCGAAAGCGGTGTTAGTCGCTGGAATCAACAATAGTCGAGCAAGGTTCCATGGCTTGGCAACGAAAGTTCTTGTCATGACACCTTGTGAACATATCAATCTTGTTATTAACGCTAGTTTTACTTTATTAGGTAGGCATTTGTGCGAAAGTGACTTGCTCATCTTAATCTAGTTTTGCTAAGAAGATATTTGCGCGAGAGCGGTTTATCAACATAATTGTGGATTGAGTTCTAGGACGTATTTTAATATTCCCTGTTGATTGATTTAATTGTTTTGTCACATCCTGGATGGTCTCCCTATGCCTAATATTCTTTTATTATTGTTGCTTATTCTATCGTTAGGTTGTTAGAAAACAAATTCTTATTCTATTTTGTCTTAGCTTAATTTAATCTATTAATTTAAAGTGTATCTCTGGTCTCTGTGGATTCGATCCTAAAATATATACTACTATGATTACCGTTTTGATCCGGTATAGTGTATGATAGGTTTTATTTGTTTCGCGAAGATCAAGAATGAAGATTTTACTTCGTGTAAGTGATGTGTGGGATACAATTGATCCAGGAGACGCCGATCAGAAGAAGAACGATGTGGCGACGACACTGATATTCCAATCTATCCCTGAAGCACTCATCTTACAGATCGGAGAGCAGAATCTAGTGAAAAGCATATGGGATGCAATTAAATCTCGTCATCAGGGAGCAGACCGGGTGAAGGAAGCGAGATTACAAACCCTAAAAGCTGAATTGGATCGGCTAACAATGGGAGAATCAGAAACAGTGGATGAGTTTGCAGGTAAGATGTCGGGAATTGCAGCTCAATCGGCTTCCCTAGGGGAAATACTTGATGAAACAAAACTTGTGAAGAGGTTTTTGTCAGCACTTCCAGACAAATTCATTCACATCGTAGCTTCTCTCGAATAGGTACTCGATTTAAAGACTACCGGCTTTGAAGACATTGTAGGAAGAATCAAAGCTTATGAAGATCGAGTAAAGAAGAACACTCAAAGTGAATACCAAGGAAAACTAATGTTTTCCAACACCAATAACCGTGGAGGGTACGGTGGGTTCCGAGGAGGAACCAGAGGCAGAGGCGATACCGGAAGAGGAAGCTTCGGTAGAGGCCGAGGACGAGGAAGATCTAACGGTCAGAATCAAGGAGGAGAGACCTCAGAGAAAGACCAAAAGAAGAAAGATCTTTCCAAAGTAATATGTTGGAGATGTGACAAGCCCGGTCACTATGCAACAAAGTGTCCTGATAAGCCAGTACAACATCAAAAAACAAATCTAAATGAGACGCAAGAAGGTGAAGCGCTCTATGTTCATGAAGTGGTGTTCTTGAACGAAGACAAGGTGTTCCCGCAAAACTATGATACAAACAATGCAAGTGTTTGGTATCTCGACAACGGAGCTAGCAATCATATGACGGGAAACCAGGAGTTTTTCTCAAGCATTGATGAAAATATCAAGGGGCGAGTGAAGTTTGGAGATGGATCGTATGTAAACATTGTCGGGAAAGGATCTATAATCTTTGTGAGCAAGACGGGTGAGAAAAGAGCTCTCAAAGAAATTTATTACATACCAGATCTAAAGAACAATATCATAAGCCTTGGACAAGCAACGGAGAATGGATGTGAAGTGAACATGAAGGGAAACACTTTGACATTAAGTGATCAGTACGGAAGGCTACTAGTACAAGTTGTAAGGTCGCCAAACCGCCTCTATAAAACGCCACAAGAGATCAGTCATCCGAAGTGTCTCTCCATTCAAGAAGACGAAGCAACATGGACTTGGCATGCTCGGCTAGGTCACATAAGCATTGGTGTCATGAACAATATGGTGAGAAAAGATATGGTCGTAGGGATGCCACAAGTATTACGTGAGATGAACGTATGTGACGCATGTCTAGCCGGGAAACAAACGAGACACACGTTTCCAATCAAAGCCACTTACCGTGCAACACAAGTGTTAGAGTTGGTTCACGGAGATTTGTGCGGACCAATATCACCACCAACCGTAGCAAACAACCAGTATGTTTTCGTCTTGATAGATGATTTTTCCAGATATATGTGGACAATATTGCTAAAGGAGAAGAGTTAAGCATTCGATCGGTTTAAAAAATTTAAAGAGTTTGTGGAGAAACAAACCGACAAGGTTATTAAAACCTTTCGCACCGATAGAGGAGGAGAGTTTACTTCTACTGATTTCAATCGATTTTGCGAAGAGAATGGAGTCTCTAAGCACTTAACCGCACCATATACGCCACAACGAAATGGTGTGGTTGAGAGAAGAAATCGAACTTTTATGGAGATGACAAGAAGCTTGCTCAAAGGGATGAAGGTTCCGAATGATATGTGGGGAGAAGCCGTACGTCATTCAACTTATCTTATCAACCGAGTGCCAACAAAAGCTCTACAAGGTCAAACACCATATGAGAGCTTATGGTCCAAGAAACCCAACATCGAACATTTAAGGGTTTTTGGATGTGTAGCTCACGCCAAGATCACAGGACCGCATTTAAAGAAGTTAGATGATCGGTCAAGAAGTGTGATAAATCTCAGAACAGAACCAGGTTCCAAGGCATACCGTCTCTATGATCCTCTTACAAGGAAGGTATTGGTAAGTAGAGATGTGGTTTTTGAAGAGAAAAAGGCATGGGATTGGTCTCCTCCAAAAGAAACCGATGAAGCACCAGGAATGTTCAAGCTATCCTATAGAGGATTTGTTGAGGATGGAAACGGATATGGTGATATCCACGACAATTACAATCATGAACACGGTGAAGAACAAGAAAACCAAAAGGAAGAGGGAGACGTGAATGTTGATAACGGCGTGAATCATG
Organism: Erysimum cheiranthoides; assembly: GCA_011420285.2. Taxonomy (NCBI): domain Eukaryota; kingdom Viridiplantae; phylum Streptophyta; class Magnoliopsida; order Brassicales; family Brassicaceae; genus Erysimum; species Erysimum cheiranthoides. The sequence goes on from CM022179.2 coordinate 20,888,907, forward strand.
GAGCTAAAAATCAACAAGTGACAACGAGATATGGTCGTACGGTAAGATTACCAAGTTATCTCAATGACTATGTGTTACTTGCAGATCAATAAAGTGGAAGGTTGCTACTTACGATCGACGGAGAACCAGAAAACTTTCTTGAAGCCAAACACCAACGTGAATGGATCGAAGCAATGAAAGCTGAGTTGGATTCCATTGTAAGAAACGAGACCTGGGAGCTCGTAGAAAGACCGGTTGGTGTTAAGCCCATAGGGCTGAAGTGGATTTACAAGATCAAGAGAAAAGCGGATGGAACGGTGAGTAAATTCAAGGCAAGACTTGTGGCGAAAGGCTATGTACAACAACAAGGGATAGATTTCGAAGAAGTTTTTGCTCCGGTAGCAAGACTAGAAACTATTCGTCTTCTAATAGCTCTCGCGGCAACAAGCGGGTGGGAAATACATCACCTAGACGTCAAGACCGCTTTCTTAAACGGTGAACTAAAGGAGTTAGTTTACGTAACGCAACCAGAAGGTTTCGAGAAGAAAGGAAAAGAAGATCGAGTGTATAGACTTCGTAAGGCCTTGTACGGCTTACGTCAAGCCCCTAGAGCGTGGAATACAAAACTCGATCAAGTTCCTAAGGAGATGAACTTTAAAAAGTGCGTCAAAGAGCCGTCAGTATATCTCAAGAAGAACGAGAGAGAGTTCTTGATAGTGGCAATCTATGTTGATGATTTGTTCGTAACGGGAACTTCACATAAGGTTATTGAACAATTCAAGGAGGATATGTCAAGGAAATTTGAGATGTCGGATCTAGGTAAGCTAACATATTATCTTGGTATCGAAGTGATTCAAGGAGCAGATGGGATCATGATAAAACAAGAAGGTTACGCTCATGGAATTCTTGTTGATACTAAGATGAATTTGTGTAATTTGACTCATGTGCCGATGGAGTCAAACTTGAAGCTGTCAAAAGCTGAACATGAACCCGAAATTGATGCTACAAGCTATAGAAGAGCCATAGGATGTCTAAGATATCTCCTTCACACAAGACCAGACTTGGCATTTGTTGTAGGAGTTATAAGCCGCTACATGCAAAGCCCGAGAGAGTCACACGGACAAGCCCTCAAACACGTGTTAAGGTATGTGAAAGGAACGACTAACCTTGGCTTGCATTTTAAGAGAGACGGGTCAAAGAAAGTGATAGGATATAGTGATAGTAGTCACAATATCGATGTCGATGATGGAAGAAGTACTTCGGGTCATGTGTTTTACTTCGGCTCATCGCCAATCACTTGGACGTCACAAAAACAACCGACCGTTGCGCTATCCTCATGTGAAGCTAAGTTTATGGCCGCGACGGAAGCAGCAAAACAAGCGATATGGCTTAAGGAGTTGTTGAGTGAAGTACTGAGCTTAGAAGGCGAGAGAGTCATACTAAGAATCGACAACAAGTCAGCCATAGCCTTGACCAAAAACCCGGTCTTTCATGGAAGAAGCAAGCACGTTCTCAAGAAGTATCACTTTATTCGTGAATGCGTGGAGAATGAGCAAATCGAAGTGGAGCGTGTACCCGGCGTGGAGCAGAAGGCGGACATACTCACCAAACCGTTAGGAAGGATCAAGTTCAAGGAAATGCGAGAGTTAATCGGAGTTCAAGAAATAAAGTCTCCCCAAGTTCAAGTTGGAATTAAGGGGGTGAATGTTGGATAATTCCAAGACTTGGAGACAAAGTAATCTCCTTCTAGAAGATGCTAGAGGAGATAGAAAATAGGAAAATACAAATAAGTTCTAATTGATAAGTTTTGTAAGTTTTTCTTTTCTCATAATAGGAATAGGAAGTTGCCTAGACCTATAAATACAAGACTATGGAGAGTTGTTCCATAAGAGCTTGAGAGAGATTTAGTTTTGTGAAGTTTCTAAATCAATAAAGAAAAGTTGTTCTTTAAATCTTTCTTGTTCTATACGTGATCTAGAGATTTGAAAGAGTAAATCATAAACCTCTTGTTAACCCCATTAACATCTCTATAGAAGGGCACACCATAGCTTCTGTGCAGAGCTCAACGCTATACTTGGGAACTTGAGGCTTTTTTTTTTTTTTTTTTGTGCAAAGATTACTTCATTGATGAAAAAGGCTAAGGCCCATTAAGCTGGTACAACACATGTTTTGCAAGGAGATCAGCCCTTATGTTGGCTTCCCTTGGAATTGATCTGAAATTAACAGAAGAAAAAGCGAGAGATAGAGTAAGGATATCTTGGAGAATCCCATGAATCTCCTTTGGTGAGATTCTTGATTGAGTGGCTTTGACTAACACAAGTGAGTCTGAAGCGAAGAGAATTTTGCTGTGGCCTTTTGCGATCGCATCTTCCATTGCGTCTACTAGGGCTTGAGCTTCCGCTATCAATGGAGATCCAATGTTGCGGTTGATTGTTGATCCATGGCTGATGAAGGTACTTAAGAAGCTTGGAGTATTCATTCAACAAATGGAACATGTAATCATAAACATTATCCATTGATAGATCTCTTTTCAGGAACTCACTTGCTTCGTTTCCTATCTCTTGAGCCTGCAAAAATATAAATCAATGAAATCGTAGGCACAAATATACATAACGGGCCAAAAATCGTAGGCACAAATGAAATCGTAGGGACAAATACTTATTTCGTCTAGTCTCAGTCTGAAGTTTGAAAATTTGAATGATGAATTAGAAAATCACTCAATTAACATCGAAATATTTTTAAAAATTATTGTTCTCACAAAACTATCATATACTTATTTTCAAATTACTTTAAATTATCATATAGTAAATATAATTCATAAAACGTATATTTTTTTCCGCATATGTTGTAATTCGAAATTTTAAAAAACGGACATATATTACTTAATCGATGAAGGCTAAAGTGTGTGTTTTACGTCCCACATCGGTTAAAATTTTAAGTAATGGTTTAGAGTCATATTATAAAAAGGACCAAAATGGATTCAACTCTGAATGAGCAGGAATTTTGATTTATCACGCATCCAAATTTAAAATATTTTCGGTTTAATTTGGATTGACTCACGGGTTGGCTAGCATTCTTTAACGATTGATTTGTCAATATAATACAATACTAAAGTATTTATTGGTTTATTTCAATTATATATTAATTTTGTCTATATCTTTTACATATATTTTTTGGAATTAATCCTATATCTACCTAAATTTTTATTTTTTAGTTTTCTGATTGTAGCTAATTATAAATAAATCAAAGATATTTTGCTTGCTCACGGGTTGGCTAGCGTTCTTTAACGATTGTTTTGTCAATATAATGCTAAAATCTAATAATCATGTTCTATACTACAATAGACCTACATAACCTATAAACACTATGAATTTAAATATACCAACAAAAATATAAATAAATACACCACGGGTATAATCTTAGACCTCAAACAGTAAAATACATTTATTTTAGTTAATACTAATATCCCATTCTAATTTATACAAAACAAAAACCTAACAATTTCAAATTTTTGTCTAATCATAATCATGTATATTTAATATTCATTTACCACTCAAATTTTCATTTTATTAACCAATAAATAAATAATATACAATAAAAAATGTACAAAAATATACATTCGCGGCGGCTGCGGGTTAGATCCTAGTATGTGTACATATTCACACACAAAAATAATCTAGTACTTGTCAATTATATATCCCCTTAATATTTCATACATACACTAAGGGGTTCTCTGCTTTCTTTAAAAACTAAGGCCTTGAATGAAAGGCGTAAAAAAAGTGGTTCAATGATGGTTCACCCGAACCGTAAAATGATCTCCCATTCACCATTTTTTATGTAAGTAAAGTGCGTTCCTCTTTTTTAATAATTAAAAAATTCATGAACCGCATGTGGTTCAATTTTGTGAAGCGAAAGTGAGATCTGCTGTGAATAGTTAGAACGCATCAAAATTACAGCGTTCCTCCACTTTTAAAGCAGTTCTCCCTCTTTTTTTTTTAAATAAAAAAAATAATACTATTATTTTGTACAAATTACCCAAAATCTAATCAATTATCTAAATGATATGTTTTGTTTATTTTTTTAATTAAAAGTTGTTAATTGTAACGAGATAAAGAGATTATAAACCCAAATTCTGAGTTTAATATAAGAAATATGGAATCTACAGATATAATTTATAGCAAACATTAAAGAATATTGCAGATATGTTATATAAAAGTCAAAATACTTGATATTAAAAAAAAATTGTGTTGTATTTTAAATAGTTTTATGTTTAATGTTTTAATATTTATGACAACAAGTATATTTATAACTTTTATAAATGAATAAATTAAATATTTTTTTATAATTTTAACTTGTATAAATATAAATAACATGTTATATAAATACATGTTTTTATTTTACTATGTATTATATTATGTAAAATATTTTATTTACAATTTATTTTTTACAATATAATTATTTGATCCGCATTATTTGATCCGCTTTCACCATTCAAACATACATTTTAAACCGCTAGATCCGCTTGATCCGCACTTGTTCCGCTAGATCCGCTTGATCCGCTTTTGTTCCGCTAGATCCGCTTGATCCGCTCCGCCTGATTCGCTTTCTCCATTCGGAGCCTAAATATATTTCTGGAACTAGTTTGATGTGATATCTTATAGATCTATAATTAGGTCGAGGAAAACAAAAAATTGATCATGTAAGTAAGATATTAATGTAGAAAGAAATAAAAGATGGAAAATGGTACCTTTTGAGTGCGATTGTTAAGCCAATCGACAGCAAATTTTATGGATCTACATTTATCCTTATCCCTAATGGGCCAATAGTGTTGGAGAGGTTGAAGAGTTCTTGAGAAGAAATCGTAGTAATAAGGTTTCACCATCAATGTGACTGAGTCACATGCTAATATGTATTTTTTACTCACTGACCATGCATACCCTTCTATATATATCTTGTACCTGCACAATGTTATTATTCCAATGGCTGAACGAACTTAGAAATTTGGTACTACTGTGAGACAAACAAAAAAAAAAGAAGAAAAAAAATCTAAGTAAACATAGACAATGGTACTGAGTACTGACCTGTAAGTGCATTGATCATTTGCTACATTTGAATTCTCAAATCCTCTTTGTCCTTCTGATACCCAATCCTATGCAGATACAAACAAAATACTGATTCATTCATTATGGAGATATAATTAAAATAAATAAAACATGATTATACGAACATATAAGCTTGTCAACATATTCACTTTTTTCATCTACCGGATTTCATATATACGAAACTACATTAAGGTTTTTTATTTTTAAAGGTATATAACTACGTGTTATTATCTACTAGATCGAGTTGGCATATAGGCTGATCGTTTTCGATATTTGGCCTGACTGAACTATAATACAGTTATAAACCATGTAATGAATTCAGAAGAAAATTACAAAAATTTGTTAATATTTAAAACATTCATTGTTATATATTATCGACCGATATATAAATAGATCTAGTTATAGAAGCAAACCTGAATGAAAATTCTAGCATGCATCCCAATCATGTTGAGAGGATAAATTGCAAGTGAGAAGATCTTCTCTTGAAGGAGATGCAACAAAAGGGTTCCCTTTCCAATATGCATAAGCCTCTCTTTCCATAAACTTCTTCAAAAAAAAAAAGTACATATATTAACACAAAATGAATCTATTAATCAATTGATATAACACGAAAGAATCTAATTTTTTTGTTTGATTTTTATAGAAAAATAAAAATATACACAAAATAGTAAATTTTTCCAACCTTGTTTGTGTTGTGGGAGATGTAAATAATTTTTTTTTGCGAGCCTTTATTTTTGCTTGGTTTTTTAAGGTTTTCCAATTATTTCACCATAGAGTTATATAATTTCCTTAATATGCAATAAAGAAATTAAAAGAACAACATATTAGTTACCTAAATGGCTAACTCAATTAAGCTAAACAAAATTAGTTATCACCTCTGTTCCACTACACTATCAAATCCGAAACCAGACAAGAGTATTTCAATTCACAATCAATCAACATAGTAAAAATAAACAGATGAAAAGATTGGGACTTACATATAACAAACATCATTGAAGACTATTCTTGATTCATGAAGTCTGATATCTTCATGATAGGAGCTTCTCTGTCTTTGAAGACTATTCTTGTCTTAACAAGACAACAAATAAGTGTTTGCATCAACTCTTGTCTGTAACCTAGCAAGAAAAATAACAAATAGAGTTAGTCATATTTTTATAGTGATCAGTTATTATAACTTGTCATTAGAATAGAAGCACAAACGTTAATTCACCTCACAGCTTTTCTCTCGAGGATGATTAAACCATTTTCTTTCTTGTGAGTGGATAAGATCGACGCCGCAAAAGTGAAATTAAGGTTGAGAAAAAGAAAGCTTTTTTGGTTTTTTGAATACGATGAGATGAGATCATCCGTGTCTTTGGAATTCAATTCGTGAGGGTTTATATAAATAAGGAGGAAAATGAACAAACATTACATCTTTTTGACCAAATAAAAGATCTTGTTAGAACAAAACAGAGATGATTCATTTGCTATTTTTGGGATTATGGATAACGAGTGATGACCAAATCCACGAGGATTAGAGGGAAATGAGGGGAATTTAACGTTTGTTTGTTATCGATTTTGTTTCCTAATTTTTGTAAGATAATTAAGGATTTAGATAACAAAATCTATCACCATAATTTTATTTTATTTTCGTTTTTAGTCGTAGGTCCATATATATGGAATGTCGTCTTTCTACTTATTGGTTAATTATCACCGTAATTGAAAACCTCTATTTAACTTAGAAGCTTTGAACTTCTCATTCGCGTTGATTCCTCTAGCTCAACCTGAAGTTCCTTTTCTAACAATTATGATAGGTTTCACAAACCGAATAAGCAAAATCAAGCTACAAAAGACCAATATGTAATAAATATTTGCCTTTGAGAGAAATAAAACACCTTTTTTTTTTTGGGCTAAAGAGAGAAATAAAACACTATAACACTCATTACATGATTACAGACAGTAACAAAAGTCACATGTCACTTTAGTTTATTGTTTTTAGTGTTGAATTCAATTAGAAATTCTTTTATTTAATAGGTTTTTAAAGCTTGGTTGCGCTAGTCTACACTCATAGTGTTACTTTTAAAGCTTTTAAATATTGTAAGAAAACTGATTAACATTTTGCATGAAAAATCTGTAATTATATTAGATTTTAAATCTCTAAAGTTCCAAAATAATACGTACCAAAAAGTTGCAAAAACTTCCAAATTTTATAGAGAAATAAGGAGAAGTTACATATAATTTCATAAAGGTTAGACATGTAAACAAGTCAAGAAGAGCGATGTATGTTTTCTTTTTTTGATCTTATTGTTTCGGTTTTATTGTGTTATTAATTAGCTTTATAATTTTTGAAACAGGGGATAGATATCGATTTCTCATTCTTCCACTTTATTTTCAACTACCATTTTACTGATCTTGAGTCACATGAATTTGTTGAGGATTCAGAAACCACTAGAGATCTATTCGAGAGGCTCTCTCGAAATTCCCTCGATGACTACAATCACGAAAATGTGAGAACTAATCTATGCCTTGTCCTTGTGCTTTCTAATTCACATTTTGTACCATAATATAAGATGTTCTTATTTATGAATGTGTTTGTTTTCTTTGTTTATACAATACAGAACAAAATTTGATTTTGTAACGGTTTTTAAAGTCAACTTCCATTGGTGTTGTGACTTGTGCGTATATGTTTCTCATAACATTTGAAGTTGTTGATCCTTATGATAATTTGATAAAAAATCTTCCAAGAGATGCTCTGTTGCTTTTCTATCTATTTGAGTCCTAAATTGTGACTTGGATTTCTTAAGGGGACATGCCACACCACACACATCTATTGATTAAAAAAACGATAGGCTTTAATGCTAGCATAATTAGAGCCAATTATGAGACGGTTAGACACGAACCGCCTTCTTGGTTAATGGTTACTAGCCGAAGGACGAGTTGAATCTACTGTTGAAACATTTGTTTAGGCCATAAAGTTCACAACTAAACTATAGTTTATTCTAATTTCTTTTCTTTTTTTTTTCTCTCTAATATAATTTTTATACCTCTTCTTGGATCATTTTAAAAGAACCCAAACCTACGATATATTGATCCTATTAGCAAAAGCCAAGTCTTGGGTGGGAAATGGAGAGTATGCACGTACAATCTCAAAGTCTCACGGGTTATATTGTATCGGAGGCATCAGAATTTGTGAGAGCTGTTAAACATCCCTTGGCTTGGCTATCATTTCATCACCAATTATGTGAAATGATTCATATGTTAAAAGCTATGGCTGATTCGAGATTGGAGATTGAATTTTTGGTCACAACTCACAAATACAAGGGCTTTTCTCATCGCTCCAAGTGTTATTATGGAACATCGTCGCCAATCGTATGTACGTAGCTTAGCTACATGCTATCCGAGTTGGTTGCATGAGATTTTTGTCTAGGAAAGACTTGTTAACTTTGTGTAATGTTTTTCCTTTCTTGTTTTCTATACTCTGTTTTTTTCCTCTGTTTTTTTTTCCTCTGTTTAGAGGTTTATTGTTGATATGGTGTTTATTTGGGCTTCTTTACTAAACTCATGTAGTTAAAAAAATGAATAATTATGTTGAATAAAGTATTTTGATACAGAGGGAGTATTTATGAGGAGGTTCAAAGCAACGTTTAATTCTTGACTAATAATACTACTCGGTTCAGTTTGGTTTGGTTTAATAGTTTATGTCCACTTCCTTAAAACATCTTGTATATAATATCAATAAATAAATAAAAAGTAGAAAAGTGCACATCTTTGTAAAACAAATTAGGAATAAATTGGTTTCTAAACATATAGACATTGGTAACTGTTGAATACTTTAAATTAGAGAAAATTCTGAAGTAGAGAATTAGTAATTTAGTATGATGATTGTTGTTGTTGGGATAATGTGTACAGAGGTAAGAGTATTATTGTCTTACATGAACACAGGAAAACAAATTTATCAACTGTATCCTCTTTCTTGGGGACTAAGTTTCTCAATAAAATATCGCTCTGTTTGATATTTAAATTTGAAGAGATATTTCCGGCGAGAAGTCGCTCAATTTGATATTTACATTTGAAGAGATATTTCCGGCGAGAATTTACCTATTTTCGATTTGGCTTCTATTTTCTCACCCACTAATATCTTAAAATACGATTCATTTTAAAAAATTAAACTAAGTAGCCAAATGTGATCTCTAAAATATATCAATACACAAGAAACATAAATTAACCAAAACCAAATTAAAGGTCTCATCTCATACATGGCAAATAAGTTTTAACACAAGGAAACATAAACATAAATCTAAACCAAAATAAGATCCAGTGTTCTCAAACATAGAGACATTCATTGAAATTTTAAAAAGCCAGAGAGACTAAGAAACTAAGACCTGCGTACGAAATCCCAGGGACCTAAAACCAAGCATGGCCACACAATGCCTGCAGCTTCCAACTTGTCATGGGCATCTTGATCGTCCATAAAGTACAACTCATTTGGGCTCAATCTCATCATCTCAAACAAATCTCTCACGGTCTTAACATCCACCGGTAGAGATTTGGCGCAAGCATTGATGATCGGTTCACATAAGGACCTCTTCACCTTGAACGGTGACATTTCTTTAACAAGCTTGACAGCTTCATCAAGCTTTCCATCTTCCACCAATTTTTGTATACGTGGAAGCTGAAAACACAAAACAACAAAAAGAGTTAATTAGGATGAAGAATATATAACTACCAAAAAAAAATAATATACCTACCATCACAATATGGTAAAGATCTTCAAGTGTCTCGAGCATTTCTTTATCAAGAGAAATGCCCATGACCACAGTCTTAGCGTGAAAGGACTGAAGAAGCTTCAGAGAAGCAATTCTATCAACGACCAGTATCCTACTCAAGAGGACTTTCGATGGCAAAGCAATTCTATCAACGGCCAGTATCCTACTCAAGAGGACTTTCGATGGCAAAGCATTTCTATCAACGACCAGTTTCCTACTCAAGAGGACTTTCGATGGCACTTCCATGTGATGTAAGTGAAACTGTGCAAATTAAACAAAAAAAAAAAGAGTTAGAAACCCCACAATTAATTGGATTTGGATATAAGAGGAGAATTAAGTACCTCAGGGCTTATCTTAGCCGAGTCTCCAGGGAGCAAAGTATTTCTGGAACGTTTGGGACGATAATAATGAATAAACTCGCTTGACGACACAAATCTGCAGAAGAGATGTACAATGCACTCATGGACAAGTTCATCAGAGTAAATTCCCATAACCACCGCCTTCGCTTTGAGGCACCGAATGATTTGAGGCATCGTATCCAAGAATTCTTCATCAAATCTCTTCTTTTGGTAGCTCCAATGAATTTTATTGATGATCACTTCAAGCGACTTGTTAGAAACTAGAAGTATTAATATTGTTCTTCAAAGGCAACCAAAATTAATACCTCATTGAAGGCATCAGTAAAATAATTTCTTGTAGTGTAAAGCCTCTCAGTATCATAATTTCTTGTAGTGTAAAGCCTCTGATCCAATGCCATCTACATCAAAAAGAAAAGAAAGAGTCAGAGAAATAAAAACGGGATTCGTGCAACCCCTCATCGTCTGCTCAGACATGTCTCTATTCCAGTTCTGTTTGTAAATGTTTATATGAAGTGATGATTTTATTCAATAGAGGAAGAGAGAGTATATATACAGATACAAAGATTAGCTAGGGTATTCTAGAGAAGTTAATTACAATATCTACTTTACATAACAAAAAGATTGTATCCTATGATTGATCGAATCATTGATTATGATTTGATCCTTAATACTGTTTAACGAAACCCTTAATTGTAACTGTTATTAGGCTTAGTCTAAAAAACCAAAAACTATTGCATGGGCTTCAAAATGCCCAAAATATACCTGAGGTCTGATCAGATCAGTCTTCTTCACAACCTGAAAAGTTATCAAAAACAAATAAAAGATAAATAAAAATAATATATTAGAAAATGTTGATTTCTTGAAAGCTAGCTAGGAAGACGTAACAGGTCAAAGACCAGATTCGAACAATTTTACTCTAAGGAATAATATACCTGATGTCGGATCAGAGTCTTCTTCACAACCTAAAAATTTATCAAACAAATAAAAGATAAATAAAAATAATATATTAGAAAATGTTGATTTCTTGAAAGCTAGGAAGAAGTTACAGGATCAAAGACCAGATTCTAAACAAAAACAAAAACCCTAAAGAAAAGTTTCTTAAGCACAAACGGTAGAAACGTTATGAAAAACAAAAACCCTAAACAAAAAAAGTTGTCATTTTTATAAAAAAATTGTTTCCAAAATTACCTAAATTGACAAATATACGAAAGTTGTTTTCAAAAGTTGACAAAAACTAAGAAAAAATTCTCAAAAACTAAAACCCAAAAAAAAGGAAAAAAAAATATACCTGAGGAGGTCGGAGACTGAGAGTCTTCTGACTCTTGTTGACAAGCTGAAAAAATTAACAAAAACAATAAACAAACACAATAAAAGTTTCATCTTTTGTTTACAAACATGGGAATTCGACACTAATTAAGAAAGGGCTTGTAATAAAAACCAAGATAGTGGTAGATACAATCACTAAGAAAAGTTTCTTAAGCACAAACGGTAGAAATGTTATGAAAAACAAAAACCCTAAACAAAAAAAGTTGTCATTTTTCAAAAAAAAGTTGTCATTTTTCTAAAAAAGTTGTCATTTTTCTAAAAAAGTTGTTTCCAAAATGACCAGATTATAGCAATCTTCTTCTTCTACAAAGCAAAAGTCAAAAACTAAGAAAAATTTATTAAGCACAAAACCGTAGAAATTAAAGTTATGACAAACAAAAACTCAAAACAAAGAAATTGTCATCTCAATCGTATCCAGTTTTACTAAACCCAAAAAACTAAAAAACGTCATTTTTCAAAAAAAAGTTGTCATTTTTCTAAAAAAGTTGTTTCCAAAATGACCAGATTATAGCAATCTTCTTCTTCTACAAAGCAAAAGTCAAAAACTAAGAAAAATTTATTAAGCACAAAACCGTAGAAATTAAAGTTATGAAAAACAAAAACTCAAAACAAAGAAATTGTCATCTCAATCGTTTAACTAAACCCAAAAAACTAAAAAACTATTGGGATTATACCTGAGATCGGATAAAATACCAAAGCTTCTGCATTTTCTCTCTCTCTCTCTCTCTCTCTCTCTCTCTCTCTCTCTCTCTCTCTCTCTCTCTCTCTCTCTCTCTCTCTCTCTCTCTCTCTCTCTCTCTCTCTCTCTCTCTCTCTCTCTCTCTCACTTTGTGTTTTCTCTCAATCGTATCCAGTTTATGCTTTATAGTACAAATTTCAATCTCTAGAAACACTTCAAACACGTACGTACCCACTTTACGGGATACGATATAGCCAAAACACATTAATACGTACCAACCCATTAATTATACATGATGGAGAAAATGGGTGTAAGGAATGCAAAGTAGAGTTGCATTGTTAATCTTGTTTTTGCATTAGTTAAATTTCAAGTCTAAAAATTATTTAAATGTTATTGCCATTTCCTATTCTCCATATTTAATCATCTGAAATGTAACAAAAAATGTAAACTAATAGAAAAGCAACAGTACTATAGTGACCAACTAAAAGGAAAATAATAATTTTATAAGTAATTAATGTTAAAGTATAATTTTCAAGATATAAATGATATTTAAAAATAATTATATGCTTATGATGGGAAAACCTAATTTTTTTAAGGTGACATTAGTCAAAATATGTGACATTTGTGAAAATTTCTTTTTTTTGGGGATTTTGCACAGAATGGCCAGGGGTCCACTGTTTTAATCATATTTTGGCAAACTGAAACTTATCTTTCATCAAATAGCCAGTTGTTTATTTTCGGACAAAAATGCCCTCGAACAAAACTGATAGGATTTGTAGCAGTGTACAGTTTAGTTAACATCTAGTCGTCGGCTACAGTAACACAGGGGAAATTATTTTGGTTCAATGTCAGAAAGAGAGGGGAGAGAGAGCATTTAATAAATTAAAAATTTTAAATAAAAAATAAAGATGTTTCCACCTTTTTTTTGTTTTCACATTTTTTCTTTTTCATTTTTATAATTATTTCTAATTATTTTATTTTAAATTGTAATTCTTTTTTCTCTATGTTTTAAGATCCATTTAACTATACTTTATTTTTTACTTTGATTTTTTTTTTTTTATAAATCATGTTGTTAAATACAATTCCAGATTATCATTACCATATATATATATGTGTACGTACACGGTAATTAACTTGTGTTCTTATGTGTACGTACAAATTTAAATTATTTGTATACATATAAAATTTTCTTTACAAATCATTCAAAATATGTATATTTACAAATTATTTTCGTATCGAATATCAAACTCATATATACAAAACAGTACTTCATCTACGTTTAAACACTATATTATATACGTCCATAGAAAATCTAACTAATAACAATGTATGCGACTCTTTTTCTCCTACCATCAACTCTTTTATGCTATTTTTAATTGCATACATTTTTACAAAGAGAAACAAAACGTAACTACGTACATTGTTTTTTGACACGTACACAACAAAAAAGACGTACATAAGTTAATATTTTATATAAAAATCTCGTATGATGATTTCAAAATACATCGTCATATACAATATGGTTTAGTGTACGAGAATAGTGTATGAACTCAGTGTACGGGTTGCTGTATAAAATAATGTACGTAAAAATGTATTTTAGGCGGTGTACATGTATGAAACTGTATAAGTTTTGGTTCAGTGTACATCATTATATATAATATGGTGTACGTGGTGGCGTACTAAACTTATAAAGTAGCTCACAGTGGTGTAAGAGTAGTTGACACAAATAAATATTTGACAAATGTATGTACATTATCAACTGTTTTCTGAAGCATTTTTTAGAATGGTAAAAAATTTGTAAGTTAAAATATGTGTAAAATAATTATAATAAAAATCGACGACTTTGAGGAGAATACTGACATTCAACTATTTGAAAAATGTATGTATATCATTAACTGTGTACAAGAAAAAATATGTAAAAACGAATGTTTGACGTACACAACTACAAAAGAGCATAGTATAGTTGAAGTCAATGATTTGGAGGTAGGGACGAAGACTAAAATAGTATTATGATTCAGGTAAAATCCCCCTTCTTGTATTCATGTGCAACTATACTATGCTCTTTTGTCTTCTTCGATTAGTGTACGTGTAGATGTCTTATGTATACCATATTACGAATTTCATGCGGACATGAGCTAGTATATGCAATTTTATTACGGGATAAATCTGAGGACTATCATTGCTATTTGGTATAAACAACAACTTTTATAAATTAGTATCAAAAACCAATTCTATATTTCGAGGATCCAAAGAGGTTGGCATCCCATATATTATATCGTAAGTAATATTGATATCTCCAAATAGTAGACGACCAGTAGAAAAACTAAATACTATCAAGGGGAAACATCGTTAGTTTGAATTTATTGAAAATCATCATCTATAAATATTTCTCATTTGGAACATGAAACAAACTATTGTACTTATCAAATTCAAAAAAAAACAAAATAAAAAAAATATCTTTGTCGAATAGATGTATATGATGTAAATGCTAAAAACATAACAAAAAGACGTGGAAAACTCGCTGTACATCGATACAGAAGGAGATGAATGGGATGTTGAAGGGGACGATGAAGAAACGACATATTGCTAACAGGTGTACGAGATATAGAACCGAATGGCATAACAAGAAAACCTACAAAAATCCTATTTAAATTAAAGATAAACTAACCCTATCACTCAGGTTCCGTATGGTCTTCTAGTTGTTTTTTGATGTACGTATACTGATTTTGAATCTACGGATATTCGTACTACGGTGTACGTTTATGTTTTGAGTAATATATGCATGATATTTATAAGTGGTGTACGCTTATCATAGGCAGTTCGCGTACGTACACAGTTCTATATTCATATACATTCTATGTACGTAGACATACATCTCATACGTACACTATAAAGTACTTAAAACATATAACCTGCTGATATATGTATTTTCTGTTTTACATGCCCGTTAACGTACACGAATTACTTTAGAACTATGGTGTACGTATATAGAAACAGTTTTATTTAACTCACATAATACATTGGATGCGAGATATATAAAATATATATATACATACACAACTTCATAAACCCGATAGCTTGTCATTGCATCTTTAATATAATACATATGCTTCGCATCTTTCAAAACATGACAATATTTATAGCAAAATATTAGATTCATATAGTTAAACTTAAACTTATTAAACAATCTAGAGGGCACTAGAGGATGCCATTTACGGTTTTTTTGAGGGGGAAAATAATAAATATAAAACATTTATCTTTTTCAAAAAAATAATATATAATAAACTCGGCATAAAACAAATTGAGGTATATATTTTTATTTTTTTAACATATTATTTAATCAAAAAAAACATTTAAAAAATTCATAATAAAAAAGGGTGTGTTTGCGATTACCCAATTTTCGGAACAAAATTGTAAGAATATTGAGTTTACTATTTGAAATTTATTAGAATTGAGGGGGAAAATAATAAATATAAAAATAACAAAAATGCCCTCTCTCTCTTATCAAACTCCACCCCTACTATACCTCTCTCACAAATGGCTTTCTCTTGTAATAAGTGAGATAGCAGAAGGCACCAGAGGATGCCATTTACGATTTTTTTTAGACAACTGTTCAAACTGGGTATTTGGCAAATAGTGAATAGTAAATGTACTGATTCTCAAATTAAGTTTGATAAACAGGGGTTTTTGCAACTTAACCCATAATAAATTTTATAAAAAAAGATTTAGGGTCCAAATTTTTTTTTGCTCAGGAACCTATAATAATTTTGAGCCGGTCCTGGTGACTCGGATGTATAATATTTGGATCGAACCTAGTTTGATATTTGGATCTCAATTTTCAAAATTTCCTTAGGTCCTCCTCTGAACAAAATATTTGACCGCTGGGAGTCTACGATCGTCTTCTATCTTCGCCACTTTAGAGTAATGGTCCAAAACAAACAACCTAGACGGTAACTATTCAGCATTAACATCTTCTATTGGATCGATACCTCTAATTCCTACAAAGTGCAAAACTATTTCACATCCACCAACAAAGGTTCTGATGTATACAATATAGCATATGTACATACACTGCAATTCAATATATTATTGGTACACAGAACAAATTCAAATACACAATGAGAGGGGTGAAAACGTAATTTACACATGATTCATCTTCTTCCTCAGAAACCCTAATCGCCGCCTGTGCTCCTGTGTTTTTCATTCTGATTTTTTCTATTTTCTTGGTCATTTTCTTATGTGTTTTCATCAAAATCGAACAAATCTACGTTTAAGCTACAGATTTTTAACCAAAAAGTGACGTTTTAGAGAGTTCTTTATCCCAACCGATTTCTTCACCGCGTAGACCAAAATCGCTGCGGTCAACCATGTTCTAGCGCCTATTCAGCCGCGGTGACCGATTTTTAGAACCTTGCCAATAATATTTCAACCAATATTAATACCAAGAAAAAAAATCCTTTGATTATGTATGTGAATACAATTCTCACTTTTTTCTCTTCGTTTCTTCTTCCTCAAAAAGCTGAATTTTTTTAAAATAAATAAAATTAAAAAAAAAACACCAATTACTTTTCCCATAAAGTTTGAGGAAAAACTAACTGAACGAGAAGAATGTTGTGTTAAGGGCATTGTTGTCCAAAATTTAGCTTGTGGCTATTTGGTGAGAGGCAAACTCATGTTTGCCAAACCGTGAAAGTTTAGTCAAAATAGGTGATATTTGTGAAAATTTCTTTTTTTTTAATAAGTAGATGACTCAGATTGCCATATACAGAAGCAGTTCATCAAACTGAAGTTAACTTTTTTTTTTTTTTTTTTTTTTTTTTTTCAAGGAAGTTAACTTTTTTCTTACTAAAAAAAAATGGTCAAGAAAAATGGTATTTTGTGTCCCAACACCAAAAAGCATACATATTTGATTCCTTTTTAACGTCTAAAACATAAGTATTTGATATGTATCGTTATAAACATAAGTATTTGATATGTATCGTTATAAACACGTAATAAATCATCCTTAACTAAATATTTTGGTTTAACAATAAATTTATCGTATCATATGATTTTGAAGTAAGTAAGTAACTGGACAAAAAGATTTGTGTGGGCTTGTTGGCTTCGAGAAATTTATACGTTTAATAACATGAGACGTGTTAATTATAGTTTGATCAGTAGATTTGCATTGTTTATTCTAAAACCATCTCAAGTAAACAAATTTATATTTTACAGTGGTTTCCGTGGTAAGAGAATAAAGAAGTATCGAAGCTACGAGGAAATGTCTTTCCATTTGTCGTACGTGAGGACAAAACGGATTTAATGAAAGCAAAGTAGAGGTTGTATATTTTTACTATTTATTTGGGTTCCCATTTCCCAATATACATGATTGTATATCTTATACTCTACATTCTCGCTCGTGCCACACACATGCATATAGAACAATATTTCTTGATATCTTAATAAGTTTTTTTTTTTTTTTTTTTTGAATCCCTACAAAATGTATGATCGAACTTTTTAAGATAAGGGTCTCCCACTTTTTTCCTTTTGTTTGGATGCAAAGAAGAATTAAAAAATAAAGTAAAAGGTGGTGTTTACAAATGTATCTCTCTCCTAACACAATTTGCCCTGCCCAATGTGTCTCGTCTGTATCCGACCACTTTATGTCAGATATCAGACTCGTCCTCACCCAGTTATCCGAAATTGGAAATAGAAAGTTAGGTCTCACTCTCGCGTCGTAAGGTGTACAAAGCGCAGGTCAAAGGGTTCTTGCTAAAAAAAAAAGCTTTAATTCTTGCTCAATGTGAGGAAGGAGAAATAACTATTTTAATCAATAAATTATCTCCAAAATTGAAACACTAAACGGCATATTAGTAAAAAGGATACATTGATTTGCACTAAAACAAAAGCAAAGAATAATTTTTAATAAACTCGGTTCCCTCATTTTAGTTAGCTAGCTAGGCAGCTCCAATCTTTCATAAATTATACTATTATATTCTAATGAATTTGTCCTTTACTTGGTCCGGTTTACTTGTGGTGCAATAAAAGGTTTTGGTTTGGGTTTCCTTTCAGTTTTGGTTACTCGATTTCTCAATTAATGAAACCAATCAGTTCATATAAAAAAAATAAGAATCGATCGGTTGAACATTTTAATTTGGTTTTCTTGAAAACAGTTTTTTTCAAATCACCAAAAGAAATTACGTAGGAAATATATTCCATCTTATTTTATTTTTATATATTATATGACTCAAATAAATAATTTTTTTATAAGGAAATATATGAAATAACTTCAATAAATTTATGTTATCCTCTGTTTTATGTGATGGATAAATTGGTTTTAACGAAAGCAAAGTAGAGTTACTTTTATAATGTTTTGAAATCCAGACCGGACCGGCCGGTCGAACCGGTTGAACCGCGACCCGACAGGTCTTCGGGCCGAATTCTTCTTAAAACCCAGGTTAATTAAAATCTGGATAAAACAGTATAAACCCAGCTAAACCCGGTGAACCGGTGGTTGAACCGGCAGATCGGGTCAAATCCAGCCATAAAAATTTAAATTTTTAAATGTGGACTCGTAAGCTTAATGAATTTAAAGCAACTTATAAAAGCTGTATAATATTAAAAGCAATCATGTTCTTCTTCTTCTTTAAAACCCGATGAGCTAGGGACAAAATATCTTTAAAATTTAAGTGTACCTCATATTCTGCCGTGAAAATTAACATTGCTTATAAATATTTTTGTTCAACCACAAGTCTTACTACTATTGATTTGATTTGGATTTTAAATGTTTTTTTTTTTTAATAACTGTTGGAGATTGTATACTTAAAACATGATCATAATCATATGGTTTGATATTCATAAAACCTAAATATACATATATAAGTTTAGTAATTTATTGATCCACGGTCGGACCCGGTCGATCCAAAAAATTTCGGGATTGCTTCCCCGATCGGGTTTGAAAATATTACTTTTATTTTGGTTATCCATTGTATCATGGGTCGTATCTAGTTTAAGACATTCGAAATATTCAAATTCCAATTTAAGGGGAGAATATTGGGCTAGATTATTGTTATTGACATGAGCTTAGCTTAATATTGTTTTGGGTTCCGTTCAAATGAAGTATATTTTAACTATATAAAATTGATTGTATAATAAGGATAATAAGAATCGAATATCCATGTTATGGAGGGGAAAAAAGGGCTATGGATACTATTAAAATATTACACACGTTAGAGAGTCAGAAAATTCCACTTTTGGTTTATATATTAAAACCGAATAAATTATAGTAAACCAATCCGATCAGATTCTATTAAATTAGAAACCGAGTGAAAAAGAATTCGTACAAAAAAGAACTAAAAGAACAAATCAATAAAGTGAATATCTCATCCTCACCAAACAAATAAAATAAAGTGAATATCTCTCCTCTCTCATCTGTGGCACAAGTGCCTTCCCGAGGTGTGCCCCCTCTGCCCCTTTCAGACTGTGCCACGCTTTGCCCTTACCCAGGAAAGAGTGAGAAAACACAAGAAAAATGCAAGAAAATCACTCAACACCGACACTGGTTTCCCTAAAGCCGTTAAGCTCCGTTGCTCTTTATGCGACGCCGTTTTCTCTGCTTCTAACCCTTCTCGAACTGCTTCTGAGCATCTCAAACGTGGAACTTGTCCCAATTTCAACTCTTTACCTAAACCAATCTCCACAATCTCTCCTCCTCCTCCACCACCTCCTCCGCCGCCTCAAACGTCTTCTTCTCACCGGAAACGTAACTCCTCCGCCGTTGAAGCTCTCAAGCATCATCATCATCATCATCATCATCAAGGGTCTTATAATGTCACGCCTCTCAGTGTTGTTGATCCGTCGAGATTCTGTGTAACACAGCAGCCGCATTTGATGCTTTCCGGTGGGAAAGATGATTTGGGTCCTTTAGCTATGCTTGAAGATAGTGTGAAGAAGCTAAGTAACAGAGACGCAGAATCTAAGTAAAGCTCAGATAGAATCTGCGTTAGATTCTCTCTCTGATTGGGTGTTTGAATCTTGTGGCTCTGTTTCTTTATCTGGTCTTGAGCATCCGAAGCTGAGAGCTTTCTTGACTCAAGTTGGTTTACCGGTTATCTCAAGGAGAGATTTTGTTACCCGGAGATTGGATTTGAAGTATGAAGATTCGAGAGCTGAGGCTGAATCGAGGATCCACGACGCAATGTTCTTTCAGATTGCCTCTGATGGATGGAAATTCGAAAACTCCGGCGAGAATCTGGTCAATTTGGTTGTGAATTTGCCTAATGGGACGAGTTTGTATAGACGAGCTGTGTTTGTGAACGGAGCTGTGCCGTCTAACTACGCGGAGGAGGTTTTGTGGGAGACGGTGAGGGGTAATTGTGGGAATTCACCTCAGAGGTGTGTTGGCATTAATTGTTTCAGATAGGTTTATGAGTAAAGCATTGAGGAATCTTGAGAGCCAGCATCAATGGATGGTGAATCTCTCTTGTCAGTTTCAAGGATTCAACAGTTTGATTCGAGATTTCGTGAAAGAGCTTCCTTTGTTTAAATCAGTCTCTCAGAGCTGCTCGAGGCTCGTTTGTTTCGTCAACAGCACGGCGCAGATCCGGAACGCGGTTTGTAAGTATCAGTTGCAAGAGCAAGGAGAAACTAGGATGCTGCATTTGCCTTTGGATAGTTCCTTGTTTGAGCCATTGTATAGTCTCCTTGAGGACGTGCTTAGTTCCGCTAGAGCGATTCAGCTGGTGATGCATGATGATGCTTGTAAGGCTGTTCTAATGGAGGATCATATGGCTAGAGAGGTTGGTGAAATGGTTGGAGATGTCGGGTTTTGGAACGAGGTAGAGGCGGTTTATTCGCTGTTGAAGCTCGTTAAGGAAATGGCTAGGAGAATAGAGGAAGAGAGGCCTTTGGTAGGGCAATGTTTGCCGCTTTGGGACGAGCTAAGATCCAAGGTAAAAGATTGGTATGGAAAGTTCAATGTAGGTGAAGAGAGGCAAGTTGAGAAGATCGTTGAGAGAAGATTCAAGAAGAGTTATCACCCGGCTTGGGCTGCGGCGTTTATACTTGATCCGCTTTACTTGATAAGAGACAGCAGCGGGAAGTATCTTCCTCCATTCAAATGCTTGTCCCCTGAGCAAGAGAAAGATGTTGATAAGTTGATAACAAGGCTTGTCTCTAGAGACGAGGCACATATCGCAATGATGGAACTAATGAAATGGAGAACCGAAGGGCTTGATCCGGTTTATACTAGCTAGTCATCTTTTGATACCTAGTTTTTCTTTCTTTAGGACTCTTTGATTTCTTCTTGATCATATGTTTGATTAAGTGTTGTTGTCTTATTCTCTTCTCTCTGAAATTTACTTTTCTACAACTGTATGACTCAAAACACTCATGGCCATGTACTAGTTACTATGTTTTTAAATTGAAAACTCTTAATAAAAAAAGAACTTTTTATTAGTCTCTGCCTCACTCTCTCTTTGTGTGTGTCAACTTTAGCTAAAGAAATGTATTTCATCCCTTGTAATTTGTTCGACTCATGGACTTCTGCTGGAGAGCTAAACTATTTGTTCGATATGTTCTCATACGTATGACTTGTCTGATACGTGTAGAGAGAAAGAGAAAGAAAGAAACTAGGATGGAAAAGAGAACAAAAGCTCAAAGAGTCAAGAACTTAACTTACAATAACTTACTATAATTTGTACAGAAAATATTTTTCAAAGGGGGAATTTGAAAGTCACAGAGAGTGAGCAACAATTGAAAGGTCTGCACTCAATTCTAGCTCAGTTTCAACAAAAAGCCATACCAGATTAAACCGCGGCTACCGGGCTGCGGAAGCAGTACATAACCTTCTATAGCCTCTGCTTGGTTTTCAACGTTTATGTTCTTTCTTTGTAATATTCACAATGGAGTATTAATGATTTAGAAGGTCACATACACTCATGTACATTTGAGTTTGGAGTATGAGGAATACAAATCTCCGGTTTATTTAGACCGGAGTGATTCAATTGGAAATTCTCAGAATAAATGAATATGATTTACTCAATATAAAGTTAAAAGATAATTATGGGGAAAACCAAACTCGAATTTGATAAACTGGTTGAAGAATTTGCTGATCTGAGAGACTCAGTCAATTATTAAACGAAGAAAAATAATAACATAGAGACATGACCGGTTTAATCAAAACCAGTTGTAATAGAATCGACACTGAACCAGACTGCTTCAGTTATACTAGCTGTTAAATGCAACGGTGCACATAAGAGATTCGTATCAAGGAGATTTGTGAGAGTTATTAGGGGTAGAGTATATATTATTTCCTTTGTTCAATTGTATAGATACCAAAATCAATTGTATTAGGCGTAGGGATCAAGTCGAGTGTCTCTGTTCAATAACACACACAGAAAATTCTCCAAGCTCTCTCGGTTTGTTCATATAGCCTTATAGGGTTTCTCTCTCCCTAATTCGATTCTGCAGTTTTGCTGTTTGATCTCTTCACTCACGAAGCCATTTTCAAGGGGAAGCCATTTTCGAAGTTATCAAGAGGATGTGGAGATCTATTGCGATTGCGGGCAAGAGAAATTCTCATACTTTGGTGAAAGGTAATCCTCAAACTGCTTTTGCTCTTTGCGGTGTCTGTTTCTGGAATCGAGCTTTTGCTAGTAGAAATGGGAAACTAGAGGATTCGAACTCAGATGATGCTATTGAGATGGTCAAGTCCCGTCCTTTTCCTTCCACTGTTGAAGCTTTCTCTGGTGTTCCTGATTACCGAGAGATACTGAGATATGGGCTGAGTGATTTAAAGTTAGATGATGCGATTGGTTTGTTCGGTAACATGGTACAGTCTCGTCCACGCCCTTCCATTATCGAGTTCAATAAACTGTTGACTGAAATTGCTAAGATGAAGAAGTTTGATGTTGTCATCTCTCTGGGCGAGCAGATGCAAAGTTTGGGAATTTCACATAATCTCTATACTTACAGTATTTTGATTAACTGTTTCTGCCGTTCCTCTCAACTCTCTCATGCTTTAGCTCTTCTTGGGAAGATGTTGAAACTTGGCTATGAGCCCAGCATTGTCACGCTTAACTCGCTTCTCAATGGCTTCTGTCACGGTAAGAGGATTTTCGATGCCGTAACTTTGGTTCATCAAATGGAGGATTTGGGATATCAACCTAATACTGTCACATTTAACACTCTAATCCATGGGTTTTTTCGCAACAACGCAGCTTCCGAAGCGTTGTATTTCTTTCGTCAAATGGTGCAAAATGGACTATGTCAACCAGATCTGTTTACTTATGGTGTGGTATTGAATGGACTATGTAAGAGTGGTGATATTGATTCGGCTTTATATCTACTCAAGAAGATGGAGAAAGGGAAAATAGAGACTGATGTTGTTATCTACAACACAGTCATTGATGGCCTTTGCAAATACAGACATGAAAATGACGCTGCATATAATATGCTAATTCAAAGAGCAGATGCACTGTTCAGAGAAATGAAAGAAGAGGGGCCTCTCCCAGATGACGCTACATATAATATGCTAATTCGGGCACATCTTAGAAATGGTGACAGAGCCGCATCAGCAGAACTTATTAAAGAAATGAGGAGTTGCGGGTTTGCTGGAGATGCTTCAACCATTGGCTTGGTCACTAATATGTTGTATGATGGGAGATTGGACAAGAGCTTCCTCGATATGTTTTCTTAAAACAGTTCAATCATCCTCGAGAGAAGAGGGGTGGTAGAGCAACACTCCCATTCAAAGCAACTGTGAGGTGAATCTGACTTTTTATATTGCTTTTCTTGTGATTACTTCGCAGTTTATGTTGTCATGTTAAAGTTGTTGTTGTGTCTGAGCTGCTTCATGGACAAGACTGGTACTGCTCTTTGTTCTTTCCTTGATAGGTTGCAGACACACTTGTTGACCAGTTAGGAGAGTCTGCAATATGCTTTAAACTTCAAATAATAATGTCTACATTATAAGAACTCAATTTCGCAGTCTAATCTATGTACGAGAGACCTTTGTTGGGTGGAATTGTTATAAATGCATGACTTGTCTGATTTTTATGTTAGAGAGGCGTGAGTGATTGTCTATGTTAGTACTATTTAAACCTAAATTTAGTACTATCCTCTTTACCAAATTTGCTTCTATGTTAGTTCGCTAAAACAAAGAAAATTTGAGTAGCTATTGTGACCATAACTTATCCCATTCAAATAGATGAACAAATATAAATCAAGATCGAATAAGACCAAAACAGACTTGAATCGACTCACTAACATTGAATTTTCAGTATCTAAGCAGAAATTCGAGCATTGATATTTGTATATTGCAAGAAAAACAACGAATCGGATCTCAAAATCAGAAATCTCCATAGATTCCAATGTAAAATTCTTAACATAAGAAACGATATTGCATGAGTATCACAATCCCAAACAAGCGAAAACACTAACTGAACCAAGCACAAAAGAAGATCATCGCTAAGAAGAATAACGAAGAAATCGAAAGTGAGATGATCCAGCTGAGAAGAAGAGAAACTTACGTCCACAAGAGTTAGGGTTTCTTCGAGCGAGAATGAGACTGAGATGATCCATCTGAGAACCGAGTAGATCTATCTGAAGAAGAAATGAGAATTGATTTTTCTCTTTCGATTTCGATTTTCAGAGTGATGAATAATTGAATCGAAGAAAACAGATGAGTGAGGATTTTACAGTTTTGTAAAATGGCGTCGTATAAATCTTAAGATATTAAAAACAATAAATTGATAGTATAACTTTGCCGTAAGAAAATGACTTTAACTTGAGTCAGTTTACTAACCGACGTTAATTCGCTTCCTTGTTTTTAAATTAACGTCGGTTGACAGATTGTCGTTAAAAAAATGACGTAACTTAGCGTTTCTGTTGTAGTGTTAATCAACATTTACATTTCACAAGAATAAACTTACGGTGATTCTGAAAGCCATTTTGGTGAAAATTAATTGGCTGAGGAGAGTTAAAGAAGCTTGAAGAGAAAGATTGATTGTATTAAAACCAAAAAATAAATAGAAAGATTGATTATATATACACAGTGAGGATGAGACTATTTAGGATCTTTGTAACTAAGAATGGAGAAAAATTCAAATGGCATATCTTATATTTAGTCATACATAAATTAAACCTTATCCATTGATTAGAATTTTTGGTGAGGAAATTGTAAGAAAAATAATATCCATCCATTCCACCCTATTCTAGGTTAGTTTGAAGAACAAATAAGAAAAATATATGAACAAACTTTTGTCCACTAAAAAACAAAAAAGATGAACAAGTTGAAGAAGAATAATACATCACTACTTGCAATTTATTCCACTAATTTTTGAATAAAAAACCATTTGAGTCAGATGTTTCCTAAAAAAAAAAAAAAGTTGTGATGTTAAGAAGATCGAAGTGTTACAAATGTAGTAAAAAAAAAAAGTTGTGATGTTAAGAAGATCGAAGTGTTACAAATGTAGTAAAAAAAAAAAAAACTGTTAAAAAAATAAATTCACATAATCTCTGTATATTTAAATAAACAGTTTATGCCAGCGTTCAACTGTCTCTTGATTGATGCATTTTTCACAAAATGATGAAACTTGGTTTTGCTTTTATGTCGACCATATATATAATATATTAGTCACACTTAGACTTATCACACTGGTTGATGTATGGATCATGGATGTGTTATCGTATGAAGAGAATTTCTGATGCTTTATTTGGTTCATCAATTCGTACGTGGAAATATGAGTGTTCGACATCTCAAACGTGATAGTCTTTACTAAAAACCGATGCGTGAATGATGCATGCTCTCAAGCTTTTCAACAAACTGGAAAATATAGACATTTTGTTGGATTGATCATTATGGTGTGTGCCTCCCGATATTTGGACCTACAACATTTCGTTAAGTGGTATTTTGTGACAATTGGAAGCTAGAAAGCATTTGGTGGTAGTCGAGGATATACCAAAAAGTGGAATTGGATCTTGGTATTCTTAACATATAACATCGTTATTCAAGGGATGTGCAATGCCGGTGAAAGAAGCTTGGGACTTATTTTGTAGCTTTTGTCTAAAAGGAGTGAAGCATACAGTCTGAAATGGATGCATTTGTATCGCCCAATTGACAAGATATGGGGTTTAGCTTAATTAGTGATGCCACACAAACTAAGGAACGTCTTACGGATTGTGACATAATAACATCAATGAAATTATCAAAGAAACATTATTTTTCAGTTAAGTTTTGAATTTTACCATATATATATATTGAAATACTTTTGATATTTGTGTACATTTTCTAATAATGATTTCTACTTTGCTGCATTCTCTAGTTTTTTAATTAGTAAGTTAATCAAAATAATTTAATTTATTTGGTGATACACACTAACTTGGTGAGATTTATATGCTACTCTTGTTTAAAGAAATTATTTATGGTTATTATATCCCTTATATTTATTAAATCTCATAAAAACACTATGAGATGATACATGCATCTCATGAAAAAGTAATAAAATAAAACATAATAGGAGCGATGCAATCATTTTCTATTTAGTAATTTAGACATGTATTATCGCTTTCGTTTTTCTTGTTCTTGTTCTTCTTGGTACATGTCTCCGTACATTCTTTTATGCATGAGTCAAACTTGTTCTCATCTCCTGTTCTCATCGCAAATTCCCAGAAAAAGAAAAATAAAAACTTGAGTTATGTTAGATTCAAAAATTTATAATTAAAACGTTTTCTTTGTTTCTAATTGATGTTCGAAAAATAGATAAATATAAATATATATATGACGTAAATGATCGATTGAGGAAATAATATTCTGTTTGAATATACCATTTATTAGATTCACAACCATAACTTGTAATATCAATGGTTTAATACAAAAACATACGTATGAGCCAAACATTTGAAACAGTTAATTAATAAAAACAAGTCATTTACTAAGGAATAAGCTAATATATATACATAGATCAATCCATAATTAATAAAACGAACAATATATATATCCAACTTACTTGAGTTTATGCCAAGGTGAAAGCAATGATCATCATGATGAGAACAACCAAGCATGCAATTTCTTGATTTTTCTTCTGAATTTGGTGAAGGGGAAGGAGACTTTGAAGAATGATCAAAATTTAGTGAAGGAGAAAAAGATTCTGAATAAATATCAAAATCTGGTGAAGGGGAAGGAGACTTTGAAGAATGATCAAAATCTAGTGAAGAAGAAAACGTGGATTTGTCAGAAAAATGTTGTTTTGTGGTTTTGGCAACGGTTTTGGTGAAAAAACATTGTTTTGTTGTTTTAGCAGAAAAGACGTTATTTTGCAGTTTTGGCGGAAAAACATGGTTTGTGTTTTTTGAATTTTTAAATAATAATATAATTTAAGAGCAAAATAAGTTAATTTTTAATACATTTAATAATATATTTTTTAAAATTATTAAGATATTAAATATTTTTTAATAAAGATAATCAACATATAAGATAAATTTAAATGAGTTTAAATAATATTCATTTATTTGTGTTAAAATTCATTTAATAAATAGATCTAATTGGGGAATCCCATTTAAACACATTTAATAATCTCATAAATGGGTTTGCATTCATATAATGTATTCATTTATTAAATGGGGATGTCAAACCCATATTAACATCACTACGCGTCCTATACTTCGATAATGTAATAAAATCACGTTTTTATGTATGTATAATTATATATAGCTTTTGAATCACTATGAAGAGGAAAGGGTAAGAGGAGACGCATGAAAGAGTTAAGAGTCGTTCAAAGAAGAAGACGCCTAAAGGAGTAAACAAGTCCGTTAATAACATGTTACTCTTTTACTTGTAAACACATGATTTAGGCCATGAATGTTTAGAGGATTTTAAATGATTTTTAAATTATAGATTTTAGTTTTTAGATTTTAGATTTTGGTTTTTGGATTTTGTAAAACAAAAATAAATATATAAATAAATTAAAAAAAAATAAAAAGGGTTTAGTAAAAGAAAATCTTAAAAACACATTGAAATGAGATTTTGGATTTTAGGAAATCAAATTTTCTCAAAATCTTGAATGGTTAAAAAATGAATTTTTGAAAAATAAAAAACGCAGTTGACAAAAAAAAAAAAAAAAAAAAAAAAAAAAACCATTCAAAAACTATACAACTATCAAAGCTTTATTTTATTTTTGTTTTTAGTCCTAGTTCCATTTATTTGGAATATTTGGTGCTTTTAAAATATAGTATAGACTTTTGAAGGTATTTTTCATAGTATAGATTTATTGTTGTTGTTTTTAATAGTCACCAACTCTTAAATTTCGATACAAAACTTGATGTTTCAAAATACAAAATGACAAAGTTTATTTAAGAGAAAAAATGGCTTTTATTGTTAGCTTTATTTAGAGACGACTAGGTAAGTACCCGCGCGATGCCGCGGGGTTTTTTTTAATACATTTTTTTTTTTTTGTCAACTGCATATATTGCTTAGCTTAACAAAGCCAATTTGGCGGAATGTGGTTTACAAAAGTAACACAATGCGGTAAGACACGAACATTTCGTGCCAACTTATCCGCTTGAACATTCTCGCTTCGTTTAACAAAAGATAAAGAGAAAGATAAAAATTCTTCCCTATCGGCAGCGATGTCTTCTAGATAGACTGCAAATGCCGACCATTCAGTTGGAGAAGACACCATCTTCACCAGATCCGAGCAGTCTGTCAAAAACGCGACATGTTGATTTTCCAGCGCCAATCACCATCTACATTTTTTTATTGCTTAATTTGTTGTTTGTTATGTATTTTATATTGTTGGTTTTTGTATAATGTTTAGACTATTAAGTTTGTAACGCTTTTAGAGCTAAAACGAAGATGGAAAAATATTTTTCCAAGACGTAATTTGAGTTTAATTATGATGATTACCGTTAAGACAATATTTCTTTAAATAAAATATTATATAAGAAGCTAAAAGTGGCAGACGAAGTTATTTGTGTGAAAAGGTGTATTACGGTCCTTACCAAAAAAAAAAAGGTGTATTACGGTTTAAACTTCTAACAAGAGTAGCAGGAGAGAACTTGATTTTGACACTGAAATTTGCTATATATACACATTAATACTTAGAATTGTGGAAATAAATACATATTTCAATGCAAGGTCACAAATTAAAACTTTTACGTGCAGATCATCAAATATGGATTTGAGTTGCAAAGACTCAATTTCAGACGCCAATTGTAAAAAGAAACATAGAAGATGTGCTATATATATAAATTTTGGTGAAGGAAATAATAAATTATATCACAAATTTTTACAAGAAATTAATAATTTAAACTAATAAATTTAAAATATATTCAAAAACTAAATTTATGAAATCAAATACTCAAGAATCATATGATGATGTAAATAATAATAACAACAAAACAAAATTGGTTACCACTTAAATTAATAAAAACTTTTGAAATTTGATTCTAAACAACATATAATAAATTACGAAATCAAAAAAAAAAAAGACAAAAATTTACCAAAAATGAAATAAAATTTGATATTTCTCTGATTTTGAGACCTTATTGAACCTCTGGTTGGTTTTTCTTTTCTTTTTTTGATTTACCAATTTTTGTTTTTCTATTATTATTTTTTTATATAGTGTGCTAGAAAATGCGTAGTTGCTTAGTTTTATTGACTATTTATAAAACTTAAACCGATCATCATTGGAAAATCTACCGGATGAAAACCGAACAGCGTCACCATAACCTATAATTAACCGATCAGTAAACCGAACGGATTTGTATCATTTTTCTCTGTTCCCAAACCCAACAATGGATTTCTCAAGCTGCCCATAATTAGCCTCTATGAGCCAACTCATGGCTGAGGGTTGTCGCCAAGAGAGACCTCCAGAGAAGCGGGGTTGAAGGAAAAACAGTGCAGCATAGAGAAGGAGATAACTTGATTCATCAATCATCAATGGAATTCTACTTAATCATAATAGCTCATCACTTTTGGGGCTTATGTTCGTGCTCAATTGAATGTCTTAATTTATTTTTTTCGTTTCATTTTAGTTGGTTACACACGTAGGACGTATAATTTATTTATTTATATATTTTTTAACATCTTTTGTTAATATTGTGTAAAAATGTTTATTATTTGTTTTTTCTTGAGCCAATATATTTTATGTTTGTTTTGTTTTGTAAAAGTACATTATGTTGGTGAAACCCAAAAAAAACTTATTTTTTGTAAAAGAAATCATTAATCCATATAATGTTTATATTATAACATAGTTAATAAAAAAATATAAATTTCTAATAGTTACATTAGAACATTAAATTTTGTTAGTTAATTTCTCCAATTGTAGTGTCGGTTTTGTGGCACTATTCTTTTACGAAGTGACTTTGGGCTTAGAGAGGGTTTTGAGTTGTGTTGGCAGACGTTAGCAATTTCTACAGGTCAGAATGTGTTGCTATAGATTTAGTCACACTTCCGACTTGTTGTTGATGCTGGTTTACAGTCCTTAGGATCTCCATTGCCTATGTGACTTTGGTTTCGAGAGCATTAAGAGATTCCAAAAAGTGAAGGACTTGGATTTGGTCCATTTCAAGAATCATTCCTGTGATCTTTGATGCAAACTTTGGCTCCAGTTGTTCCACCATCGGATAAAGATACTCACCAAGCATCTGTAAACATTAGGTTGTTATAAAATGAACACAAAAGAGAGAGACAGTCATATAAGGATAAAGAGACAGTCAAAAGAGACATTCGTTTACCGTTCTTTGATGTTCGGGGGTTGCATTAGCAATTGCTATAGCTAGATCCACATAAGCTTGTTTTCTGATATTCAATTCCCCATTTATCACCTCCATCTGAATCCATCAAATTAAAAGTTTTGACTTTTAGTATCTCTGTTATATATGTATTGTCTATGTGTGAATCTAGAGACTTACAACTCTGAGAGCTGTCTCTGGCTTTGAAAATGAAACAAATTAAGCTTGATCCTTTACTCCATTAAAGTCTCGCATGACCTGTCCACATTCAGAAATGTAAAAAGCTTAAATCCAGGCCTGAATTGGAAAAAAGAAAAGAAAAACGACCTCAATGTTTTTTCTATGTATATAGTTTCAAACCTTGCATGATGTTATACTTCCATACAAAGAAAAAAGGTCTTTGAGGATTTTATCTGTTAGTACTCTTTTATCCAATGTCTAATACCCTACAAAGGACAATAGCTAAAAAAAAAAAGAAAACATGGATACACAATCCAACCTACAGATTTATAAAAAGGGAATGTGAGATTGAAGATAAAGACTTGAGGCAATCTTGAAGATGTCATTGATAGATAGCTTGAGATTTAAGAGATTACCTCCTCAAATTTTTAGCTTTTTGTGTCTTGTTTCTCTTAAACGTTGAACTCGTGGACATGGAACCATTTCGTGGATGACCATTTGTTTCCTTTCACCACTGGACATCCACCTGAAAATAAAAACATAGGATATTGAAGATTTGAAGTTTAGAGACTGATGTTATTATAGCTTCAAGAGAAAGCAAAAAAGAGTGTTTTGGGTGTTGAATCTCTTTAGTCTTTACCGTGCAAACTCGAAGGGTGTAGAGAGGCATTAGGCCTCATGTTCCAGAAAAGTAAAGCATCTAGCTTCTTTGGTAGAACAGAGAGTCTTTCTTTGCCACATTTTGAGAGCTCGTTCCACCATGGGACTGCACTAATGTTTCCTTTTGCTGCAGGGAACACAGTGTCGCCACCATCATCGACATCCGAGCTAAAGTATCGTGTGAAACAAAAAACCAAGATTAATCACAGAAAATTTCTGAGAAAAAGGGATAATGACTTTAGTGAGTTACTTACAGGTTCATAAGCACAGTAGCTATTCGTTGTCCTCCATTCTTGGTGTTGAACTCATCTAAGAAATAGTCATAGTGAGGCTCATACTTCTGCCCAACTTGGTAGTGAAGAACTTGAAGACCTTCTCCATTTTCTACAAACAAAAACGTGATCCACAAACTGACAAAAAGTTTTCCAAAGGAACACAACTCATGATATAAAGAGTAACTGCAACCTGTGATCTTAAGATGTTAAAATACTTCCTACAACGCATTCAAAGTATAGGATAACTAAAGCAAAGGGCACTTACCAACAGGAATGAAGGTGAAATCTGAAATCCTTTTCTCAATCACCTCGACAACAACAACATAAAACACAAAACTATTGAATCCTCAAGTCCTCAAAGAGAGTAGTTATAAGCCGTGTCACTGAAAACATATGAATCCATAAGAGGCTTATTGCAAGAAACACAGTACACCAGTTTAACAAATCCACCAAAAGGAGGAAAAGAAAACTGTAGCTCAAGGGCATCCTCAGAATCCCGAACACGACACATCATCCGGTGTGTCATTGAACACAATACAATTTCGAGTTTCATCAAGATTTTTTTGTTCAAATCAATCCTCCAATAAACAAAAATACGGATAAAGACATTAAGTTTCGAACCTCGGCGCTGGTTCTAGCGGCGGTTTGAACAACTTCAAGGAGATGTGCCGGCGAAATAGTTACGGTGGTTTTAGCACCATCACCGTCGTAACAAAGCTGACTACTCATACTCATATCCATTTCGCCATGACTCTATATCTATGCAAACAATCATTCACAACCATGAATTGATTATGATAATAACCATCAAATCGTTCTTGTTCTCTAATATCATGAGTCGTTACTCTCTCAATCTCAATCCATGGCTTTAAAACCTCAAACACTTCATCTGAAATCCCTCCGGCGTTGTGACGAACGAAATGAGATTTAGGTCCGAAGAATCGAACGTGGTAAGCGATCCATTCTCTAATTCTCTGTGGAGATAAGTTTCCGTAGAGAACGAACCGCAATAGAGATAACCGTACTTCTCTCGCCGGCGATTTGAGTCGTAGAGAGCAAAATTGACGGTGTTTGGAGTTTCGGTAAGTTGGGCCTTAAGGAAAGAAACACAATTGGGCTCAGTCAAAAAGAACATTAGTATGTGAAAGAGAGAGTGACGTGGAAGGAGGGAATATTACTGGATAAGAAAAGTGAGCTGTATTAATCGTTATGTTCTGATTGGGTAACGATTTTAACTGAGGTGTCACTCCCAGAAGACTCCAAAAAGCTGATGTGTCAAGCTCTGGAGAGACCTTGTGATTTTTAGGGTGTTGATTAGGAGGCTGTTGGACGTAAACCATTTTCTCAGTTATTAATCGGATGGAGTAGCATTACTTATTAGCATGTTTTTTTGACTCTTTGAGATAAACGTGTGGATACTTATTTCGTCTTTTTACTGATTGGTTAATTATCACCTTAATTGAAAACCTCTATTTCACTTAGAAGCTTTCAACTTCAATTCTCCTTGGCGTTGATTCCTCTAGCTCAACCTGAAGCTCATTTTCTAACAATTATGATAAGTTTCACAAACCGAATAAGCAAAACCAAAAGACCAATATGTAATATATATTTGCCTTTGAAAGAAATAAAACACTATAACACTCAGTACATGATTACAATAACAAAAGTCACATGTTACTTTTGTTTATTGTTTTTACTTTTTAGTGTTGAATTCAATTAGGAAGTCTTTAATTCGATATTTTTAAAGCTTGGTTAAACTACACTAGCTACACTCATAGTGTTACTTTTTATAGCTTTTAAAAATTGTTAGAAAAATCTGTAATTATATTAGATTTATCTCTAAAGTTCCAAAATAATACGTACCAAAAAGTTGCAAGAACTTACAAATTTTATAGAAAAATAAGGAGAAGTTACATATAATTTCATAAAGGTTAGACATATAAACAAGTCAAGAAGAGCGATGTATGTTTTCTTTTTTTATCTTATTGTTTTGGTTTTATTGTGTTATTAATCAGCTTTATAATTTTTGAAACAGGTGTTTGATATCGATTTCTTATTCTTCCACTGTATTTTTAATTACCATCTTACTGATCTTTAGTCACATAAACAGATGTTCTTATTTATGAATGTGTTTGTTTTCTTTGTTTAAAAAACACAGAACCAAATTTGATTTTGTCAAGGTTGTTAAAGTCAACTTTCATTGGTGTTGTGACTTGTGCATATATGTTTCTCATAACATTTGAAGCTGTTGATCCTTATGATAATTTGATAAAAAAAAAAACTTATTTATCCGAGTTGGTTGCATGAGATTTTTGTCTACGAAAGAATTTTTAACTTCGTGTAATGTGTTTCCTTTCTTGTTTTCTATACTCTGTTTTTTTTCTTCCTCTGTTTAGAGGTTTATTGTTGATATGGTGTTTATTTGGGCTTCTTTACTAAACTCATGTAGTTAAAAAAAATGAATAATTATGTTGCAAACTCGCTTTAAAGTAATGGATAAAAGAACAATGTTATGTATACAGCATCCCATGTCAAAAATCACAATTTAAGTTCAAATTTGGTGTTCAGTAAAAAAAAAAAAGTTCAAATTTGAAGCATCACTCGCAAACATGATGTCTTTTGATTTAATTACTGACATGAGTTTTATCACCAAAAAAAAAACAAGAAAAAATACTGATATGAGTTAGAGTAAATCCTAAATTATGACAAAAGAAAAAGTAACAACGGTCAATTTTAGGCATTAGACCAATACAAATCAGCTTCGGTAACAACTTCTAAAGCAGTAACAAATTAATCTCAAGACTAACAAACCCAAGACTCTAACTAAATAAAACAAATGTCCTGTTAACCTTTTTGTCACTGAAAATTCACCAAGTAGTAGAACATTTAATATGTTTATATAATGTACTACTCCGAGTTTATAATAGTTGGAGGACTTTGTGCTACCAAGAATGCAGGACAAGTCTTTAGCTCTGATCTGACTCATGTTTTTTCCACTTCTTGAAATTTTTTGTAAGAGGTTTGCTTCATCTATATATGACCTTAGCTTGAAGTTTTAAAGACTGAAATCAAAACGTACCATATTTCCTAATCAATTCCAACTTAAAAATATGAGAGGAAGAAAAACAAAGAAGTGGAAAAGTTTAGAACCGTGTCCACTGAGAAAGCTTTGTCAGGTTTTCATCGACCATGTTTTTGGCCGTTTGGAGAGCATCATCCAGTCTCCCTGCCTTGACATATGCGTCCATCATTGCTCTGTATGTGGAAACGTCAATGGGCATGCATCTATCTGATGATAGTTCAGCATAGAGACTCTCGGCCTCGACCAACATCCCCTGCTCGCAACACCTTGTAATCATGTTCGTGTAGTCTGTGGCTCTTAGGTCCTTTGTTTTTGCTTTCACCTTCTTGAATGTCTCAATTCCCTCCCTAAACTGGCCCTCCTCGAAACACTCTTTCACCATTATATCAATGGTTTTTGAATTCACAGAGACGCAACGCCTATGGAAACCATCTAGCATTTGGTGGAACAATTCCCAAGCTTGTGTTTTCTTGCCGTACCTGAACAGAACTTCCAAGAGTGCATTGCCTGTATCTCCATAAACCTTCAAATACTTGTTGCTTATCAAAGACAGGTACCATTGCATAGCGTCCTCTTCTCTCCCTTGCTTGAACCAGTGCTCTATGAATGCCACCTTCACGATTGCTCGTTCGTTGTGCTGTTTACCCGACCACCCACCGGGCTTGAATTCGTCCAGGAGTTGAATCGCCATGTCCAACTTCCCTAGATTCAAGAACCCACTGACCAAGTTTCTGTAAGCCAGTGGCATTGAGTCTCCCGAAACAGACTCCCTCACTAAACTCAGGGCTTCATCGATCCTACCGGCATCGACCAATCCTTTGGTCAAGTGATCGTAAGTAACAGATCCTGGAGAGATGCGGCGGAAGAGTAGAAGAGCGTCGTCCACACGGCCAAGGTCACAAAGAGCTTTTATGATGTTGTCCGAGGACTTGCAGCTGGGCTTTATCTTAGACTCGTTGAAGAAGTAATGGTACAGATATAAGGCGTCTTTATACCTTTTGGCCTCACACATGGCGCCGATGATATTGTCGCAAGTTGAGATATTGGAGCAGGAGAGGATTTCACTTCTGCCCAAGGCAGCCAAGCGCGAGTACTCACTTGCCGTGTCGAGGTCCTTTAGGTTGACTAGGAACTCGACTGTCCTGTATAGAGGCCCAGGACGACAATCGGCGTTGGACATCAATGCTGACTGCAACTGGCATGTTGTCCCGGCGTTGGAGAGATCCCTGGGAACTGGGTAGGGATACGAGATGGCGGAGGAGAAGCGTCGGTAAAATCTGCAGCGGAGAGACATGGCGGCAAAGATAGACATCCCCAAATGGCCAAGAGTCTTTTCTTTTTCGGTGTATATATAATAAACCTTTTTACTAGAAAATATTCCACCACGAACCCCTAATTAACTCCTAACATCTAACTGAGAATCTATATTTCTATGGTATACAAATTTCAACAAATCATTATGAAACATGATATCAAAGGAAATATTACCAAATCCTCCACAAATAATTATGAAATCTATATTTTCTAAACAAATTTTTATATCTACATTTATAGATATTCTCTCCATATTATATTCGGATTGAAAAAGCATATTCCTATTATTCTAAGCTGAATTAAACGTGACTAGAAAGATTGTATTAAATTTTATTTTAATCAGACCTAGCAAAACTACTACCTAGCCCATGTATTAACCGACTTCTTTATATCCATTAACGTTTTGTATGTTAGATATAATTTAATAAAAATAGTTTTAGTAACAAAAATTGTTAAAATTACAAAATCGAAAACATAAAATGAAACAAAGGAAATCAGGTTGTTCTGGCCTTATCAGAAAAAAAAAACCCGTTGGTCAATTGGTCATCGACTACCTTTTGCATGGTTTGTGAACCTAAATGTGATTCTTGTTCCTTGCCCAAATGGCTTTTACAAAACCGATAATACGACTGATTTCCGATGTTACAAACAAACGTGTTGCTCTTGTCATCATGGTCTTTAATTTGTTAAGGCCTATTGCTAATAGCTTTAAAATATTTTGCGACTCTAGTTAATTTACAGTTAAATTTTGATAGTTATATATGGCTATTGGTGTGATAGTTTAATCTATAAAGAAATAATTAGACCCATTTTTTCAGCAAAAAGAAGTAATTAAAATTTTAGATGCAATAATTTAGGAACTTCCATTTAGATATAGAAACTTTCCATAAAATCATAAATTGTCGTTTGCCTTGAAGGAAATACTATGAGATTCGGCACAATTAAGATTTGTTTAGAACATAAATATTTCTGAAAAACATTAATTGCCGACGCCGTTCATTTTCTTGAGAAAACCCTAAACATTCGAATAAATGTATACACAATAAGGGACCCCTACAATAAAGCCCTAGCAAGCCATGTCTCTACTCGGCCGCATCAAGACTCAAAACTTGCGTCCCTCAAAGGCTTTCCTTTACTTTACGAGACGTCAGATCACATCGTTTGCTGTGACATACCCGCTCGGAAGAAGAGATCCTTACACTCTTCCTTTGAAACTTACTCAGAAGCTTGATGATCCCCTAGACGTTTCCCTCGACACCCGCCCGATTTCCCTTCGCTACAGAGTGGCGGCAAATCTCGAGTTGTCAGCTCTCGACGAAGCAGCCAAAATCTCTCGTTACGCTGTACTCGACAGATTTCGCTGCAGCCACACCATTGACACGTGCAACGCCATCATTGATGCTATGTGCCGCGCCAAACGGTATGAGGATGCCATTGCTCTCTTCCATTACTTCTTCAACAAGTCAAACATCCTTCCCAACACTTTCTCCTTCAACCTCATCATCAAAGCCCACTGTGATGAAGGCCACGTCGACGACGCCCTTCAACTATACCACCACTTTAATGCCTTTTTGGCCCCTGACAGCGACACCTACAAGCTGCTGGCTCAAGGGCTGGTGGATGCCGGAAGGTTGGATGAAGCCCTGGTTTTAGCCAAGTCCGCTGGTGTGGATTGGAGGGTTCACAGCGTCCTGATTTGCGGTTTTTTGGATCTTGGGTACTACCAGTGGGCTCATGAACTTTTCAGAAAATTCGAGGCCACAACATGCGATGAAGAGGGAATCACCTTCGTGGCATCCACGTTTTTGGACTACTGGTTAGAGCAAGGGAACTTGGAGGTAGCTATGTCCTACTTTCCTCGTAAGATTGAACTACTGTCCGGCAATAAAGTTCTGGAAATTTTGCTCAAGCACGGTCAGACAAGTTTGGCTCGGCAATATTTTAGGATAATGTTAGACAAAAGCATTTTTGATTCGGACACAATCAACATAGTGGTCAACGAATATTTCAAGAACTGCGAGTTCGGTGAGGCTCTGGAGACTTTTAAAAGGTCTCCACAGGGAATAATGCTTGATTCCTACAGCAACATCATCGCCAGGTTCTGTGAACATGGTATGGCCTCGGAGGCCGAGACTTTACTTG
This sequence comes from Erysimum cheiranthoides, assembly GCA_011420285.2. Lineage (NCBI taxonomy): Eukaryota > Viridiplantae > Streptophyta > Magnoliopsida > Brassicales > Brassicaceae > Erysimum > Erysimum cheiranthoides. Next base: position 20,927,461 of record CM022179.2, read on the forward strand.
CGGAAATGATCTCACCTGACGTTGCCACATTCAGAGCAATGATTGATGGATACATTAGGGCCGGAAGAGTGGATGATGCTGTCCGTATCTTCAACAAGATGGTCGCTGCATCTCTTCGCAAGCTTGCTATTCATCATGCCCCGTGAATCTAATTCTACTTCTAGTATTACTTTCTTTTTCTACCTCTATGAGGATCATCATCATCATCATCATCGTCATCGTCATCATCATCATCATCATCACTATCATCATCATACCAATTTGTTGGTTAACTGTCGTTACTACTTGGACACTCATTTCCTGATTTTAGAGTTATCCCTCCTAAAGGCAAATGACTCATGTTTCAGGCGATTACTTTCGTCCAGAACTTTTATGTTTTGCTATATTCCTGTTCTCTCCTATTTTAAGAAGTTTCATAACAGAGAATAAAGATAAAAGAAAATCAAACGTTGATTAAAACGTTGATTAAAAAGTTCACACCCTGCTCTCGTCTCAAATCGTAGAAGCAGTAACAAAAGTATCCAAGTCTATAATATGTTTTTGAAAAAGGATCCTTCTCTCTAGCTTCCAGAGCAGCTCTACTGCTTCCTTCTCCATTCTTTTTTGCTGCACATTGTAACAATTTTGTTAACTCCAACAAGAAAACATATCAATGAGTTGTTTCGTATCTAAAGCCAAGTGGAGTCGTAATAAAGTATACAAAATCTGACAAGAATAGAAATATATAAATCTACATATATGTAGAAGTGGATGCAAATAAAATTATTTGTGATGGTTGATTGGTTGGTGCCTTTACTTTTCTCAAACAGAAAGCTTCACATATCACTAAGGCATCTCGGCTGCAAAGAATGAATTAGTTTCAAGAACAAGATGGATACTACCAAACTTCAGATAAGATGGAGAACCAATTATACAAAACAATAACCACTAAATGAAGAAAAATAATGAGTAAATCAAACTGCCACCAGTAATGGCAAGCAGAACCAAACCAAATAAACCTTGAAACAGAGATCAGATTTGCACTGAGAAACCAAATTCACTACAGACTGCACTAGTAGAGAATATCACCTAAAATCTAATCAGAGCACTATAGCTCTGAGCTCTCTTCTTAAAATCTAATCTAAGAAGAATAATCTAATGAAACATAAAACATAAAAAAAAAATCAGAGCACTATAGCTCTCTTCTTAATTTCACATTTGATGCTAATAAGATGTCTTCTTGCAAGCAACCAACCAACCAAAGAATGATTAAAAAAAAAAAAAAAAGACAGCTCATTGCTCATAAAAACAACATCATCATCATTCATCACAGAGATAGTTTTTACTTTACAAGTTCTTGTATCGACCAATCAGTTCTCATGACAACATTAGGCAAAGGACAGTAAAATTTTAGTTCCCGTTTCTTTTGCTGTTGCACGGGTAGTAGCTAATTGCCAAAGAAAGTCTCGTTTATAAGTAACTACCAATTCATTCATCTAAAGTCTAATAAACCCAAGAATACTCTCAGTGGTCAGTGCATTAGCACTAAAAAGTTCAAACGAGATCATTAAGGAAGAACTATCAAAATCATCATAGAGAGTTGAGAATTATCAAAATCATCAGAGCAAAATCATCAAAATAGTACGCTTCTAGTAAAACAGCAAAACTACAAAGTCCCAATCAACAAATCTCAGTACCTTGCGTCATGTTCTATGAATGGGAGAAGCCACGAGCTGATGATGAGAATGTGTCGAGGAATGGACGAAGCCGCGAATTGAAGCTTCTTCGTCGGATTCGAAGCTTCTATTTCGTGAATCGATCAGAAAAAAGTAGGGAACAGCTTAGTTATCTCGTAGCCATGGCAAAAAATCGATTTGGGCATTAAGGAAGAGCTTAGTTAGCTCGAAGCTTGATAGTATTACCTGAGGATTGTGCAGCCAGAAAGCTTCTCGACAGTTTCGAAGAATTCAATATTGAGATTGAGATTCAATATTGAAGAACCCTAGAATCTCAGATTTGGGGGAAAAGTTTAAAAGTTCTGATCGATGTTAAAAGTTTATGATCGATGGTTTAGTGATTTCGGTTTAGTGATTTTGGTTTGATTTATTTGATTATAATCGATCGCTTTAAATAGTTGAGTTGGTTTGACTCAATTAATAAGAATTGATGGATTAAATGGTTTAACCATTACTCATTACAACCAACTCATTTTATCCATAAACCATTTGACTACTCAATAGGGTTCATGAGTTGATTTGAGTTTGGTCGACCCATAATATCTAACTCATTTTTACACCTCCTAATAGGTAATACTATAAACATGTTTGCTGTACAGCAAAACAATTCATTGGTTAAGAGTTACGTTCCTAATAGGCAATACTATAAACATGTTTGTTGTACAGCAAAACAATTCATTGGTTAAGAGTTACGTTTCAGTAGTTACAATTTTTACCTTTGTTCTTCAAATCTTTTTTTTTTTTTTTGTTCTTCAAATCTTTGTCGACTTCTTTCTCAACATCTTTCTTAACAGCCCCAATGCATATCATTAAAAACAAACCAAATTGTATAAATATCAAGAAACAACCACTTTCAACATAAAAAAAAAGAGAGTATATGGTATCTCACAAGCTAAATCCATCTAACATGGTGAAAGAGGAAAAGTATCTTCCACAAGAAATTCAAAGAACTTGTTTGATAGATTTTTGTTAGTTTTTGGATTTTGGTTTTTCGTTTTTGATTTTTGATTTTTGTAGTTTTTGATTTTGCTGTAGATTTTGGATTTTGCAAAATAAAATCTTGAATGACAAGTTTTTTTAGTTTTTGATTTTTATATATATATTTTTAAACGTTTTTTAATATATTTATTATAATTTCTATTTCTAAAAATAGGATATTTAAATAAAAAAAAAAGAATTCAAAAATAAAATAAAAAAAGTTTACGAATGATTTTGTTGAAAAACTCCAAAAAGTGGTTTTTTGTATTTTGAGAATAAATCATTAGAATCTTTCAAAAACTGGATTTCCTATAATTTAGGAAATCAACTTTTTATAAAATCATGAATGGCTTAAAAAATAGATTTTGGAAAATCAAAAGTTAAAATCCACTACAAAAACTAGTGTCATTCAAGGCCAGAATCACTCCTGATATTGTTACCGTGGCGTACCCTTGTTTGAAAGAGTTTAATCTTGTCATCATAAGGATTCTTCACTTGAAATGTTATGAGATACATAATCGCAACAACAAAGTGATAATTGGCTTTAACAACTTTGAGCGTATGTGGATTATAACTCCTTGTGGCACATAAAAGCTCATGCTCCAATCTGTAAAGAGAAGAAAATCAATCATACAAGTATCTAACAGAGAAGTAAAGATCCATATAGATAGATGTTTCCTTACTTTTGTTTCTTGACATCTTTCTCAACATCTCTCTTGACAACTTGCTCAATATCTCTCTTAACAACTTTCTCGACATCTTTCTTGATCCCAATGTATTCCACTATCAAAACAAAGTAAATACCATAAAGCACAAGAAACAACCAATTTCAACAAGATAAATATGATCATTGAAATGATATACTAATAATTAGTTGTGGTAGAATGAAAAAAAAAAAGCTTATATATATACCTCATTTATTGGGTTTAGGCCTGGAATTTGTTTTGCACAAGTCATGTACATTACGTAAATTTAAAATGCAAATATCATTCGAATCTTTACATATATTTTTGGGTAATAAAGGGAGTCCATGGTGAGTGAAACAATACTTTACATGATTATCATAAGATATGTTGCTTCAGAAGTATGCATGACTATATTTTCTTCAAAGAAAGTCATGTCGTATGACATTTTATCAACACCAAAATATCTTATATATGACAATAAAACCATAAAAATCAACTTAAAAGCAAATTTTCAGATGTATTTTTATTTTTACTATAAACAAACTTTATTCAAATTTATTTATGGTTACAAAAATAATGACGCACATGATAATTGCTTCTTCATTGACTCGATCTCAACATGATTTGACAACTACTTGAATGTATTGAAAAAGTTTCAGATGCATAATATTGTTGTTTTCATATACGGTAATGAAGATACATGTTGGACAATTGCATAAAATGGAAGCTTATGTGCACATCTAATAGCTGAGAAGAGATTTGATATTCCGTTGTGTTTGTCAGCACTACATTTGTTTGTAGGTCTTATTGACCGAGTATTTTCTAGTGGGGGACTTCAAAATTTTTAACACTTGCAAAAAAAATTAACGAGGCAACAGAAGATACAACAGAAGATAAAGACATAGTGACACTGGTCTCCAAGGAGGAGTGTTACGAAAGTGAAAGTCAACAAAGGATGCACGACATTATAAACATGTGTTACAAATCGTAAAATATTATTTTGTGTGGAGCCCACCGTCACTATGCAACATAGTAACTTATCTTTTCTACCTCTATATATATAAACGATCGAACGATCGTTTGTAATTCACAACTTCAATAACACAAAACTTCATATACGAAGTAATTCTCTCTTCCTCTCGCATTTCTTTAATTAGTATCCAGATCCTTCTGCGGGTATAATTTTCTTTTCATTAAATATTTATATATCCACCATAAAATCAAATACTCTTTTATAACAAAAATTATATTCTCACCAAAATCTTTTTTTTTCCTGAGCATATTCTTCTCTGTAACAATCACAAGAAACGATCTGTCTTTGTTGGAGCCCACAAATAATAAGACGAAGACTTGATTAATTATGATGCAAATATTTATTATCATTTCACCAAAAAGGACCATTTTGTTATGAATCTCATGTATTCTTATTGCTCTTATTGATTATAAATGGAGGTTACAACTTATATATATACACATGAGAGGGGAGACTAATCCCATTAGGGTTAGGAAACATAAACTTGTCAAGACTAAAACACCCTTGCTTGTGCACCAAGGACTTGGCCTTCTAGAAGCGTCTAATGGACCTTCTAGAATATGATCAAGGCCCACGGTTATGGAGTCCATCCTATCACTCGGTTTATAACACTCCCCCTTGGATGACATAACCGTGTAGATGCCAAGGGATCTTTGTAATGCGCTTGAGGGATGCTGCCTCATTAAAACCTTACTAGGAAAACCCACTTGGGACAAAACCATAGTGAGGAAAAAGAGTACAGCACGCATTACTCCCCCTGTTTTGGTCATCCTTAAAAGTCCCTAAGTCTCCGCATCTAATTTGATATGCGAGCTTCCTTAATGTCTTTGTTGGTAATGCCTTCGTGAATAGATCGGCTGAATCTTTGCTGGAACGAACTTGCACTACTTGAACTTCACCATTCTTTTGTAGGTCATGCATGAAGAAGAACTTGGGCAGAATGTGCTTCGTCCGATCTCCCTTGATGTAGCCCTCCTTGAGCTGAGCGATGCAGGCTGCATTGTCCTCGTGCATATGATGGTCTTTGATGTTGTAGTAGCTGCGCCTTCAGGAAGGCTGCCTACGTACCCATGGAAGGGATCAAGCCACACGTAGTTCCCATTTATTGACCATGCCATAATCTGATCTTTCCTGCACCAACAAAACAAACTAGACCAAAGCAAACTAGACCTTCTTTGGTTAGATCAGTATGGAATAAACCCAAATAAACAAAACATAGGAAGAATAGAATTTAAAATTTAACCAAACCTTCCTTCAAACCTTTCTAGTGCCTTTGGGTTGATCATGAACTAAATTTAGACAAAGGAGGTTCACGGCAAAACATATGTCTGGTCTAGTGTGGCTAGTCAAGTACATTAACACTCCTATGGCACTGAGGTATGGCATTTCAGGACCGAGAACTTCTTTCTCGTCTTTCTTTGGACCGAATGGATCATTGTCCAATCCGAGGCTTCTCACCACCATTGGGCCTGGTCAATGGGCGGGCCTGGTCCTTATTAAATATCCTTTGAGTACTCTTTTAGTATATGCCTTTTGATGCACAAGGATTCCATTATTCACGTACTCAGGTTGTAATCCAAACAGACTTTTTTTTATTATTGCCTAGGTCTTTCTTTTAGACTATTTCTCAACTGTTTGGTCGATTACCCAGAGGTTTAAATTATTCATATACACTGCTATGATTACAAATCCTTTGTTTGCAAACCTCTTTATGAATATACATGGACTAATGGGTCATTTATAACTTTCCATATGCCCATTTGGTCTAAGTCCATGAAAGGATTTGTCCAGCCTTATGCAGTGATATTCTCGAGAATCTTTCTTATCTTTGAGCTCAATACTCTCTGGTAATCTCATATATTATCCAGTGGACTTATAGAAATATGCAGGCATTACATCCATTAGCCGCAAATCAAATATTTCTCTTATATTGCCAGACTTAGCATCCACCACAGGGGAGTATATTTTCATAATCTATTCCCCGGTCTTTGTGAGAATCCTTGTGCTATAAGCCGTGCCTTATATCTCACGCTTTCATTATTCTCATTTCTCTTTTCCACAAAGATCCACTTATGTCCTACTGGTTTTATCCCGGATGGTGTCCTTAACACATCCCTTTTCTTAATGATTCTTAGCTCCACGTTTTATGGTACTGTACCATTTCAATCAAGTCTTTGAGTGCACTCTACGTGGGCTCTTGATCCTCATTTATATTCATATATTCAAGTGCTACCTTGCATGCAAAATCATCTTATGTCGACATTTCTTATATGTTCCGTCGACATTTCTTATATGTTCCATTATCTTCCAGACATGACAATCGATTTGAGATTTATTATTGACAGGACCTTTAATACTTTGCAACTTGGCGTCCCAAGCTACATTATATGGTACCTGTACCTTAGAGCCGGCCGGCCTTATCTCCATGTCTGGGATGGTTTCCTTATTATGTTTCCTATTGCACCTTTCTTTAACTTTCTAGGATTCTTATCCTTGGAACTTTAATGGTCTACCACGTTTCTTACGTGCCTTAGATTCGGTAGCAATTTCATTGATTCCCTTCTGGACATCAATACGTACTGGTGCATTACAAGCTGGTATGTACGCTTTTATAACTTTCTTTTGGGTCAACAAGGAATCTGTCAATTCATTAGCTAGCTTTCTTATGGACCTCTGAATCACACATCAGGGTATCTTATGGACCTCTGAATCACACATCAGAGTCCGAGGATCTTGCCACTCTAAGGATGTTTGATTCCATAATATTTCCTTTATTTCTTTACCCAGCTTGTTCGTCTCTCCACCTATAGTAGGAAACTCGGATTCATTAATATGACAATCCGCGTATCTAGCCTTAACATAGATCACCCGTAGTCGGCCCTAGATACTTAATAATGGTGGGAGAATCATTTCCATCCTCCTTTGAGGTCCCATCTTTGTTATTTTAGTGGTGGTGCAATTGGTACATATACGGCACACCCGAATATCTTTAGATGGGATATGTCTGGCTCATGACCCATGAGTAACCAGGATGGCGAATATCTATATTCACTAGATGGCCTTATGCGTATAAGCTCTATTGCATGTAATACTGTATGTCCCCAAGCGGCTACTGGAAGCCTTGACCTCAGAAGTAATGGTCGAGCTATCAATTGAATTTGTTTAATGAAGGATTCATCTAATCCGTTCTATGTATGTACATGTGCCACGGGATGTTCCACACTTACCCCCATGGACATACCAGTAGTCATTAAACACTTGGGACATGAATTCACCGGCATTATCTAGACGTTTAAGGTCTCTTTATTAACTTTAGCCGGTGATGGCCTTATAATGAGTTTCCCTTGTGAACATGTTTCACACGTGAGATTCTTAGGGATAACTCTTTTTCTTTTGGGTGTGCCCCTTTGAATTTATCATAAGCTTACGCATCATACTATGACTCGGATGGCCAAGCCGGTCATGCCATAAAGTGAATCTCTCTATGAACTCTTCGTTCATTGCCATATTAGCATCGATCATATCGATTTTAGCTTAGTAGAGACCAGTGGATAATGCGGGTATAGTCTCTAGGACTCTCTTATGTCCTTGGGTGATCTCAATTATTTTTAGGAATTCTTCGTTCCCTTCACCCTTTGTTTCAAGATGGAAACCATTCATTCTTATATCTTTAAAACTCAATAAGCTCCTCTTTGAGCTGGGTGAATACAAGGCATCACTTAGTTCAAGATGTGTGCCATTTGGTAAAAGTATATGGGCTTGGCCGTGGCCCTCAATGAGACTCGCTATACCCGCTATGGTGCTAATATTGGCATCTTTCAATGTCTCTTGTCTTTTAAGATCTTGTGACTTGATCCACTATCCACCACAAGTATCTTCTTGTCCTCGGCCATTTCTTATATGGACAAGAATCATGTCTTGATGTCGAATTCAGATTTATCAACTTGGTTCTTTTCAATTGTCTTTACCATCTTTATACCAAATGGGCTTTAGGATTCTTCCCTTTTACACTCTCTTGATAGAGGTCACAATGATGTTTGGAAGTCCTACATGTCTTAGCCCAATGGTTCCCCATTCCATATCTATGGCATACTCATTTGGTCGAGTGTTGTGGTTTAGTACACCACAGCCTCCTCGCCCTCGACCATGGCCGTGGGTCCACAGTTATGGTGGTTCCCACGGTCCAGATGAGTTATTGTGGCCACTACCACGTCCTTTCCATCCACCATGGCAACGGCCGTGTGGTCTATTACTATGGACGTGGTTAGGTAATGGGGTTAATCAATGAGGTCTTAATTCTTTGTTTCTTATCAGTACGTCATTATTTTGCTCTTCTAGCAATAGACTCATCCACGAAATTATAGTCCTGGATTCTAAGACTCTTCCAATCACATATAACCTTTGGTAATACCATTCCACATCTTTGACAAGTGGACTTAGCCTTGTTTTGCGGTTTGGAGATTTTGTGACCTCTACCGCGACCATTGTTCTCACGGCCTCTACCTCGGCCATTGTTCCCACGGCCTCTACTACCATTGTAGTTTCCTTGGCCGTAGGAGTTGCCATGACCTCCTCCACCACGTCCTCTGCCACGGCCACGGCCGTGAAAGTAACCTCTGTGGACGTAGTTGGATTCCTTGGTCACCTGAGGTTCTTTAGGCTCTTTGGCCTTTTCGGCCCTAATTCTGTCCAAAGGTCTATAGGATTTTCAATAGTCATATACTGATCTTGAAACTCTCAATAAGATGGTGGCCAATACTTAATATTGCCTAGTATCTTTCTCACTTGGCATTATTGCCTTGTATGATACATTAACCAAATCCTTTTGACTTTAGAATAATCTTATTATCCATTGCCCATTCTTAATAATTATCTCCTTAGAGATTTAGGGCATTATTCGACATCTTAGGGATTTGACTTTCCTTTTTTCTTTAGGGATTTGACTTTCCTTTTTTCTTTAGGAATTTAATTTCCTCTTTCCCTTAGGAATATCTTTTCCTTTTAAGGATTTCCTTTTTCACTTAGGATTTAGGAATTTTCTATCTTGAATAGAATTATGATTTTCCTATTTTGATTAGGTTTTACAATTTCCTATTTACAATAGGATTTAGGGTTTCTAGGATTTTCCCATTCACAATGGGATTATTCCTTTTCTAGGTTTTCTAGGGTTCATGCGATTTTAGGGTTTTGATTTCTATCAATTTATGCATGCAACCAATCATAGGAACAATCAATCTAAACAACCTAATAACCTCAATCAATCCGATTTTATTTAGGGGTTTCGGATTTGATCCGATTTAGATTTTAGGTTTTAATCTTTTAAGGTTTCGGATTCTAGATTAAGGTATTTTCGATTTGCAAGTTTAAGATTAAGCAAGAATAATCTTTCTAGCAACCTAAACAAGTCAAGCAATCGAATCATACAAGCAAATATCAATCACTAATCAATCATCATCCGTTTTAGGGTTTCTCTTTTGCGTATCTCCAAATTCGATTGTTGGTTCTTTAGCTTTAGGGTTTCGATGTTACCTTTCACCTTATGGGGTTGTACGGATATGAACCGGGAGCTAAAGACCTCGGTTTTCAACTTGATCACGAACGCTTGGGGCTTAGAGGAATCGCGAGTCATGAAAACGGATATGAAGAGATCGGTGATTAGTTTTTTTTTTTGCAGACTCCACCAGTTGTATAAATCTCATCATATCTCTCCGTGTACAACTCCATTTGGGGCTATTCTGGTCTTCCAAGAAAGCTGACGTCCAGAGCTTTCTGTGGATAGTCAAATCGTCACCTGATTCTTCCTGAGTCTCCGGGAAAACGTCGTTGAAGGTGACTGATCGGAATCGCCGGCGGAGGGCTCGGCCAGACTGCAGCGACTTCACGGTTTTGGTCATAACTCCCGAACGGTGGACTCAATTGAGGCGCGGCCGGCGGCTATGGAAAGCTGATTCAAATATCTATTCGTGGGTGGGTAAATCGTCGCAACACTCCTTGTGGTTCGTTGGAAAATCGCCCCGTAACAAGGAAGATCTGAGGACCCGGACAGATTGCACCTGTTTCAGTAAAACGACGATATCTTTCTACCCACGGACTGGAATGAATCAAGGCCGGTGGCGCTGGAAAGCTGACTCGAAGAGCTTTCCAGGGATGTGTGGATCGCCGCGAAATTCGCTGTGGTGTGCCGGGAAATCGCTATGAAAGATGGCAGCTCGAATCTGTCTTTCTCACTTAGACTAAAACCCTAATCTCTTTTTAACTCAGGCGGCTAGGGTTTCGTTAAGAGAAAGCTCGTGCTGATAACGTGTTATGAATCTCATGTATTCTTATTGCTCTTATTGATTATAAATGGAGGTTACAACTTATATATATACACATGAGAGGGGAGACTAATCCCATTAGGGTTAGGAAACATAAACTTGTCAAGACTAAAACACCCTTGCTTGTGCACCAAGGACTTGGCCTTCTAGAAGCGTCTAATGGACCTTCTAGAATATGATCAAGGCCCACGGTTATGGAGTCCATCCTATCACTCGGTTTATAACACATTTTTAGTAACATAATGATTTTTTTCCGTAAAAAAGACTTTCCTCATTTGGTGTAAGTGAAAAACGAGCGTGTATGCACGCGTTAGAAAGCACTCTATCGACCAGAATGACATATTGAATCTCTTCACTCCATTTTTATTTTCAAATACATATGAGACAAAAATAATATCATCTAATTTGATTACCCTAAGAAAATGATGTCTAATGATTTCAGTTATTAATGTTGTTAGAAAAAGCTATTATTAACAAAATTTTCAATCAACTTATTGATTAATATTATAGTTATATTGTTTAACATAAATTTGGATTAATAAAATATTGTTTGAAGCTAGTTATCAAAAAAAGTTTTAAGCTATTACCGATTCAGTATTAGTTTTTTTTCTCTTCTCTTATAGTTGTATTTTTATTTTTGTATCTAGTAATTCATCATGACCGTTCAATTGACAGATGAAACACTTCACAGTTTTTAGTATTGGCTTAATACCTCTGATTCATATACTTACTATAAATGTAGACTATTATTATATTATGTTAGGGTCTAAATCAACTGTTTTATGTGTGGACTTAGATTCAAAGCTTCGTAATTATCCGTTCTTTTGTTAGTTTCACAAATATGTTTATATATTCTGAGTAACAATGAAAGAAATGCAATAATGAAATATGCTACGTCACAAAACATATACTATAAACATCATTTAAGCGAAACATTAACTACGTCCAATCCGGTTATACATTCTGTCAATAAGTTATTAAATTAGTGGTTTGAATAGTTAAGAATAAGTTTTTTTTTTTTTTGGTAAAATAGTTAAGAATACGTTGACAAAAATAATGATGAACAATTGAGATCAACGTAAAAAAACAAACAAATGGAAAGGATAATTAATTGAAATTTTTTTATCAATTAAGCGATCGTGTGGGGTCTTTTTTGCCGAACATTCTTCTCGGATGAATCCGAATTTATATATTTTGGATCTTATCTTACGACCACTACCAACCTCGTATTGAAATTTGGTCGATCCCAAGAAAATATAAAGGGTAGTAAATAGATGTTAAAAAAAAAGAAAAGTAGTAAATAATTTATGTTACATCATCATTTATTATAACAATAAACTATTTGTAATACATGCGATTACGATGAATAGCTTCCACGAATAACTAGTTCACGATGCAGTTTTTTCTCTAGCATCCAGATCATTTTCTTAGCTAGTTAGTTTAATTGAAGATTAGTCACCTTTTGATAAAAAAAAATGGAATTTTAACTATGTGTTGGGATATATGACGATCATGTAGTAAACATGGAGTCATCGATGGTGTATTTATATGCACTTTACTTTTTAGTTTATACTAAGTAGAAAAAAACTCACACCTGCTATATATAGACATAAAAATTTGGACGACTCTAATTCTTGCCTACCATATTGAAGCTCTAATTCTAGCCGAACATACTAAAGCTATGTTCTTTGCAACAATGGCAAAAGACAATTCAAAATCTGCACATGAAATAAGCTTTAAACCAACAATTTTAGACGCAACTGAATATGAACTTTATTGAAATCTAAAACAAAAAAATAGCAGATCCAATGGAGCTATTCTTGCAACATCGTCGAAAAACCACCGGAGACCACATAGATTATTTTATCAGAGTGAGCATGCAATTTATCATGAACATAATGAATTAACCAATCATGCAATTTATCCAAAAATAGAGCTCATATTATTCAGAGTGATCAAATGATATGGGGATATATACTACATCAAATATCTGTTTTTCATTATGTTAATAAATTTAGGTTTAATATACAAACACATGACCGGTCCCGAGGACTATACTAATAATAAACATTTGAATGGGACCCTAAGTAAAATCCTGAGCATTTGAAAGCTCTTTTACGTCAATCAGCAAGTATCATAGACAAAAGAAATCAAAATCAACCCAATAAAACGACGTCAAAGAAAAGTCTCTTAAATAGATGGATATACAATATACCTTTGACGTCTTCCTCGGAAGTCATCAGAATCAACTGCCAATACAATCCAAATAATATGTGTCAGGAAGTATATATAGTAACCATTTTCAAAACAAAATAAAAGCAAAGATACAACTTCACATCTTTAAACAAGAGAAAGAGTCATATACACTCCACAACGAATCACTTATGTTTTTTGCTATGAACCTCAAGTATATATATAAAAATATGTTGAAAATGTAACTTTTAAGAGGTGAAAATTAATATAAAAGAGAGAGTACCTTCTGGATCGGGTTTTGGCCTACAAAAGAGGTGATAATTGGAGTCCTTTAGGCCGGCTTATTGATGCTCTCGGGTCGCGTGGTATTATTGATCTAGGGATCTCTGCCGATGCAACTGTTGCAACTGCACTTTCGTGCCGTCGAAGAAGACGTCACCGTCTTGACATTCTCAATCAAATAGAAGATGAATTAGATAAGCTGCGGGAAGGAGAGAGATCTGAGGATGTTGCTCTCTGGCGATGTGCAGATGGGAACTTTAAACCGATTTTCTCTACCTCGGAGACATGGGAACAGATCCGGCAAGCAGGGTTGGAAGCAAGCTGGTCTGAGGGGGTCTGGTTTTTCGGAGCCACACCCAAATTCTCATTTCTTTTATGGTTGGCGGCTCACAATCGATTATCAACATGTGATCGTATGGTATTTGGGCTCAGCTCACTCGCAATCTGCTACGGGTGCGCTACTCTGCAACATTTTCAACTATTCTTCAAATGGCTGCTGACACTAGCCTTGATCAAACTCTTCGGTTCATCCTCAGATACGTCTTTCAGGCAACCCTCTACTCCCTTTGGCAAGAACGAAACCACCGCAGGCATGGCAAGGTCCCCCTCTCCTCAGGCCAACTCATCTCAGTCATAGACCGTTTGGTACGCAACCGTATCATTTCTCTCCTCCGGCAATACCCAACAAAGCTCCCCGATGCATACGGTGTGTGGATTGGCTCTCAATCTTAGATTCAAAAAGCTTGTTTTTTTAGAAACTGAAATTTCTGCTCATCTGCTTTAAGGATGCATATAATGTACCATGGTCTTTTGTTTGAATAAATTTTAACATTCATAAAAAAAAAAAAAAAAAAAAGACGTATTCAGCCGGGAAACATGAAGAGTAACGAACCCTAGCTTGGAAGAGTTTCTCTTGGTTATCAGACGGATCCAATACTTGAAACGTGATGAGAAACATGAACCCAGCGCTATAGTGAAAGTTGGCTTTGACAAACTTGAGAAATTTGAATTCCGTGCCCTGTTTCAAAACAAAAGGAACCATTCATATGTGAACAAACATCACCACATCTACAACATATACGAAGAGCATAGATTAGCTTTGAGTTTTCACCTCTTCTTGATTGTAGCGCTTAAGGGCTTCTTGAGAAAGCCTCTTCATCAAATCTCCAGTGGTTTCTGGCTCCTCAACGAAATCAGTATCATCGGGATCAACAAGATGGTAGTTGAAACAGACAGCGGAACAACGAGAAATCAATATCGAAACCCTAATTCACACACATAACCTACATTAAGTCAATATGACGACACCACATGTATTTGATTTAGACGAATATTTTGTTTAATTGATCTTTTTGACCCATCCAAAAGGTACGTATTTCGACTTGACTTTCGAAGACCCAAGCAATTTAATGAATATAATATACTACCAGATTTTTCTTTCCTTTGTTAATACAGTATATAGTATGGCTGCACCGTTATGAATAAAACTGGATAATAGGTTGAGTAGCCAGACACGCAGGAGATAACTTGTGGAACCTGAGACATAGCCCGAGTTTCCGTATTAGAATCCCAACGAAGTATGAATTCTTTTAAAGCACAAAATCTTATGCATGTTACGTAACTTGTGGTAAAATAGTTAAAATCAATTATCTTTTGCATGTTACGTAACTTGTGGTAATTAAAATAGTTAAAACTAATTATCTAATGCATGTTACGTAACACAGCTAATATTTGCTCCACAACACAATTAAAGCAATAGTATAATAAATAAGAATTTCGAGGAACTTCTTCTATTTGTTTGTTAGTATTATTGTTTATTAGTAGTATATGCAAAGACGACTTGGCACGTGACAACAATAAAGCGTATGAACCTATATTGTTTATTTTTTTATTTATAAAAATCGTATACGAATTTTGAACTTTTAAACATTTCTACACATGAAATTGTTTAAAAAGGAAAAAAAAAAAAAAAAGACATCTCTACACATGATTATTTTCCAGACAAGTTTTTTGTTTGTTACTTTATTATTATAACAACTATGCGAGCTTCTTCTTAATGATATTGTTTAATGTTTACCATATATTATATTTATTTATATATGAAGATCATGTACGTTATCATTAATTTCTTCGAGCGACTCGCAGAATGGCTATTTGAAGGAAATTTGAATTTGTTAAAGTTGTGTAATTCATGTTTGTGATGTTTGAAGTCAACAATAACGATATGATAAAACTAAACTCGATCCATACTAATTGGGCACATCATCCTCTCCTCTCCCAATCAACAAAAATATAGACCATTAAGAAAATGCCCTTTCACTGTAATAATTATTAGTCCTTACACAATTTGAATAAAATACGTAAGTAGGTCTTCGCTAAACGTTCCAAATTTCTTATTCCAAAAAATTAAATATATTTTTTTTTGAAATTTGACTCAATTTAGATCCTTACGCATGACTCAACTATAAGTCTATAAAACAATCTCCAATGCACCATTTCTCTCTCACTTAAAAAATTAATACATGATACATGATTTGCTCAATATCATTGCTCTCAACTCAAAGTTGTAAAATTACAAAAAAAAAAAAATTTATAATTTACTAACTGCATATAGGGAGTAGGCACAAATTATGATAAATCATTTACTAACTTCATATAGGGAGTAGGCATATATATAAATTTTTGCATAATTATGTAAACTAAATTTAACTAACGATAAAATTTAAAATTAATATTAGCAATCTAAAATCTAGATTAAGTGGTAGGCGCACATAGGTCCGCCGGTTAGAAAGATTTTTATTGTCAACCTAGTTAAAAATTGACCGCTAAAAAAAAAAAAAAAAAAAAAATTGACCGCTAAATTGTATAATTGTGAAAATGTATGGTATTTCTAACGATCAAAACACTAGAAACAATATTTGATAGACTAACTATGTTTGGTATATATATTATAATAGTCTAACTCATACTCTTATTCTAAAAAGAAAAATTATATATTGTAATTACATAACGTTTATAATAAACTAGAAGAACTAAAATAAAATACTTTTAGTTCAAAATATAGAAATTATTGTACAGCCTTGTATTGTGAATTAAATCCTAATATATTTATTCTGAAATGCATGCGTTCAGACCATCTCCAATGGTTTTCCCTATTTTTACCTCTAAAATAGAGAAATTCTATAATAGAGGTGATTTTTGCTCCAATAGATACCTCTATTTTTTCATCTAAAAAAGAATATTCTGTAGAGATTCCTTTTTTATTTTACTATTAATACCTTTTACTTATAAAAGTTGCAAACTAACCAATTTATTTTTAATATTTGTGAAACTTTCATAAAATTATGATATATTCTTTTTTAACATTCATAAATATTATTTATTTATATTTAATAAAATTTTATATAAATTTTCTTTTGCAAACAATAGTCTCAAATTTTAGAATACTTTTTATACGAAAACATTTAAAATCAATTCAAAATATTAGAATTGGTCAAAATTAACTTTATAATCAATTATCCTATCAATATAAAAAATCATTAAAATATTATTTTATTAATATTTTAAAAATTCGTTTTTATTATTAAATTATTATATATTTTATTTATTTTGATCACAAATATAAAAGAACTAAAAGTTAAAGGACAATTTTACAAATAAAAAAGTTCAACTCTATTATAGAGGAAAAAATAGAGTTCCTCTATATATAGAGGCAAAAATAGAGATCTCTATTTTAGAGATGAAAATAGAGGTGGGTTGGAGTGATTTTACTCGAAAATAGAGTTCAAAAGCAAATATAGAGGTGGGTTGGAGATGCCCTCAGTGTGAGAAACATATTAAAAACAAATAAAATAAATGCATGATATTACACTACAAAAAATCGTGCAAGTTGTATCATTTATATTTAATATTTGTATTACTTATAATTGATACAAAAGAATTATACATCACTTAAAAAAGTGATTCCGGAAAATATGATGCTACTAATTAACATCATTTTTTTTTTTATCGATTTTAATAATTGATGTTAAAATGTATCAATTATTAAAAAATGATACCATATTTTGTATCAATTTGTAGAAGTGATATTATTATTTGTGTCGGTTTTAATAATTGATGTCAATATTTATATCACTTAAAAATAAATGATGTTAACATTAACATCAATTTTCAAAATTGATTTTAATAGTTGTATCATTTACATTAACTGATTTAATATTTGTATCATTTACATTAATTGATTTAAATGATAAAAAAATAATAATATAAAAATTTAATATTTATAAAAATTGGCTAATCACAATATAGAATAAAAAGATTAAAACAAATTAGTCATTACAATGAATTTTATGAAAGAAAGTATGCCAATACATCCAAACTTTCACCACTCAATACAAACTCAAAATTTATAAAAAAAAATGTAACATTTATCTTCAGCTTGTTTCGTGCCTTCAATAATTGCCAGCCGAACATTCATCTTCTGCACCTTGTTTTCTAAATCATGTACTAGATAGTCTTGATTCATCTTTTGCGTCATACACTGTGTTTTTTGTTTTTCAATTCATCTTTCTACAAACATTTCCTGAAAAAAGAACACCAACAAACACAGAATATAAATATCAAAAAAAAACCAACAATTATGCACTTATGGAATAAGGAACAAGAAAACTAGCTTCCAAAAGAGAAACAAAATTGCAGCAATCAACAACCATAAATCACAGCTAAAATTAAATACCAATAGAGAACACTGTACCAAGAGCAAAAGTCGAACCGATAGTTTCAAAGGTTCAACAAAGCTCCCATCACAAAATCGGATACTAAATTCGTCTGTCTTGATGCAGAGTACAAACAGAGTGCCAAAACAACTTAGAAAATTATGAAACTTGGTGGAAATATTCACAACATACATACGAAGCCACAGGAAAAAACGGATCTTTATTTAGGTTTACGGTTTAAAAGTTATGACCAAATTCCCAACATAGAACCGAAATGACACAACTCTGCAACAGTAAACTTTGGAAGCAATTTACTATCAAACCAAATGGAAACAGAAGAATATCTTTATATCAATGGCAAGATCTTGCTCTCTAGTTTCCAGAACATGTTTCAGACCTAAAATCAGAGGTCTTTAGCCAAAGAAAACGGAAGACAAGCAATCAACTTGTTTCACTTGATTTTATACTCTTTCTCCTCTAAGAACAATTGAGGATCAGAGAAGAAGAAGAATTAGGGAATTAGACAATACCCATCAAGGCAACACTCTTTAAACCATCGACTTCTTTCTCCAATTCCTCAATTCCATCACCTTTCTGTGAAATATCAGACTGGAGCTTCTTAGCCTCTTCCCCTTCCGTCCTGACTGTGATAAGTTCATGCTGCAGCCGTGCCCACTTCGGTCTGAACATGTACAGAAGCACTGAAGCAGTAAGTGTTTTGGGAGTTAATTACTACACAATTCTAACTTCTTCGCCTCCAAAGCACCAAGCTTCGTCTCTTAAGAGATGTGCCCATAAATTTAGGAATTTGTTTGACAAAAAAAAAAAAAAAAAAAAAAAAATTTCAATTTTCATTCCAGCGGGAAATGAAAAAGTACAAGGCTCGATTATTTTTAATTTTAAGTTATTAAATTAAATAATTTTATTAATTAATATAATTTTTTTAACATCAGTTTTTATTAATTTAAATTTTGTATCATTTTAATAAATGATTTTACCAAAAATTAATAAACACATCAGTTATCTAAATGATGTAAATTTTTATTCTGTATCAATATTTAAAAAGTGATACAAATCAATAGAAATTGAATCAGTTTTATATAACTGATGTTAAACTAGTTAATTATGAAATCAGTTAATACAATTGATACAAAGTCATATATATTTGCATCATTTATCAATAAGTAATTTAAAATAACATCACTTATTTTTGTGATACAATTTAAGTGATACAATACACTAATTTTTTTGTAGTGTTAATTATGGTAAGAACTAATTATTAGCTTATTGAACTTAAAATAAAATACTTTTTGTTCAAAATATAGAAATTATTGTACAGCCTTGTATTGTGAATTAAATCATAATATATTTATTCTGAAATGCACATGCGTTCAGTGTGAGAAACATATTAAAAAAAAAAAAAGATGCATGATATTAATTCTGGTAAGGACTAATTAATAATTATTAGCTTATTTCACGCTCATGCATGGTATGGATCAATTATATATTTTGAGCTCTACTTGTTAAACTCACTTCCAACCCTTTCATAATCGTGAAAAAAAACCATAGCTAAATAATTTAGTTTAAATGGAAAAAGATCTCAATTTGGAACTAGGTTTAAGCCCTGGACCATGGATGATAAGGATGACGCTAGACCGCCGCGACTACTTCTTCAAATGTGCTTTACCAACAAAAGAGATGCTTGATTATATATTTCCAAAGTTGGAATTTCGTAAAATGACAAACTTTGAAGACAGAATTGATGTGGCGGTCGATGATGTGGTCAGTGATAAAACTTACCAGATGAAACTGAAAAGTATTAATGGTACATATTATATCGCAGAGAGATGGTCACATCTCGTGGAAGAAAAAGGTCTCAAGCCAAGAGATGAAATTGGGATTTGTTGGGACGAAAGTTCTAAAAAATTCAAATTTCATTTACTAAATGTTGCGAGTCTTATCTAGTGGCTTTTTTCGAGCTTTGTTTTGATAATTATTCAAATGCAAGTTCTAGGACATATTTTATTGCCTATTATATTTATTTATATATATGATGATCATGTGCGTTATCATCATAAGTAGCTCTTCGCTAAACGTTCCAAATTTCATATTCTAAAATAAAATTTTTATTTCTTTGTTGAAATTTGACTCTAGTTAGATCCATACGCATGACTCAACCAGGGGCGGAGGCACGTTGATTATTATGGGTGCAATTGACACCAATAAACTTTTAAAAATCCTTCTAATTTATATTAATTTTTAAATATATATCAGTTTAATTATGACTTTGAACCCAACCCAATTTTAAGTTTGAACCCAATCCAATATGGATTTGACCCCATTACATTAAATAACAAGTAAACGTGACATTAAAAACTCAAATTAAAGAACCCAATTCAAATTATAAAACAAACGTGAAGCCCAACTAATCAAATTGTAAAAACTAATAATTTGATCCTAACCCAATTGAAAATTGTGAGCAATAATATAACCTAATAATATTAAGTGATGTCGTTTATTTGACGATTCGTTTTTTTTAAGAGAATAACTCACGCTTCTTTCTTCTATAACAAAACATGAGTGAGCGTAGGGTACTTCTTTAAGATGTAGGTTTGTGGTAATTATTTTCTACATTGTTTTATAATGACTTATATCGGTGTTATGATGAATTTTTGTTGATGTTGTTTTTATGGTACTTTTTTTCGGTTTGTGAGAAAAAAAAAATTAAAACTTATTTTGACACCATCAAATGTTATTTCTGGATCCGCCACTGGACTCAACTATAAGTCTATAAAACAATGTCCCATGCATCATTTCTCTCTCACTTAAAATTTGATATTCCAACACACTCCCTCAGTTCAAAGTAATCAGAAATGGGAAAATGAAACTTCAAAAGTGAAAATAGTGAACGTTTACCTTTTTAGCTCAAAGCTATATAATATGCGTTTGGTTGTTCGGTGACGTTATATGTGTATATAACAAGTTAACGTTTATGATGGTAAAAAAAAAAAAAAAGAGAACAAGTTAACGTTTATTTGAGATTTCTAAAAATATGTCTATATTAATGCCTCTCGTATTTCACAACGTAGTCGTCGATATATAATATATGAATAAAGATGGTTTAATCTATTAGTTCAACTGTGTTAATCATCTCGTGATCTAAACATGGAGCTATATATTCTACCAAAAAAAAAACATGGAGCTATATATTCTTTTTTTTTTTTTTTTTTTTTTTTTTTTTAATAATATATTTTATTCATCTTTTCTTTTCTTTTCAAAATGGACAACATTTTGAAAATTACATTGGAAACAGAAGGATGAATAATACAAGAAAATAACTAACAAAACCCAAGTGAAGCAAGATGATTTAACGGTCCAAAACCGAGCAGATGTGATGAGTCATTGCTGAAAGAAATTGAACCAAGTTGACAAGTAGGTCTGAGGCTGATTACTGCTGGCGGGGATCGCGATGCTTTGCTGGGCAATTCGACGATCTAATCCGAAGAGCTTGGCCCGAATTGTTAACTGAATCTCTTTAATAATAACATGGGCTGGCTTTAAAACATTGGAATGGCATCTGGAATTTCGTTCCTTCCATAGGCAATAAACAACAGCTTGAAGAATTAACTTGCATATTGCCCCGAGTTTTCTATTTCGAGGCATAGACCTGACCCAAGTGACAATGTCCTCAAACAATGCAGGGGGTGAAAGATCTCGGTGAGTGAAGAAAGATAACCAAACCTGAGCAGAATAGTGACAATCGAAGAAAATGTGCGATTTGCTTTCCGATGCGGTTGCGCATAACAAGCACTCTGGTGGTACATTAATCCCCCATCTTCGTAGACGATCTCTCGTGGTCAATCTCTGTCGCATAACAATCCAAAAAATAAATGCGTGCTTTGGGATTCTCTCCTTAAACCAGACAGAGCTGAACCAAGATACATTAGGGGGCGGAGGATGTAGAGTGATCCATGTCTTGGCTGTCGAGAAGATTCCCGGTGATCCAATACTTGAATTCCGCCAGAGGAAGAAATCTGTCTCAAGTTGAGCATTCGGAGTGCTACGAGGTAAGCAATTTCGAAGAAGACAAATGATCGGGTGTCTACCGCGAGGGAGTAACCAAGAGCCTTCTTCACAAGCTTGACTCACCGTTGCCATATTTAAAATTCCAGAAACTCGAGGTCCATTTCGTCCCGTAATGTCTATTCCAGAAACTCACTGGAGCTATATATTCGATGTCCATTAGCTCATATATCGATGGTCGCCCCACCATAACTGATCTATCGATCGATGAGTTTCTATATATTTTACCTTGAGAGCGAGTAAATGAATTATATAGCTAAGCATTTATATATTCATTTAAGTGGAGCGAGGTAGTTTTCCTCAACGTACGTACAAATTAACTTGCGAAGAGAGATTCGTGGTGGTTTGGCTCAACTTCTCCTCTTGAGTCTCCATATAGGCTGACTTCTAGGAAGCTTGCAAAGGTCTATTGATCAGTTCAACACCTTGGGATGAAAGAAAAAACAAACGTATGGTACCGTGTTCAAAATAAACAATCAAACCTTTGTTTATTCTCACCATATATATATTAACAAATAATTATGGCTCATCTCTCTCGCTGTCCCGCATGATCATAATGATTGGAACTTGCATGTTCTTTCAGAGAGGAAACGATGATAGGAACATGAATTTCGTAACAAAATATAGAGTGTGCATGTACCATCTCAAACTCTTCTAAACACCAAAGAAGCTGATCAGGTTTATACGTATCTCAATACTGACACCAAACTATAAAGGTTTTTACCTATGAAATAAATATTTTGATTTGATTAAAAAGATTATATATCTTGATTAGACGAAAACCTTAAATATTTTGAATAATAAGTTATTAGTTACTTAAAAATTATAAAACATACATGAAATAATTTAAAAAGAAAAAAAACTAAACTAAACTAAACTTAAAGAAGTGTTTATTTTAGAGCTATAAATGAATAAATGCGGTTTAATATTATCGAAAACTAGGTGGATTTTGAGAACTAAATCCTTGGAGACTTTCGTAAGTTAATGTTTCATAAATTTCTTTTGTGTGTGTGAAATTATATTATTTTTTTCGTTGGAACTTTAAATAAAGAAGATCTAAAGAAAAACCCTTTATTAAAAAAAAAAAAAAATCTAAAGAATAGTGAAAAAGATGGTGTTACTTCGGGGAACATTATTTGAATATTAACTAATCAAAAAGTTTTGGAGTTTTGGAATATGCGAGTGAGCATGTGAGTTTGATTTGGTGGGTCTTTATATTTTAGGCAAAGTGATACGTATGTCAATATACATAGGAGAACCTTTACCAAAAAAAAAAAATATATACATAGAAAATTGAGAAAACTAACACTACAAATTTATTTTAGTCTATGCAATACTATGGCTTAATACCACTGATTCAAATACTTACTATAAATGTAGACTATTATTATATTATGTTATGGTCCAAATCAACCAAGTGGCTTTGGTCCAGTGGTAAAGGGGCTCCAGCTGGAGCTTCCGCCCTGGGTTCGAATCTCCTTGGCCACCCGGAGACGCCTTAAGTGGTAAGACAACGTGGATTTCTCGTGGGCCTCGTGAGATTAGTCTTTGGGCCTAGAAAGCCTTTAGGATCCCCACGGTTATAAAAAAAAAAAAAAAAAAAAAAAATGTTATGGTCCAAATCAACTGTTTTATGTGTGGACTTATATAGATTCAAAGCTTCGTAACTGTCCCCGTTCTTTTGTTAGTTTCACAAAAATGTTTTTATATTCTGATCAGTAACAATGAAAGAAATGCAACAATGAAAATATGCTACGTGACAAAACATATACTATAAAACATCATTTAAGCGAAACATTAACTATATACGTCCAATCCGGTCATACATTCTGTCAATAAGTTTTTAAATTAGTGGTCTTGAATAGTTAAGAATAAGTTAAAAATTGATCTGACAAAAAAAAAAGAATTAAGTTTTTTTTGATAAAAAGTTAAGAATAAATTGACAAAAATAATTGAGATCAACGTAAAAACAAACAAATAGAAAGGACAAACAGTAAGAATAAAAGGAACAAAACACACTCTACTTCAAAAATATTATTGGATAACTAACTGAAAAATGTTTATCAAGCGATCGTGTGGGGTATATTTTGCCGAACATTCTTCTCGGATGATTCCGAATACTTACGACCACTACCAACCTCGTATTGGTCCCAAGAAAACACAAAGTGTAGTAAATTATTTTTATTTATTATTATATGGTACATCATCATTTTATTATAAACTATTAGAAACACATGTGTATAAATAGCTTCCACGAATTAACGAGTTCATGATGCAGTTTTTTCTGCAATATCCGAATCCAAAACAAACAATATATCTGCATATATGATATCTGATAGGATCTCATACAATACACGAGATCATGCATGACGATGACGTAAATCAAGTATATAGTTAAAATCAATTATCTTTTGCATGTTACGTAACTTTTGGTAAAATAGTTAAAATCAATTATCTTTTGCATGTTACGTAACTTGTGGTAAAATAGTTAAAATCAATTATCTTATGCATGTTACGTAACACAGCTAATATTTGCTGCACAACACAACTAAAACAATAGGTAAATAAGAATTTCGAGGAACTTCTTTTATTTGTTTGTTAGTATTATTATATGCAAAGACGATTTGGCACGTGACAACAATAAAGCGTATGAACCTATATTGTTTACTATATATGTTAGAGTACCCCTTGTCAATATATAAATATTATAGCCAGAATAATATAATATTAAAGTATGAATTGACAATAAGGGGTATTACACAAATGAAAAACAAAGAAACAGATATCAGATAAAAAAGACAAAAAATCAGAATAATACTAGAAAACAGTCGAATATTTTGTCGTCATGTTGAGCAAATGAGTGTGATGTGGTGAATGTTCCCAACCAATTCGGGGAAAAGCTGATTCTCTTAATTGTTGGAAGTTTTATTTGTTTGAAAACTGCTGGGCCACTGGCTTTAATAAAGTTTGGAAAATATAACCCATTAACATTCAAAAGTAGTAAAGTGCAACATCTTTACAAACAAAGTAAAATAATTTAAATGATGTTTCCAACTTATATAAGAAGAAAAAAAACGCAATAATTGTTAAAAAAAATGAGATTTTTCTTTATAAAGAAAGAAACAATGAGAATCTTGATGTATATGAATGTAGCCAACTTAATTAAAATTGTCATCTATTCCACATGAACCATATAATTAACATTAGTATCTTCGTATAATTCAACCTATTATTTAACGAATTCAGCCAATTTATGATAACCATTTACGTATGTCCTTTATATATATGCTTTAAAGCCACCTACAAATATTTGCAATTCATTAGACCTGGTATACTTCTAGGATGGAAGCTTAAACGCATATATAGGTTGAATTATACGAAAATGGTTACTATAAATGGTTTGATATTTTTCTGCTGGAAAAAAAAAATGGTTAATATTTTTCTAATATTAAATGACACAAAAATATGTTAATACAAAAGACAGAAAAGAAGAAATGAAATGGGTTTTCAGGGAAAAAAAAAAAGAAGAAGATGATTTTATAACAGCTTTAATTAAAAAAAAAAAAAAATTTCGTGGAGTTGTAGCAAATTTCGTTAATTATAATAGTTAAAAACCACACTTACAAAAAGAAAAAAAAAAGTCACAATTTTTGTTTTTTACCGTTGCATTTCGATCGCATGACAGACTCCGTACGATCAGTCACCGTCTATGAAAATGCCACACTAAAAATGAATCAGATTGTTTAATTATTTTCTGATTTACACATAAATAAATACGCGTTAGTTTTCTCCACTCTGTTTAGTGTTTGTTTCCTCTCAGTCTTTTTTCTCTCCTTCTTCGCTCTGTTGATCTGGGTTTCTTTCTCTTCAGTCTTCACATCGTGAAAGTGAAATCAATACTTCTTTTTCATTGAGCCAAAAAAGTAACCAGTAGTAGGAGATAGAGACTGATCGGCGTCGGAGTCCACCTCTCGTTGTCCAAGGTCTAAAACTTTGAATTTTGATGCAATTGATCATTGCGTTTGATAAGCTATCAAGATTCGATTTTGGTTTCTTGATTTTGTAGTCAAACCGTTTATCAAATTAATATCTATACCGTTCTCTGTTTTGTTACGAACTTACAAGCAAACCAGGAGATTCGATTCGATCGTCCATATTTTGGGTATTTTGTACGATAAAATTTTGGCTAACTTTCTTTCTTTCTTTCTTTCTTTAATTCGTCCATATTTTGGTTAAATCTCGTCCATATTTTTGTACGTTAAGATTTGGGTTTCAATGAAACAGATGGAAGATGATGAAGGTACTTACGGTGCTGGTAGCAAACGATCGAATAAATTTCGTTCCAACACCAAATCTAAAGCTGTTCCTGAAAAAGAGATTGTGGTAAGTTAATACAGTTTAATTAATTAGAAACGAAAACCTAAAAAAGTTACTTATAACGTTGCCGATGACTTAATTTGACTGCCATTTTTTTGTAGCTGAAGGAGTCCGATGAAGATTATCCTAAGGTCATACTTGTTTCTTTATTTGATTATTATTTAATGTTCGATGTTACTATTTAATTAAAATATATATATGCATCCTAACATTCTTCATTTGTTTGTTTTTGTAGGATATCCCAAGAGGATCTCGGGATTATAAAAAATTTTGGACTACTCAACTAAGAGAAGTTATAGATCAAGGATTTCGAAGTAATGCACATATATATATATATATATACATCAGTCTTTTCACCCGTAAAAAAGCTTTGTTTCGTTTTATCGTATACTAGATTAGGACCCGCGTATACGTGGATTTTAAATAAAAAATTTATAATCCGTGTAAGAAAAAAAAAATAGGATCTGCGTACACAGGTTTATAACTAAAATTTTATAACCCGTATAAAAAATAAAATTAGATATTCCGTAAAATATTTATAAATTACTTAATTTAAGTTTCTCTTTGTTTATTAATTATTGTAATATATTTTTAATTATATAGTTTTTTTTTATGAATCATGTTTCAAAATTTTATATGTTCATCCGGTAAAATCAATTTTTACGCATCAACCTCCTAAACGTTGCTCAAAAGAATTTGTAACTTATCAAAACGTGTAGAAACAGACAAAAATATCACATTTAGATAACCTTATTATAACGTAATAGTCATATCAAACATCTATAAATCCTCGCATCCAAAAAAATACATATATTGACCCGTAATTATCGACATAGTTTTTTAAAATATTCACTTTCATGAAGTAGGGGTGAATTTTTTTTTCATTAATTCAACGATATATTTTTAAAAAATACATATATTTACCAGTAATTATTCATAGAGTTTTTTTAAAAAATTTTCACTTTACATGAAGTAGGGAAAATTCATCCCTATGAGCTTTCTTAACATTATCTTTTTATATTTTTAAAATTATTTTATTTATAATTTTCTTAACATTATCTTCTTATATTTTTAAATTTATTTAAATTTTAATATTTTTTCATAATTATCTTTTTACATATTTAAAATTATTAAAACCAAATATTTTTTTTGACACGTGTCAAAATCTATAACCGTTAAATATGACACGTGTCACGATCCAGCGAGTTGCTAACTTCGAAAATCCAACTTTATATAATAAGATCTATATGTTACATAAGACATTGTTTCACTTTGGTTATATGCACTTTATAATTTATTATATATGTCGCATAAGTTTACCGATGATCCATATTTTTTCAATTGTGAAGGAACAGAAATATGTCAAATAATACCATGTCAAATAATATAGAATAGAAATATTGTATTGAGTTGTCTTGAATATGAGATCTAACATACATATATATAGTGGTTAACATTAACATATTGTTAACACCATATAATGTAAATATTCCTAATTCAACTCTAATATATAATGGAAATACTTGTACAAGAAGTAATATGGAGATCTCGGTCGATCTCCGGTTCTCCATATCTCAATAAACTTGCTGGACGATAGCTTCAACTAGAAGTCTATCTGCTCGTCTTCTTATTGAAGCGAGAGCTGATCCTCCTCTCCGGCTATCAGCGTTACATCTTTTGGTGGGTCTATTTGACAAGACGGATTCCAACGGAGGACTTCAAAACTTGGAGCATTTGCGGAATTTTTTGAAGGAACATGGGACAGTTTTGGAGGAAGATTGTAAGTGTGTGGACCCATTTGCTGACGCTAAGAAAAAGGCTAAACTTACGTACATCGAAGAAGCCAACACCAATTCTGTGTACTCACAAACGCCAGGTAAATTCTTTGTAAGCAAAAAGTTGTTTTCAAAAGTGTTGTTTGCTGTGTAACATTTGTTGTTGTTGTTGTTGTAGCCTAAACGCAAGTTCAAAGTTAGAGATTTGTTCATTTCGTACAACGTGGATGAATATCTTCTTATTCAGTTAGTCAACCAAGGTCCTGTGGCTGTGACTATAGACGTTTGCGAAGATTTTGATAAATTTAGAGGGGTTAGTGTCTCAATTTTTTTTTTTTATTTAAGTGATATATATATATCGATGTCTTTTAATTTGTTTTTGTTTTGTTTTTTTTCTTTTTTTTATTAGGATGGTATTTACACAGGGCCTAAGAAGGGTGGTAAAAAACTTGACAAGCATATGGTTTTACTCATGGGTTACAGCACATATAAGAACCAACATTACTGGAAGTGTCAAAATTCAGCTGGGCTAAGTTGGGGAGAAAACGGGTTTGGAAAGATACTCCGACAGGCTAGCCGTGCCCATGGACAACCATCGTTGCTTAGTGGCATTGTGTATCCGGTGGTAAGATTCTAATCAAGTTCTAGTTTACTGAATCAACATATCAAATAAATCTAAAATGTTTGTTTGTTTTATTGTTTTCATGACCAGCTTCTTGATCGTGAAGCGTATGATCCATGATGAGGTAGTTTGGAGAAGTAATGAACCTCTACTTTTACTTGGTGAATATTTCTCTGTTTATATAACAGATGATGACTTCTCTTTTACTTGTTTTGGAACCATTTTCTGTGTAGATACTTTTAAAAAAGGAAATATATACTTGAGAATACTTTATGGTTTTAATTAGATTGATTTGATAGGTGTACTTGCTTAATGCTCTTATTATAATTTTGCCAATTGCATTTGGCATATCAAATTTCCTTATCATCAAGATCCTTGTTTAGGTGAAAGGTCTAATATTGTTCGCGGTCGAACTTGTCTTTTCTTTCCAAAAAAGGGAGATTGTTTTTGCTTCACAAAGTTACACTGATAACTTGAATTAGGTGTCCAAACAAAAGTGCCGTTGAGAGTCTTTTTTAATTCTTTTTCTTTTTTGTGACCATTTGTCTCGTTTAATTCTATTCATTCATCTTTGTACGCAAAAGATTATGCCACGCCAAAATACTGTACATGTTTTAACTGATATGACAGTTAAGTCACATTTACTTAAGTTTTTCCTTTACAAAATTGAATTGAACCAAAATTTCTAGGCTCTAGAGATTGAACTAAAATTTAGCTAACTCGAAAACTTTAACCGAATTACCAAATCAGCGTCGATTTTAGTTCCATCTTCTTTTTCAATACCCAAACCGAACAATTTTTTTTACCAGTTAAAATTTATTACTCCACCCACCATACTTAAATTACCCGAAACCCACACAATCGGAACCAAACTGAACCGAATATCCAATCCAGCATGAAGTAGATAATAGTTAATATATCTAAGACAACTACAATAAGTTCATTTTGTAGCAACAAACACCCATAATAAGTTCATTCGTAACATAACAACTCCCAAAAGCAAGTCAATTCATAGTTAATGCTAAAAGGAAGCAGCAAATAGATGGACAAAGGTCAGGATGAGCTTCTCTCACTTCTCAATCTGTAGATGGGTATTTCATATACCACTGACATCTTCCTCGGAAGTTTCATCAGAGTCAACTGCCAAAACAATCCAAATAATATCAATATCAAATCAATCAAAGATTCTAACATCAAAAGTGATCCATCAAAGTAAAGACACTTATATCATATACCTTTGACATCTTCCTCGGAAATTTCATCAGAGGCAACTGCCAAAACAATCCAAATAGTATAAATAAATGTCAAGCAACAGAGATAATAACCATTTTCAAAAGCTAATATATATAGAGAAACAACTTCACAAGCTATACACATCATTAAACAAGAGAAAGAGGTAAATACACTCCACAATGAATCACTTATATGACCCCTAAGTATAAAAAAAAAAACTGTAGAAACATTAAGTTTTAAGAGGTGGAAAAGAAAAGAGTACCTTCTGCCTCTGGATCGATCGGGTTTTGGCCTACAAAAGACGAATTCAGCCGGAAAACGTGAAGAGTAACGAACCCTAGCTTGGAAGATTTTCTCTTGGTTATCAGACGGATCCAATACTTGAAACGTGATGAGAAACATGAACCCAGCGCTATAGTGAAAATTGGCTTTGTCAAACTTGAGAAATTCGAATTCCGTGCCCTGCAGTTTCAAAACAAATTAAAAGGAACCATTCATACAACATCTAGAAACTATATATACAAAGAGCATGGATTAATTTTCACCTCCTCATGATTGTAGCGCTTAAGGGCTTCTTGAGAAAGCCTCTTCATCAAATCTCCAGTGGTTTCTGGCTCCTCAACGAAATCAGTATCATCGGGATCAACAAGATGGTAGTTGAACAGACATCGGAACAACGAGAAATCAATATCGAAACCCTAGTTCACACAAAACATACATAATTTAACATGACGATATTTTTCAAAAGTAGATTGATTACATAAAAACCAAAACGAACCTCGCTTTTCTGGATTTGTTCGTTCATCATGGCAATTTCTTCATCTACTGTGTACTGAGGCTTGTCTTTCTCGGTTCGTGTGATATAGTGATGCTTTAAGCACTCAGGATCTTCAGGTGTACATAGCAAATATGCATCTTCAACCCACGAAGTCCAGCCTGAGATAACAAATCACAAACAAGGGCTTTAATCGATTGATCGGATGAATATACAAAACCGTAGAGCTTAGAGAAAAATAAATTGGATTCATTCATACCTTCGAATGACTCACCCATGCCTCCCTCTTCACGAATCGCCTTACGTTGAAGCAGAGAAGATAAAACCTAGCTTTTTTTTTTTTTTCCGTTCGCTTTGGGAAAGTAACTTCTTCTGTAAGTAATAAATAAAAATCATGAATATTTGTGGCCAAGTTGATCAGGTGGGGTGAGGCCTTTTTTTAGTCGGCCCAACAATCTCCAATCTTCTCGGAGGAATCTGAATCTCTTTCGGGACTTTCTCATTGGCAAACCTCGTATAGGACCACTACAAGAAATACGTTAAGAGACGTCACTTTTTTCAAGTCATTTTTTAAACCGACGTCAAAAGTTAAAATTGGAAGAAGATTAACGTCGGTTCTATAACCGACTGAAAAAGTAACGTCACAAGTTAAAATTAAAAGAGGATATTTTAGGTTTGCGACTCGTCACTTTTCACATTCGATTCAGATTTTTTGTAGATAAGTTTCTTTCAATCTTTGTTCTCCATCAACAACCGTCTCTCTGAACCGGAGACGATGTCACGGGACGAATTATCTGCCGGAAAACTCATCTTTTGGTCGTTTGTACGGGAAATCGGTTTGAATCTCCGGCGATCTAATCGGGATGCGAAACATCGAGTCGAGCCTCTGGTTCTTCAATTCATCGTCGAGATTTTTTGGATTCGTTATTTCACTTGTATTCTTGTCTTAGATCTACAAACAGATCTCTAGTGTGGCTGAGAATAATGTGGCTTTCAAGGTGATTATTGTCTGTTAGACTTGAATTTTAGGATTTTGGAATCGGGAAATGATGTGATTATCTCTCGTGTTTGTAGGTTAAAGATCGTGAATCCAAAAAGTATTGCGTTTGGCCTAACACTGGAGTTGTGAAATTCTTGGTATGTTCTCTAATCCTCTTCTTGGGATGATTGTTCTTGTTTATTGTACCTTTGATCATAGTACATGTTGCATCATCAATCGAAAGTACAGAACACTCTTCCTTAAGCAACATTGATGATACAATTGGCTGCAAATATAGTAAAATAATATTGAACAATTGGCTGATATTGAGATTGAGATTGTATAAACAAGTATTTCAGATTGCTTATATGCATATTTGCTTTATTATACTGCCAATTTTATATGCATGCCATGTGTTCGATTGATTTCCTAAATGAGTTATGTTTTTGCTTAACTGTGTAGTTAGAGTTTGTAACCGTGGGTCTGACTCAAATATTTCGATTCTTGAGGTTGAAAGTACCAAACTTGTTCAGTGTATGTGCCTATTGGTCATATCTTTTTGTCATGTGAGTTATATCCATCTTGGTACTTCTTTTTTCCCTATTTTCTATGATCATTTGAGAATCTATGGTCAGAGGTAAAACTGTTTAGCTTTCTTATTTGATTACAGGAGCAATGTGATTGAAATAGAGACCATAAGAGAGGTCAATCCAAGGAACAGGCTAGGTGAGCTAAACTTTGCTACTTTTGTTATATGTGCAATGCTGATACTCTCTTTGTACTTGTTGATGTCACCTCATGGTATAAACTTGATCATTTGGCCTGTAACCTACCTGATGCTGTGCTTGACAATACCATGTAGTTTGATGGAATAACTGAAGAAATTCCGACTTCTTGACAAGAATTATTGAGGTAACAGATATACAATTTTTTGTATGATACTTTTTTATTAACCTTATTTTAGTTTTATGTTATTTATTTGATTTCAGGAAAGACTATTACAAGAGCTGCAAAAAGGCTTTGAAGAGTGATAGAGTAATTAGGCAAACATTTTTGTCTAGATATTATGTTCTATAGGACATATATGTTTGTGTAAAATCATATGATATTTGATGAAATAAAATTTAAACTCTTCAATTGTCTGTTTTAGTTAATTACGGTTTAATATAAAGAAGAAAAGAGGCAGTTAATTGGAGTCTGACTTTAACCGACGTGAACGATATATAATAAAAGTGATGTTACATTTAGTTGCTAAACTTAGGGTCAGTTTTTAAAATAACGCAAGCCAACTTTACGTCAGTTTTTAAAATAACGCAAGTAAACTTTACGTCGGCCCTTAACACGTCGGTTAAAAAAGCGATGCAATGTTATTAGCGTCTGTTCATAACCGACGTTACGTCCGTATATAAACGACGTTAACCACCGCTTCTTTTGTAGTGGACCCACTTTAAATTATACTCTATTTTTGTTGGATTATATGATTACAAAAAAAAAAAAAAGGCAAAATGTTTCTTATATTTTATTATTCAAGTATAATTTGTTAAAATCATATTAAGTCTTGTGTTGTTCAAAAGTTTAGTGATTTATTTAAAAAGAGTTTTTTGAAGAATTTTATGGAACTTTACATGTACTATTAGACATAAACATTGTTTAGATTATGTTTAGTGGGAATCTCTCCTTGAATCTCTCAACCATAAAAATTTATAAAATAATAAAAAGTGAGAAAGATAATAAAATGATTCTCTCATTTGAGTGATTCACCTTTGCCTGCCTCCTCACGAATTCCCTTGCGTTGAAGCAGAGATGACAAAACACTAACTTTTTTGGTTTCTCTTTTTGTTTATGTTCGCTTTCAGAAAGTAACTCCTTCTGAAACTCTTATAATAATATCACATCTATTTTACTCGAAGTCCCTTTTATTTTCCTTCTTATCTTTAAAAAAAAAAAAAAATGTTTTACTAGTTTTATGAATTTTTTTTTCAACTAAATTATATTTCATTTTTGATTTTCTATCTTTTAATTTATAGAAAAAAAACTAAAAACCAATTAAAAATCTATTGCCATTCATAGCCCTAATCAAACATGACATAATTAAGAATTATCCGAGAAATATCATTTGTACAATATCAATATTTCAAACAATGAAACAACGGTTTTCGAATAGAGCTTTTGGAACTTGTAAGATACTCTTGTCCTTATAATCAGGCATATCACACTATACTCCATTGAGGAATTTAGTGTGGGTATCGAATTAAAAACTAAGAGAATTTTTGCACAAAAAAAAAAAAAAAAAACTAAGAGAATAATTAAAATACAAAGAATAGAAACATAGAGGCACTCCAATGTTGCCGTTGACAAAAAAAAAAAAAGAGGCACTCCAATGCAATTAACGCTCGACATATACTTAAAAGTTAGGGTTTTGTCTTTTGTATAAAAAACAAAGGCGATATCTCTGATCCAAAAGGAGCTATGGCGTTTGATTTTCCAGGTGCGAATCCAACTCTAGATTTAAGGATCGACGGATCAAATCCCTAATTTCGATTTCTTGTATCTCAGATTGGACTATTGAGGACGTACCTGCATATCTGACGGGCGATGATGGTTTTAACTTTTAAGCCACTTATTCCATGTATAAGACGCGGTGAGGATGAAGGGCCTCATCTCACGCCGGACCAAGAGTTACGCCTCATGGAAAAACAAGTCACGGAGTCACAGGTCTTGATCAATCTTGAGAAATTATTTTTTTCTGTTCATTTGTCCATTCTTTGGTAGCCTAGTGTTATTTATAGGGAGAGATTTTGATCTTAATCTGTTCTATTCACTCATTTTTTGCCTGTTTGAAAATTTTGTTTATGTCTTGATTTGTGGGAATCTTGTGTTTGTAGGGTTTCGACATCAATTTCAAGCAGTTCCGCTGTACTTTTAATTACCTATAGGTAATTAAAATGACACCATGCTCGTCATGAAACCAGAAACCCCCAGAGAGTTAATGGACAGGCTGTCTCGGGAATCACTTGAGGGTTACAATGAAAGAGAGGTCAAAACTATATAGTATAGTCTTATATATATCTTTCTTCTGTTTTAAATTTGCATCATGTAATTATAAGATGTTGTAGTTATTAATTTATGAGTTGTTTTTGCCTTTGTCTAATATATAGAATACAAGATATGAATTTGTCAAGGTGATCAAAGCCAATTTTTACTCTTGTTATAGTCCTGCTTCCATGTATTTCATTACCTTTCAAGGTAAGGATCCTTCCTATGATCAGCCAAGAGAATTCCGAGCTAAAGTCGCCTATTTTTATCATAGCCCGCCTAAGTACGTCTCCTGTGATTTGATATATACCCGGAAAAAAAGGTTCTCTCTAATACTATAATTTATATACCTCTTCTTAGACCATTCTAAAATTATTCCAAACCTACGATATATTGATCCTATTAGCAAAAGACAAACAAGAAAAGCAATGTCATATATTTTTGAGACTTGGATACCTTTTTCCTCAGGTTTCAGATGGCAGGTGAGAAACTTGGCCGGTTCATGAAAGAAATAGCAGATCTTAGCTCGGAACTGTTTTGGCTGATCATTGGAAGGATCCTTAGCTTCAAAGGTGGTGAAATACATTATTATGGCAGCAGTAGCAGTCATTTGAAAATTGGCTTTGATGAATTTCACAAATTCATATTTTGTATTCTGTTTTTTAAACAAAAGCAATAAGCCAATAACCATTCATAAATAATCACAAAATCTTATATTAGCGTAGATGATGAAAATTTAAAAGCAAAAGCATTAGACCTCTCTTTCATTGTATATTCCTCAAGAGACTTCTTAGCCAGTCTCTCCATCTGGTGGTTTCTGGTTCTATGGCTAACTCGTTATTATCCAAATCAAGCGGTAAGTAGTTAAAAATGCAGCGGAACTTCTTGAAATAGATGTCGAACCCCAATAAACACAAGAATCCACAAATCAACAACATAAACGAAATTTCCAAGATTTATGAAACGAAGGGATGAAGAAAGATAAAAAAAAAAAACATGCATGTGTCTCCATGACTTGTTTCTTCATGAGCCGTTCCTCTTCTTTCGGCGTGAGATGAGGCCCTTCATCCTCACCGCTTCTTATACACTGTATGTAAGCATACACAGGCTCAGAACCAGCCATGTATTCCAGATTTGCAGGTACGTCCCAATTAGTCCGATCGGAGACAGGAAAATATAATAAAAATGTAGAGATTTTGATATGTCGATCGGTACTACTACTTGTGTATATATCCTAAGACTTATAGAGTTTTATTTTATTTTCTTTTTTAGTCCTAGTTCCGAATATTTGGTGCTTTTAAAAATACTATAGACTTTTAAGATATTTTTCATAGTATATAGATTTAATGTTGTTGTTTTAATAGTCAACAACTATTAAATTTCTACACAAAACAAAATTTGATGTTTCAAAATAAAAATTTTAAGATAAAAAAAGGCTTTTATTGTTAGCTATTAGAATATGGGCTTCTAACTCAAAACCAATTGGCAATGAGTGGATTGGCCCAAACCCTTTATAAATTATTACTCAAGATCCTACTCAACTTCCAATGTGGGATATTGTATCCCTAATACGCCCCCTCGAGATAATGGTTCCACTAGCCATTAATCTCGGTATGTTCGGGGTTGGATCGGCGGAATAACTATTGGGTCGGACCGATAGTGGATTGGGTTGAGAGTGTGTGGATCGGGCTCTGATACCATATTAGAATATGGGCTTCCAACTCAACACCCAAAAGCTAGCTCAAGAGTGGAGGATTGCCTCATACTATATATATTGCCCAATGATTTTATTTCTTTCCAATGTAGGACACTAACACACTCCCCTCACGCTCAGGACTGGACATCTGATACCATATTAGAATATGAGCTTCCAACTCAAAACCAATTGACAATGAGTGGATTGGCCCAAACCTTTTATATATTACTCGAGATCCTACTCAACTTCCAATGTGGGATATTGTATCCCTAATATTAGCTTTATTTAGAATTTTAGAGGCGATTAGGAGGCGGTTGGACGTAAACAATTTTCTCAGTTACTAATCGAATTACTTATTAGCATGTGTCTTGACTCTTTGAGATAAACGTGTGGATACTTATTTAGTTATTTCGTCCTACTTATTGCTTAATTCAGTTGTAATTATCACTTTAATTGAACCTCTATTTCACTTAGAAGCTTTCAATTTCTCCTTCGCGTTGATTTCTCTAGCTCAACCTGAAGCTTTTTTTGTAACAATTATGATAAGTTTCACAAACCGAATAAGCAAAATTTAATGATCAATATGTAATATATATTTGCCTTGAGGGAAATAAAACACTATAACACTCATTACATGATTACAGTAACAAAAGTCACATGTCACTTTAGTTTATTGTTTTTAGTGTTGATTTCAATTAGGAAGTCTTTAATTTAATAAGTTTGAAGCTTGCTTGCGCTAGACTACACTCATAGTGTTACTTTTAAAGTTTTTAAAATTTGCTAGAAAACTGATTAACATTTTGCATGAAGAATCTGTAATTATATTTAAAAATAAATAAATAATAATAATATATAATAGCCAAAAGAAATTCATGCACATTTTTTTTTTGTAAGAGAAATTCATACTCTTACCACCGTAGGGTGGTCGAGACCTCTAAATCTGTTACGAACATGTTCATCATGGTCGATGCTCGTAACCACCGCCTTCGCGTGAATGCACTGAATAAGTTTTAGAAACACATTATTAACCATCGGGAGTTGAAGGATTGTACTCAAGAATTCTTCGTCAAACTTCATATCCTTGTAGATCCAGATTTGATTGATCATATGACCCAACTGTGCCAATGAAAACAAAAAGGTAGATTTTGTTCCTCCATTCAGAGGCAACAAGAATTAAGTACCTCAAAGTGTTCACCGTAGATACTAAAAGTATCAAGAACCCCATCATTCAAGGCATCAGTAGCATAAAGCCTTCATTTATATAAATACAAAGTCAATTAATAATTTGTTAATATAGAGATTCACAAGAGAGATAAACGATTTTGCTTGGAGTGCACCAAGAGCTTGTGATAACATATGAGAAGACAAAAAAGTTTCAAAAGACTTTAGGTAATAAATTTTGT
This sequence comes from Erysimum cheiranthoides, assembly GCA_011420285.2. Classification (NCBI taxonomy): domain Eukaryota; kingdom Viridiplantae; phylum Streptophyta; class Magnoliopsida; order Brassicales; family Brassicaceae; genus Erysimum; species Erysimum cheiranthoides. The sequence continues at coordinate 20,965,359 of CM022179.2, forward strand.
GCAAAATATGTACTGCTTCAATTTTGATTGGGATAGCGTGATAGGCATTATAAGAGATGTGTTTTTATTGATCATGTAGGTTTCCGTTGGACAATAGTGATTCCTAGAGTTGTGGCTACTAACCTATACATCCACGATAAAGTCGGAGTCCTCTTGCCAGTTTCTTCCACGCACCTCTACGCACATATTGAAGAAAAGAATCACGGTAATGGATTTTTAAAAAGTTACGAAGGATTAAAAGTTTATCTAAAGGAAAATGGCTTGGTGTTACAACAAGACTGCAAATGCCTAGTGGGAAAATGGCTTGGTGTTACAACAAGACTGCAAATGCCATGTGACAAAGTAAAGGATAAAACCAATTTTAAGATTCGTGAATGGAAAATTGTGGAGGGAAATCAAGTTGATGAGACGGAGATAATAAGATTGTTGAATACACATGGTCCTATTGCAGCCACCATAATGGTAGATGCCATCTACAAGACAAGCACCAAGGTAAGTAAATTATACTCTTCTAAATACTATTTTAATATTTTTGTGTAACTATAATTCTCTTTAACAAAAAATAAAATAAATTATAATTTCTTATAAAATAGGATGAAGTTTTCTACGGATGCAAGACCACGCAATTGAAAACCGAAAACCATATGGTTAAGCTTACTGGGTACGACACAAAAAATGGAGTTCACTTTTTTGAGTTTCAGAATTCATGGGGACTCGATTGGGGAGGTGATAGTGGTTTTGGGAAACTTGCTAGAAAAATTAGTCTCCCAGGCCAAAGGAAAGCAATCTTTGATAACGAGTTATATGTACCCAGAGGTATATGGACGATTTATATCTACCTTATTTCTATAATTAATTTTACTATTTTTATTTTTTTTTCTATTTATGCAGCTTCTTGACCAAGAGTTTGAAGTGCCACAATGAGAAACCGACCGGTAAACATACAATTTTGTATAAGATTAAAAATTTTATATATTCTCGATCGAATTGTGTGATCAACTTAGAGTCTCTCGCTCAATTTTCTGTTGAGCTCAACTTGAAAATGGTTGTAATATGGTGCTATACTTGTTTGGATTGTTTTGGCAGTTCACTCCATTGAAGATGTGGAGAAAGGAGATGAGAAGAAACCAAGGTATATGAAATATGTATCTATCTTTTTTTTTTTTTTTTTTTATAATGAGTCTTTTCATTAGTGTTGATTTTCTATATGGTTATTGTTCTATCTAAAGGTTATTCATTTTGCTGATTGTTTTTTGTGGTTTTTATTGATTTTCGTCAGATTGACAGAGGAGCTAGCTATCTACAGTCTGGTACTGGATGGTGGTGAGATGCAAGCATTCGGTTATATTTTTAGTTGTATGACGAGACAGACTTGTGCTACTTTTTTAATATTTGTCTTTGTTTGTTTGGTGTTTTTAGAGTCCCAAGTTGTCATCTGTTTGTTGCTAAAAGTTTAACTAGATTTATTTTGCTGTGCTTACATTTAAAAAATGTTTCAACTAGTGACTTTATTGATTGTGATATGGGTTCACGACTTCATGTGTTTTTATTCCTAATACTTAGAAAAGAAATGCGATTTAAAAGTTGATATGAGAATTAATCGAGTTCATTAATTATATATGTTCGTTCTTTCTGATCACTTGTAACCCACCTTATGATAGAACAATGATCCTCCCTCAGTCAATATGAAAATTAAAGGGAATCCTAATTTCTTTGTGAAGAACCAGGGGTTCATTCACCTTCCTTTAATCCATATTTCAGCTGTCTTCAACGAAGCAATTGCTTTTGGTTTTGGAACGGTTTAAACTGGTTTGGAATTTGCTTGGTTTTGGTTAAGATTTACCTATGATTAATTAGATTTATTATTCTTACTGTTTTACTTTTTTTTTGCGTTGATTTCAATAGTTGATCATTATTTTTTTGTCAACTTATTCTTAACCATTCAAACGACTAATTTAAAAACTTATTTCTTCAATGTCAGATTGTATAACCGCATTCGACATAGTAGTAAAGTGTGTTCTGTCAATTGAACGCGAGTTATTTAGTTTGGTCTTTTGTATCAAAAACACAAGACGATATCTGATTCGAGAGGAGCGATGGCTAATGATTTTCCAGGTATCAAATCCAACACTAAGCTGAACGATTTGAAATATAACTAGTACCGATCGACGCATCAAACACATATATTTCTACCTTTTTTGCCAATCTAAGGCTAATAACTAACCTTAATTGAAGATTGTATAAATATGGAAAATAAAATGTTTTTCGAAAATATACATATAATTTTTTAAACTATTGATAGGAATTTTATATTTAAATAAAATGTTTTCTATATTTATTTAAATATTTGTAATCCACTAGTATTTTGGAAAAGTACTAAGCGTTACTTCATTTTAATTAAAGTTTTTTTAAAAGTATATTTCGTATATTTCTACCTTTTTTTCTTAGATTAACTATACTACAATCTTTATCATAAAGTTTAGTAACAAATTGATGGTAACCACTAACCAACCATTTAACTTTTTGTTAGCAAAAAAAAGAAAGGAATCATAAAGATTTATTAAAAAGGAAAAAAGAAAGAAATGTTTAAAAACTGCAATTAGTAGCCTCTTAATGCTTTTGTGAACCCTAGAAGTACCAAAGCCTTCCTTCATCTTTGTTTTCTCTTTGCAAAAATCAGAATCAAATTGTTACCATTTTTACGAGTGAAGAGGTTTTAGGTTGATCTACACATTCATCGATTTCATATATCCAAATAATTTAACCTAATCATGAAAAGGATCAATGAAGGTACATAAAAAAGCTCTGCTTTTAAAATCCCTAATTCTCTGTTTTTTTCCTTCTTTCTTAAGATTCGACTCTGTTTTCGATACAGAGCCACAGATTCATGACGATCCAGTCAAGAACCGTGAAAACGATGATGAAGAGGAAGATGATGAAGATGATCAGTATGAGTATGGTGATGGGTTTTTAGTGGATAGTTCTGATGATGGAGAAGAAGAAGAAGACGACGAAGAACGGATGCCATGTAACGATAAACAGAGTAAAAATGGAAGGAAGAAAGACGAAGCCTTTAGTCTTCACGAAGATGATTATCTTCTTCTAGAAGATAACAATGTAAATTTCCAAAGAAACAAGTATAAACGTTTGAAGAAATCTTCAGAGGAAGAGGATAAGATCAATGATGATAATGATGATGATGATTTGAGTCACTTCATTGTAGATGAAGATGATCATGGCGATCATGGAATGAGGAAGAAAAAGAAATTTAAGCAAGGAACTGATTCAAACGCTTTGCGATACGCTAATGATATATTTGGTGATCCTGAAGAATTGTTGAAACTTCGGAAAAAGGATTTGGCGTATAATGAAAAGATCGAAAGAAAGCTAGAAGATGAGTTTGAACCAGTTGTTCTATCTGAGAAGTATATGACAGAGAAAGATGATGAAATTAGGAAGCTTGATGTTCCTGAGAGGATGCAGATATCTGAAGAGGCCTTTGAAATTAGCATTGAAGAAGAGAGCAATTGGATTTATGCTCGATTGGTTCAAGAACAAGGTCCGGTTTTTTCTGTTAACAAAGATGACATTGTGAGATTTTTGGAGCTGTATCATTTGCAGAAGTTAGAGATACCGTTTATAGCTATGTACCGGAAGGAGCAGTGTCGGAGTTTATTGGACAGTTCTGATGATGATGGTGATTTCAATCTTGACAAGAAGCTTGAGACCAAGTGGCATAAAGTCTTGTGGATGATTCAAGATTTGGATAGAAAGTGGCTTCTTCTGCGGAAACGGAAAACCGCGTTGTTTGGTTACTGTTCAAAACGTTTTGAAGAAGAAACTTGTAAGTCTGATCTGAATCAGAGTCTTTTTGAATCGGTTATGAAGTCTCTTAAAGCCGCCGAGACAGAGAGGGAAGTTGATGATGTAGACTCAAAGTTCAACTTGCATTTTCCTCACGGTGAAATCGATGAAGGACAGTACAAGAGGCCGAATAGGAAAACGCAGTATAGCATCTGCAGCAAATTTGGGATCGGGGAATTTGCAAACAAGTGCGGTTATAGCGCCGAGCAATTGGGACTCGCACTGTCTCTTGAGAAAGTTTTTGTTAAGGAGATTGAAGATGCAAAGGAAACACCAGAGGAAATGGCATTGAACTATGTGTGTGCAATGTTTGAAGATCCTCAAGTTGTTCTTAAAGGCGCCCGGCATATGGCTGCGGTTGAGATAAGCAGCGAGCCGTCGATTAAAAAGTATGTTCGCGGGATTTATATGGAGAATGCGGTAGTCTCAACAAGTCCAACACCAGATGGGAATGTGGTTATAGATTCTTTTCATCGGTTTTCTGCGGTGAAGTGGTTACGCGAAAAGCCATTGAGAAAGTTTGAAGATGCACAATGGCTTCTCATTCAGAAAGCAGAAGAGGAGAAGCTTCTTCAAGTAACTTTCAAGCTGCCTGAGAATCAGATGAGTAGGATAATTAGTGAATGCAGTGAACACTATCTAAGTGTTGGTGTTAGTAAGTATGCTCAACTCTGGAATGAGCAGAGGAAATTGATACTGGAGGATGCGGTTCACGGTTTTCTTTTGCCGTCAATGGAGAAAGAAGCAAGGTCTTTGCTAACTAGCAGAGCGAAGACTCGGTTGCTTTCAGAGTATGGACAGGTTTTATGGAGCAAAGTGTCTTCAGGGCCATATCGAAGGCATAATAATACCGCGGATGAGGAAGCTGCGCCGAGGGTCCTAGCTTGTTGTTGGGGACCTGGAAATCCAGAAACTACATTTGTGATGCTTGATTCATCGGGAGAGCTGGTTGATGTGCTTTACGCAGGATCCATTGCATTGCGGTGGTCTCAAGATGTAAATAACCAGAAACGTAAAAAGAAGGACCAAGATCGTCTTCTAAAGTTTATAAGAGACCATCACCCTGATGTTGTGGCTTTAGCAGCTGTAAACTTGAGTTGTATACGTCTGAAGGATGAGATTTATGAGGTTATATTCCAAATGGTGGAAGCTTCTGATGTAGAGTATGGGATTTATGGTATTCCATTGGTTTACGCGGATGAATCTCTTCCCCGGCTATACGAAAATTCGAGAATCTCAAGTGAACAACTACCTCAACAGTCAGGGATTGTGAAACGCGCGGTTGCTCTAGGACGTTATCTCCAGAATCCATTAGCAATGATCTCAACTTTATGCGGTCCAGGTAAAGATATCTTGTCTTGGAAGCTACATTCTTTGCAGGATTTTCTTGATCCAGATGAGAAGTATGAGATGGTTGAACAAGTTATGGTTGACATAACGAATCAAGTTGGGATCGACATTAATCTTGCTGCGAGCCATGAATGGCTTTTTTCTCCTTTACAGTTTGTTTCAGGGCTTGGTCCTAGGAAAGCTGCATCTTTGCAGAGGTCTCTTGTTAGAGCTGGTTCGATATCTGTCCGCAAGGAACTGATAAATCATGGGATTGGCAAAAAAGCATTCGTAAATGCAGCTGGTTTCTTGCGGGTTCGTAGGAGCGGGTTGGCTTGTAGTAGCAGCCAATTTATTGATCTGTTGGATGATACTAGAATACATCCCGAATCATACAGTCTTGCGCAAGAATTGGCGAAAGATGTTTATGCTCATGATAAGGAGGATGATGCGATAGAAATGGCGATAGAACATGTGAGAGATCAGCCAGCTTCTTTGAGAAAAATCGTTCTTGATGAGTATTTGAGAAGCAAGAACCATGAGGATAAGAAGGAAACTTATAGTCTTATCATGAGAGAATTAAGCTGTGGTTTTCGGGATTGGCGGAGTCGGTTTAAAGAGGTTGATTCAGATGAAGAGTTTTATATGATTTCGGGTGAAACCAAAGAAACTATTGGTGAAGGGAGAATTGTGCAGGCCACTGTGAAGAAAGTAACAAGTGGTAAAGCCATATGTGTACTAGATTGTGGATTACCTGGGATTCTATTTAAGGAAGATTACTCAGATGATGGTAGAGATATCGTTGATTTGTCGAACAAACTGTGTGAAGGCGATATCGTTACTTGCAAGATCAAATCGATTCTAAAGCATAGGTATCATGTGTGCCTTGTCTGCAAAGAAAGTGAAATGAGAAACAACAAGAATCTCGGGGTTGTCGATGATTATTACCACGAGGAGGATCAGAACAGTGTCCTGATAGAGAAAAAGAAAGCTCTTAAAGAAACGAAGGAGATTAAGCCTCGGATGATTGTTCATCCTCGGTTTCAGAACATCACTGCTGAGCAAGCAACAGAGTATTTGTCTGATAAGAATATTGGAGAAAGCATTGTTCGTCCAAGCTCACGAGGACTGAATCATCTGACTCTGATGATCAAGATTTTCGATAATGTGTATGCTAACAAGGAGATCATAGAAGGTGACAAGGAGAACAAGGACATAGTGAGCTTACAACGTATTGGGAAAACATTGAAAATTGGGAATGAAACCTTCGAGGATCTAGATGAGGTTCGTCTTTATATCCTTTTATATTTCAGTTTTGATATAAGAAGTGAAAAATACTTATGCGTTTAGAAAATTTCAGGTAATGGATCGGTATGTTGATCCTTTTGTAACTCATCTTATGACAATGATCAACTATCGAAAATTTCGGATTGGGACAAAGTCGGAAATAGATGATCTTCTTCGGGTTGAGAAGGGTTTAAATCCGAAAATGGTAGTTTACGGTTTCGGTGTTTCGCATGAACATCCAGGGAGCTTTATATTGTCTTACATACGATCAGCAAATCCGCACCACGAGTACATTGGTTTATACCCAAAGGGATTCAAGTTCAGGAAAAGAATGTTTGGGGATCTTGATAGGCTTGCTGCTTATTTCAAAAGGCATATTGAAGATCCAGACCATTACTGATCAATGAACTTGAAGGTCCTATCTCAATTCATGATTTGTTCTCCTCTTTTACCCAAAGAACTTTTTGAGTAGTTGCTTATGGTGCAAGAAACGTATATGGGAGAGTAGTTTGTGTTTGGGAAGTAATTAGGTTTGTTGTTTAGTAGAACTGTAAAAGTATTTAACTTATGTTTGTAGTCAAAAGTGATAAATATCCCACAAGAAATGTTAAGAGACAAGAGATTAAGTTAGTTAGCTCTGTTTATTATGAACAGAGTTTTGTTTCATGGATTTTTCTTTTCCGTTATTTTTGATTCGCTTATGTATCAAAGGATGTTCTCTTACTTTTTTATTTTATTTTATTTTTGCAGATTGATTTTAAGGTATGGTTTTGCTGATGTCCGGTTCAAGTACAAGAACTACTTTGATATTGTTAACTTTATATCAATGACTTTAATTTCTTGTCATCGCCATGAGTCAGTAATTTGCTTCTTTTTTCCCTGGGGGAGATTGACTGATTGAGCCTATCTCTTGTTTTTATGGCTCTTATCAATGAATATTTCATTAGAAGATTAGTGCTATGTTTATGTTCCCAATTTACTTTACAGTAATCAAAGAACCAATTAGAGTATCCCTTATAAAGAAGATGGCAAAGTGTAGGATTCTTAATCAACTAATCGGTGGGAAAAAGTGATCAAATCATGATTTTTAGGTATCATTTTAAGACTTCAATATATACTTTGACTAAAGAAAAGATAAGAAAAACGTGTTGAAAATCACACTTTAGATTTTATCTTTTTTGCCTTCTAACATATACATTTACAATATATAATTTATTTCTCAGAATATAATACTAGTATTTATTAACTTTACTTTTCATCCATTTATTCTTAATTTTCTTATGATAACTAAATCAATCTAAATTTATGAAAATTGAGAACTGAAAAAAAAAATTGAACAGTTTGTAAAGTTTTTTGTAACATTTAATATTTTTCATTGTAATATATGTAACGGCCCAACTACAGATTCTGTCATAAAGAGTAGATTGGTAAAATCATAGGATTGATTTTTCTCATTATTAATTTTTGCTTCTATGTTCTTATTAGTCAGTAACATTCATAAAAACATATAAATATTGCTAGAAGAGGAAAAAAAATCTAATAAATCAAAAATTTATTAATAGATTAATTTGTAATTTCCTATGAGGAAAGAAATTATATTGTATTTCCTCAATATCACCAACTCAATAGAATAATGGATAACATCTGTAAGACTGTAATAATTTCATAAACTTTTCAAAATACCTAAGTTTGACCCAAATTCTTAATAATCATCGAACTATTTCCAACCAATCAGCAACTATTTTTCATTACTCTAATAAAGGAAAAAGAAAGCTGGCACGGAGCGTTAGTTACACGCTCCCACGCGCTACAGCGATGTCCTAACTTCCCAATATATTCCATATTGTCGTGCTCAAAATGATCAAATCAGACAAAAGCCTCGCATCTCTCTTTGGGATCTGAATCTTCAGATTTTGCTCTTAGATATCAAAAAGATCAAAAGAGAAAAACCAAAAACATGCCTCATGGAACTCTTGAAGTCGTTCTTGTCAGCGCCAAAGGTCTCGAGGACGCTGATTTTTTGAGTAAGCTTTCGTTTCTTTTCTTCCCAAGAAATCCTTAGAACCCTTTTGAGTTTTTTGTTGATAGGTTTTGTCTCAAATGTGTTTGAATCGGTGAATGTATATATGTACGTACGTGTTTAAATGATTCGACCTTTTGGATCAAAGATTCACAAATTGTGAAAACTTTTGAATAGTGTGTGTGGTGCCAATCTGATATTGTTTGATTAAAACGATCTGAATTTCTACGAATCGGATTTGATCCATATGTGATTATAGTAATTGATACTAGTTGATATTCTGAAATATTTGTGAATCTGTTTTATGATAGTTAGATCTGAGATTCATATTCGTCTTGATCTTCTTCTAATCCGATTTTATTCGAATGATCTGGTGTAATGGTTGGTTATTCACATGTTAATCTGGATTTGTTTCTTGATTAACATCAAAAGATAGACACTTGTCTTATTGTAACATAGCCTTGTGCATTAGTGCATATGTGAAATCAATTGTATATTCGTTGACTTGTAGTGTGGTTTGATAACAGATAACATGGATCCTTATGTACAACTCACTTGTCGGACTCAAGATCAGAAGAGCAGTGTTGCAGAAGGTAAGTTTTCAATCAAGATGATCAATGGCTTTTTGTTTTTGGTTCTTTTGTTTGTGCAAGAAAAAAGAGTTGAGAAGAAACATGATGATTTCTTGTAGGAATGGGCACAACTCCAGAATGGAACGAGACATTTATCTTCACGGTCTCTGAAGGAACTACAGAGTTAAAAGCGAAAATCTTTGACAAAGATGTCGGCACAGAGGATGATGCGGTTGGTGAAGCAACGTAAGATCCTCAAAAAACATTTGTTTAAATCCTCTGTTTTGCTTAATGGAATTGGTGTTTCTTAATTAATAGATTTAGAAAACCTAATTAAGGAGATATGTTGTGTGAAACAATGCAGTATTCCATTGGAGGCGGTTTTCGTCGAAGGAAGTATAGCACCAACTGCATACAATGTGGTGAAAGATGAAGAGTACAAAGGAGAGATTTGGGTCGCGCTCTCTTTCAAGCCCTCGGTATAAAACATATTGCATTGTTCTTGATTCCGGTTTTTTAGATGTTCAGAATCTGAAGAACAATGTGTTACTTTTTTTGTGTGGTGTTTGTTAGGAAAACCGAAGCAGGGGTTTCGAAGACGAGTCTTATGGAGGATGGAAAAACTCTGAAGCATCTTACTAAGAGAAGAAACCAATGTGTGTTATTGTTTGATTTGAATCTTGGGAATGAAATGTTGAGCTTTCATTTGAAAGGGTACCTGGTTTAGAATATTGTTTTTTAATGATTCAAAACTCTTGAGATTTTGATTGTTTTTGTCAACAAACTTGTTTTGGTATGGAGATTATTAATTTCTTAAGTCTATGAAACTTGTTTTGGTATTATCTTTCTGTGGTTGTTTCTTGAGTTTGTTTAAGAAACTCACTTCATGCAACTATCTCTCTATGTCATTTTTCACTACATTTCATTATCATCTCTTCTTTCTCTGTCCCTAGCTAGCATGTAGCTTCAAGGCTCAGATATTTCAGTGGTCCCAGGATTCTCAATTTCTATCTCATACTCAGTTTCTGAATTAACATAAACTTGTTGTCCTGAGTCACTTGTGTCAGTAACTCCGCCTTGAAGTAGTTCAGATTGAGGTTCAAAGTTGAATTTCAACAATGTTTTATAGCAATCCATTTAGTTTTTGTTTCAATATATACCATAACATTCTTTGTTATTTTAGTGTTTTTAAAATATATTTCATCATAAATAGACCAATATCTTAAAATAAGATATATTTCTAATCTAATATAAGTTAATTTTCTTTGTGTTGTCAAGACAAAATTCAATTTCCTAAACTCACTGATTCAAGTAACTTCTATTTTTTGCTTTTTTCTTACAGCTAACCCATAGAATTCAATTTGGATGCTAATATTGGACTATAATTATTGTTAGTGGATTGTCTTACCATCAAATAGGTTCAATTTTTATTATTAGTTAGTCATAAAAGTTGCTATTTCTGCTTTTTAAATCTAACTTTCATTCTACTGTAATTTTTTTTTTAATTAAGACTATTAATTTATAATTAAAAACTAATCTTTTATTAACTGAATTTCATTTTTTGCCGTTAATTATTTTATCTTCTTTAAAATTTATCTTTCATTATAAACTAGATTAGGACCCGCATATACGCGGGTTTAAAATTAAAAATTTAATAACCCGTGTAAAAATTAAAGTAAAAGGTAAAAATAATTTTTGAAGTTCTGTTATCAAATTTATGAATTAATTAATTTAATTTTTAATATATTAATTATTTAAAATTTTGTAATCCACATGTTAACCAATACATTTTTTTACAAATTTAATAGATTTTACTTTTATCGTATGTAAATACTATATTCAAATTAAATTACGTATTATTGTACATATACTATATTTAATCAGTTTAATTTTCTAACCCCTCTATAATCTATATAAATATACATAAATATAAGAAATTGAGATTTTATAGTACTGAAAAATATGAAAAATTTTATGAGCTATTATACGTAAAAACCAATTTACTTTTTCATCCGATCAAATTAATTATATTTCAAAATTTTACATATTTATCCGGTAAAATCAATCATTACACATCAACCTGCTAAACATTGACCAAAGAATACGTATCTTATCAAAACATGTAGAACCATACGAAAAAGCCACATTTAGATTAAAACATACATGATCACACGATATTCATATCAAGCGTTTTTAGATCATCGCATCAGAAACCATTAGTACACTAACCAAAAATCATCAAACCAAAAATCATCAAACCAAAAGCAAATATATTATACGTTAAAAAATAAATTCACCTCTTCATTCAATGAAATTAATCATATGATATCTACCTACTGAACATTAACAAAATAATTTTACACCAATACTTGAAACATATATACTAATACCAAAAGAATTAGGTTTTGATCAAAATTTACCTTATCGTAGGATAACAACTTATAATCCAATTAGTTAAAATATAACTCTAATCTTCATGCATCGATCCATATGGTTGGTTCTATACACCCAAAACATATAATCATAATAAAAAAAAATTTACCAATAGAACAAATTAAGTCGAATCAATTTTTTTTAAAATTATTTTGTTTGGTAAAAAAAATATGAGATCATCTAATCGATTATATATAAGTGGGAATTTACAATTTCTTTTTCTTTTAGGAATAATTTTTTAATTATGTAATCTTTTTTCTTTTAGAATTAGCAATCTAACTATATTAAAAATATACGTATAATTTCCTTATGATTATCTTTTTATATTAAAATAAATTATTTAAATTATTAATTTTTTGTAGTCATCTATTTATATTTTAAAAATTATTAAAATTTATTTTTTATTATAATTATCTTTCTATATTTCAAAATTGTTTAAAATAAAATTTTTAATTATATAATCCTTTTTATCTTTATCCTTCTGTAATCCTTTTTATCTATTTGATCCTTTAAACTTTTCTTAACATTATCTTTTTTATTTTTTTAAAAATTATTTAAGTTAGAATTTACTTAACATTATCTTTTTACACTTTTAAATTTATTTATGTTTTAATTTTTTCTCATAGTTATCTTTTTCTATTTTAAAATGTTTTTTTAAAAAAATATTTTTGACACGTGTCAAAATCTCTAATCGATAGATATGACACATGTCATGATCCCGTGAGTTACTAATTTCGAAAACCCAACTTTATATAATAAGATTTAAGATGATTATCTTTTTTTTTTTTTTGTGCACCAAGTGATTATCTATAATTGAGACTATAAATTTTGAACTAAAATAATTAAATATTATGTTAGGTATATTTTGTTGATAATAGGAAACTACGACATACTTATTCTTAAAAATTATGAACAATTATTTTTATGTATTTCAATAACAAATTTTACATTTAAATTACATATGTGTTTTTTTCAGAATTAAGAAATTTTTTAATTAAATATTAACTTTACTTCATTGTTGTTAATTGTTTTGTCTTTTTATATCTATCTTCCATTCTAAATTTATAATGATTATTTATAGTTGTGACTATTAAAAAGCTTTCCTAAGTAATTAATATTATGTTAATTTAATTTTTGTTGTCAATAGGAAAAGTGCCATAATACATGTAAAAATTATATGTAAATTATATGTATCATATATGGGTGTTGTTAGATAAATAGATAGCAGATTTGGTTGTAATTGAGTGAACAACTGTCCATCTTTCGTTGAAAACATGCGCATATGAATATATGATCGATGATGAACTTTGTAATACTCGATCAAGTCTATATATTCCTGACTAGATTGAAGTAAATTCCACGAAAAAGGATTTGTATTTTCCTGTCAATCTATCTAAGATTTGTTTCAATTTGTTTCACGTATGTATTTTATATAATCTAATAATTATTAGTTGTAATTATTTTTTCATTGTTATCTATTTGTTATGATGTTAAAGATTAATCCAACTATGACTAATTAATTATAAGGTTATTTTCTATTATGTTTTGCATATGTTTTGCTCATTTATGTCGGCTTCTTTTCTCATCTTATAATAAAATCAATCAAAAGAGTAAGTAAATGCAAAATCATGTTAGTGTGAAATTGGTTAAAAGATATTCGATCACATTTAATATTTTTCTTAGGTTTATGGAGCTCCTATCTAACTGATATTGTTCACTGGTCAGCTATGAGATTTGTTTCTCATTCTCATGTGACTCAGTGGTCAGTCAATTCTCAAACTGGACCTTCACCAAGGCAAAGACTATACGCGACCTGAAGGAAAATATTCCAGCCTTGAAGACCAACCTGGTAGCACTCAAGGCAGCTCGAGATGATTTGTTAAGACCGGTGGAGAGAGAGGATCGTTTTGGCAGCCAACAAAAGGCTTAACGAAGTCCAAGTGTGGATTGAAAGCGCATACACTCTTCACAACGAGGTGGTTGATCTTCTCACCTTCAAAGACGAACACCTTCAACGTCTATGTGTTGATGGCCTTTGGTCCAGATATCCCTGAAAGAGTTACGTGTATAGTAAGGATGTTTCTCCGAGGTTGACAGATCTTCTTGATTCTCCAAAAGCGCCAGCTCTTCCAACATACTGATATCTATTGTAGCTTTGCAACCTTTCAACCATAATAGTTTTAGTCCCGACAGTTTCGATCTCAGCTAGATCGACTTTGGTCCAAATGTCATATAGAAACTGTCGGGACTAAAACTTCTCACAAATTACTGGTCGTTCATACGATAAATTTGTTTTTAAATTTGTCAACAACTTGTTTTGGTATGGAGATTATTGATTTCTTGAGTCTATGAAACTTGTTTTGCTATGATCTTTTTGTGGTTGTTACTTGAGTTTGTTTAAGAAATTCACTTCATGCAATTATATATATGTCTATGTCATTTTTCACTACATTTCATTATCATCTCTTCTTTCTCTGTCCCTAGCTAGCATGTAGCTTCAAGGCTCAAATATTTCAGTTGTCCCAGGATTCTCAATTTCTATCTCATTTTCAGTTTCTGAATTAACATTGTTGTCCAGACTCACTTGTGTCAGTAACTCCGCCTTGAAGTAGTCTCGACAAGGTTCAAAGTCACTTGTCTCATTCTCACTGCTTCAAGTAACTTCTATTTTTTCCTTTTTTTTTTACGGCTAACCCATAGAGTTCAATTTGGATGCTAATATTGGACTATAAGAGCATATTCAACAAGGCTATTTAATTATTGTTAGTGCATTGTCTTACTATCAAATAGGTTCAATTTTTATTATTAGTCATAAAAGTTGCTATTTTTGCTTTTTTAAATCTAACTTTCATTCGAATTTTTTTTTAACTAAGATTATTAATTTATAATTAAAAAAATTTATAATCTTTTATTAACTGAATTTTCCTTTTTCCGATAATTATTTTGTCTTCTTTAAAATTTATCTTTCATTATAAATTTACTCTTTTTTTTGGTGCACTAGATGATTATATATAATTGAGACTATAAATTTAGAACTAAAATAATTAAATATTATGTTAAATTTATTTTGTTGATAATAAAAACTACGACATAATATTTTTGAAATTTATGAAAATTTATTTTAATGTATTTCAATAACAAATTTTACATTTATCTTATTTACATATTTTTTTTTATCTTTTTAGAATTAAGAAAATTTTAAATTAAATGTTAACTTTTTTTCATTTTTGTTATTTTTTTGTGTCTTTTTTTAATGTCTATCTTCCCTTCTAAATTTATAATGATTATTTATAGTTGTGACTATTAAAAAGCTTTCCTAATTACTGGTATAATTTATTTTTTGTTGTTAATAGGAAAAAGTGCCATTATTTTTAAAACATCTGTAATCTACTATTTATATAGAGAAATTGCTACAAATGCCCCTCTCTAATCTACCCCTCTCTAATTTGTACTAAATAGACCATTATACATTTCTGAGACAAACCTAAGACCACCTCCTTAACGAGATGCTCTCGTCTCTCTCACCTCTCTCGCCGAAAATAGCGTCAAATAACAAACAGTATATGATGTGGCGGAACCGGTCGGATAAATCTCTGTTCGATGTGTTCGATTAGAGGAGACGAACCATCAGCATCAAGCAACGTCAAGTAACGAACACGAAGCTCTTTGCGAGCTGAATTCGTTGGATTCTCTTCTAAAATAGCTCTGAACCAAGCACCTATAAAGGCGACGTTTTTGAGGAAGGTTCTGTGGTGGATGCTGATCACAAAGATGGATGGTGTACTGGTGTGGTGATCAAGATATTGGAGGACGATAACTATTTGGTTTATTTTGATTCCCCACCTGACATTTTACAATTCGAGAGGAAGCACTTGCGGACTCATCTTCGCTGGACCGATTGGATTTGGGTCCAACAAACAATTAAGGTACGAGGTTTAGAACCAATGTTTTGATACCCGACCCGGACAGTGAACCGGATTACCTTTTGGGTCACCGGGTCATCGGGTCAACCGGGTTCGACCGCAGGTCAACCGATTTTTTTATTTTAATATATTTATATATATTTATAGATATTATATGTATAGATGTAATTATAAAAATAAAAATAACCATACTAAGTTTAACAAAATATGAAGTGTAACAAGAATAATAAAGTAATAAAAACTTTAAATCTAAATAAAACTGAAAAAATAAAAAATGACATAGTTTAGTCAAATATATTTTAGATAACTAGAAGAAAATTATAAAAGTATAATCCAAAGATTAAAAAATAGTAAAATATCATTAGAGTTTTCAGCATTTGTATCTTCATTAAAAGATTAAGAAAAGTTGAATTGATTCTAAAAACAACTGAAATTCATTAAAATTCTATATTTTATTCTTAAAATCAAAAAAAATTTATTGAACCATTATCCGATGGTTGAACCGGTTCACCGGGTCACGGGTGGTTGGCGGGTTTTTCTGGGTTTTTCCGGTTTTATGATTGCCGAATTTTAGCACTAAACCCGAACCGGAAGAACGTCTGGGTCGCGGTTGAACCGGGCCGACCGGGCGGTCCGATCCGGGTCTCAAAACACTGTTTAGAACTTTAATGTTTGAAACTGTTTTTTGAATTTCGTTGCTTTCTTGCAAAAGGTTACAAAAAAATTATTTGGGTAACAAAAAAATTTACGTTTTTTTTATTTCAATATATTGTTTATTTATTTTTTTATTTTTTTTATAAGTATCTCAATACAGTATAGAAAAATATTACAATTAAAAATATTAACTGTTGTGATGGCTAACCACAATTAGTTGTTTAAAATTCTATGTGGACATATTTAAAAGCAAGTAATGTCAAGTCAACAACATATTTTTTTTAAAAAAAATCTGTAATAGATTATTTGTATGTGTTTCAATACTAAAAAATTTACATTTTTCTTATTTATATATCATTTTTCCCTCTTTACAAGTGTTTTAATATAGAAAGTTATTAAAATTTAAAAAAAATATTAACTAATAAGATGATTAACTGTGATTGATTGTTTTAAAGAAAAAAAAATGTTAAAAATAAAAATAAAGGAAAAGGTTAAAAAAATAGTAACATATCAAAACCTTATATCATCAACTATTATACCTTGATACATGTGCAACAAAACAAAAAAAATATATATGTATCAACTTGTATTTTCATGTCTATCTGTCTATGATTTGTTTCAAATATGTATTTTATAATCTAATAATTATTAGCTGTAATTATTTTTTTTATTGTTATCTAGGAGTATTTGTTATGATGTCAAAGATTAATAAAATGACTAATTAATTGTAAGGTTGTAAAACAAATACCTTGGAAACAACTTGATTTTTACTCTATTTTCTATTTATGTTTTGCTTATGTTTTGCTCGTTTTTCTATTTATGTTTAGCTTATGTTTTGCTCGTTTTTGTCGATTTTTTTTTCATCTTAAAATAAAATTATCAAACGTATGTTAATGCTAAATTGGTAAAAGATATTCGATCACGTGTAATATTCTTCTTAGGTTTATGGAGCATTAAGAGAGCCAAACCATTGTAGAAACTTATCGTCATATTTTCAAAATTAAATTTTCTTGAAGTGCTAGCTCATCCTACAAACTAATATACATTAGAGTTTTGCAACATATAAACGAATAACTATAGTCCTAATAATTAGTAAATACATTAATACTGTCAACTTCAATATGGGAAGAATGACATTCTCCATGCCCAAAACCTCTGCAGCATAGGTGGTCAAAACATCAAGCGCATGTATCCACTCTTGTACAGTTTTCTTGGAAGCCATGGTCTCACCAATGATATTGATTGACAATGGGAGACCACAACACCTCTCAACAACCTGTGATGCAAGGTTGAGAATATGTGCATCACTTTGTAGAGTCCGTTCTCCGACTTTCTTTCAGAATAACTCAAAAGCCTTGTCTGGTGCCAAGCAATGAACTTCAATAGGGTCTCGCACTCCCATGCAGGCACAAACATCTAAGGAGCGAGTGGTGAAGGCTATCTTGCATCTGTTTTCTGTGGTGATTACATGAACTCCGATCTCAGCTAGATTGACTTTGGTCCAAATGTCATCTAGAAACACAACAAATCTTCTTGGCTCACTAATTTATACACTGTATGTAGACAAATTAGATTATGCTGTAGTGAAATTAGCAAATAGGAAAAGTGATAAAACTTGATTATTACGTGGTTTATCAGCATCTTTTTCTACCTTAGCATCGAAGAAGTTTGGATATATTATTTTTTTATTATTTTTTTATTGATTATAATTTATGTGTAGGTCATGTATTTGCTATTAGTGGGATAGTACGTAGTATGTATTTGCATAGAACCGCTAAAGTTTGCATGTACATATATCATCGGTAGCATCCGGTCTTGATAATGGAGAAATCTCACAATCATATATAGTTTTTTTTTTTTTTGTTAAAGGATATGCATTCATCGATCATATATAGTTTGTCTTTATTACTTTTTTTTCTCTTTTGTATTATATTACATCCCGTGAAATCAAATCCCCATATTAAAAATAGAAATCTCTATATTTCCTTGGAGCTTTAGAACCATCACAAGTCCGTCGATTTCGTGCAGCGCCACGGTTCCTTCATCGACCATTAGAGATTTAACGGAATGTTTAATATGGTTTAGTCAACACAAAATTTATGTGCCAAACAAAAGGTCAATACAAGTTCATGTTTGATATAGCTTAAAGGAAAGTTTATGGTTAAAATGGCTTAAATTTGAAAGTTCATAATTTATTTGATATTTTTTCCAGATAACACATATATTAAACCCAAAATTATAAAATCATAATAAATGATGCATGTGATATATGTTTTCGGTTTTTTCATGTATAATTTTGTTTTTCTTTACTGATTATACTACTTTAACTAACTTTTTTTGTTCAACACGAAGCTTTTTAAATTACTTGTTAGCAATTAAGAGCATAATAGCATATGCATATAGCAAAATGGAGAATCTTCTGCAAAAATAAAAAATAATAACCCCAAGTCAATAAAAACATTATCATATTCCTCTTAACATAAAACATCATTCAAATACTGAAGAAAAATATAATTAAAAACTAAGGACTTTTAATTGGAATATTCAAAAACTCGATAATTACCATAGTATGTGTTTTTTTTTTTTTGTTTTTTTTTTTTGTGCAAACCATAGTAAGCATCATAAGAAAATTAACATAGGAAGAAAAATCTGCATTTGTATACATCACGCATAGCAGCAAAGAAGTCTTCGCACGTCAAAGTTTGATCATCATGTCTTTTAATATTGAGAGCAGATCCCTGAGACATATGGGAAAATAAAAGTGATCGACCTAAACATCTTTTAAATCTCATTTCTTCACCTCAGTCTAGTCCAGTTTTGAATCCTTCATGGATACTACCTGCTACTGAACATGAACACATGAATTGAACTAAACCGAAATGGATATTCACTGCATCATGCCATCATCCAACTGTATTCCGAGCGAATATCACAAATACTTTCAGGTTATAAAGGATAATATTTTCCTTGTTACAACCATTCTACTCGTATACCAAAAAACAAAGCTGAAACTACTAAAACCAAAACTTCTTTAAAATTGACCCAAAAAAATACATCTTTAAAAATCTGAAATCTTCTTGAAGAGGGATTCTTTGAGGATCTTGCGATAACTTGTTTGGATCAACTCGTCTGAAACCTACCTGCCCAATAATAATATCGTCAAATTCATGAAACTCAGACAAGACAGCAACAAAAAAGTATATGCCAAAAAAATTTGTCATTAGACTAGCAGCAAAAGTGTTGATTTACCACACAACTTTTCTCTTGAAGATGATTGAACTGTTTTAAGAAAGCATATCGAGGAAGCTTTTGTCCAATCTCCCATCATGCAACATATTAGTGACCAAGCCAATGCTTGAAGCATCTCCAGCAAACCCACACCTCCTTATTTCTTTGATGAGTTCTGCTGATGCGGCTTTGACACAATCTCTAAGGCGTGCTCTGATAAGCGTATTATACGTAGCGCCATCTGGGAGAGGCCCGTTTTCTTTCATTTTATTGAACAAGGCATCTGCTTCCTCCATTAAACCTCTTCTACAAAATCCTGAGATCATTATGTTGTACATTACAACATCAGGCTTCACTCCTTTAAGGCTGAGACTAGAAAATAAACACCACCCATCTTCCACCTTCCCAGCCTTGCACATCCCTTCAATCATAATACTATATGTGACAATATCAAGTTCCATTTCAGTCTTTTGCAGATCGTGGAATATGACCAATGCTTTCTCTAGCTCTCCATTATTACAAAGTCCATCTAAAAAAATGGTGTATGTCATGATACTGCGAGGCACACCACCAGAAACCATCTGTTTGAATACTTTTTGGGCTTTATCACAATCTCCAGCTTCAAAATACCCTTGAATAAGAGTGTTGTAAGTGATGGTGTTGCCAACCAATCCTCTTTGAGACATCTCGCAGAAGAGTTCCATAGCTTCCCCAACTCTCTTAGACTTACAAAATCCATTTATGAGAGTACTATATGTCACTACATTTGGGTAACAGTCCTTGCTAATCATCAAATCAAACATTTGCTTGGCCTCATCTAGGCGATCATGAATGCAAAACCCGTTGATCAATGAACTGTAAGTGATAGTAGTAGGATCTATTGACCTCTGAATCATTTTCTTGTACAATAGTTCAGCCTCGAAAAGCTTCCCCTCTTTTGCAAACGTATCGATCAATGCACTGAAGGTGACTACATTCGGAGTAATTTTTCTCTTAATCATATCGCTTAGTAGTCCAGCAGCGTCTGCCCATCTTCCGTAATTACAAAGGCAACTTATGAGGGAGCTGTAGGTAAACACATCTGGTCTAATGCCTTTGTTCTCCATTTCATTGAACAGTTTGAGTGCATCATCCACATTTTTGTATTTGCAAAGGCCATCAATGATTGTGTTGTAGATTATAACATCAGCCTTTATTTTCCCTTTTTCCATCTTCTTGAGCAGATTTAAAGCCAAATCGATATCACCTCTCTTACATAGTCCATTTACAACCGCACCATAAGTAACCAGATTTGGTTGGCATCCTTTCGCAACCATCCGTTCAACTAAAGCCACCGCTTCGGAAGCTCTGTTGTGGAGAAAAAGTCCATGGATTAGAGTTGTAAATGTCACAGTATTAGGTTGATATCCCACTTCCACCATTTGATCAAGCAAACCTACTGCATCAGAAATCCTCTTCCCGTGACAATATCCATTGAGCAGTGAGTTAAGCGTAACAATGCTAGGCTCATAACCGGGTTTCAACATCTTCCCAAGAACAGCTAAAGCAAGAGAGAGTTGAGAGGAACGGCAGAAACAGTTAATGAAAATACTGTAAGTATAGAGATTATGTGAAATCCCCAAATTTTGCATCTGCTCGCCCAGAGAGATGACAACATCAAACTTCTTCATCTTAGCAATGGCACTCAACAATCTACTGAAATCGATAATGGAAGGGCGTGGACGAGACTGTACCATCTCACCGAACAAACCAATTGCATCATCTAACTTCATATCACTCAGCCCATTTCTCAGTCTCTCTCTGTAATCATCATTGCCAGCAGAGAAAGCTCGTATCCAGCAACAATAATTCAACGAAGGAGGAGCAGTTACCAGATTACCTTGAACGTGAACAAATCTCTTCATCGTCGACGCAATCGCGATAGATCTCCGCATCGATTGAGCTCCTTTCTCAGTCTAGAGGTTTCAGGAGTTATCAGTGTTTCTCAGAAGGAATCAAGACTTGCCTAAAAACAGAACGGAGAACTCAAACTACAACACAATTCAATTGAAATTTAATAAAAAAATCAAGAAAGAAACACAATTTCACAGTAAAATTGACAACCTCTGCAATGAAGAGAATGCTTCATAAACAAACAAAAATGAAGCTACGAGAGAGAGAGAACAGAACCTGGAGAGAGAACGAGCTAAAGCTACGAGAAGATGTATTTAGAATATTCTCGTTTGATACAATTAGTAAACTGTCATTTGGGTTTGACCTAAATTGTCTCCGGATTCCTTTACCGACGTCGGAATTCACCGTCGCTTTCGATACGGCGTCGACGTTATCGGCGAAACGAGCTTTAGCTCCGAGTAGAGAAGAGAGACTAGAAACGAGATTAGGTTTCGACTTCTCAAAATAAACAAAACTAAAACAGAAATTAACTTGATCACTAGTCACTACACGAATATAAGCATTACATACATGGTCTCAATTATTTCGTTACTTTAATATATGGCCTAAAGCCAAATGCTCTGTGAGCTTTATGGACAGACAGGCACATAACTAAGTAAACGTTAATTCATATTAGGTAGGTACATACACACACACACACATATACTAATTTTTCTTACATAAGGTCTTTGAACAGCTTAAACTTGTCAAGTCTCAGTGTCTCTTTAGTTTCCTGCAACTGTTTGTAGCATACTAGTACCCATGGAACTGCAACTAGGTAAGCTTGAACTTGCAACCTGTACACATAGAGGATCAGGAGACTTTTTTTTCTTGGATTCAGGTTCTTCATTCAGTGAGATTTTGATGTTGGAGAAGCTAGGCAATCCGAAATCGGGTAAAGTTAGACTACTATCAGCACTCCCTGGAGATGTAAAGTGTTGCTCTAAGTACTTGCGTATGACCGAGTCATCCTCTACTTGCAATGATCTTGCGAGTGGTTCAAATGGGAAGTTTGGGCACGGTTCAAGCCAATTGTCAGGTTTTTTGTCCATGTCTACACTCGAACTTCCCTTCTTGCCATGCGATTTGCTTGGTGGTGTTTTGCCTTTATAAAGTCTTTTGGTTGGTGCTTCAATGTCTTTCTTCTTGATGTTCTTAGATAAACATGCTTCCGTATTCTTCTTCCGCTTTTTAGAGCCACTGATGTTCTTTTCTTGCGGGTTTAAACCAAGCTCAATCGTGTTGCTAAGATCTTCTACAGATGAATTGTCAAAGACAAGTAAAGAACGTGAAGGGGCTTCTCTGTATGGAAAGAAGACCGATCTTCCCCACTCATTAGCAGGTTCTTCCTGCGCAGCTTGAGCTTTCAGAGGCTCTTCACTCTTATCTCCTGATTCATGCGCAACTTGAGCTTTAAGAGGCTCTTTACTTGTATCTTCTGATTCATGAGTCACTTCAACAACCTTGGATGAGCCACATATGTGCATCAAGTCACTCTCTAAGTCAATGATCTCAATGTTTCTTGTTCCTATTCCTTCACTCCCACTTTTATTCCAATTCTTCTCCACCAAATTATCACTTGTAGGTTCACATTCCAAGTTGATTTCAACAGTTAATGATCCAGTCAAACCCGGGATCTCCCTTGCATTATCATCATCACATTCAGCCACAACATCATGAGAGTTTTTCTCTTCAAGGTTAGATACAACATGAGCCTTTCCCCAAGCATTTTCTTCTTTTGAGGTCTCAGCTTCTGGAAGTTTGTTGTCACTGTCACTACTCATATCCTCATCTGCACAGACAAAAAAACTATGTGTCTTGAATAACCAACAAAAATCTCTGTATTATTACTCTTTTGGTTCCTTTTCTCCACATACCTTCAAACACACATTGCGTTTTTGCTCGAGACTCCAATTTCTGTATTCTATCTGGCTGTGACCGTAGCTACGATAGATAAAACATAAAAACTCCCATCAATACATGTTCAAGAAGAAACATAAGAAAACTGAGTACAATTCACTTACAGGAGTAGAGGTTATGTTAGAGAAATTCTCCACATTTTCAACATATTCACTCTCTGAGAAAGCTTCTTCATCCTCATCAATTACATACGCCTTGTAAAACAAAACAAAAAAGTATCTATCTCAGCTACTACTAATTCTTTTCAAGATTCCAAAATTCAAAATACAATCTTACAATTTCATTACACCCGATTTCGTATTCTTCACCGGATGAATCTTCAGATTCCACAGTGTTCTCATCCAATAGCACAGTCTCCTTTGAATTGGTTTCAAAACCATTTGATGTATTCACGTTCATCTACCCATAAAAAACAAATCTTTCACTCTCAATAACAAACAAATGAACAAATGCTTAGTCTGTTGTTATACCTCGTAAGTGTTTCCACCAACAGAACCATCCCTCCACTCTGCTTTCCTTTCATCCGGAAGCCAAAAAGGCCTTTCGATAACGGTCTCTTTATCTTGTAAGGCTTTTAACTGCAACACGAGTATAAAGAAACAATATATAAACAGACCAAAGAACATTAAGTGTGCTCAAGAACATGATCCTAATTGGTAAAGAACTCATCATACAGTTGCTTTCTTTCTCTCGATTACGGATTGTTGTTTTTCTCGAATTTTCTCCATTTGAATGTACTCAAGAACATGATCCTTGGTAGAGAACTTTTTACCTGTTCTCAATTGTGTGTAAGTCTACAAAAAGGAAATAAAAAAATTTGTAAATTTTCATCACCATGCATACAAATTAATTCAATCTACAGTTTTCATAAACTTTCTCAATTAAAGATCGGTTTTATTCTCAATTAGAAGTCACCTTTCTGAAATTGAAGATGAATAGTTCGTAAATTTCACAATTTAAGGTTTGATTTTTCCGAGTTAATTATGAATGTTGACAAATTTGAAATTTTCATAGAGAAGTCAAAGAAACATGTGTCTGCATTGGGATCAAAACACTGGAAAAGAAAGCAAAATTTTCAAATCAAGAAAGCTAAGAATGAGTGTGAATTGAGAGAAGAAAGAAGAGAGAAATGCAAAAGTGAAGTACCTTAGTTTGGCGACCGCGTTTTAGAACTGTAGAGTGAGCAATCCAACCGACGGGAAGCCAATCCGGCGTGGCGTCCGCCGTTATAGTTGGTGGAAGCTGGCGTAACATTTTCCGATGGTAAGATTCGGCTCTGAAACAGAGTTTTTTGTCTTCTTCTTCTTTGTTTCTCCCGGTGATCAGGTTTTTTGTCACTGTGTGTGTCTCTGAGATCGACACAAGTAACTTCGGTGATAAAATATCGCTGACGACGAGACACGTGACAGTAATATCTGGAAAGCTTTGCATGTTAATCCTTAGATAATGTTTATTATCTCAATATTAACCCCAAAGCTTTAGTTTTTTTAGATATCTATACTATTAATAGAGCCGTACAAATATATAAGTCACCATGTTTTTGATCAATATGTACAATGTAATGCCATTGGTTTAACTTGAAAATCAGATTTTTCGTTCAAGGGTATAATTGTCTTTTTATCTCATCAGAAACCGGGTCAACACGCGGGTCGTTAGTATCCGCATTTTCGAATTGGATCATTTTGACAAAATGCTTTCTCTCTCTAATCTCTCTCTTATTTTCCGGCGACCAGAGGTAGAGAGAAAGGGTTACAAAAATAGTCGATTTTTTTGGATTTTGCGTTCAAATCAGAGAAAACATTGTCTTCTTCAAATCTCCGATTATCTGGTTAAACTTGATTTCGCGACTCGGAGGTAATGGGAGGTAGTAGCGGCGGCGGAAATTCTTATCGGAGCAGCGGCGAATCGGACGTAGAATTGGAGGATTACGAGGTGGATGATTTCAGCGACAGGATTGTAGAATCATCGCGAGGAAACAGATTCAATTCTCTCACCAATTTATTAGGGTTAGACTTCGCCGGCGGTAGCGGTGGAAAGTTCACCGTCATTAATGGGATCAGAGATATCTCCAGAGGCTCCATTGTTCATCCCGATAACCGGTAAATACATAAATTCTCTCTTCGTTCTATTGTTTTAAGCTCAATCGGATTGGTTTTGATTTGCTTTGAGTATTGTTTTATGATTTCAGTCGCGTTTCTGAGATCTTGTGGACTTGGATTTTATGTATTCGGATTGTGTTTTTTATTGGAATTTTAGGGTTACGCTTTTGTACTTAAATCAATCTCATCGGAATTTCTTATATCTGATCGGAGTTTCAGTTCCCGTAGAAGGAGACACGGAGATTTTTCTTAGCTCTGATCGGAGTTTCAGTTTCAGACGCGGCGGTTCACACGGCGAGTTGGGAAGAGCGGCGGCAGGAAGAGATAGGGCGGCGAAACCCTAAATTTTGATGGGCTTCGTTTAGGTTTTGGTTTGTTTTAATTTGGGTATGGGATTGGCCCACTATTGTTTGTAATTGTAAAATTTTTATTGAGCCCAATATGTTTTTTTTGTTCAACGATTATCTATTAATAGGCAATAGACAAAGTCAAAGATAATATGTTTTGAACAACGATGTTATCATTCCCTTACATTGTAAGTCTCTGAAAAAAATAGTACTCCTCCGTCCCAAAATATAGAATTTTTGAATAAAAGCACGCTTATTTAAAAAATTTTAATTAAATACTTAATTACCAAATTAAAACAAATTACCAAAAAGAAAAAATTTCCTATTCTTTAATTAAAATTTTAATGTAAAATTTTTGGTAATTTGTTTTATTAAATATTTAATTAAAATTTTCCTAAATAAGCGTGTTTTTACCAAAAAATTCTATATTTTGGGACGGAGGAAGTATATATGAGCTACTGTTAATTAATCTTTTTAGTCATATATCTTGAAGATAAACAAGTTTTCTAAATTATATTTCAACAATTTATGTCATAGGTTACCATTGTTTGGACTTGACTCCAAATACATAGCAGTCAACGGACTGTAATCTCAAGATTTTAGGTCTACCCAGGGATGGTAATATTCATGAAGAGATTTCTCAAGTCCCATCATGATGAGTAATTAAATTCTCAATTCTCACGATTTTTTACTGTATTTTTACACTTCCTGTTGGTATTTTTGATGGTATTTTTCAATTAAAACTAGATTACTCTAAACCAGAATTAGTAACCGCAATTACATAATCTAACTTATTGCATTTGTAATTTACAAATGACATCCATACAAAAAAGGAAATACATAAATTTTGATCCACATAAAAAATAAAATTAACAACCTCCCAAAGTTTGTTATCTTCCCGAGAAGCCAAAAATCCAATGTTTTGATACCCGATCCGGACAGTGAACCGGTTTACCTTCGGGGTCACCAGGTAATCTGGTCAACCGGGTTCGACCGCGGGTTAACCAATTTTTTTATTTTAATGTATTTATATGTAATAGATATTATATGTATAGATGTAATTATAAAAATAAAAATAATCATATTATGTTTAACAAAATATGAAGTCTAACAATAATAATAATATAATAAAAAGGTTAAATCCAAATATAAATGAAAAAATGAAAAGAAAACATTAAAATTTTAAAGAGAGATTAGAGGGTGGCCGCTTAAGAAAAGACGAAGAGTTGAAAAAATTCTAAAAACAATTAAAATTCATTAAAATCTTATATTTTATTCCTAAAATCATAAGAATTTTATTGATCCATAGGTTGAACCGGTTCACCGGGTCACCGGGTCACGGGTGGATGGCGAGTTTTTCTGAATTTTGCCGGTTTTATGATTGCCGAATTTTAACACTAAACCCGAACCAGGAGAACGTCTGGGTCGCGGTTGAACCGGGCGGTCCGAGCCAGGTATCAAAACACTGCAAAAAAACCAAAACTTAAGATACCAAACATTACAACGTATCCAAACAGACATATACACGATACAACAAGACGTTACAAACTTGACGGAAATTGCCACCACATTATTTACCAACCGAAAAATCATCCCGTGCTGTAGCACGGGCTATATACTAGTTTAGATGTAAAGGTCACAAAAAGCCACAAAATTGATATTATTTTCTTATTGAATTCCAAAAAATCAAAATGACAAGTTTTTGCCGGCTAATTAGAAAATAATCAAAGTATATATGGAGGATTAGGTATTAAAATGCTGTCAGCTTGTTAAGTTGAATTTTTTATATTCTTTTTTTATGTTTTTGTTTGTATCACTTTAATGTCTATGTAAACTATCTTTTGAATTAATAAAAATATGCTCTTCCTCTTGGTTATGATTGCGCTGATTTTTTTTCCAATTCTTTCACACTCGAGTTTTTATTGAAATATAAAATGATTTTAGTGATCAGTTTTATGTGGAAACGTGTTTATATTAACCTGTTAGTTTATAAATAGAATTACAACAGGGTCAAACGCATTATCGTGCCGTGCCTACCCATTTTGTTGACTGGTAAGCTCATAATTATCACTTTCTTATTGTAAAATGAGAATTGTTTACAAGTATAGATCTTGACTTATATATTCTATCGGTTGTTTGTTGGATGGATGACTTATTTATTGTTGGTTTTGCTAATATATTTGTGTTCATAAACATGTTTGATTAATTGTTGACCGATCGGTTTATTTGCAAAGAAATATAAAT
Organism: Erysimum cheiranthoides; assembly: GCA_011420285.2. Classification (NCBI taxonomy): domain Eukaryota; kingdom Viridiplantae; phylum Streptophyta; class Magnoliopsida; order Brassicales; family Brassicaceae; genus Erysimum; species Erysimum cheiranthoides. The sequence continues at coordinate 20,993,211 of CM022179.2, forward strand.
AATATATTGGAAACATATTCGAGATTTAAGAGTCTAGTCTTATTTCTAAAGATTTCGTCCATAATTTCCCATATATTTTTCTTAACATTAAAACCAAAAAAAAAAAAGATTTCGACCATAGACTCTAGCAAGTAGCAACGGCCGAAAAACTCTTTAAGATCATGTCACGTTAGGAACGAAAACTGCAGAAATATGTAATTGGTCTGAATTGAATAAAATAATAGGGACAATTAGCTATATGACCAAATTGGACACGATTATTAAGTAAATGACTATAGTGCAGAAAACTTAGGTAACTAACGTTTTTCAGGTAGGGGAAATGGCAAGATTACCCTCACAAAAGGAGTGAGAGAAACTGTCTTCCGACATGTAGGGGACAAAAAATCAGGGTTGGCCACGTGGAAATGTGATATAGAAAAAACACATGAAATTTAGAAGGTGTGTTATCTTCTATTGTATGGAGAGGTCTAGAACACGTGGCCGAAATTGATGAAAAGTCTGATGAAGTGAAGAGAATTCTGGTGTGATAAAAAAAAACATATAGTGTTATATGAGAATAACATGTCACATAAAACAATAACGAATCAAATGACATTTGTATTACATTAAACCCTACACCCTAATTAATATACACTAATTCTACCATAATCAACTCAAACCAATGATTTAAAAGTCTATATCATTTGTATTATACTAAACCCTACCCCTAATTAATAATATACACAAATTCTACCATAAGCAACCCAAACCAAAGATTTAAAAGTCTATATCATTTGTATTCACTAAACCCTACCCCTAATTAATATACACTAATTCTACCATAAGCAACCCAAACCAAATATTTAAAAGTCTATATTATTTGTATTACATTAAACCATACCCTAATTAATATACACTAATTCTACTATAATTAACCCAAACCAAAGATTTAAAAGTCTATATCATTTGTATTACACTAAACCCTTTCCCTAATTAATATTTGCTAATTCTATCATAAGAGAGAGAGAGATGGGAGAGTGAGAGGGTGGGGGAGAGAGAGAGATGAGGGAGAGAGAGGGTGGGAGAGAGAGAGATATGGGGGAGAGAGAAAGAAATAATTCCGCTTTATTTTTTTTCAAATTCAATAGTTATGTGATATCCTAAAAAAACACGTAATGTGAAAGAGAGAGAAATGTTGGTCGGCTATTTGAAGAAGGTTAGTAGAGTAAATTCCTTAACGTTTCCGACAGGCTCTGTTCATCCATGGTTACTTTCTTAAATATTTTCAAATCTATGGTCATTTTGTATATATTCCCAAAATAATAACTCTGTCAAATTAGTAACATGGCAGACTATTCTTATTATAATTGAGCTATACTCAAATTATTAACAATCACATACCTTCGTTAAAACCACAAAAAATGTTCCAAAAAGAAAAAAACACAAAAAATGTTATTGTTTTCTTATTTTCAATCTCAGCTTTCATTCAAATCAACACAACAAGATAATCATTTGATACATATTTTCAACATCGTATAAATAAATGTATATTTGAAAAAAAAGTTACAGAATTCTCTCTACGTATATCCAGGTATCATACATTATATCCACAAAATACAAGAAATTAAAGAACCAAAAATAAGAGAATTTGTTGACACAAGACTACAAGAGGAAAATAATCTAAATGAAACCTTTATAATAATATAGACAAAATTTTAACTATAATAATATAGAAATATATCATTTGTTGTGAAGCGGGTTAGGACCGTCGGGAACTAATCTGGCGGAAACTCCGTAGATCCGATCATACTTCTCGCCGGCGGTCACTTCCGATAACATTCTCTTGCCGTCAAAATTTAATCGCTGGAACTCCACTGTCGCCGTCATACTAGGGAACTTGCGGCCGGCGGAAGAGAAAGGGAATCCGGAGAAAAGGAAAATGATCATGACGATTAGAAACAATAATCTTTGGCTCCAAGATTTCATTTTGTTTTCTCTCCGTAAGAGTTTTTGTTCTTTTGGTTTCTTGACTAATCTTGTTTTGATGTCGATGAGCTAAGCTTAACATTTATATTAATTACGGGATCGTGACATGGATTGTTAGAGAAGGAAACAAACGAAATTTGTCTCAAGTCAATTAAATATTCAAGTAATTTTATCCCATGGAAAGACGAAGCTAACCTCTCCTTTGACTATAGAAAGTTCAAACGTATTATACATTAATACATTAAACATAATAATTGTTTGTGTACATTAAACATGTTTAAGTATTTTATGTAACTTGTAAGTAACTACTAACTAGACATAGCTCTTTATCAAAAAAAAAAAAAATTATATAATATGACAGATTTTTTATTTTGTGTTGGACTTTTTATTAGGAAGAAATACATAACTAACTAGGGTTTTCTTTTCGTAAATCAAAAATCCCATTATATGACTAATGAGTTTGATTTTTCCTCTTTATTTTAGTCTCACCGTCGTCGTGGAGCATGTTTTGTCGTTTGGTAAATTGAAAAACAGAAGTATTGACGTTTTCATAAATGGGAACTTGATCCAAGGGGTACTCTCGTAATTTAGCCCAAGGTGGAGTGCTCGCGTGGGTCTCTCCGATGATCCGATCCGTCGATTCCTTGATCACACCGTTGACTTTCAAATAATTTTATTATATCTTTTTTGTTTGGCTCTTCGAAATAATTATTTATGTAACTTGACATCTAATTATTTACGCGTTAACATATAATATACTTTTTTTTTGGTAAAAATATATAATATATCAGTTTTAGATAACAGTTATTGATTTTACCAACCAATATGTATTGCTTATAATATTAGAAAAGTCAGCCATATATATATTTTAATTTCATTGTATCTACGCAGTATTTTGTAAGAAATAATAAACAAGTTTTTTTTTTTTGATAAAATATAATAAACAAGTTGAAAATATCTTTTGGTATTTCTAGATCGTTAAGCTCATTTTCCTAACATTTTTTTTTTGTCAACTGTATATATTAATTAGCTTAATAAGAAATCCAATTTGGCGGAACATTTTCCTAACATTTTCTTCCCTGCAAAATTGGAAACCTGGTAAGAGAAAATTATCTGAGATTTTGTATAGTTCTTGTTTGGAAGTGTTATATTTTTACACAGACAGCTTGTAAAAATAAAATAATTACGTACATATATGGCAAGTAATATAAAACAAATGCGAGATTTAAAATATTTCAGAGAGAATTTCTTAGAATTTGTAAGTACTTTGGATCAGGACACGTACGATGGTCATGCGTCAACGATAATGACTCTTGAATCAGTTTTATAATAAAATTAACAGCTCAACGAATATGTGATATACGTTTGCTGTATACACATGACAGGAGTCTAATGTTTTAACAAATAAAATTCCTATCTTAATAGTAACCATATAGTAGTATTTTTGTAAGATTATGAATTAGACATGCTAATAAAAGGATAAATTTTCTGTCAATTTGACCGGGACTGCAAGAAATATATAAAATATTATCGATTGTGAAAAAAAACTACTGTTTAAGATATTTTGATTTTCGATTTAAGATTATGGATCAAAAGTTTGGATGTTCTTTGGAAATTAAAAAAAAAAAAAATTATTGAGAAAGAGTTAAAGTTTGAGTTATGGCCATGGGGATGGCATGTCACCTGAAAGAAGTAAAGAACACAGATGACAAGTTAAATTGCCGTTGTGGTAGCTCATGCTGTTTTGGAACGTTGCCCTGTGGGAATACTTAATGTCTAAACTTATTATTTGAAAAATTCTAGTTTATATATATGTTTCTAGCAAAATAAAACAAACCACTTTTTTATTCGGAAGTTATAAGTTGCATTATTGTTATTTAAGATTGTATTCTCTGTACTGAACAAACTTAACTTCTACTCCTAATTTGTTTCAAAAAATAAAACTACCACTCCGATCCTAAATGAACAATTCAACACATAAAAAGTAAAAACCATAACACCGACCTTATTCAAACTTTTTATAAAAAAAATTTCATCAATATCCTATAAAAAAAATTGCGTATTTAAGATTTAAAACGCAAAATTTGATGTACTTTTAAAAAGTCGTGCAGCCTATGTCACCATAAACTATCTCTATCTTGAACGATAGCATGAGCCAATTAATTGTTTTTTATAAATAAAACAAAAATAAGAAATCTTTCAAATTTTTGGGTACACGTATTACTGCACATGTGCATGCTCGATCGTTCACATACGCTGAACAAGGTCAAGACGAATTAAGCTTTCCTTGTCAGTTGTCACGTCCAAGGAAGTGGATGCCTCTTGATTTCAGGCTCTATAGTATTGAAACAAAGATATCAATATAATCCAATAGCCAGAGAATACATATGTTACTCAAGCTAATTAGTGTAAAAGCGCTGCGGGAAAAAAAAATGTAAAAGCGCATAATTTGGTTGAATTTAGCAACATATATTGTAGAGTGATAAAGTATAATCAAATACGTTAAAAGAACACCAAATTATGCAAGTTCTTCGAAAACTGGTAAATAGCGTAGCCGGAGTACGTACAGTACTGGTTGCAGACTCCCCCAAGCTTCAATCAGTATCATAGTTTTCTCACAATTCTTAACTTTCCTCTCTAGTAAAACCAAGCTAGGCAAGATACTGAATCCTCGGCTGCTTTCATCACTATCCCGCGGATCAAATCAACGCTATAAAGCTTTTCCTGATTGATCATATCGCATATTTCTAAGTTCATAGCCAAATCAGGTTCGGACGTCCCTCTAGATTCTCTGAAGTAGCATCCTCGGCAAATTTATCAGTTGGCTTAGAACCTTGGAAAAGCTCCTTCACTCTGAAACCCATGGAGCTGATCATGCGAGCAATGAAAAACCTCGTCACAAATTATTTATGTTTGTGTATTAATTCCTCCTATATGCAGTTAACTAATATATACTCCCTCCGTATGAGTATAATTGTCGTTTTAGTCAAAGTTTTTAGTTTCTAAATAAATGTCGTTTTGACTTTTTTAAGTAACTTTTGCTTTATAATACCTAAATTACCTTTAATGAAACACAACTTACTCTAATTATTGGAGAATAAAGGGAAAATTTTAGGGTTGTAATTTGTCATTTTTTTTAGGATAGAATTGTAATTTGTCATGTTTCCTTAATGTAACTAATTACAGTTAAAACGACATCAAATACGGAGGGAGTATATATATATATTTTAAAGCTTGTGTTAAATTGTGTTAAATATTAAATTTTAAATTGTGTTAATTTATATCTAGTTCTCCATTCGGATTCAGTTCTAAGAAATCGTTATCTAAATTCAAGTTACTGGTTCACGTACTCGGTCAACTCTTAGCGTAGGTAACAAAACAATTCAATTCACAAAATTTGATTACCAACTTTTGTTTAGGATGATGTCAATAAGTTTTTCTACAAACCACCAGAAATTTGATTGCTAGATTGTCCAATTTTGAGAACGACCAAAGATGATGTTCAATCTTTAGATCAGTAGAGATGCTAGACGTTTTCATGACAAAAAATTTCTCACTAAATCGACAAAACACATGTTTTTTTCTATACAAAATTTGTTTGACCCTAAATTACTAAGGATATAAATTATTTTTTACTTAAGGATATAAATTTATGATTGTCATATTAATTAGTTAAAGAAATTTTACCGCCAAATTTGGTGTTCAATCTTTTGATCGTTAGCATTTTTACAATATACAATTTAACAGGCAATTTCTGATGAAGATTTTAGATAATCATAGTAGTTAAAAAATAATTGACCGTTAGTTTGCATAACCTTAAAAGAAGCCAAACATAGTGTCCAGATACCATGCAATTTCACAATTATACTGTTTAACGGCCAATTTTTAACTAAGTTGACAATAAAAATTCTTATAAACCACTTAGTCTAGACTCTAGATTTTAGATTGTCAATATTAATTTAAAGTTTTGATCGTTAGTTAATTTATAAATCATATATTTAGTTTACATAATTATGCAAAAAATCATATGTTTAGTTAACATAGTTATGCAAAAAATCATATATTTAGTTTACATAGTTATGCAAAAAATCATATATGTAGACCAAATTATGTTATCTTTGTGTCTCCTCCCTATATGCAATTAGTAAATTATTAACTTCGTTTTTTATTCGTAATTTCATAACTTTCAGTTGAGATTAACGATGATGTTATATTGAGTTTCATGTATTATTTGTATCTACTACCCTTACATAGTTACATCTTAATTGTAACGATTAATAATAAACAAACTTGCTCAAATATGTAATGTATATAATAAACACATTTAGTTATTGACTTACCTTACCATACTAGATATATAAATATTCCTGTAATTACTGTATGACGGTTATGACGCTCTCACAGGCGATTTTTTTGGCGACTCTACGCCGGTTATTCTTTCTCTTCTCTCCATGGAGAACGGTTGCTTTCTCCGGCGATGTGGGGACGAATTCTCCTCGATCCCACTCCCTGGAAGTTATCTCCGCTAGGCAACTACCCACTCTCCCTAGCGATGTCAGTTTTCTCGCGATTACACAGATCGCTGAGCCCTATAAATTTGACTCTAATCTTTCCGATAGAGCAAAAGTCTTACTCGCAATCGAATCTCCTCTCCTTTTCCCCTTTCGATTCTACTCAATTCTTCTCCAAATGGCTGATAACCTCCATCGTGCCCTTCAAGATCTGGATCTCGGGGCAAATGATGCTCCGATTTCACTTCCTTTCGATATTGTCTCTCAAGCGGCGGCCCAGAATCGCTTCATCATCATGGGACGACCCTTAATGCCGCGCCGACAAAATCTCCGCTCTATTGTTGCTGCCATGCCTCGCCTATGGGGACAGGTTGGCCTTATCCATGGTCGTATCATTGAAGGTCGTTGTTTTCAGTTTGTCTTTCCAACTGAGGAATCCATGGAATCGGTGCTTCGCCGGGGTCCCTGGGCTTTTGCTGATCGAATGTTGGTGCTGCAATGGTGGTCGCCTTCCATGCCGCTCCAAATGCTCAACTTCATCCCCTTCTGGGTTCAAATACGTGGTATCCCTTTCCAGTATCTGAACCAAGAAATGGTGGCTCACATTGGCCGCGAATTAGGACGCTTGATGGACATTGATTATGATCAGCACGCTGTACTCCAGGCTGAATATGTCCGTGTCAGACTCAACTGGGATGTTACTTTGCCTTTGAGATTTCAGAGGAATTTCCAATTCACACCAGGCGTTAACACCCTACTCCGCCTGCGCTATGAACGCCTCCGGGGTTTTTTTGAGGCTTGTGGGATGCTAACACATGATTCAGGAGCCTGTCTTGTACCTTTTGCAGGTCCTGACGATAATTCAGATGGAGATGACAGTGATGAAGACCAGGCTCCGCCATTCCATCACAATCAGGGAGTTCACATTCAAGAAATAATTGAAGAAGAAAACCCTGAAGTAGCTGTCCCGGAAGAAGCTCCGGTTCCGAATGGATTTGTCCCTGAGGTTTATAACAATGTGGGATGGGTGGAGGAGGCCACTGATGATCCGGATGGCTATGCCTATCTTCGTGAAATGACGCAATCTGACCCTTGCTGGGAGAAAGAACGGATTCCGACTTGGTCTCTGCCTACGGATGATGTTGCTCAGATGGCCTTGACTGAAGTCAATCCTGGCTCTATGGTTGCAAGTAGCTCTCACACTCGCAAACGCAAACATGATGAATAAGCGAGTGGATCACAGAGCAAGGTTCCCCGTGAGACGGAGGAAGACACTGGTGCGATTGTAAGTACCCCAGATGCAGATGGAGGCGCGGTGGGCCCTGAACCACCACTTCCGCCATGAGGACAACCTGCTGGAACTGTCGAGGGTTAGGTTCAGACTCGACGGTTCGACGCCTTAAGGAGATAAACCGGATTTATCTCCCGGACATCATCTGCCTATCAGAAACAAAGCAACAAGATGACGTTATCCGCGATGTAGCTTGTGATTTAGGTTTTACCAATTATGTATCTGTTCCACCTAGTGGTCTTAGTGGTGGTTTAGTAGTTTTATGGAAGCAACCAGTAGATTTAGTTGCCTCTTCCTTATCTCCTAATCTTGTAGATTGCTTTGTTAAAAGTAATGAATATGACTTTCACTTTTCGTTTTTGTATGGAAATCCAATTCCGAGTTTTAGGAACATTTTATGGGAAAGATTAGAAAGGTTGGGAGCACAACGAAGGAATCAACCATGGTTTTTACTAGGAGACTTTAATGAGATTCTGAATAATAGTGAGAAGAAAGGGGGACCACTAAGACCAGAGGCTAGTTTCCAGGACTTTAGAAGAATGGTGCGCAGTTGTGATCTTAGAGACTTACCTTGTGTTGGTGATAGATTCTCTTGGGCGGGTAGAAGAGGACACCACTTTGTTACATGTTGTTTGGATCGGACAATGGCTAACTCAGCTTGGCATACACTGTTTCCTTCCTCAGAAACAGAATTTCTGGAGTTTGACGAATCTGACCACCGGCCATTAGTCACTCGCTTTTTGGATACGACTACCACTCGGCGAGGCTACTTTCAGTATGATAGCAGGCTCCTATTAAGAGAAGGATTTCGCGATACTGTCTTGAAAGGTTGGAATGGAGATAGTAGAATTTGCACTACCAATCAGGATCTAACAACTAGGATTTCAAGATGTCGAAAAAAGATTTCACAATGGAAAAGAGGCAATAGTACTAACTCAGCTCAGAGAATTCAACTACTGCGATTCAGACTTGACAAAGCAATCTCTAGGGGGGAACATCCATCAAGGATTGGTTCACTGAGACAAGAGCTAAACCGTGCGTATAGCGATGAAGAATTATTCTGGAAAACAAGAAGTCGCAACACCTGGATGACACAAGGGGACAGAAATACCAAGTTCTTTCACTCTGTTACAATGGGAAAGAGGATTCGCAATAAGTTGGTTACAATTCAAGATAAAGATGGGATTTACCGTAATGGGGATGTTTCAATTGGTTCAGTGGCAGTAGAATATTTCCAAGATCTCTTCAAGAAAACATCATCTTCTGAAGACTATCATGATCAAGTTTTTGAGGGCTTCCAACACAGGGTATCAGCGGAGATGAACAGAGATTTGCTAAAACCAATTACAAACCAGGAAATTCGAGATGCAGCTTTTGCCATTGGGGCTCACCGTGCTCCAGGTCCAGACGGGTTTTCTGGGGCCTTTTATCAGCAGTTTTGGGATGATATTAGCCCAGTCATATATCAGGAAGTTACCAGGTTCTTTACAGACGGGACCTTTGATCACAGCATAAATCACACCAACCTTTGTCTCATTCCAAAGACAACTCTTCCGAACACAATGGCTGAGTTTAGACCAATTGCCCTCTGTAACGTGAGCTACAAAATTATCTCCAAGATACTAGTCAACAGATTGAAGCAGCATCTCAGTGGCATCATATCCGAGACTCAAGCTGCATTTATACCAGGGAGGATCATCACAGATAACAATATCCTAGCTCATGAAGTTTTCCATGCCTTAAAAGCAAGGAAGCGACAATCTAAGTCATACATGGCTCTAAAAACTGACATCACCAAGGCCTACGACAGACTCGAATGGAGTTTCCTTGAGGCTACAATGAGACACATGGGATTTGCGGATCAGTGGATTGGTTGGATCATGAATTGTGTAACCTCAGTTAGTTTTTCTGTCCTCATCAATGGAGCCCCATATGGCAACTTTACTCCAGAAAGAGGTATACGACAAGGAGATCCGCTTTCCCCTTACCTATTTATCCTTTGCGCAGAAGTTCTGTCCCATTTGATGAATAAAGCTGCACAAAAAAGGAAGCTACAAGGTATCAAGATCAGTAACAATAGCCCTGCTCTAACCCATTTATTGTTTGCTGATGACTCCCTCTTCTTCACACTGGCAAATAACAAGTCGTGTCAGACAATCAAGCAAGTCTTGGAATTATATGAGAATGTATCAGGACAGGCTGTGAATCTCATCGTCAATTACATTCGGTAGCCGAGTAACAGCAGATGTGAAGAGAAGAATGAGAAGAACCCTTGGCATCTTTAATGAAGGTGGCGGAGGCAAATACTTAGGCTTGCCAGAACATGTAGCAAACAAGAAAACAGAGATGTTTCAGTATATCATAGATAAAGTTAAGGAGAAAACACAGGGTTGGAGTAAGAAATTCCTTTCACCAGGAGGTAAAGAGATACTGCTCAAAGCTGTGGCTGTTGCGATGCCAGTTTACTCAATGAACATCTACAAACTGCCAAAAACAACATGTCAGGACATTAATCGGCTACTAGCTCAATACTGGTGGAGTAAAGGCAATGAACAAAAAGGAATGCACTGGTTTAAATGGGAAAAATTGGCTAAGTCAAAGTCAGAAGGCGGATTAGGTTTTAGGGACATTGAGAATTTCAACTTGGCCCTGTTAGGGAAACAGGTCTGGCGTATACTACAAAATCCGGACTGTCTCATGGCTAGAACCATCCGAGGGCGATACTTTGCAGACTCAGATATTCTACAAGCTAAGGTAAAAAAGAAATCTTCATTTGTGTGGAAGTCTATTTTACAAGGTCGGGACCTTATGAAAAAAGGGCTCAGATATGTCATTGGGGATGGTTCTTTGGTACAAACTTGGGTGGATCCATGGCTTCCAATTCACCCATTAAGAGCTCCAAGACCTCTACACAACCCTCAGGGGAATTCAAGAGTAAATGAATTGTTTCTACACTCAGGGGCTGGTTGGAATGAAACAGTCATAAGAGAGTTGGTCCATGAAGATGATGTGAATACCATTCTTTCAATTAAATTGTGTCGTTCAGCAACAAAAGACCTTCTAGGGTGGCATTACAACAAGACAGGGATCTATACAGTGAAATCTGCATATTGGTTAGCAACCCAACTCTATTTAAATCCAGATATTCAAGCCCCCCCGGGTAACATTCAGCTTAAGAGAGAGATATGGAAAATTGAGACAGCACCTAAAATCAAACACTTCACATGGCGACTTCTCTCGGATGCCCTTGCTACAGGAGCTACTTTACGACGTCGCCATATAAACCAACAATCTCTCTGCAAACGTTGCTGCAATTTTGAAGAAATTACACAACATCTCTTCTTTGATTGTCATTATGCGCAGGAAATATGGAGAGCCTCAGGCATCTCACACGCCAGTCTGTTTGATCCTTATGCATCATTGGATAGCAAAATGGGGATTCTTCTGTCTCATGATCTTGGCCGAACTAATCTTGAACTTCAACAATTAGCCCTATGGATTCTTTGGCGACTTTGGAAAAGTCGGAACTTATTGGTATTTTAGCACAAGCACATCCTATGGCACCAAAATATTCAAATTGCAAAACAAGATGCTCAAGATTGGAGGTCAGCAAATGACTATGTTAGACAGGTGGACACAGGAAGTCGAATTCCAAGACCATTCCATCAAAGTGATTCTCAACCGCATTGGATTCGTCCTCCTCCGGATTGGGTTAAATGTAACTATGATGGATCTTTCATCTCACAAACAGGGCGATCAAAAGCAGGATGGATATTACGGGATGCTAATGGCACATATCTCAGTTCAGGTCAAGCCTTGGGGAAGCCCACTACAACAGTGATAGAAAGTGAGTTGCAGGCCCTTCTCATTGCTATGCAAAATAGTTGGAGTAAAGGATACAGGAAAATCATCTTTGAAGGAGACTGCCAAACGGTTCTTAAAGCTTTGGAAAAACCTCATCTACACTTTGGGATTTTTAATTGGCTCCGGGATATTAAATTTTGGCGTTCTCAGTTTACAGACGTTCAATTCAAATGGACACCAAGACGGAATAACCGACCTGCAGATCTGCTTGCCAAAGACTCCCTACTGAATGATAGTTGCTTTGTGTTTCATCATTATGTTCCTTTTGCTATTTCATCAGATTTACATAAAGACTATGTAGACTCAAGTTAATCAATGAAATCAGTCGTTTAAAAAAAAAATATTCCTGTAATTAATTAATAAATAATGATATATATATATATATATCCAAAATTAGATAACCAAATTATATAATTATTAATATAACTCTTAAAACTGTTTTAATATTATTTGACGAAAAGAACGCAGACCCATCTTTCACAATCAATATTGCTACATTTCTCTTCACAAGATATCTAATTACCGGGTTAGTTTATTTTGGGATTGGAATATCATAAATATTTTAAAGAGTCATCTTAACTGCGGTTCTTCGAAATAACACAACTATCGTTTTGTATTTCTTCAATTTCAATCATCCGTAACTGAGCCTGCAACTTGTTTTGAAGAAATGCCTCTCAATCCCACTATTGACTGGAAATCGATTCTCGAAAAGGCATGGGACCACCTCATCGATGATGGTGTTGGGCATTGTTGGTTTGCACGGGATGGGTGGAGTGGGAATTGAAACCCTTCTCCGTGTTTCTTTACTTATGAATTATGGTAAAAGGTGTGTAAAACTACATGATGTGATTCGTGATATAGCACTTAGTGATTGTGGAAAGTTCAAGAACAGAGTTGTTGTGGGAAAGGATATCAACTTACATCAAATGCGAACACTTGATTGGGAAATAGTGACATGAATGTCACTTTCGGGATTTTTCACTAAAAAGATCGATGTAAGTCCTGAAGGCCCATACCTTTTTCAGCTTCGGACACTCTTCATTGGACATTCTCTTTAGAAAAGGAAACTGCAGAGTACCCCAGTATATGCTTCTCAACTCACATAGAAAAGACAGTTTCAACCTTTTTAATTTCCCAAATGAAAGTATATATCATGTACTAGATGCGTTGAGTGATTCGCTTATCACCTCTTCAAAACTTGAATCAATAACTTTGAGAATGGTCAGGTTTTTAGCATAGAGTATTCAGTTCAAATCTTGTCCATAACATTTTTTAATCCGGAGAACAATAGTATAAAATAATTATACTAAAAATATAGTAATATAAATTTCAATATTGTTATTAAAAATTCTATAAATGCATTTTAAATTCGTTCATATTTTAAAATATTTTTCTACCAATTCATGTGTTACTTTATCAAATCACTTTTTTTTCAACAAGACAATACCTAAAGATATCATTTAACAACAATTTTAATATAAATTAATTTTTTTTGTCAACAATATAAATTAATTATAAATGATTAACTTACAATATTTATGTTGTTATGTGTGATTTTTTGTATTATGTAAAGAACGTAACAAAGACTCGGTGAGAAGGAGTTGAAAACATATCATTTTTCTGTACAAAAATTGTTAGATCTTAAATTAATTACTAAGGATATAAATTTTGGATTGTCATATTAGTTAAAGAAATTTTACCATAAGTGTGAAAAAGACTGTGCATAACCTTTTCATCGTTAGAGATGCATGATGCGCGAGTATAACAATATATATTAATACTTTCGTTATAAGTCTTTTATATTTTAATTATGTTTTGCTTATATTTTACTTATATTTTGCATATTATTTTCTTATTTTTAACAATTTCTTAAAACTATGCTTAAGATCATATACAACTATAAAACATTTTATACTATATTATTAACATCATCTACATAGCATCAGCAATATATCTGTTTTTTTTTTATCTTTTATGTAAATAATATTTAACTCAAAAATAGAACTGTTAAACATATTTTTGGGTTCATGACGTAGGTCGGATTTCTACTCGATTATAAAAACTATATTTGTATCATATCTATTTATCATGTACTTTGTTGTAAAATTTTTAAATCATGTGACCTTCATTCCTTATTTGCTACTCCCTCCGTTCTTTTTTATAGGATTTTTTAGTTTTTTCTCACATATTAAGAAGTACTTGTATAATTACATTTTTAACCTTGTCATAAAAATCATACAAAAAAAGAAAATTAAAAACTTACTATATATCCTACATATACCATAAAAAATACTCCATAAAAGAACATGAGTAAATGTATTCTAGAAAAATTAGGAAAGCGTATAACATGGTCTTGAAGTTATAATCTCTTGTATAAATATAGGTAAGGATATAATGGAAATTATATAGCTAATTTATGCATACAAAAGTCAGAAAATCCTTCTTTTACAAACAAATTTTTTTTCTAGAAAATCCTATAATAAAGAACAGAGGGAGTATTTTGGTGTAAAACTTTTATAAACATTAAAACTTTATTCGTTTCACGTTTTATAACTATTTTATAAGTTTCCAAGGAAAATCATTTAAGAATATCATCATTTGTTTTAAAACGCTCATATGTTGTATATATATATATGAAAATAATTATAAAATCACACATATTCGGAAGAATTTTGTATATAAATTACTCATATCACTCAATAAAAGTTATTTATTCTCGCTCTTTTTTAAACAAATATTTAGCCTATTTACACTTTTTTTTTTAGTTCAAAAGTTTCGATGATTTATCATTATTCGGTTAACTTTTTCTTTTATATTTTTTGTATTATTTTTATACATCTACTAATTTTGTTTTGTCTTTATGCTCATTTTTAATATACCGAACTTCATAAAATTTAATATATGAAAATTTATTTTTTAAGAAATCTAATAATTTGTCTATCACACTCAATTAATGTACTATGTATAATAAGATATATTTACTGTTGTATTTTATTATGATTTAATTTTACAAATCTAGTATTTAGTCTACATTCAAATTTATTGTTAAAAGTTTAGTTATATTTTTATTACTATAAAATTTTCATAGTATTATTATGCACTATTTTAAAAATTTTATTTAGTTTATTTAATTCGTTTTTATTTAATTAAAAAAAATATTAATTATAAGTGATAAAAAATATGCATTAAATGAACATTTTAAATTTAACACCGTCAAATGACTTGTTAACGTCCGTTAACGGCGGTTAAGTCGCCGGTTTGAATCTACCAACAATTTAAAAATGAGGTATTGTTTGTCCAATTATAATTATATGAGGTATTTTTCTTCCAACCAAAAAATTTGGGGTATTAAACGGCCAAATTTTAAATAGATGGGGTATTTTTAAGGAATTTTCCCTAATATTATTTAGGTGAATGCTTAGGTGGATGCTTATGTGGACATCTTAGATGGAGAGAAGACTCCCTAATTATATTATAGATTAAGAGACAACTTCTAACTAGTTTTTCATTGTAGTAGTTAATTTGTTTTTTGACATTTTGCATAATTTTGAAAAAGACCAAACATAGTATCCAGTATTTTGATCGTTAGAAATACCAAACATTTTCGTAATTATACAATTTAACGGCCAATGTTTACGTTGACAATTAAAATCCTTCAAAACTTTAAACCACTTAGATTGCCTAGATTAATTTAAAATTTTGATCGTTAGTTAACTTTACACCAAATTATTTATCTTTGTGCCTATTCCCTCTATGCAGTTAGTAAATTATTAACTTCGTTTTTATTCGTAATTTTACGACTTTGAGATCAATAATGTTATTGAGCAAATCAGGTATCATTTGTAATTACCCTTGCTTACATAGTAGTAGAATGTTATGCAGCTATTCCGGTCTATGCCAAAGTCAACACTATTATTGAAGAAAACGGCTGGAAGTGGCCGGCGGTTAGATCTTTCAATAGCCCCCTCTTCGTTTCACTCGAGCCTCTTTGCCCCTTCCCAGTCCCAAGTGAGAAAGTGAGTTACATCTTAATTGAAACGATTAATAATAAACAAACTTCCTCAACTATGTAATGTTTAATAATCACATGACTTATTGACTTGCCTTATACCATATTAGACAAATAAAAATTCCTGTAACCAAAAAGTAATCATATATTCAAAACTTAAATAACCAAATTATATAAATATGATGTTAATTTAACTCTTAAAACTAATATTATTTGACTATAAGAACATAGACCCATCATTCACAATCAATGTTGCTACATTTCTCTTAACGAGGATACATCTAATAACGAACCCGGGTCGGTTTATTTTCGGACTGGAATACCAGAAATACCTTTGAGACCCATCTTCACTGCGGTTCTTCGAAACAAAGCAGGAGGTTTCTCTAAACCGATAGAATGGCAAAACCGGTTAGCTAACTCGGCCAACGTGGTTTTGTCTCTACCAGTTTCTCTAACCGAGTTGTAATAACCAAGCCAAGCATGGTACGCTGCTTCTTTAATACTTGTATCAATCTTAGCCATTGACTGATCAACCTGGTCACAAAACAAATGTCATCAATGTCACTTGGCAATGAACTTCAGTTAGGGGGATAACAGTAAATTCAAACAAACCTGAAGTTTAACTCTTGAATCAACATCTGGAACTGGAATTGGTTCTAGAGGCAAATCTTTAAGCTCGTCAAGAAAATATCTCTCCCATGGAGCAATCAAAAGCAATCCTTCGCCTCCTTTGCCTTCTCTCCCGGTTCTACCAAGCCGATGTATATATTGTTCTCTGTCACTCGGGATACCGACCTACCAACAACGAACAATATCAAGACTAATCCGTTA
The DNA here is from genome assembly GCA_011420285.2 of Erysimum cheiranthoides. Lineage (NCBI taxonomy): Eukaryota > Viridiplantae > Streptophyta > Magnoliopsida > Brassicales > Brassicaceae > Erysimum > Erysimum cheiranthoides. The sequence goes on from CM022179.2 coordinate 21,009,682, forward strand.
AATATTCATAAAAGGTTGTTTTTGGCATGAAAATGTTCGCTTTTGTGCTTTACCTGAATAACCAAAGTAACATCTGGATAGTTCATTCCACGAGCAGATACATCAGATGTGACAAGAATCAGTCTTTTCGATTCCTTGAACTCGTCTGATACACGAGTTCTATGGAACTGAGGTTTTCTAGCGTGAATCTCCCTGACGTTCAGTTTCATTTCCCGGAGCAGAGTATACATTAGTGATGTTACCATACCGGTTGAGCAGAAGACTATAATCTATGAGAATGAAATTGGATAGTTATATGAAATATAAAGGTAAGAAAAAAAAGTGTTTATTTACAAGATTTGTTTTACCTTATAATCAAGCGTGTTGCTGATGTGCTCTTTTAGAAGATGAGGTACTAAGTGGAAATGAGATTCGTGTGGAGCAACAATACAAGATTGCTTCACCTGAAACCAAAGCAAGAAATTCAATAACCAGATTCAAGTAACAAGCTTTTGAGACAAATTAAGAGCATGTGTTTTTACCTTATCATGAGTCTCTACACAACCAAGACCGATTGTGTCGATGTAAGAGTGATCCCTTTTCAAAACAAGCTGTGATACTCGACGGACCTGAATTAACCCAATTTTAAGTCGTGTCTGTTCGCATTGGATTTCATGATAAAGGTAAAATGATATGATGTTATTTATAGCGATTGTACCTCTTTTGGAATGGTTGCGGAAAAGAGAAGAGATTGTCTCTGACGAGGCAAACAATCTATGATTTTTTCGACATCTCTCCTGAATCCTAAGTCTAGCAAAAGATCAGCCTCGTCAACTATAAACAATTTAAGCGCCATCAAACGTGATGTTAGGCCAGACTTATTCTCTATATGATCCAAGAGTCTTCCAGGAGTTGCAATTAGTATCTGCAACAAAGTGCGGAAAGAAAAGAAGATTTACCACAACAACTAGAAATATAAACAATTACTGAAAACAAAGAATCACGGTTGAACAAACCTGGCATGGCTCGGATTCTAGGCGTTGCTGATCAAGTTTGAAGCGGGTACCTCCAATAAGAGTCTGAACTCCAATCCCCTCGTGGTATTTGAGCAGAGCCTTGCCCTCTGCAGCAATCTGGCTTGCAAGTTCTCTTGTGGGACAGAGGATAAGAGCGAAGATTGGAGGAACTTTGTGAACGCTATTACCGCTGTTCATAGCTTTCAGAACTGTTTCAATTGCAGGAAGCTGTTTTTTCAATTTAACAGCGTTATCTAAAGAAACAACAAAAGCTAAGGCCCGTGATATTGGGGTAAGGGATTGTAAAATACCAAAAAGGCCATGCTTTTCCCCGTCCCGGTCTTGGCTTTGACTAACGCATCTTTACCTGCTTTGCATAAAGGACAATCCTTTATCAAATGCTAAATCATTGAGCGTTTGCGAGAAGAAACTAAAACAAAGCAGAGTAATCAAAACAGAACCGGGATAAGAAACGAACTAGAAGGATACATACCATCGAGACACTCAGAGAGAGTGGCATCTTGTACTCTAGTCATTTTAACAATGCCAGACTCGGAAAGCGCTTTTAGAGTCAAAGGAGATATACTAGACTCATCAAATCTGCAACCACATACAGAAAGAGTTACAAGCTCATTAAAATCCAGACTTGACAAATCAAAAGCCTTATTAGACAACGGGTTGAATATACCTTTTCCCACTGTAAATCGAGTCATGAGGCTCTCGCTTCTCCTCCATTACATTATCCACAGATCTTCTTTTACTTAGATCTTCTCTGACTGTATTAATATCCAAAGGAGGATAAAGCTCTTCATCCGTGACATTACGATTCACTCTTTTCGTCAGTTTTATATCGTGGTTTCCTAAAGAAGCACTGCTTCCTGTTTTCCTCAAATCCATCCAACCTTTCATCTTTCCCTCTTCACCTTCTTCTTCAGAATCCTCTTCAGTTGAACTATCATTCTTCCTAAACTTCCTCCGACCAAACAAACCTTTGTTCCTTATAACTCCCTCAACATTCCTCGAGCTCTTCACTTTCTCCTTAGTACCCGCAAATTTAGGAGAAAAAGGACTCAAAGTATCTAACTTTTTCACATCAAAGTCATCTCCTTCATCACAAGAACTCTCATTTCTCTTAAATCTACCTCTACTCATACTTGAAAAGCCTCTCCTACTACGATCGAAAACCCGACTACTATTACCCATTGAATCACATGTCACAGAAACTAATTTCCTCACATCAATAGGCGAATTAGAACAAGAATCAAAACCTGACCGTCCATTATCCCTGCGAGAAAACCTCGACCCTTGATCCGATTCCTTGACCGGCCCGTCATCTTCGTTCCACAAATCCTCTGCTCCAGCTTTCATAAACCGATCAGCCAAGGTTTTGATATGTTCCTTCGGGCTAATCGGTCCATGACTCTGACTCGATTTCTTAGTTTTGTCACCGGAATCGGAATTACCCCACATTTTAGCTCGGATCTCGGTCCTAATTCGAGCTTCGTAAAGCTGTTTCTCTTGATCTAAGAGCTTGTTCTCTTTCTCTCTTGCTTTCTTCTCGTGCATACGTTTCCATTGCCACTTGTTCAGTCCTCCAGGGAAAGTTCTTGGACCACCACCCATGTTTCGAGAGAAGATTCGGCTCCATAAAGACCCTGTGAAAGATCCAGATCGTTCCCGGAGAATTGTAGAGTACATTTTCCGGTAACTCTTTTGTTCAGACGAAATGTTTTTTCTTTTCTTTTCTGAGGTTTTAGGGTTTAAGGCAGTAATCGAAAGCCCTTCACTGATATATCCGGTTTGATTTTTATAATCTCGGTATGTAATTAAACCGATTAAACCAAAATTGAACTACACAATTGTCTGTCCTATGTCTCAATCTCATTTAAAAAAAAAAAAGATTAAAGCCGAAATACCAGATTTTTTTTAATCTCAAATCCGGTTTGCTTAGCCTTATCCGGTCTGATTTTCATGAGAGATCATATTTTTGATCATGTTCAAATGGCCACTCATCACTCAGCTATCAAATGTTTAGGGCTTCGATCATATGGATCAACCCTGAAAATTTATTTTATGTTTGTAGAAAGCCTAAATGAGTTATTTGGGCCTATAAGAATTTTGTCTTTACTCTCATAGAACGGATAAAAAGTAATTTAATATTATATAGTTGATTTTTGAACGCCTGATCTTGTAGCTCATTTGGTTCGAGGGCTTAGCTCCACCTCATGAGTTCAAGTCATGGCAGAGAAGAAGAAGAAGAAGAGACCATTGACATATATATATATATATATATATATATAAAGTTACGTCCACATTTGAGGTATTTCAAAATACCTTTTTTGTTTTTTTGCAGGTTAATCTCTCGTTATTTTAGAGAACAAAACTGTTTTCTTAGTAATTTTTTTTTTTAACCCACTTCCAAGAAATTTTAGAGAAGAGTAATATTTTTGTAAAAATCCCACCAATTTTTTTTCTCTGTTTTAATTTCTTCTGTTTCACACCACTCATTGATTACACAAGAGTAAAAAGAATGAAGAGAAGTTGTTGCTCTTGGTGTGTCTCTCTTGAAAGCATTCACCAACGTAGAATGGGATTCTTCTGCAACTTGAGAGAATCCAGTGAAGAATCTTTTGAACCGGGCTTCGGTTTCTAAGCTTTGGATCGGTAACTAGCAGCATTTCTTCTAGCGCAGCATCCAACAAAGTAAACCATTGACTGTTGTGTGTTACAACAAAATAAACATACAAATCAGTTCTCACAAGAACAATTCAAGATCCTTAAAAGTCGAAAAAATGTTCTACTTGCGCGCAATCTTTAAAGGGTTATGTAGTTATTTGCATTAAAACAAGTCACAGAGGCCAAAACTTTGCTCAGAATCAAATCTCTATTATTATTTTAAAAGGACAAAGCTTGGAAATTTATCTTACCAAGACAACAAACAGGACCACGTTGAAGATGGCAACAAGTCGCCACTCGATTTTCATGTATTGAGCTACTCCAGCTCTGTTGTTATGAAAACAATAATTAGTTTCCATCTGAAAAAATGAATTGACAATTGTAGCAAAAGAGCTTTTAGGGGGAAAGTTGATAGCTCTACTTGCAAGAATCACAATTGTAGCACTTGATGGTCCTCATATTCTTGTAAAGCTTACAATCTTTGTTAGAGCTTATCGAATGAAAGCTCAAGTCGTAGTAAGAAGCATTCACCGCAGGATAACCACACCTTTGCATAAAAACAACATTGAGACAGTTAAAAATATTTTTCTGGAAATTCAAAACATCAACAAATAACAAGAAGAGGCAGATATATACTCAGATGGTGGTCGACAACAGCCAGCTTCTATCGGGGTTAGTTCTGCGGATTTCAATTGTTTGATGGTCTGAAACAATAAAATAATCAAGAACATTTCAAAGATTATCCGGGTCGAATATTCGGTAATATAAGGCATTTTGTTGGTCTGAAGTTACTAGACCTTATATTTCCTTGAAAGTTTCCTACATTGCTCGGTTTTAACAAGACAACTCTTTAGTCTCTTCCAGTGATTGGTGTTGTTAAGCTGAAACATTGACAAGAGTTAGACGAAAAGAGAGAAAAACATTCGTGTTTGAATGATACTTTCGTGCAAGGTGCCACGATGAATTATTATACCTGTTTCAGAAACCATGAGCTGTAATCATTCAGCTTATACTCCTTGTACCTAAAATAGGACAGAAAGAGTCAAGATTTATACATCGAAATAGGTATGTGACCATGGAGGAATAGGTTTCAGTTACCTTAAACCAGGGTTAGTATGCCCGGACCCATTGTTTGTTACAATGAACCTGTAAAATCCCACAAAAGAGAACAATGAATGAGATTACTTTAAGGAGTTCTTCAACGATTCAACAGCAGAGGATTCTTGAATAATCTTTAGGACAATGAGACTTACGCTAATACGGTAAAGACAAGAATCGCGATCAAAACGATCAGGAGCACAACAAGATACTTCAAAGGAGAATCATCATGTCAAGGAAGATCCAAATCCAATTTTTTCAACAAAAGAAACAGCAAACACAACATGGTAAGTGAAGGATACAATCCAAAGAAGCGCCACACTTCTCTTGCAAGCGCCAAGAAACCCGATTATGGATCTGAAAACAGCAAGATCATAGACATTACATTAAACACTCAAGCAGGCAAAAAAAAAAGAGAAACATAAGCAAGAACCATTTTTGTGTTGTGCAAACTGTGAAGCAGTGTGATACTCACATCAAGAAGATGAAACCACCAAGAGCTATGACTGGAAATGTAAGTGACCTTCTGCAACCATCATTGTGTGTACTCATCCACACCCCAAATATTATCACTGCCACAGCCAATAGCTTCACCAAAAATGGTAATACACAGACATTACTATAAAGTTGCAGAGACAACAACATTAAAAGGTCTACGCCTTCTTCATGTTTTTACAGCTCAAGCAGTGGAATTTCACTAGGAATCTTCATTAGACAGAACCATAACCTAAGTTGTACGGAAAACAAGAATCTAATTCGACAAACCAAATCAATGGATGATCAAATGTGGAAAGAAGAAGAAGAGATTTAAGCTCACCATTGTAAGAAGATTGACCCATCTGATAACGAAAGTGCTTGTGCCCATACCCATTTTTTCAAGATTCTTGATTTTAAAAAAACCCCTCCAAAGAAAAAAGAAAGAATTAAAGAAAGACACAAATTGAAAGAGAAAGATTGCAAACTTTGGTTCAAGGTTTTTGCTAAAGATTGCAAGAAAACAAATGGGTCAGTGAGGATTTAAACTTCTCATGGGGTCTTGAATCAAAAAGAAGAAGAAGAACTGAAGAACGAAAATGACTTGAGGGTACTTTCGTCAATATAAAAAAAACAGCTCATGCTTAGTTTCAGTTAATCGATGAATGGGGTTTAAGAACAGACACGACACGACATAGGAATAAGAACAACAATAAGAGAGAGAGGTCAATGTACAAACGTATACGTTTGACTCGTGCCAAATCCTAAGATCAACCGCTATTTGTTGTTTCCTTCTTTTCATAAAAATTTTCTTACTATTGGTTCTTTAATCTGCACCAATAATTTTTAAATTAGAATGCCTATTACTTTTTTCAGATCATAGAAAGACCAAAAACAAAGGATTTATTTGTCTTCCCCAAAAATCCATTGAATTAAATTACAAAAATTCATTAACAAAAAATTTGCTTTGACAATAGTAACATTTCATTACACAAGGTACAAAATAAAACAATACCAGATATAAAAATCTCTTTTGATTATACTAAGAAATGTCTGCACGATCAAGCATATCAATCAAAGTCATTTTCCTTGGAAATCTAGGAGGAAGCCTCAAGATCATAGCATCTTCAATCTCAATCGGAAGATGAGTTGCAACAATCACAATCCCTCCTTTCTTCCTATGCTCTGCGATAATATACTCTAGCAATCTAACTCCTTCATCATCCAAAGCAACAGATGGTTCGTCTAGAAGCCAAATCGGTCTATCTATAGCGAGGAGCCTCGCAAGTTGCAACCTTTTCCTCTGACCCATCGACAACATTCTCGATTTCTCTTTCACCAGTCTCCCTAAACCCATTAGCTCTAGTGCCGGTTGTGCTTTGCCTATTTTATTCTCGAGGAGCTCAAACCATTGGACATTGTCGAGTACCGTGAATCTCTCTTTGATGGCGTCTTTTAAAGAGATCCAGTTGAGTTGGAGTTTGTATTGTTGGAAGATTCCTGATTGTGTGATGTCGTGACCGTTCCAAAGGATTTCTCCTGCAGAGGGTTTTGAGAATCCAGCTAACATTCTCAAGAATGTTGATTTACCGGATCCATTGGTTCCTGTCAAGACAAGTGCACCACCGTCGTGAAGAGATACATTCACGTGTCTTAGAATCTGCTGCGCGTTTCTCATACAAGAGACGTTTTGAAGAAGAAGCCGAGGGATTTGAGGCCTCCTGATAGACATTTTGGGACAAGATTTTTGCCTCGGTATCTGAAGAAACAGAGCAGCCATTAAGAGAATGAGTAAATCTATGGGAAAAAAAGGATGATGAACAATTGTTTAGAAAATTCAGAAACAGGATAGACCAAAGAACATTGAGCAATAAATCAATGTCAAAAAAGCTCATACAACAACCTGAGATTCGAGGAAAAACATTAACTATTCATCAGTATCTCTATGAAATAACAGATGAGAGACTCATGGAAAAATGCTTGTAAGCATCAGTAATTCAGTATCCATAATGCTCCTAGAGATGACCTTAATGCAAGCTTAGGATTTTGGTATATAAAAAAACATGTAACAGTCAATAGAATGAAAAAACATGAACTATTCATCTCTATAAAACAACACATGAGAAAATACAAAATTTGTAGGTCTAAGTAAGAACCGATTTTGGGGACAAAAGACAATTTATTTCTACTAGGATTACCCACAAAAGCATAGCTTTAAGGAAGAGTAGACTCATGGAAAAATGCTTGTAAGCATCAGTATCCATAATGCTCCTAGAGCTGACCTCAATGCAAGCTTATGATTTTGGTATATAAAAAAACATGTAACAGTCAATTCTCACTTCTCAGAGATGAATGATAACCTCAACCAACGATCACGCTGCAAAAATACTGACTACAATTTCGAACAGAGAAGTGGTAACTTTTCAAAGACAAAACACAAACTTTCTACTTGGATTACTCCAAAAAAGCATATCTTTAAGTGAAAATCGTCTCACTATAAATGCAATTGTATGCATCTGTATCCATGGAAGATCCAAAGGAAAAACCAAAAAACAGATAAACATAAAAAAAGATCGTGACACATTCATCATTTAGATTTTGACAGATACAAGAAATATATGTGAAATTTGGGACGAATTCCATGAAACCAATGATCCCAGAAGATAAAACTCATATTCAAAGACTGAACTTAATCAACGAACTTATAGAAACAGAATAGGAGAAAGAAACTTGGGGAAAAACCTGAAAATCGAACCAGGAGAGTGGGATTGAAGAAGAAGAACAAGATGCGATTTGAGAAAATGAAATTGTCGATTTTGCTCTTTGGTTTAGGGTTTTTTTCTTTCCTCCACTGAACCGGGATTAATTATTTGGTTCACCCATGGGATCAATCTAATTCAACTGGTCCAACCCGGTTTACGGTGGTGAAGTCACCAAACTAGTGAGAATGTGAGATGATGGGCTACGAAGAAAAAAATCATATCAATTTTTTAAGAGTTTCAAAGAGAAATTTTGAATACTTTAAAAAAAATTAAAGTTTCATTAATTCAGTTGGAATTTGTTAGTTTCATTTTGGATACTATACTAGTAATATATAGTTTGTGTATTAGGCTATTATTAATAACTCAAAGATGATTTGTTACAGTTCTTGGAACCAAGACTAACATATTACGATTCATTCAAAAAACACTTAGAAACAGTCACTCCACTCTGCTCAAGTGGTTGGTTGGGCTTTCTCAACACTGGTCCGCAAGAGGGATATGACATCCCCTGGCTTCGGAGCACCGAACACTGAACTTCCGGCAACAATACAGTTGGCCCCGGCTGCAGCCGCTGCGTCGATTGTCGAAGGGCCTAGGCCGCCGTCTACCTCGATATCAAGTGTTGGGTACTTGTTCCTCAATTCCCGGACCTAAACCGAGAATATCAAAGTGAAGTTACGATTGGGACTTCAATAAGCAAATGACATTTACATCTCCAGACTTGAAACATTTTTAACTAACCTTGTCCATCATGTTGGGCATAAACTTCTGGCCTCCAAATCCAGGCTCCACAGTCATCACAAGAACCATTTCAACCGGTGGTGTCCCTTCAACCTATCATACATAGCTCAAGCCATGATAAAACCGATCGCAGTCTGGAACAGGTATAATGCAAAACAGAAGAATAAACTAATCATACCAGAGGATAGACTTGTTCAATAGGTGTTCCAGGCTTTAGAGCCACACCTGGCCTCATCCCAGCAGACTTAATCTTCCTCACAAGTTCTTGCCAATTCTCTGAAAATTGGCAAATAATACAAGTCAAGATCACATTAACATGAGACTAGTTGAAGAATGGCATGGGGAAAAGAGCAATCTATACCTTTGGCTACCTCAACGTGGAATGTGAAACCCGACGCCCCAGCTTTACCCATCTGTTCCACGTAATCCATCGGGTTGGTCACCATTAGGTGACAATCAAGATATGCACTGTGATGAAGGGAAGTATAAAAGTATTCAGACATGATATCTACTTGAACATGTCAGTATATCAATTGAAGGAAAAGAGAGTGTTACTTTGTATGCTTTCGCAGACTCTCGATGACAGGAGCACCAATCGTTAAATTCGGAACAAAATGCCTGCTCGGATAAACACAAAATTATACCTGCCGGATGCTTATAATCCATAGAAGCAAGAAACAAAGCTAAGGAATTGAAATTTACCCGTCCTGCAAATTAAAACAAGAAAAATCTCAGCTTGTTGTTTCAAACTAAGAGCAGATACAAGTTTCTTCTTCATCAACAGAGATGATTCATTCAGATTAGAATTCCACAAAGCTGTCACATATTCAATAACAGAGAAAATTGAAGCCTTTAAAATCAAGATTCCAGAGATAGGTAAAATCTGTAACTTTATCATATCAAAGGTGAAGCCTTTGAATCAAGCAAGTAAGGATATCTAGTGAGAGAAATCAAAATTCAGATTCGGAGAAGAAGCAATAAGAGTCGTTACCATTATGTCCATGTGAAGCCAATTGGCGCCTAAATCGATCATCCGATTGGCCTCCGCCGCTAAATTCGCAAAGTCCGATGACAACATCGACGGAGCAATTTTCGGCGAGACTCCCACCATCTTCCCTGATTACAACACGACGACTCTGGTAGAGAATGATCTGCGTTAGGTGAGAGGAAAACTGAGGAGAGAAGAAGAAATAAGAAAAAGCGAGCAATGGCAAATGGGTCAACCCGTTAACCCGAATCTCAACCCGACCCAGCTTGATTCGACCAAACCTTAGATTATATACACACGAATGATATACATGGATGCTTGAAACTTCACACTTACACATATTCATTCGTTTGGATATATCATATATACATTTCCCTTTATCATTACATTAACAAGCAAAGCACAATAGATTATTTAATGGGCCTATAATTGACCCATTAAAGGAGGATATGTAAATGTTTTAGAAACATCCACAGGTTTTGGTATTGGGTGGATAGGCATTTGGAGTTGCACTTAGCTTCTCACTCATTTTTTTCACTTTGATAGTTTCTTCTCCCTTTTGTTTCTCTATTTTTTCTCTTTTCGCTTCTGCAATTTTCTCAATTTCCGGTATTGTTTTCTTCAATTTTTTTGAATATTCAGCTTTCTCCACTTCTAAGTTCTCCTGATAAAAAAGAATAAACAGAAAGAACAAATTATAAATTACCTCCATTTTATAAACACTTCTATATAAGAATATACCTCCATTTTTTTCAAATCTAACTCTAGAGCTGTCTTCATGTTGTTCTCCCATGCTTCGATGGAGCAAAGTTCTTTGTAAGCTCTGCTTAAATTGATTCAAAGAACAAAATGTAACCCATAATATCTTGATATATTATAAAGTATAAAAAATGGTAAACTCGCATATCTTGTGAAATCTATATAACTGTATGTTTTGAATTCAATTATCATGTCAGAAATTTGTTAATAATTTGAATGCAAGACAATGGTGATATTTATGGTTCTAACCTCACTAACAACTACGGATTATATATATTCGGTATAAATCTTACTTGGTTTGAGCTTTTGCCTTCTCGTTCTCTTCCCATGCATCTATCAACGCAAGTCTCTTCTCCTTCTCTATTTCAACAAGTTTTTCATCTACATACCAAATTGTAAAAACTTATAATAAAAAAATTCAAAATTCCATTCATATATATATGTCAATCCGCAACTCCACCGTCGAACATATTATAATATTAATGAACGAGATGTATATTAATTAGGTCGTTGAGTCATAACGCTTTTTATGTTTAGTTGTTCACAAAATCGTCCTTTATTTTTTCAGGCAGAAAAATTTAGAAACAAGAAATAACTTACTAATAAATGTTTTTATATATCAAATTAAGACAGACATATATACTTTGACTTGAAGCCGAAATGATAGTACTTTGTTCATAGAGTGGAGAATCTTTCTTGACATGTTTATCTTGTCCCATGTTAGGGTTTCTCTTGTCGTTCTTCTTTCCTTTGTACTTTTGTGAGGTTTTCCAGAGTTATAAAATAAATTGAAAACTATTAGTAAAAAACAAGTTACTCAAATAATTAAAAGAACACAAAAAGAAAGATAGATAGTACCTTCAAAGATTAATTAAAGAAAATGAGAAGAAGTGGAGATTTCATAGGTTTAATGATGACTTCAAGTTAGGTGTGGGTGTTTTATGCTCGAATCCTATCAATATATACATGCCCAATATATTACATATATATAATATAATATGTATGTCATCGATCTTTTTACTCCAAGAAATCAATTAACTGTTTGGGTTATGGTAGGTGAAAGAAAAACATTTACGATTGATTAATGTATTCACAAAAAGGTACTTAAAGGAAGCTCCAAGTATTGAGTTAATGACTTAATTGGTTCTGTACTATAAAAGAATCTAAGTTTTGTATATACATTGGATTAAGATTCTAAAAATAAAATAATAGGCGAAACTAAACTGCTGAGTCATAAATATGATCAAAGCGGAACCAACTAAACACTAATAGAGAAAAAAAAAATTCCAGGAGGACTTATGTTTTTGTTTTGTTTATCAGAAAACGAACTTCGAGTCAGAGAATTTTGTGTTTAATTGTCTTTCAGTGTAACAAAGGGTTTGCTTTTGCTAGTATTATTATAAACGCAATGCCCACGAAATTGCAATGTGTGGATGAGGATCAGTTGATTAATTTGATATAGTTTTCATTAGTAATAGCACTTAATATAGCTTGGTTTATATTTATTTTTGTAAACACTGTTAATTGTCTTTATTGTGAATTTAGATGAAATTGTGAAGTGTGGCTTAAAAACCTCAGCGTCGTTTTCATAACAAATTAAAGTTTTTCTAACCTTTAATATTAACGTCTGTTCATTAACATGAAGTTTAAATATCGGAGTGGTAATGAATTGATGTTTTTGTGTTTTGAAAATGTGATTTTATTATTTTTTAACCATTCAAAGTATATTATCAAATTTTTACATTTTGAAAAATAATTCCATTGTACATTGTGAACGTGTTAAAAGTAAAAAATGTTAAAATATATATATTGGGTGTTGGGTGTTTTTTCTAAATTAAATCTCTTTGTTGGTTGTTTTTTTCTTATAAATATATATAACCGTCTCTGTTATGTGTTTTCTCTTTATCAAATTATTAGAGAAAAGTAAAAAGTGCCCACGTTTTTTTCTTTTATTTTCGTTCATCACACATCTTTAGTTTTCCAAGATGCCAAGATGCTGTGATAATGTTGAACGTTGTGAAAACAAAAAACTGTCAAAGCATAAAAGCCGAAAAAAAGAAAAGAAAAGAAACTAGCTTTCATGTGACCAACGAAGACACTGGGACAGCTAAAACAAAATTTGATTATCCAGGTAGTCCTGCTGATCGAAATCTTTAATCTATATTGGGCTTATTAATTTTACAATGAAATGTAAATAATATGTTTTTTTTTCATAGTTAATTAGTTATTAATGATATTTGTATTATGTAATTTTCATAAATAATTTTTTTTTCAACAGTTGATTGATCACATAAGCTTATAAAGCCAAAACGTCTCTCTCATACGATCACATGTTGAAAGGCAGACGAACATAAACAAAAGTCTTATGAGATTAAAATTTATACTTATCTTTTTTCTCAAGCTATCACTTAAAGATAATAATTAGGTCTTTTCTTTTGGTATACTATATAGTTCAGTCTTTATATTTGCTTTTCCTTTCAAATTCTTTTTTCTTCATACATTTTATTTTATTATAGTCAGTAGATATAAAGTTCGATTAGTAACAATTATGATTTTTGGTTGTAAACACTTTAACTGTATAAATTTTTGTTGTAGAAATTTTGACGATAGAAAATTTAGAACCGAAGAAATTTAGTTGTAAAATTTTTGACGATTATACGAACGATCTTCAACCTCAAATCTCGACATTTATTTTTTCTTCTTCTCGTTTTTCTCCTTCTCAAGTTCATTAATAAATTTTGGAAAGCACACATGCGTAATCATGCCTTAACTGAAAAAATAAATGATCACGTAATCATAAACCTAAAAAGAGTTATGATAGTATAAAAATTTTGGTACGTGATATATAAAAATTATTTACATTGATCATGATTTTAGTATACAAGATCTCATTAAGCCAAAAAGGAAAATGATGATGGGGACTTAAATTAAAGGAGGATAAAGGGTATCTATTAGTTGGTCATCGAGAATTATTGTTGAGATCATGACGACTAATTAGGTGTTTAGGACCATTCTCACGCCTATATATTATGCAATTTATCTGTATGTGTGTATTCATGTCATTAAACATTAATATCTATATTGGTTCATACTTCTTAGTTGATTGATGAAAATTGAGACAATGCCTTAACGTTTTGTTTGTTTTGTTTGAGAAAATGCAATTTTTTAACAACACCAAACTAAATTATGTTTTGGTCTACTTAATTTTACGGGTAAAATGTAATCCATTGATTAATCATACGCATATATTTCACTAATACAATAGTGCAAATGAATCACATACATTCAAGTAATAATTAGCATTCAATAGCTCGTTGACACGTGTGATCTTATGCACAGAACTTAATTAGAACGTTAAATACTATATGATTTTTTGTTACACTCCAAATTAATAAATAAAACAAGTCAAAATTGATAATATTGTTCATAATTGGTGTTTTTATGATTCGTTTTGTGTATTAATGCTTCTGGGACCTCTCCACACAACTTCCCCATTTTCGTCAGAGCTTTGTTTGAAAATTATTTTTGGGAATGTGACCCCATTACACATGTGCTTCTTCTTTTTATTTAGAGTCATCAATGTCTATGTTTCTTTCTTAAAAAGAAAATAGATCTGAAAGCTAAAAATAACTGTAATAATAGATATATATATAAAGCATATTTTCCCAATCGCAATGCGGCAATGGGTTTAGTCTGGTATTTGTTTTACATATACATTGGTTTGATTGTTATGCATGGTTAATATAGCGGTACTAGTTTCGAGTTTTATACTTCCTGTCCCATTTTATAAAATTTTTTTGATAAAAACATAAAAATTCAGAAATACTAATAAATATTTTTCATTTATAAAAATACAATTAATAAAATAATTTACTGCACAGTTTAAATAATTATAAACTATTAAATCAATATAAATTATGCATACAAACTTCAGAAACTCTAATACTAATATAGAACAAAAAAAACTTAAAACATCGTATATATTGGGATAGATGGAGTATTAAACAATTTTGTCTGTTGACCAAAAAAAAAAAAAAACAATTTTGTCTATTACATCTGAAATTAATGAAGAAAAACTCATTTCTGAATTCATTTCTTGTATATCACCTTTGGTTCCAAAAGTTATATTATATTATAAAGCTTTTGATCCAAAATCTTGCAAAGATGCTTAAAACCAAAATCAAATGGATATTAGCTATATATCTTTTTTTTTTGTAAACAAACTTTACATATACATCATATTATGAAAACGCATGGAATGACTTTTATTTTTGCTAAACTCGAACATTTAATTATAACAACAATTATTTGTTCTTAACACAAACTAAAAAAAAAAATTAGACACAAATTTAAAATTTAGTTTACTTACCTTAGCTACAATGGAGCAGAAAAATATAACCCAGAAAACAAACTTAAAGCCAATGCTTTGGATATCTATATTATCATACTATGATATACTTTTTTATATGTTTCTTGTAATTATTAATGGAGATAAGAGTACGTAGAAACTGTGGATCGGAGGATACAGATTTTGTTCGATCCCGAAATACCTGTTCGAATTCATAGAACTTTTTTTCACTAGAAGCATGGGGCTTTGACTGCACACTTTTCAATCTATAATGTTATGGTGCTAAATTCTTTCTTTTATTACTTTCTGCATAAGAACATTAAATGTTAGTATTAAATTTTATATTACTATGCAACTAAAATTTAAATAATTTAACAAGAAAAAAAGGTGTGACCTAGGATGTCAGTTAAAAGCAGAGAGGGAGAGGAGGCGAGACAGAGAGATATTTGTACTTTGTAGAAGTTAGGTTGGAGGTTGAGACATGTTACGTTAGAGATGTTTTTATAAATTCATTTGTTGATATATATAAAGAAACATATTAATTATTTAAGAATAAGGCAAAGAAAAAGATGATGTATGAGTAGGCACGCATGAGTGGCACGTGTGAAGAACAGTAAAGCAATGGCTAATTTTCAAAGCCAAGTAAGCTCCTCAGAACAAACAAGCTGTCAAAGAACCATTACTTTATGTACCGTCAAAGAACCATTTTGCAATTACACAAGTTCTTACTAAAGCAAAATTCACCAATCATAAATACGTATATATGTATATGTATACATACAGACACACGTAGTAATTTGTAATTAAGTTCTTTCAGAATGGAGCATCATTTTAGAATGGTTTTGTCACATACGGGCGCATATTTGGAATCAACCCGTACGTTGTGTGTCAAAAATGTAAAAAAGAACAAGAAGTACTACTTAACTGAAAAAGGATTAATTTTAAATATCTAACACAAAAATCTAAAAGTGTACCAAATAGTGAAACTAAAAAAGGATTCATTTTCTTCTGTTTTTTGTTTTTTTTTTTCTCGTCTGTTCTTTTGTTTATAAATCTTGATTATCAAAGAAAATCCATACTCTTTTACTAAGTATATTTTTTCATGTTTGTGACCAACGGGAATCATAGCTGGTAAGTATATTTCCACAATCACATTATATTTGTTTTCCCTCGGTAATTATTATATTTATCACTTTCTGTTTATTATCATTTGTACGTAATGAATTTATAAATCGACTAATTAATATTATGTATGTTTGGTATATGATGGGGGTTGGACCTCTGGCGTATATACGTTAGGCGGATATGTATGTATCCAAGTCGTTAGTTTTATTTCAAACACACTCGACCAAACCACCATTTTGTTACGAGACTACCCAATTTGGTTTTTATATGTGGTTTTGCGTGTGATGTGCGCATACATGTTACTTATAGAATTATAGTCTTATAATACAGTATATACACTGTACATACGTATAAATATAATGTGCATGCGTATGTACAATCTAGACGTTACGTCTAATTTCTAGGGTCCGTAACAAGAGAAGACTAAAAAATAAAATTGGAGAGAAAAAGTAAAAAAGCAAGAACTTTTGCACAAAAAAAAAAAAAAGCAAGAACTAAGAATAAGGTTACATATAATATGTATGATTTATCTGATTTGTCATCAAGAAATCCTAACATCGTATACCCTAAAATCATCCTAAGAAATTATTTATTATTCTACATTAATACATTTTTGGTAATGAGATTATACAATATATATAATAGTATAATACATAGAATACCCTTTTTAATTTCCAGAATCTCAATGGATCTACATCTGAGATTAAAAAAAAAAAAAAAAAAGAGGGAAAAGTAAATTTGTTTGTTTTTTCGCTTTTAATACTAAATATTTGTTCTAAAATGTAATATTCGTGTTGACAAAAAAAAAATGTAATATTTTTATTTCCTTAGGTGGGACTACAAGTCTACAACACCGTTTTATTAAACTCGGTGTGGTGTGTGTTTGATGTCCCAAAACTTATGATGAAATTCGCATGTTCCATGTCCGAGGATAAATTTCTTTTATTTTATAATTATTTCATGAATTAATGACTCAAATAGATATACCGGACGACATCATATCCCACGCTCACGTCTAAATTAAATTGAGTGAATAATATGATTTTTTTTTTTTTGGCTCAAGAATGATAGAATTTTGAATTGAACCAGAGTTAATTAGCTAGGTTTAATACGTGGATATACTAAAAATAAATTAGAGAGAGTTTTAATGATTTCTGATTTTTTGTATAATACATGAATTAGTGGCTAACGTTAGTTTTTCTGTGTAATGTATATTTTGTGAAAATAAAATTTGTATCATGGTTACAAATGTTTGACAAATTGAGAAGTTTAGTTGCCTAGTTAACATCACGATAATCGTTTTTGATCACTATTACACTATATATATATATATATACATTTTGCATTATACTATTATTGATTATGAATTACTATTAAAATTTTGGTTGCATTGCTAACATAAGTTATTCTTAGCAAAATTTATCACATAGTAGTAGGCTATTGCATCAGTGTAATATAACGATGTATGTTAATGATATTCATTTACGTTCTTTAAGTTTTTTTTGTAGCATAAAAAGAAAATCAATTAAGTAAATTAATTTATAAAAATCATCGAAATCCCATATATTAATGTATACTCAAAATGGTATCTAAGTTTCCACATTTTTTTTCTTTGATGTAAAGAATAAGGCCATTTACTGATTCGTTGAGAAATAACTTTGGCTTAAGCAATCTCTAGATTTTTTTGTTCAAACATCATTTTCTCACCCCCAGATATATTTCTAAATAAAATGTTTTTAAAGTATCATTAACTCAAATATCCGATAATAGAAATTACATCAACGTCAAACATGACCGTTTGATACTTTTAAGTTTTTATTTATATAATGATTTATCTTTATTTTATCGGGGACCAAGCTTTGTAAGTTGTAACCTATTTATTGACGATAATGCCCACAAAAAGGTCGAGCCATTACTAATAACTAAAGGAGGATAGACATGTAATGCTCATTGCGTATCGATCACTGTTCCCTAACCCAAAACAAACTTTTTATTAATAAGATCATGTTTCCAAATCTGTCGGTCTATTTTTTATATATATTTTATCTTAGATAGATTTATAAGAATGTGGAAGATATAATAAATAGTTTTCATCTTTTGCAATTTATTATATGGCTCAAATTTTTAAAACAAAATTTGAACGTTTTGAATGGTTGTAATGAGTAAATAATCTACAAAATATAGATTGTTACTATAATTTAATATAATATTTGTGTTTCAACAAAATCATGGATCTTCTTCTTTAATTACTTAACTCTATATTAACTGATACATTTTAGTCATCTTTTTCTTTTTGACACCATACCTTTTAGTCATAACACTAATAAATGAATAATAGATTTTTACATCAAATGAATTATGGATTTAATATTTTTAATAAACGTAAAGAGAGTTTCCTACACGATACAGAACAATATTTAATTAGTTGAAGGAAATGTACACTACTAATTAACTATTACTTAAAAAAGTAAAAAACGTATCGTCCTTCGTGTTTTTGTTTGATAAATTATTTATTTATCTCGTCTCTACTTTAGATCTACTAACCTTTTTTTTGTCCCATTTATATAAAATCCACCGCTCGAGCTTAACGTTCGCGTCTTCTTTCTTCTTCTTCTTCTGTCGCCTTCTCTCTGAGGATCGAACTCGCTCCGAGCGACTGAGCCAACTCGCTCTGAGATGCTCATTATTTCTGCATTGGACTAAAGGATTGTTTTAATGGCTAGTTCCGGGAGACAATGGCCGGAGCAACGGTGAGTAACTCTGTTTCACCGGCGATCAATACTCGGAGGCGGAGATGTTTAAGTCAGCGAGATGGAGAAGCGAGAAGAACAGGATCAAAGTCGTTTTCAGATTGAAGTTTCATACGACTCAGGTACAAAAACCTCTTTTTATTTTTATTTTTTTCTTTCTGCTATAAATTTGTTTGAGATTTTCTCTAGAAATGGATTTTGCTTGCATTGCTTAGATTTGAAGTTTCCAGAAAAAAAAAACAGAAAAAAAAAACTGTGAAAAATAAGTCAAGAAATCTCAAGTTAGTATTAGATGTGACACATTTCTAAGTTGGATTTATTTACTTATGTATTGTTTTGAATTTGAATTTGGAGGTTTTTGAAGATTTTATTCTTTGTTTGTTGATTTTTATTTGATTTTGTTTGATTTATATTCAAACAGGCGTCTCAACTCAATACAGAGGGATTGATTCTATCTTTAGTTCCCGGAGATATTGGGAAACCAACGACGAGGTCAGAGAAAGCTATAGTGAAAGATGGACATTGCCGTTGGGATATTCCGGTTTACGAGACTGTGAAATTTCTCAAAGATGCAAAAACTGGGAAGGTTAATCAGAGAATTTATCATCTCATTGTATCAACTACGGTGAGAAAATAAATAAAATAAAATAGTAGAAGATTGATCAAAGATTTGGGTTTTAACTTGTGTTTTGTGATTCTGTCAGGGATCTACAAGAGGTGGTTTGGTTGGAGAAACATCAATTGATTTTGCTGATTATGTGAATGCAACTAAAACTTGCAATGTTTCTCTTCCATTACAGAACTCAAATACTAAAGCTTTGTTGCATGTTAGTTTCTTCTTCTTCTTTCTTCTTTTCGTCTTTTTACTCTTTAATGCTTTGTTTGTCTTGAGAGACATTAAAAGACTGTTTTCATCTTAAAAGCTCATAAGATCTCAGCTTTTTTGTCTTTTTTCTTGTAGAGTTTTGTAACCTTCGAGTCTTGATTTAATGATCTTCTGATTATTTTTAGGTATCATTACAAAGGCAATTAGAATTTGATGATCCTCAAAGGTGCTGAAAACTTGAACTCACTTTATGTTTTTTCTTCTCTATTGGTTGTTGCAAGTTTTTTGGTTTTGGATTTTTTTTTTTAATATTTCTGAGTTCTTGCAGAGAGGTGGATGAATGCGAGAATCAGGGCCAAGATTTGAAGTCACACTTAAACGTCGGTGATGCAGATCAAACACGTAAAAGCGATTCGTATGAGGTATTTAGAGTCTCTGATTAGAATGAAAATGTGATGGAACTTTTCTTTTGTTTGGTGTATGCTAGAGAGTTTGAATTTTCTCTTGATTTGCTACTGTCTTTCTATTTATAGGAAGGACCCTTTGGTAAAGCTGCGCGGTTTGCGGAACTGAGACGAAGAGCATCGATTGAATCTGATAGTACTATGTCAAGCACTGGAAGTGTCATTGAGCCGAATACTCCTGAGGAAGTTGCCAAGCCTTTGAGCCGTCCCACTAAGCGTCTTCATTCAGCTAAGAGTTTGTTTGAAGAGCCTCGTATATCAGAATCCGAGTGGTCGGGAAGTTCGGATCATGGCATTAGTACTGATGACTCGACCAATAGTTCAAATGATACAATCGCGAGGGACACCGCGAATAACTCCTCCTCGGATGAGGACGAGGTAGAGAAGCTTAAAACCGAGCTTGCTGGTTTGACGAGGCAAGCAGATCTTTCGGAGCTGGAGCTGCAAAGCCTGCGGAAACAAATCGTTAAAGAGACCAAAAGAAGTCAAGATCTTCTCAGAGAAGTGAATAGCTTGAAGCAGGAGAGAGATTCTTTGAAGGAAGATTGTGAGAGACATAAAGTATCTGACAAGCAGAAAGGAGAAACTAAGATGAGGAACAGGATGCAGTTTGAAGGAAGGGATCCATGGGTTCTTTTGGAGGAAACAAGAGAGGAGCTTGACTATGAGAAGGATCGGAATTTTAATCTCCGGTTACAGCTCCAGAAGACGCAAGAATCAAACTCCGAGTTGATTCTTGCTGTTCAAGATCTTGAAGAAATGTTGGAGGAAAAGAGCAAGGAAGGAGCTGATCTTCCTCCAAGAACAAGAACCTGTGAAAACATTGAAGAATCAAAGAGAAGGTCTTGTAGTAGTGAGACAGATGAAGATGAGGATCAAAAGGCACTTGAGGACCTCGTGAAGAGACACGTAGATGCGAAAGATACACACGTCTTGGAGCAGAAAATCACAGACCTCTATAATGAGATTGAGATCTATAAGCGTGATAAAGATGAGCTTGAGATACAGATGGAACAGCTTGCTTTGGATTATGAGATACTGAAACAGGAAAATCATGATACCTCATACAAGCTAGAGCAGAGCCAACTGCAAGAACAATTGAAGATGCAATACGAATGTTCATCTTCACTTGTGGATGTGACTGAGCTTGAAAACCAAGTGGAGAGCCTTGAAACTGAGCTCAAGAAGCAATCTGAAGAGTTTTCTGAGTCTTTGTGCCGGATTAAAGAACTTGAATCACAAATGCAGACCTTGGAAGAAGAGCTGGAGAAACAGGCTCAGGCATTTGAGGCAGACATCGATGCTGTCACACGAGGTAAAGTGGAGCAAGAGCAAAGAGCTATCCAAGCCGAAGAAGCCCTGAGGAAGACGAGGTGGAGAAATGCTAGTGTAGCCGGAAAACTCCAGGATGAATTCAAGAGACTCTCTGAGCAGATGGATTCAATGTTTACATCAAATGAGAAAATGGCTATGAAAGCGATGACTGAAGCTAACGAACTACGGATGCAGAAACGTCAACTAGAAGAAATGCTCAAGAACGCTAACGATGAGCTACGAGCAAACCAAGCCGAGTATGAGGCAAAGCTCCATGAGCTTTCTGAAAAGCTGAGTTTCAAAACTAGTCAGATGGAGAAAATGTTAGAGAATCTTGATGAGAAATCGAATGATATAGAAAATCAGAAGAGGCATGAAGAAGATGTTACTGCAAATTTAAAGCAAGAGATCACAATGCTGAAGGATGAGATTGAGAACCTGAAAAAGGACAAAGATAGCCTTATCTTACAGGCAGAGCAAGCAGAGAACCTAAGAGTTGAGTTAGAAGAGACGAGACAATCAGTTATGGAAGCCGAGGCTTCAGTACAGAGAGAGAACACGAAGAAAAACGAACTAGAGAGTACAATTGCATCAATGAAGAAAGAATCAGAGTCTCTAGCAGCAGAGTTGCAAGCGGTGAAGCTTGTCAAGGATGAACAAGAAACAGCAATTTCACACTTACAAACAGAGCTAGAAACCGTAAGAGCTCAGTGCGATGATCTAAAGCATTCTTTATCAGAGAATGATTTGGAGATGGAGAAGCACAAGAAGCAAGTGGCACAAGTAAAAAGTGAGTTGAAGAAGAAAGAAGAAGCAATGACTAATCTTGAGAAGAAGCTGAAAGAAAGCCGAACAACGATTAACAACTTAACTAAAACCGCGCAACGAAACAACAACAACAACAAAGGAAGTTCAGTAGGAGCTCATGGCGGATCTAAAGAAGTTGCGGTTATGAAAGATAAAATAAAACTTCTCGAGGTACATATATATGCATCTAAAACATTCGGTATTCGTTTCAGTATTAATAATCTTCAAGGTGATGATAAGCTTGTGAACTTATGATCCAGGGCCAAATCAAAATGAAGGAAACTGCTCTTGAATCTTCCTCGAATATGTTCATCGAGAAGGAGAAGAATCTGAAGAACAGAATCGAGGAACTGGAAACTAAACTCGACCAACTCGATCAAAGTAGCCAAGAGGTTGTTAACGTATAATCTTGCAATTCAACAACATTGAACATATGAAAATTTAACTCATTACCTTTGATGAAACAGATGAGTGACAATGAGCCTCTAAATGGTCAAGAAAACGAAGATATCCGAGTTCTTGTAGCGGAAATGGCGTCTTTGAGAGAGTGTAATGAATCGATGGAGATGGAGCTGAAGGAGATGCGAGAGAGATACTCAGAGATAAGTTTGAGATTTGCAGAAGTTGAAGGTGAGAGACAACAGCTTGTAATGACAGTACGTAATCTTAAAAACGCCAAGAGGAGCTAAACCGGTATTATGAGAAACTGGTTATCATATGAAAAAGGATGATTTATTAACACATTTCTCTCCTTTTGAATATTATACTCCATATGTTTTGGTGATTTCACAGTTACATAATTTGTTTTTGTAAAATACTTGGAAAAAAACTTAAGATGTAATTACTTTGTTTTCTGTTTTTAAGTAATCTGCATAAGTTTAATCTTCTCTCGTGTTATTGTAACCCGGTTGATTAGTTGTAAAAGTATTCGCAATTCTCGGTCCGGTTCTGGATCTATGTGCTATCAAAAAATGACGATTGCCAAGAGCTAGTTTATCTAGCTTTACGATTTAACTGTGATACCAAAGAACCAACAAAGTGTATATATATATAAAAAACAGAAACTTCCATTAAGTCATGAAAAAAAAGACAATAGCATTAGAATCGAAGCATAGGAAACAACAAATTACAAAACAATCTCACTTGCACAACTCCTAGAACATGCTATGTGGCACCAGCACTTAAATAGTTTGCCTTGACAAGGGTTCTTGCAAGAATGGCAAAGTGGTCGAGAAAGATTACTTTGGCCAAGGATTTGAATCACCTTCTTGTCTAATTTAAAATATTGACCAGGCTTCACATATATGTCTTTACCAACTAAGCATTCAACATGAAGAGTGGTGCAACACTCGTTGCACCAATAGAACACTTTAGTGTCTGTATCACCTAGATTTCGTTCACACGCCTCACACCAATCTTTCTCACATACTTCTTCTCCACATATAACTCTGAGAAAGTGTTTATCATGCGTATACCTTGCTTTGAACGGTAAGGTAGCGCACTTCATACACACAATAAAATCACATTTGATGCAATTTAATGGTATATGATTTTCTGATTTACATACCTGACATATGTGTTTTTCGTCTGGGCCTAAAGCAAAAAACAAGGGATGTTCATGACCTTCGTAATCAAACGGTTCAGATGTCAAAGCACAACGTACATCTAGATCGAAGTTGCATTCTCCTTTAGGACACTTATAGACAAAGCTAACACAAAAACGGCCACAACCATCACAACCGAAGCTATCGTCATCATATCCACTCTCAACCTTCAGTGTAAGTGGATGGGGATGTAATGCATGTTGTATTCTGCGGCGAGCTTTTGCACATGTTTCATGTAGAATGAAATCACACTCCATACAAGAATAGAAGTTACCTTCATAAATAGGCAGAGCACAAGCTTCACAAAACTTGTTTTCATCATAAAGTATGCTGATCTTGAGTTGAAGATAATGGTCATGAAGAAAATGTTGTATCACTCCTTCAGATATTATTTCGAACGGCCCAGCATCTTGTGTTAAATCATCTTCTTCTAACACGCCCTCAAGTTCTAATCCATCCCACACATCTTTCCGTAGAGCACATTTTGAGTGAACAGCATAGTCAACACAGCTGTCACAAGTATATGCACCATAATCACTGTTAATACTTTGACGACAAACTCCACAAGACAATTCTTCAGATAGAAGAGAAGAACGGTAAGAGATACGATGGTGGTGACGTGATATCTTGATGACGTGTGGAGAATGCATACAATCACTGTGAGCTACAAAGTTGCATCTGGCACATATGTAGGTGGGATAAAGTTCTCTTAACAACCCACACACGTTGCAAATTAAGGAAGTTTGTCTGGGGAAAAGGGTGAGAGGATGGTGATGTCTTTTTGGTGGGTCTATAATAAAAGGTATCTTCATCATCGCACATGCTGGATGCATGAAAATTTGACAGATGGTACATTGATATACAAGATAGTTTGCTCTTCTTCCACAACAGAAACACCCAATTTCAACATTGCTGAGATAATGGAGGTAAAGTTGAAGAGTATGTTGAGGGTGGTAAGGGTGTTTGAAGATTTGAGGTGGAGATTCAACACACTCTTTATGATATGTGCATTGATGGGTTTCACAATAATAATAGCTTGTGCCAAAATTTGAGCCATAGCAGAAGAGGCAACCACCAATGATATCAGGCTTTTTATACGAAGACAAAGGGTGTACAGGATGATGATCGAACCTTACACCAAGCCAAGGCTCGTCTTGCTGAGTGCTTGTGGTAGAGACAGTCTGGGTAGAGAGGACGTACAACGGGGAAGAATCGACCGGGAAAACAATGTTGTCAGAGTTTGACCATAGATTTAGCATTCGAGCATTAGGGCATAAGAAAAGAAGCTTGTCGTCGCTGGCTTCTTCACCGGAGGAGGTTGACCTTTGAGTGTGCGGTATGGTTTGGTACTTGGGGTGTTGATATACAAGAAATAGTTTGCCATCCTCTTCCTCCACCTCATGAAATTCACGAACGTAATCCATGGCTTCTCAACGAGAGATTTTTGTTGGAGATCGAAGAAAAATCGATAGAAAATCTAGGGATTTAAAAACTGGAGGGCAAAGACTCACCGACAGCCACGAAAAAATAAAAGATAAGACATCTGACTAGAGTGACGAGTGGAAAATTAGTTTGGTTTTCCTTTTTGTATGTTTACAAATAAATTAAATAATCTATAGGAGAGGAAAAAAAATTAAAAAATAATATAATTTCTTTGGACAAAATTTGCTATATATAGCTAATGTTTGCTCTTAGGATCAAATATATCCTTGACAAAAAAAAAAAAAAAAAAAAAAGGATCAAATATATCATATGATCAACAAACAAACTTTTTGAAATTTTGCACTCTCTATCTCTGTTATGTTCCTCTCACTCTCTATTTCTATGTTATGATTCCCACTCACAAATCCTTTTAGAACACTAGAGAGATAAACACATGAGAATACATCTTTTGATTCGGATCACTTCTTCATAATTCTTACATAACACAACACACACATACATATAGATATGTATGTAGTAGTTACTACACACTTACACTACACCTTAGACCTAATCATCACTCTTACACTAAACCATACTTAACCCACATCAGTTGTAGTGGTCTTAGGGAAATTAAAATATTAAAATAATGGTCTACACTTAATAACACACTATTCAACAGTTCTTGCAGGAGATCAATTTTCTATTTCTTAAGAACAGTTGTACACACTATTCACAACTTTTAATATTTATATATTCTTTAGAACACAACATGTATTATTGCGTTGTGTATGGCCTGTTCTAGGGATGTACATTAGTTTTGTAGATTATTTAAATTGTATGACAAAAAAAGAAGAAGGAATAAATAGTGAATCTAGAAATCTATACTATATAAAAGTTGAGGCTAAATGTTTCTAAGGCCGTCCACATAAGATTTTAGACGACCAATCGCATAAAGCCATGTCACCGTTCATTTAAATTTAATTAGTCGAAATTTTCTTAAATCGTGAAAAGGAAAATTCTACTTATCATAAAAGTAAAACCGAAATTTTCTTAAATCGTAAAAAGAAAATTTCTGCAATATGTTAAGTTGAGGCTAAATGTTTCTAAGGCCGTCCACATAGGATTTTAGACGACCAATCGCATAAAGCCATGTCACCGTTCATTTAAATTTAATTAGTCGAAATTTTCTTAAATCGTGAAAAGGAAAATTCTACTTATCATAAAAGTAAAACCGAAATTTAATTAGTCGAAATTTTCTTAAATCGTGAAAAGGAAAATTCTACTTATCATAAAAGTAAAACCGAAATTTTCTTAAATCGTAAAAAGAAAATTTCTGCAATATGTTAAATCGCAAAAAAGATTTTTTTTTAAATCGTAAAAGGAAAATTTTTGCAATATGTTAAATCGTTAAAACAGTTTTTTTTTTAAATCGTAAAAAGGAAACTTTGCAATATGCTATATTGTAAAAAAGAAAATTCTACTTAGCAACAAAAATCTATACTATATAAAAGTTGAGGCTAAATGCTTCTAAGGCCGTCCACATAGGATTTTAGACGGCCAATCACGATTAGCCACCTCATTAGTTAACATTTTAAATAATTTCTTATATTCAAATACTTACAAAACAAGAAGAAAATAAATTTGGAAATAATAGAAATGTAAATTTTCTAAAATATTACGTAGTAGAGAAATATAAAATAAAAGAAATGTAATTTTTCTAAACTATTACGTAGTAGAGAAATGTAAACTTAAGAAAAATGTAAATTTTCTAAAATATTATGTAATAGAGAAATGTAAGCTTCCTAAAATATCACGTAGTAGACAAAAAAGTTGTAGAGAAATGTAAACTTCCTAAAAGATTACGTAGTAAATAAAATTAAAAAAGTTAGTTGAAGAAAATAATATGAAAATAAGAGAAATATAAACTTTCTAAAATATTTCGTAGTAGATAAATGTAAACTTCCTAAAGTATTAGGTAGTAGTCTAAAATATTACGTAGTAGAGAAATATAAAATAAAAGAAATGTAATTTTTCTAAACTATTACGTAGTAGAGAAATGTAAACTTAAGAAAAATGTAAATTTTCTAAAATATTATGTAATAGAGAAATGTAAGCTTCCTAAAATATCACGTAGTAGACAAAAAAGTTGTAGAGAAATGTAAACTTCCTAAAAGATTACGTAGTAAATAAAATTAAAAAAGTTAGTTGAAGAAAATAATATGAAAATAAGAGAAATATAAACTTTCTAAAATATTTCGTAGTAGATAAATGTAAACTTCCTAAAGTATTAGGTAGTAGACAAATAAGAAAAGTTAATTTTAGTAACAAAAGTTAGTTTTGCAAAAATACAAATAAGAAATATTGAAAATTAAAAGAAATGTGCTTTAAAATTAACATGGATACAAATAAATAATGGTAGTTTTATAATAACTAACTTTTATGATATTGAGCCATTTTTTATAATATATAAATTTTCCTTTTTGTTTAGTAGATATCGTCAAACAAAAGGAAACTCTAATTTTACACCGCCTCTTAATTTTATATAAATACTTGGCTTGATCTTCACTTTCACATCATAACTAACCCCTACATTTTCTTGCTTTGATATTACATTTAATTATGACATGAAATTTTTATTTTAATACTAATGGTGTTTAATTTTATGTAAATTTACAGGTTGGATTTGTGAAAAACAAAGACGTGAATCGATCTAAAATTTTGGATTGATTCAGTTGATCAACATGCCCTAATATATATTGTAAGTATAATATTTTTTCGTTTTTTTCTTTATGAATCTATGAGTTTTTTTAGTGTTATAATTTTTACATCGATAATCTATTAAAAGCTTTAAAAAGTTTAGTTTGATTTTTAGTGTATAAGTTCTCATTGAATCTTGGTACTAATACTTACTAATGATCAACAAATCCATCGATAATTAATAAAGAGTCGATTTTATATTGTGAACATTTGATGGTTAGTATTGACGCTTTCACACTATGAATAAGGTACTATCAATGTCTATTTTTTTGTTATTTGTTGTGTTTAATTATTTTTTGTGGTTTTTAGTATCAACCGATTAATAAATTTCTCCTTCTATTCGATTAATTTGATGTGTTGAAACTACCAATTTATTTTCTTCTTTATTTTTCAATTTTTTTAAAAAATATTTTTAATTATAAAAAAATTACTATTTTTTTTAAGAAAAATACCCCGCGCGTAGCGCGAGTTTAAAACCTAGTTAAATTATAAAGATTCGGTTTTGGTGTGATCTACGGTTAGTTTCATTAGAACCGGTCAACAAGCCAATTCAATTGAACCGTATTACTGTGCCACTCTAATTGAACCGGTTTGTTCACGCTTCCTAAACTCTCAGAGTCTCAGTCGACAAGAAGGAACGAAATCAGGCGAAACAAAAATGGTGGCTTGGGTTTTCAGATCTGAATCTGCTTCTGCTACTGCTAGATTGATCAGCACGAGATTCATTCATCGCCGCGTCGCCCAGAAAGGTACAATTAGAAAGCAGAGACCTTCTGAAGGAATTAGTTTGAGATTTAGAAGTGGTTCTCATTATATCAAAAGCTTAGATGATGCAATTGATTTGTTCGACGAAATGGTTCGATCTCTTCCCTTCTATTCAGTAATTGATTTCAACCAAGTAATAGGTGTTGTCGTGGGCATGGAACGTCCCGATGTTGCGATTTCTCTGTATCAGAAGATGGAAATGTGCCGGATTATTGGGAATCTCTACAGCTTCAATATTCTGATGAATTGTTTCTGCAGCTGTTATAAGTTGTGTTTTGCTTTGTCTACATTTGGCAAGATCACCAAACTTGGTTTCCAGCCAAATGTTGTTACTTTTAACACGCTGATCCACGGGTTATGTCTGGAAGATAGGTTCTCTGAAGCGGTTATTTTATTTGATCAAATGTTTGAATTGGGATGTACACCAGATGCTGTAACATTCAACACACTTATGAACGGTCTTTGCCGTCAGGGTCGAGTTCCTGAAGCTGTAGCTCTGGTTGATCGAATGGTTAAAGAAGGTCATCAACCTGACGAGTTTACTTACGGAACTATTGTAAATGGAATGTGTAAGATTGGTGACACTGAGTCGGCCTTGAATCTGCTTAGGAAGATGGATGAAAGACACATCAAAGCCAATGTTATAATCTATAATGCCATCATTGATCGTCTTTGTAAAGACGGGCATCTCAGCGATGCTCAGAATCTTGTCACTGAAATGAAGGAGAAAGGAATTTTCCCGAGTGTAATTACCTACAGCTCTATGATACACAGTAGTTGTAGCTCGGGTAGATGGAGTGATTGCGAGCAACTGCTGCATGATATGATTGAAAGAAAAATCAATCCTAATGTTTTCACTTTCAATATATTGATTGATGGGTTTGTCAACGAAGGGAAGTTCTCTGAGGCTCAAGCATTATACGAGGAGATGCTCCGTAGGGATATAATTCCTGATGCTGTTACCTATACTTCAATGATCCATGGGCTTTGCAAGCATAACCGTCTAGATGATGCCAAGCGCATGTTTGATTTGATGGCAACCAAGGGCTGCTCTCCAGATGTAGTCACTTTCAATACTCTCATAGACGGATGCTGTAGGGCTAAGAGGGTAGATGATGGAGTGGAGCTTCTCCGTGAGATGTTTAGGAGAGGATTAGCTCCTAATACAATTACTTACACCACTCTTATTAACGGGTTCTGTCAGGTGGGCTACCTTAATGCTGCTCAAGACCTTCTCAATGAGATGATTTCTCATGGTTTGTGCCCTGATATCGTAACTTATGGTATTATCTTGCGCACTTTTTACAATAACGGGAAGCCTGAAAAGGCGTTCAAATTATTTAAGGCCATGCAGAAGAGTAATATGGACCTTGATATTTTTACTTATAACATCGTCATCCATGGAATGTGCAAGGCTAATAAGGTGGACGAAGCATGGAATTTATTCACTAATATCCCCCTCAGTGGTTTGCAACCTGATGTTCGAACTTACAGTATATTGATCAGCGCATTTGCCAAAGAATGGAACTTTATAACGGCTGAATGTTTATACAAGGAGATGCTCAGAAAAGGTATAGTCCCCAATACTGTTACGCATACCTCAATGGTTGATGGACTATGCAAACAGAACCGCGTAGATGAGGCCAAAGAGATGTTTGATTCGATGGCTAGCAAGGGGAGCTCCCCCAACATAGTGACTTTTACTGCACTCATCAATGGCTATTGTAAGACTGAAAAGGTTTACGATGGAATGGAGCTTGCCTGCGAGATGTACCGAAGAGGTATAGTTGCTGACTCAATTACTTACCGCACTTTGATTGACGGGTTTTGTCGAGTGGGTGATCTTAATGGCGCCCTAGACATATTTGAGGAGATGATTTCCAGTGGTGTGTGTCCTGATACCAGTACGTTCTACAGTATGCTGGCTGGTTTATGCAATAATGAGGGACTACGAAAGGCGTCTGCAATTTTGGAGGATTTACAAAAGAGTGTGGTATGTCTTAATGTTTGATCAGTTTCTGAGTGTAGAATTTACAAAAGAGTGTGGTAATGCACTCTCTATGGCTATAGGGTCTAGGTGTTTCTTGTAATTAGATCTTGTTCATATGTAGAGATGCCTTTGTTATGAGATCTCAGATATCAGAACCACAATAATATCAGGAATACAAATTTTTAATGTATACTATATAATATGATTTGGCTTTTACAATCCCAATATTGATTTTTCTTATTTCTTTTGTATCATTTTTAAAAAACGAAAGTGGCGAGGTTGAATTTTGTCATTGATAACGTAATTAACAACTGAACTGATTAAATGGGTTGCAAAATTTCAATCAGAAAAAGCTAATCCGATTTCCGGTTTGATCATAACTACTTAACCGGAAGTCAACCGGTTTTCATATGTGTCTCTCTCCTTCTCTCTGTTCGTTTAGGTTTTGCAATTTACACAGTGATAACTCCTGAAACCTCTAGACTGATAAAGGAGCTCAATCGATGCGGAGATCTATCGTGATTGCGTCGACGATGAAGAGATTTGTTCACGTTCAAGGAAATCTGGTAACTGCTTCTCCTTCGTTGAATTTTTGTTGCTGGAGACGAGCTTTCTCTGCTGGCAATGATGATTACAGAGAGATATTGAGAAATGGGATGAGTGATATTAAGTTAGATGATGCAATTGGATTGTTCGGTAATATGGTACAGTCTCGTCCACGCCCTTCTATTTTTGATTTCAGTAAATTGTTGAGTGCCATTGCTAAGATGAAGAAGTTTGCTGTTGTCATCTCTCTGGGCGAGCAGATGCAAAATTTGGGAATTTCACATGATGCCTACACTTACAGTATTTTGATTAACTGTTTCTGCCGTTCCTCTCAACTCTCTCTTGCTTTAGCTGTTCTTGGGAAGATGATGAAACTTGGCTATGAGCCCAGCATTGTTACGATTTCTTCGCTTCTCAATGGATATTGTCACTGTAATAGGATTTCTGATGCCGTAGCTTTACTTGATCAAATGGTGGAATTGGGATATCAACCTAATACTGTGACATTTAACACTCTAATCCATGGACTTTTTCGTAACAACAGAGCTTCAGAAGCGGTGGCTTTAGTTGAGCGGATGGTTGTGAAAGGATGTCAACCGAGTCTAGTTACTTATGGCGTTGTAATAAACGGAATATGTAAGAGAGGTGATATTGATTTGGCTTTATATCTGCTCAACAAGATGCAGGAAAGGAAAATAGAGGCTGATGTTGTTATCTACAACACAGTCATTGACGGTCTTTGCAAATATAGACAAGTAAATGATGCTGTTGACCTATTCAATGAAATGGAGAACAAAGGAATCAAACCAGATGTTGTTACCTATAACTCTCTCATAAGTTGCCTTTGTAACTACGGTAGATGGGCTGAATCTGCTGGATTACTAAGCGATATGATCAAGAGAAAAATAACTCCTAATGTAGTTACATTCAATGCATTGATCGATGCGTTTGCAAAAGAGGGGAAACTTTTAGAGGCTGAACAATTGTACAAGGAAATGGTCCAAAGGTCTATAGCTCCTGATATTTTCACTTACACTTCATTGATCAACGGGTTTTGCATTCATGATCGCCTAGAGGAGGCCAAGCAAATGTTTGATTTAATGGTTAGCGAGGATTGTTACCCAGATGTAGTGACTTATAATATGCTTATAAATGGATTTTGTAAGTCTAAGAGAGTTAAGGATGCTATGAAACTCTTCTGTGAGATGTCTCAAAGAGGATTGGTTGGTAACACAGTCACTTACACCACTCTTATTCAAGGGTTTTTTGTGGCTGGAGATTGTGATAATGCCCACAAAGTATTCAAACAGATGGAAACTGATGGTGTACCTCCTGATATTATGACATACAGTATTTTTTTAGATGGACTTTGTGATAATGGTAAGCTAGAGAAAGCATTGGTTATATTCCATGATCTGCAAAAGAGTGAAATGGAACTTAATATTTTCACATATAGTATTATGATTGAAGGGATGTGCAAGGCTGGGAAGGTGGAAGATGGGTGGGATTTGTTTTGTAGTCTCAGCCTTAAAGGAGTGAAGCCTGATGTTGTAACGTACAACACAATGATCTCAGGATTTTGTATGAAAGGTTTAAAGGAGGAAGCAGATGCCTTGTTCAATAAAATGAAAGAAAACGGGCCTCCCCCAAGTAGCGGTACCTATAATACGCTTATCAGAGCACGCCTTAGAGATTGTGACAGAGCCGCATCGGCTGTACTCATCAAAGAAATGAGGAGTTGTGGGTTTGCTGGAGATGCTTCAACCATTAGCTTGGTCACTAATATGTTGCATGATGGGAGATTGGACAAAAGCTTTCTCGATATGCTTTCGTAAAACAGTTCAATCATCTTCAAGAGAAAAGTTGTGTGGTAAATCAACACTTTTGCTACTAGTCTAATGGCAACTTTTTTTTGCATATACTTTTTTGTTGCTGTCTTGTCTGAGTTTCATGAATTTGACGATTTTATTATTGGCCAGGTAGGTTTCAGACAAGAGTTGATCCAAACAAGTTATCGCAAGATCCTCAAACAAGCCCCCTTCAAGAAGAGTTCAGATTTTTAAAGATGTATTTCTTTTTTTTTTGGGTCAATTTTAAAGAAGTTTTGGTTTTAATAGTTTCAGCTTTATTTTTTGGTATACGAGTAGAATGGTTGTAACAAGGAAAATATTATCCTTTATAACCTGAAAGTATTTGTGATATTCGAATACAGTTGGATGATGCAGTTAAACTAGGTGCATATCCATTTCGATTTAGTTTAATTCATATGTTCGTGTTCAGTAGCAGGTAGTATCCTTGAAGGATTCAAAACTGGACTAGACTGAGGTGAAGAAATGAGATTTAAAAGATGTTTAGGTCACCTCTATTTGCCCATATGTCTCTGGGAGCTGCTCTCAATTTTAAAAGACATGATGATCAAACTTTGACGTGCGAAGACTTCTTTGCTGCTATGCGTGATGCATACAAGTGCAGATTTTTCTTGCTATGGTAATTTTCTTATGATGCTTACTGTTTAATGCTTCTGAGGACATGCAGTAGTTATGCAGTAGTTTAGCCTTGCAATGCTGAAGCTTGTACGTTCTCTTTAAAATTCATGTTATGTTCTTCTTGTGTCTAATCTTTTGTGCCATATTCGAGTTAAAAGCTTGACTATTCTACACTGACTTAATGCCCTGCCATTATTATTGGACCTTTATTGGTTTTGCTGTTCACATTGGCGTGCTCTGTATTTATGTGGATATGCACATCCCTTGATTCAACCTTTATGTGTAATGTGCTTGTCTACAACATGAGTTCTTTTATATTAAGTTCAAATATTTTCTGTATTTCAGGTGTGGGGCAATTCAATTATGGCAAGGAAGCCTATGCTCAACTTAGTTTCTGATTTCAGCAAAATAGAACATTGGTTCTAAACTCCAATCACGTGCAGAGGTCTGAGTAGTGTGATTCTTTTGGACAAGGTATGGCCTCTACATTCCCTCATCAACCAAGTAAACATATCAAAGAGGATTGACCACACCCTGCTTCATACATTTATTTATATTAAGAATAGACTATATATATAGACCATGTTTAATAATAAGCGCAAGCGAAAACAAACAACCTCGACGAGAAAGTAAAGTGCTTTGGCATGCACCACTTCTCTGATTATTTAGAGAAGGCAAGACAAGAAAATAAAAGAGAATTAATACATAAGCCAAATTGCTTTGTCCATGAAGAAACCATACCATTCAATTAGTATGTTCAGATTTTTGATGGTCACTTCTAGCAGGAGTTTTACCTTTCTTTCCCCTTGAACTCCTTGCAGGTAAAAAATAGTAGCGAGTTTATTTGTATAGATGATGCCAAGCGCACGTTTGATTTGATGGCAACCAAGGGATGCTCTCCGGATGTAGTCACTTTCAGTACTCTCATAGACGGATGCTGTAGGGCTAAGAGGGTAGATGACGGAGTGGAGCTTCTCCGTGAGATGTTTAGGAGAGGATTAGTTCCTGATACAATTACTTACACCACTCTTATTCACGGGTTCTGTCAGGTGGGCTACCTTAATGCTGCTCAAGACCTTCTCAATGAGATGATTTCTCATGGTTTGTGCCCTGATATCGTAACTTATGGTATTATGTTGCGCAGTCTTTACAACAATGGGAAGCCTCAAGCCTGAAAAGGCGTTCAAATTATTTAAGGCCATGCAGAAGAGTAATATGGACCTTGATATTTTTACTTATAACATCATCATCCATGGAATGTGCAAGGCTAATAAGGTGGATGAAGCATGGAATATATTCATTAATATCCCCCTCAGTGGTTTGCAACCTGATGTTCGAACTTACAGTATATTGATCAGCGCATTTGCCCCGGAATGGAACTTTATAACGGCTGAAAACAAGAAGAAGTTTACAGAGATAAACACTTAAAAGACTACATTGTTATTTTGGATCTCTTTGGATAAGTTTTTTACAACACACACGTACTTATACTACCTCAACTACTTGCACCTCATACATTCACCATAGGCTCTTTTACACACTGCAATTATTACAAACAACTCTTAACTATTCTACTTGGTCCTTGGGGCCTAATTAATATGCAGTCCATTAGTCTTCTTCTTAGGACAAAACCAACCAAAGCCCAAACTCCTTTTGTTGACTTGTGTTTCTCCTTTGTTGGAGGTTTAATTAAAGACTCAATTCTCAACAGTCTGTCTCTCTCCCTCTCTCTGTTCGTTTAGGGTTTGCAATTTACACACTGGTAACTCCTGAAACATAGACTGAGAAAGGAGCTCAATCGATGCGGAGATCTATCGTGATTGCGTCGACGATGAAGAGATTTGTTCACGTTCAAGGAAATCTGGTAACTGCTCCTCCTTCGTTGATTTTTTGTTGCTGGAGACGAGCTTTCTCTGCTGGCAAAGATGATTACAGAGAGATACTGAGAAATGGGTTGAGCGAGATTAAGTTAGATGATGCAATTGGTTTGTTCGGTGAGATGGTACAGTCTCGTCCTTTCCCTTCCATTATCGATTTCAGTAGATTGTTGAGTGCCATTGCTAAGATGAAGAAGTTTGATGTTGTTATCTCTCTGGGCGAGCAGATGCAAAACCTGGGAATTTCACATAATCTCTATACTTACAGTATTTTCATTAACTGTTTCTGCCGCTGCTCCCAACTCTCTCTTGCTTTAGCTCTTCTTGGCAAGATGTTGAAACTTGGCTATGAGCCCAACATTGTCACGCTTAACTCACTGCTCAATGGTTTCTGTCACGGTAAGAGGATTTCTGATGCTGTAGCTTTGGTTGATCAAATGGTGGATATGGGATATCAACCCGATACATTCACATTTAACACTCTAATCCATGGACTTTTTCTCCACAACAAAGCTTCTGAAGCTGTGGCTTTAGTTGACCGGATGGCTCTGAAAGGATGTCAACCAGATCTAGTTACGTATGGTACGATATTGAATGGACTATGTAAGAGAGCTAATATTGATTTGGCTTTAAATCTGCTCAAGAAGATGGAGGAAGGGAAAATAGAGGCTGATGTTATAATCTACAACACAGTCATCGATGGTCTTTGCAAATACAGACATGTGGATGATGCACTCAAACTGTTCAATGAAATGGACAATAAAGGAATCAAACCAGATGTTTTTACCTACAACTCCCTCATAAGTTGCCTTTGTAATTACGGAAGATGGGCTGAATCTGCTGGATTACTAAGCGATATGATTGAAAAGAAAATCAGCCCAGATGTAATTACATTCAATGCATTGATCCATGCGTTTGCAAAAGAGGGGAAGCTTTTAGAGGCTGAACAATTGTACAAGGAAATGGTCCAAAGGTCTATAGCTCCTAATACCGTCACTTACAATTCATTGATCAACGGGTTTTGCATTCATGATCGCCTAGAGGAGGCCAAACATATGTTTGATTTGATGATTAGCAAGGATTGTTCCCCAAATGTAGTGACTTATAATACCCTTATAAAGGGATTTTGCAAGTCTAAGAAGGTAGAAGATGGTATAGAACTCTTCTGCGAGATGTCTCGAAGAGGATTGGTTGGAGACACAGTCACTTACACCACTCTCATCCAAGGGTTTTTTGAAGCTGGAGATTGTGATAATGCCCAAAAAGTATTCAAACAGATGGAATATGATGGTGTGCCTCGCAGTATCATGACATACACCATTTTTTTAGATGGACTTTGTAACAATGGGAAGCTCGAGAAAGCATTGGTCATATTCCACGATCTGCAAAAGAGTGAAATGGAACTTGATATTGTCACATATAATATTATGATTGAAGGGATGTGCAAGGCTGGGAAGGTGGAAGATGGGTGGGATTTATTTTATAGTCTCAGCCTTAAAGGAGTGAAGCCTAATGTTGTAACGTACAACACAATGATCTCAGGATTTTGTAGAGGAGGTTTAAAGGAGGAAGCAGATGCCTTGTTCAGAAAAATGAAAGAAGAGGGGCCTCTCCCAGATGGCGGTACGTATAATACGCTAATTCGGGCACATCTTAGAAGTGGTGACAAAGCCGCAGCAGCAGAACTTATTAAAGGAATGAGGAGTTGCGGGTTTGCTGGAGATGCTTCAAGCATTGGCTTGGTCACTAATATGTTGCATGATGGGAGATTGGACAAAAGCTTCCTCGCTATGCTTTCTTAAAACAGTTCAATCATCTTAGAGAGCAACGTTGTGTGGTAAATCAACACTTTTTCTGCTAGTCTAATGACAAATTTTTTTGGCATATACTTTTTGTTGCTGTCTTGTCTGAGATTCATTAATTGACGATATTATTATTGGCCAGGTAGGTTTCAGACAAGAGTTGATCCAAACAAGTTATCGCAAGATCCTCAAAGAAGCACCCTTCAAGAAGATTTCAGATTTTTAAAGATATATTTCTTTTTTTGGGTCAATTTTAAGTTTTGGTTTTAATAGTTTCAGCTTTATTTTTCGGTATACGAGTAGAATGGTTGTAACAAGGAATATATTATCCTTTATAACCTGAAAGTATTTGTGATATACTGATATTCGCTCGTAATACAGTTGGATGA
Source organism: Erysimum cheiranthoides (assembly GCA_011420285.2). NCBI lineage: Eukaryota > Viridiplantae > Streptophyta > Magnoliopsida > Brassicales > Brassicaceae > Erysimum > Erysimum cheiranthoides. The sequence goes on from CM022179.2 coordinate 21,047,450, forward strand.
TGCAGTTAAACTAGGTGAATATCCATTTCGATTTAGTTTAATTCATATGTTTATGTTCAGTAGCAGGTAGTATCCATGAGATTTAAAAGATGTTTAGGTCACCTCTATTTGCCCATATGTCTCTGGGATCTGCTCTCAATTTTAAAAGACATGATGATCAAACTTTGACGTGCGAAGACTTCTTTGCTGCTAAAAATGCAGAGTTTTCTTGCTATGGTAATTTTCTTATGATGCTTACTGTTTTAATGCTTCTATCAAAGTGGCTTTGTCTTGCAATGCTGAAATGTTCTTCTTCTGTCTAATCTTTTGTGCCATATTCGAGTTAAAAGCTTGACTATTCTACACTGACTTAATGCCCTGCCATTATTATTCGACCTTTATTGGTTATGCTGTTGACACATTGGGTATTTATGTGGATATGCACACCCCTTGATTCAATCTGTATGTGCTTGTCTACAACAGGAGTTCTTCTCTATTCAATTCAAATATATTCTGTATTTCAGGTATGGGGCAATTCAATTATGGCAAGGAAGCCTATGCTCAACTTAGTTTCTGATTTCAGCAAAATAGAACATTGGTTCTAAACTCCAATCACGTGCAGAGGTCTGAGTAGTGTGATTCTTTTGGACAAGGTATGGCCTCTACATTCCCTCATCAACCAAGTAAACATATCAAAGAGGATTGACCACACCCTGCTTCATACATTTATTTATATTGAGAATAGACTATATATATAGACCATGTTTAGTAATAAGCGCTAGCGAAAACAACAACCTCGAAGAGAAAGTAAAGTGCTTGGCATGCACCACTTCTCTGATTATTTAGAGAAGGCAAGACAAGAAAATAAAAGAGAATTAATACATAAGCCAAATTGCTTTGTCCGTGAAGATACCATACCATTCAATTAGTATGTTGAGATTCTCGATGGTCACTTCTAGCAGGAGTTTTACCCTTCTTTCCCCTTGAACTCCTTGCAGGTATCTTCATCGAAGGTTTCTCCACATCTCCCGAGATATCAAGATGAACAACGTCAGGATCATGAGTCTCGTACTCGGCCCCTATCATAATCAAGTTGTTCACAGCTTGAAAGTTGCTATTAACATAGGTGCTCAGGAAATCAAGCTCGTGATGGCCATTTTTGTCTCTATCTCCATTCTGACAGTATTGTAATATTGTAATCCTACAATAACTTTAGTTATATATTTCAATTTTTATAGAGCGCTAGTGTGTTATTAAATCTGACATGTACATTTGTTTTTGCAGGTATATTCAAGCTAGGACATTGATGAATAACTATGCAAATATATTTGGTCTTCTTACCCGTCTGAGACAAGTGAGTGGCATCTATAGTTTTGTTGGTTCAGTTTATCAGCCAGTGTATGTTTTGGATGATATAGGTATGTAGATTTGTGATGTATTTTCTTGCAATTTTTCAGGCTGTTAAGTGTTGATCATCCATACCTTCTGGTGCATTCTAGTTCTAGTGACGCTAACACTAACTTACTTGATGAGAACAAAAATGAGCAAGAATGCGGTCTCTGCCATGACCTGGCCAAGGACTACTTTGTAAGTGTTCCAAGTCAATATATTGTTGCTATTTCATAGTATCTTGACTCTGGTTTCTCAGTAACTGTATCTTCTGGAAAAAGCTGCTTTTTTCTTTTTTACACTTTGTTAAGAATCATGAGATTACTATTGTTGGACTTAACTTGTTCGGTTAATATGTCTTTGGTTCTTTTGACAGCTTAAAGGAAATAGAGCCTCTAGCATTTTAGATCGGATAAACCTCAATGGTTTTAAGACAAGTACAAAGATTGAGGCTTTTGTATGTGCTCTGTAAGATCTACAGCTTCTGTCTCTCCCACGTATAGTACCGCTTAAAGTTTATTTGGACAATGGAGCCTTTTTTTTTCCTTTCTCTAACCAGTTGGTTATCATAATTTTGTGTGCAGAGAGAAGAAATCAGGTTCATGGTTGAAACTTGAAAGAGATGGGTCTGCCAAAGCAATAGTTTTCAGCCAGTTCACATCATTCTTGGACCTGATAAGCTACGCTCTGGGGAAGGTAGTTTCAATTGCAAACATTTACACGATATGCTACTACTATGTGCTCGTTTAACATTCTCTTTAATCATAATGAGACATTGAATAAAAAAATGGACTCATTGTGTACAACACAGTCTGGGGTTAGCTATGGTCAACTGGTGGGAGGCATGTCCAGGGAAGCTAGAGCCTAGAGGTGCTGCAATCAAGATATTTAAAGAAGACCCAGATTGCAGAGTTTTCTTAATGAGCTTGAAAACTGGAGGGGTTGCTCTAAATTTAACAGGCCCTTCGCATGTAAGTGTTGTAGCTAACAACTTATAGCAGTTACTCTAATAACATGTTTTATTCACATTAGGGTGTTTGTGGAGAAATTGTGTAGGTGTTCATGATGGACCTGTGGTGGAACCCAGCGGCTGAGAGGCAAGCACAGGACAGAATATATAGGATATGGCAGTACAAGCCTATCAGGTTATACTTTAGTTCTCCTTGAAAGAAGAAAACATATGGTTGGGGAAGAAAGAAGAAAACATATGGTTGGATACATGTTGTGATTTGTGAAAACTTTGACAGGAGTTGTAAGATTCGTGAAGAAAACAATAGAGGAAAGGATACTATTGCTGAGAAAAAATTTCATCGTCCTTGAGAGAAAAGATTGAGAGGTGAAGTAACGTTTTTGCTGCTATGCTATTGGAAACTTCTCGTTTGATATCATGACTGAGCTCCATGGAATCTGTCTGATTCTATTTGTTATTTCCAGCTATGTTTCAGGCATGAGTTGATGCAAACAATTGTTTGTCTTGTCTTGTTAACACAAGAATGATTGTCAAAGTCAGAGAAGCTTCTATCATGAAAATATGTCACATCTTTCGAGGGACTTAGTGGTGTTAAACTATTGTTGGAGGTCGGAGGTTATATATATATATATGTACTCTGGTTCTGTAAATACAACAACTGATTCAGCTATTAAAAACCATTCGCTTTAAATTCAATGCCAAAAATCATTGCTATAAAAGCAAATGACCAACATCGACATCAGTTGAGTAAAAAATAGGCATCACCAATTTTCTCCACGACTTATTTTTGTTACTCAGAAATTGACTAAGCTAATTGCTTGCTTGTAAAACCGGTTTGAGACTGTACTTGGTATTAATTTAGATCGATGAACAAAATATGTTTACAACGTGAATAAACATTGTTTGGTTTTGAATCAATGTGGAAACGGTTTGGTTCAATGGGTTTTCTGACAAAAAAAATGACCATTTCAGATTGGGAAGATTCAATCGTAGTAAACCGGTTTGGTAATAAGTTCTAAACCAGAACCGCACCGGTTTGTATACCTCTGCTCTCCGTGTGTGGCTGTAGGGGTTTTCCGATTTGCAGAGTGAGAGTGAGACTGAGACTGAGACCGAGACTGAGACTGAAGACTGAAGATTGAGAGTGAGAAGGAACTCAATAAGCTGAAGCCAAATGGAGACGATGCAGAGATTGATTTCGAGTGTATTCTCATCGACGGGGAAGAGATTTGTTCATCGGAATCTCCTGGGGAAAGGTAATCCTCCAACTGTTCCTTCTTCCTTTAATCTTTGCGGTTCCTGTTGCTTGGGACGAGCTTTCTCTGGTGGCAGTGACGATTACAGAGAGATTTTGAGAAATGGGCTGAGTGACATAAGTTTAGATGATGCAATTGGTTTGTTCAGTGAAATGGTACAGTCTCGTCCTTTACCTTCCATTGTTGAGTTCAATAAATTGTTGAGTGCAATTGCTAAGATGAAGAAGTTTGATGTTGTCATCTCTCTGGGCGATCAGATGCAAAATGTGGGGATTCCGCATAGTCTCTATACTTACAATATTTTCATTAACTGTTTCTGCCGTTCCTCTCAACTCTCTCTTGCTTTAGCAGTTCTTGGCAAGATGATGAAACTTGGCTATGAGCCCAGCATTGTTACGCTTAACTCGCTTCTCAATGGATATTGTCACTGTAATAGGATTTCTGATGCCGTAGCTTTAGTTGATCAAATGGTTGAAATGGGATATCAACCTGATACTGTGACATTTACAAGTCTAATTCATGGACTTTTTCGTAACAACAGAGCTTCAGAAGCAGTGGCTTTAGTTGAGCGGATGGTTCAAAGAGGCTGCCAACCGAACCTAGTTACATACGGTGTGGTAGTAAACGGAATCTGTAAGAGAGGTGATATTGATTTGGCTTTAAATCTGCTCAATAAGATGGAGGAAGGGAAAATAGAGGCTGATGTTATAATTTACAACACAGTCATTGATGGCCTTTGCAAATACAGAAATGTGGATGATGCACTCAAACTCTTCAATGAAATGGACAACAAAGGAATTGGAGCCACTGTTGTTACCTACAACTGCCTTATAAGTTGTCTTTGTAATTACGGAAGATGGGCAGATGCTGCTGGATTACTAAGCGATATGATCAAGAGAAAAATTACTCCCGATGTAGTTACGTTCAATGCATTGATCGATGCATTTGCAAAAGAGGGGAAGCTTTTAGAGGCTGAAAATTTGTATGAGGAAATGATCCAAAGGTCTATAGCTCCGAGTGTTGTCACTTACAATTCATTGATCAACGGGTTTTGCATTCATGATCGCCTAAAGGAGGCCAAGCAAATGTTTGATTTGATGATTAGCAAGGATTGTTACCCAAATGTCGTGACATATAGTACTCTCATAAATGGATTTTGTAAGTCTAAGAGAGTTGAGGATGCTATGAAACTCTTCTGCGAGATGTCTCAAAGAGGATTGGTTGGCGACACAGTCACTTACAACACTCTTATTCAAGGGTTTTTTGAAGCTGGAGATTGTGATAATGCCCAAAAAGTATTCAAACAGATGGTTTCTGGTGGTGTGCCTCGCAGTATCATGACATACAACATTATGTTAGATGGTCTTTGTAATAATGGGAAGCTAGAGAAAGCATTGGTCATATTTGGGGATTTGCAAAAGAGTGAGATGGAAATCGATATTTTCACATATAATATTATGATTGAAGGGATGTGCAAGGCTGGGAAGGTGGAAGATGGGTGGGATTTATTTTGTAGTCTCAGCCTTAAAGGAGTGAAGCCTGATGTTGTAACGTACAACACAATGATCTCAGGATTTTGTGGGAAAGGTTTAAAGCAGGAAGCAGATGCTTTGTTTAGAAAAATGAAAGAAGATGGGACTCTCCCAAATGACCGTACATATAATATGCTAATCAGGGCATATCTTAGAGATGGTGGCTGTGCCGCATCAGCAGAACTCATCAAAGAAATGAGGAGTTGTGGGTTTGCTGGAGATGCTTCAACTTTTGGCTTGGTCACTAATATGTTGTACGATGGGAGATTGGACAAAAGCTTTCTGGATATGCTTTCGTAAACCTTCCTTGAGGTGAATCCATTGTTATGTTGCTTTTCTATTAATTACTTCCTACAGTAGATTAGGTAACTGTTGTGTGAGAGCTTCATAAACATTACTGATACTGTTCTTTGATATTGCTCTGCTAGGTTTGAGTTGATCTTCGAGAATTTTACTAGTAAGATTACACAGAGATTATTATTTTTAATCAACATATTGTTAGTTTGATGATGTGAATATGATCACCAGTGGTCCATTGTAGTATGGTGATGATAACTGAAGTTTCAGGGTCTTTGTTTCAAGATTCAATGGTTCTTGTTTACAACTCATTCGATCTCTTTTTTTTTTTTTTTTTTATATTGTTGTCTTTGATTGTAGTCAAAATAATTTTACCTACATTGTTTATAGTTTTATATGCGAAAGCCAACATCAATCTCCAAGCCTAAACAAACAAATTTCCACTGGATAAAATTTTTAACTAAACAAGCTTTTAATCTTTGATTACTAATTGATGCTACTTATGTAATTACCAGAGATGATTAAGATGATTACTATGTTCATCTCACTTAGAAGTAGAGTGACCACAAACCATTAGCTAAAAAGAAACTAGTAAACCGGTTTTAGTCACTCTCTTCTTTTGGTAGAACCAAACCGTCTGATTCTATACAGGTGGATAGATATGTGTATATTTTGGTTACGGTTGTATATAAGTAAGTTCCATGAACATGACTGAGTCTGATCTTTGGTATGTGCCTGTTAGGTTGGAAACAAGAGTTGATCAAAGCACTCTTCAAGAAGATTTCAGATTTCGAACGACATCTCTGCCTCAAGGGAGACTTGAAATGTGTAATTTTTGTCTAATCTTTTGTTGATCCGGCTCGGTTCTTGTGACCCAAATTGGTTTATATTGTTTTCTTTTCATACAGTAATTACTAAAGCGGGGCTTTTAAATTTGACCGTCAGATACAGAAAAAACCTGACAAAGGTAAACCTGAAATGAAAGAAGAGGGGCCTCTCCCAGATGACGCTACATATAATACGCTTATCAGAGCACATCTTAGAAATGGTGACAAAGCCGCATCAGCAGAACTTATTAAAGAAATGAGGAGTTGCGGGTTTGCTGGAGATGCTTCAAGCATTGGATTGGTCACTAATATGTTGCATGATGGGAGATTGGACAAAAGCTTCCTCCATATGCTTTCTTAAAACAGTTCAATCATCCTAGAGAGAAAAGTTGTGTGGTGAATTAACATTTTTGCTTCTATTCTAATGACAACTTTTTTTAATTTGCATATACTTTTTTGTTGCTGTCTTGTCTGAGTTTCATGCATTTGACGATTTTATTATTGGCCTGGTAGACAAGAGTTGACCCAACACATGTTATCGTAAGATCAGTGGTTAGAACTCAAAGAAGCTTTCGTCACCTGAAAGTATTTGTGATATTGCTCGGAATACAGTTGGGGTGATGCAGTTAAATAGTGTGGTTACACATAAGAATTTGGTTTAGAGATAACCAGTTTGTACCATATTACATACAGCTTCGTTTACATTTAACAGAAACAGTAAACTAAAAATTTCCAAATCTTTATTTGCACAATTTTTTTTTCTTCCAATCTCTTCTTTATCGAGCTGATCTTCGTCTTCTTGGATTGAGTGTGAATCTTGTTTCTGTTCAACTTCAGATCTTCTAACGGTTAGTATCAGAGAAGATCTCAGACTTGTCATTATTGTGGTTCGCGTGTAGATTTGCTTTTTAACGGAACATGTATATGATAGAATCCTTTATTTGAATGATTTTCTGGTTCATATATATAAACTTGGTTTTTTGTAGTTTCTGTTGGAAGTTTTTATTACTACTCCTCCAAAACTGTGTTTCTTGTTCGGTTCCTTGGTAGAATTAGTGAAGATTCATGTTTTCTGATCATATGTTATATGATGTTTCCTATAATTTGTCCGGAAAATGGCATGGTTAACTGAATAAAGGTTGTAATGGATGCAAAACTCACTTTTATAATGGTTAACTATGATATTCTTCATTTCAAAGTGTCACTTATATTTTTCAGGGTTTGAGAAAGGTATAAATGATCACAAGAAGTTGGGAAGAAAGAGATTTAGTACAGTTATCCAACATTGCTGCATTTATTTGTTATCAAATATCCGCAATGTTGTATTTGTTAGTTCTTCAATGCGGCAAAAAATTTGGTATTTTGTTGTTAGGTTATAAAGAAGATCAGTGCTGAGTGCTGACCATCAGAAGAAGCCTCTTCCCTCCAAGAAGATCTCAAACTTGGTTTGGTTTTACTGTAGATTTGGTTTTTAACCAAACGTTTTCTATAATTCTTAACTTTAAGGACAACTTTTTCGTTCACTCTCAGTTCTGTTTTTGTTACACAATTTTTTTTTTTTTAATTTGTGTTTCTTATAGATAAATCTCAAGTCAAATTAGTCTACCAAAACTTGGGGGAAAAAACAAAAAAAAAGTATTTTTTTTTTTGGTAGAAACAAAAAAAAAAAAAAAAAAAAAAAAAAAAAAAAAAAAAAAAAAAAGTATTTGATACACAGCGATATTAGTTGTAATGCGGATTTTATTTTAATGAAATTGTAAACCGATAATAAACCGGTTTTGATTGATTGTGCACAGAAAAGAATTGTTCCGGTTTCAGCACACTGTAGAATAAGGTGCTTCTTAGTTGAGTCTCGTTGATTCGTTTTGGTGAATCAAAAATTCTTTAGCAAAAATTGTGAGAAGATGTTGCGGAGATGTGTTGCGATTACGGGCAAGAAAGGTAATCTTGGAACTGATCCTGCTCTTTGCTGTATCCGTTGCTGGGGACGATCTTTATCTGGTCACCGCTATGATTATAGAGAGAGATTGAGTAGAAATGTGTTACATGATATTAAATTAGATGATGCTACTGATCTCTTCAGTGAAATGGTCAATTCTCGTCCCGTTCCTTCAATTGTTGATTTCAGTAGATTGTTGAGTGCTATTGCTAAGATGAAGAGGTTCGATGTTGTCATCTCTCTGGGCGAGCAGATGCAAAATTTGGGGATTTCACATAATCTCTATACTTACAATATTTTGATTAATTGTTTCTGCCGCCGCTCCCAACTCTCTCTTGCTTTAGCTGTTCTTGGGAAGATGATGAAACTTGGCTATGAACCCAGCATTGTTACGCTTTCTTCGCTTCTCAATGGATACTGCCACGATAAGAGGATATCCGATGCTGTAGCTTTTCTTGATCAAATAGTGGAATTGGGATATCAACCCGATACGGTCACATTTAATACTCTAATCCATGGACTTTTCCTCAACAACAAAGCTTCTGAAGCTGTGGCTTTAGTTGATCGGATGGTGCAAAAAGGTTGTCAACCGGATCTGTTTACTTATGGCGTTGTAATAAATGGACTATGTAAGAGAGGTGATATTGATTTGGCTTCAAATCTGCTCAAGAAGATGGAGAAAGGGAAAATAGAGGCTGGTGTTATAATCTACAACACAATCATTGATGGCCTTTGCAAATACAGAGATGTGGATGATGCACTCAAGCTGTTCAATGAAATGGAGAACAAAGGAATCAAACCAGATGTGTTTACTTATAACTCCCTCATAAGTTGCCTTTGTAATTACAGAAGATGGGATGAATCTGCTGAATTACTAAGGGATATGATTGAGAAGAAAATCAGCCCAGATATAATTACATTCAGTGCATTGATCGATGCGTTTGCAAAAGAGGGGAAGCTTTTAGAGGCTGAACAATTGTACAAGGAAATGGTCCAAAGGTCTATCGCTCCTAATGTTGTCACTTACAATTCATTGATCAACGGGTTTTGCATTCATGATCGCCTAGATGAGGCCAAGCAAATGTTCGATTTGATGATTAGCAAGGATTGTTACCCAGATGTAGTGACATATAGTATTCTCATAAATGGATTTTGTAAGTCTAAGAGAGTTGAGGATGCCATGGAACTCTTCTGCGAGATGTCTCAAAGAGGATTGATTGGCGACACCGTCACTTACACCACTCTTATTCAAGGGTTTTTTGAAGCTGGAGATTGTGATAATGCCCAAAAAGTATTCAGACAGATGGTTTTTGGTAGTGTGCCACAAAGTATCATGACATACAATATTTTGTTAGATGGTCTTTGTAATAATGGGAAGCTAGAGAAAGCATTGGTCATATTTGGGGATTTACAAAAGAGTGAAATGGAACTTGATATCGTCACATATAATATTATGATTGAAGGGATGTGCAAGGCTGGGAAGGTGGAAGATGGGTGGGATTTATTTTGTAGTCTCAGCCTTAAAGGAGTGAAGCCTGATGTTGTAACATACAACACAATGATCTCAGGATTTTGTATGAAAGGTTTAAAGGAGGAAGCAGATGCCTTGTTCAATAAAATGAAAGGAAACGGGCCTCTCCCAGATGGCGCTACGTATAATACACTAATTCGGGCACATCTTAGAAGTGGTGACAAAGCCGCAGCAGCAGAACTTATTAAAGAAATGAGGAGTTGCGGGTTTGCTGGAGATGCTTCAAGCATTGGCTTGGTCACTAATATGTTGCATGATGGGAGATTGGACAAAAGCTTCCTCGATATGCTTTCGTAAAACAGTTCAATCATCTTCAAGAGAAAAGTTGTGTGGTAAATCAACACTTTTGCTGCTAGTCTAATGACAACTTTTTTTTGCATATACTTTTTTGTTGCTGTCTTGTCTGAGTTTCATGACTTTGACGATTTTATTATTGACCAGGTAGGTTTCAGACAAGAGTTGATCCAAACAAGCTATCGCAAGATCCTCAAACAAGCCCCCTTCAAGAAGAGTTCAGATTTTTAAAGATGTATTTCTTTTTTTCTTGGTCAATTTTAAAGAAGTTTTGGTTTTAATAGTTTCAGCTTTATTTTTTTGTATACGAGTAGAATGGTTCTAACAAGGAAAATATTATCCTTTATAACCTGAAAGTATTTGTGTTATTCGCTCGGAATACAGTTGGATGATGCAGTTAAACTAGGTGAATATCCATTTCGATTTAGTTTAATTCATATGTTTATGTTCAGTAGCAGGTAGTATCCTTGAAGGATTCAAAACTGGACTAGACTGAGGTGAAGAAATGAGATTTAAAAGATTTTTAGGTCGCCTCTATTTGCCCATATGTCTCAGGGATCTGCTCTTAATTTTAAAAGACATGATGATCAAACTTTGACGTGCGAAGACTTCTTTGCTGCTACAAATGCATATTTTTCTTGCTATGGTAATTTTCTTATGATGCTTACTGTTTTAATGCTTCTGTCAAAGTGGCTTTGTCTTGCAATGCTGAAATGTTCTTCTTGTGTCTAATCTTTTGTGCCATATTCGAGTTAAAAGCTCGACTATTCTACACTGACTTAATGCCCTGCCATTATTATTGGACCTTTATTGGTTATGCTGTTGACACATTTGCGTGCTCTGTATTTATGTGGATATGCACACCCCTTGATTCAATCTGTATGTGCTTGTCTATAACAGGAGTTCTTCTCTATTCAATTCAAATATTTTCTGTGTTTCAGGTGTGGGGCAATTCAATTGTGGCAAGGAAGCCTATGCTCAGCTTAGTTTCTGATTTCAGCAAAATAGATCATTGGTTCTAAACTCCAATCACGTGCAGAGGTCTGAGTAATGTGATTTCTTTGGACAAGGTATGGCTTCTACATTCCCTCATCAACCAAGTAATCATATCAAAGAGGATTGACCACACCCTACTTCATACATTTATTTATATTGAGAATAGACTATATATATAGACCATGTTTAATAATAAGCGCAATCGAAAACAACAACCTCGAGGAGAAAGTAAAGTGCTTTGGCATGCACCACTTCTCTGATTATTTAGAGAAGGCAAGAAAAGAAAATAAAAAGAGAATTAATACATAAGCCAACTTGCTTTGTCCATGAAGATACCATACCATTTAATTAGTATGTTGAGATTCTCGATGGTCACTTCTAGCAGGAGTTTTACCCTTCTTCTTTCCCCTTGAACTCCTTGCAGGTATCTTAATCGAAGGTTTCTCCACATCGCCCGAGATATCAAGATGAACGCCAGGATCATGAGTCTCGTACTTGGCCCCCATCATAATCGAGTTGTTCACAGCTTGAAAGTTGCTATTAACATAGGTGCTCAGGAAATCAAGCTCCTCATCGCCATTTTTGTCTCTGTCTCCATTATTGTTGTCAAGCTCGGTCTTCATGGTGGCTCCTAGGTTGGATCCAGAAAGCGTGATGACTCTTATACCATCTTCCTCTTCTTCGTATTGGCTCGGTCCGGCTTTCTCTCCTCCCATGTGGGTTAACGACGAGATCATGTTCTTAAGGTCGTGCTCGAAATGTTGTTGTCGCCTGTGCTTCTCTGTTTCGCCTCTCGACTCGCTTAGCTTCATTCTTTATCAACAGAAGCAAGAGATGTCAAGGCAAAGCAATGCAAGTATACATATATAAGCTATGTGAGGAATAAAGGATGAGAACATTGCCTTGTGTTGCAATTAAAGAATTGGATTTTGTGTTTTATTAAAGTTATAGAATGACTTTCCATTGAGTTCAAGAATATTTTTTTAGCAGATTGTTAAAAATGTTAATTTATAGATGATATTCGGAAAAACATTGTAATGTTTGAGTAATTAATGTCAATTATGTTAATAGTTGTGGAAAATGAAACTATTAGTCTTATTCGAGTTAATAATAGAGTTTCCCAAAATAAATATTAATTGGAATTGTTATCGGCGGCTAATAAGGGTAAATGTTACTAAACCAGCTAGGTAATGAATATTAAACCGGAACTCTACCACCGGTTTATAAATCTCTCTTGATCTGGGTTGATTCGTGCAATTAAGCTCCTGAGATTGACAAAGAAACCCCAATCGAGAAGATGATTTCGGCGAAGAGATTTGTTCATCGGAATCTCCAGGGGAAAGGTAATCTTCGAACTGCTCCTCCGTTGTTTAATCTTTGCGGAATGTGTTACTGCTGGGTACGTGCTTTCTCTGGTGTTTCTGGTTACAGAGAGATACTGAGAAATGGGCTGAGTGATATTAAGTTAGATGATGCTATTAATCTGTTTGGTGAGATGGTACAGTCTCGTCCTTTTCCTTCCATTATTGAGTTCAATAAACTGTTGAGTGCTATTGCTAAGATGAAGAAGTTTGATGTTGTCATCTCTCTGGGCGAGCAGATGCAAAATTTTGGAATTTCACATAGTCTCTATACTTACAGTATTTTCATTAACTGTTTCTGCCGTTCCTCTCAACTTTCTCTCGCTTTAGCTGTTCTTGGCAAGATGATGAAACTCGGTTATGAGCCTGATATTGTCACCCTTAACTCGCTTCTCAATGGTTTCTGTCACGGGAAGAGGATTTCTGATGCAGTAGCTTTGGTTGATCAAATAGTGGAAATGGGATATCAACCTAATACTGTCACATTCAACACTCTAATCCATGGACTTTTTCTTAACAACAAAGCTTCTGAAGCTGTGGCTTTAGTTGAGCGGATGGTGAGCAAAGGTTGTCAACCAGATCTGTTTACTTATGGTGCGGTAATAAATGGACTATGTAAGAGAGGTGATATTGATTTGGCTTTAAATCTGCTCAAGAAGATGGAGAAAGGGAAAATAGAGGCCGATGTTGTTAGCTACAACACAATCATTGATGGCCTTTGCAAATATAGAGATGTGGATGATGCACTCAAGCTGTTCAATGAAATGGAGAACAAAAGAATCAAACCAAATGTGTCTACCTATGACTCCCTCATAAGTTGCCTTTGTAATTACGGAAGATGGGCAGAATCTGCGGGATTACTAAGCGATATGATTGAGAGGAAAATCAGCCCAAATGTAATTACATTCAGTGCATTGATCGATGCGTTTGCAAAAGAGGGGAAGCTTTTAGAGGCTGAAAATTTGTACAAGGAAATGGTCCGAAGGTCTATAGCTCCTAATATTGTCACTTACAGTTCATTGATCAACGGGTTTTGCATTCATGATCGCCTAGAGGAGGCCAAGCAAATGTTTGATTTGATGATTAGCAAGGATTGTTACCCAGATGTAGTGACTTATAATACGCTTATAAAGGGATTTTGTAAGTCTAAGAAGGTAGAAAATGGTATAGAACTCTTCCGCGAGATGTCTCAAAGAGGATTGGTTGGAGACACAGTCACTTACACCACTCTTATTCAAGGGTTTTTTGAAGCTGGAGATTGTGATAATGCCCACAAAGTATTCAAACAGATGGAAGCTGATGGTATCCCTCCAGATATTATGACATACAACATTTTGTTAGATGGTCTTTGTAATAATGGGAAGCTAGAGAAAGCATTGGTCATATTCCAGGATCTGCAAAAGAGTGAAATGGAAATTGATATCGTCACATATAATATTATGATTGAAGGGATGTGCAAGGCTGGGAAGGTGGAAGATGGGTGGGGTTTATTTTCTAGTCTCAGCCTTAAAGGAGTAAAGCTTGATGTTAGAACATACACTATAATGATCTCAGGATTTTGTAGGAAAGGTTTGAAGGAGGAAGCAGATGCCTTGTTCAATAAAATGAAAGAAAACGGGCCTCCCCCAAGTAGCGGTACCTATAATACGCTTATCAGAGCACGCCTTAGAGATTGTGACAGAGCTGCATCGGCTGTACTCATCAAAGAAATGAGGAGTTGCGGGTTTGCTGGAGATGCTTCAACCATTGGCTTGGTCACTAATATGTTGCATGATGGGAGATTGGACAAAAGTTTCCTCGATATGCTTTCTTAAAATAGTTTCATCATCCTACAGAGAAAAGCTGTGAGGTGACTTAACGTTTTTGCTTCTATTCTAATGACAAGTTGTTGTAATGTCTGATCATTATTATATATGATTAATTCTGTTTGTTATTTTTCTTTCTAGGTTACAGACTAGAGTTGATGCACAGACTAGAGTTGATGCAAACACTTGTTGTCTTGTTGAGACAATAATTACTTCAAATGAAAATGTACTTTGTGATTGTGAATTGAAATACTCTTGTCTGGTTTCGGATTTGATGGTGACTACTAATCTAATGGTTGACATCATGGTTATATATACATATGACTCTGCTAGATATAAAATAATATAAGTCTAATGTATACAATACAGAGCACGCCTTAGAGATGGTGACTATGCTGCATCAGCTAAACTCATCAAAGAAATGAGTTCTGGAGATGGTCACTGATATGTTGTATGATGGGAGATTGGACAAAATCTTTCGAGAAAAAAATTGTGATGTGAATTAACGTTTTTGCTGCTATTCTATTGGAAACTTGTCGTTTGATGTCATGACTGAGCTCCATGGAATCTGTCTGATTCTGTTTGTTATTTCCTGCTATGTTTCAGGCATGAGTTGATGCAAACAATTGTGTTGTCTTGTTAACACAAGAATGGTTGTCAAAGTCAGAGAAGAGCTTCTATCATGAAAATTTCAGACTTCTAAATGAACTATTGTTGGAGGTCGGAGGTTATATACTCTGGTTCTGTAAATACAACAAAAAAAAATGACCATTTCAAATTCAATCGTAGTAAACCGGTTTGGTAATAAGTTATAAACCAGAACCGCACCGGTTTGTATGCCTTTGCTCTCCGGACTCCGTATGTGGCTTTAGGGGTTTTGCGATTTGCAGAGTGAGACTGAGAAGAAACTCAATAAGCTGAAGCCAAATCGAGACGATGCAGAGATTGATTTCGAGTGTATTCTCATCGACGGCGAAGAGATTTGTTCATCGGAATTTCCAGGGGAAAGGTAATCCTCCAACTGTTCCTTCTTCCTTTAATCTTTGCGGTTCCTGTTGCTGGGTGCGAGCTTTCTCTGGTGGCAGTGACGATTACAGAGAGATTTTGAGAAATGGGCTGAGTGATATTAAGTTTGATGATGCAATTGGTTTGTTCGGTGAGATGGTCAATTCTCGTCCACGCCCTTCCATTATTGAGTTCAGTAAATTGTTGAGTGCCATTTCAAAGATGAAGAAGTTTGATGTTGTCATCTCTCTGGGCGAGCAGATGCAAAATCTGGGAATTTCACATAATCTCTATACTTACAGTATTTTGATTAACTGTTTCTGTCGTTCCTCTCAACTCTCTCTTGCTTTAGCTATCCTTGGGAAGATGATAAAACTCGGTTATGAACCCAGCATTGTTACGCTTTCGTCGCTTCTCAATGGATACTGCCACGATAAGAGGATATCCGAGGCCGTAGCTTTACTTGATCAAATGGTGGAAATGGGATATCAACCTAATACTGTCACATTTAACACTCTAATCCATGGACTTTTCCTCAACAACAGAGCTTCTGAAGCTGTGGCTTTAGTTGATCGAATGGTGCAAAAAGGTTGTCAACCAGATCTGGTTACTTATGGTGCGGTTGTAAATGGACTATGTAAGAGAGGTGATACTGATTTGGCTTTAAATCTCCTCAAGAAGATGGGAGCAGGGAAAATAGAGGCTGATGTAGTTATCTACAGCACAATCATTGATGGCCTTTGCAAATACAGAGATGTGGATGATGCACTCAAACTGTTCAATGAAATGGACAACAAAGGAATTAGACCAAATGTTGTTACCTACAACTCCCTCATAAGTTGTCTTTGTAATTACGGAAGATGGGCTGAATCTGCTGGATTACTGAGGGATATGATTGAGAAGAAAATCAGCCCAGATGTATTTACATTCAATGCATTGATCGATGCGTTTGCAAAAGAGGGGAAGCTTTTAGAGGCTGAACAATTGTACAAGGAAATGGTCCAAAGGTCTATAGCTCCTGATATTTTCACTTACAATTCATTGATCAACGGGTATTGCATTCATGATCGCCTAGAGGAGGCTAAGCAAATGTTTGATTTGATGATTAGTGAGGATTGTTATCCAGATGTAGTGTCATATAGTACTCTCATAAATGGATTTTGTAAGTCTAAGAGAGTTGAGAATGCTATGGAGCTCTTCTGCGAGATGTCTCAAAGAAGATTGATTGGCGACACAGTCACTTACACCACTCTTATTCAAGGGTTTTTTATGGCTGGAGATTGTGATAATGCCCACAAAGTATTCAAACAAATGGAAGCTGATGGTGTGCCTCCAGATATTTTGGCATACAGTATTTTGTTAGATGGACTTTGTGATAATGGTAAGCTAGAGAAAGCATTAGTCATATTCCGAGATATGCAAAAGAGTGAAATTGAAATTGATATTGTTACATATACTATCATCATTCAAGGGATGTGCAAGGCTGGGAAGGTGGCAGAAGCGTGGGATTTATTTTGTAGTCTCAGCCTCAAAGGAGTAAAGCTTGATGTGAAAACATACACTATAATGATCTCAGGATTTTGTGGGAAAGGTTTAAAGCAGGAAGCAGATGCTTTGTTTAGAAAAATGAAAGAAGAAGGGACTCTCCCAAATGACTGTACATATAATACGCTAATCAGGGCTCATCTTAGAGATGGTGGCATAGCCGCATCAGCAAAACTCATCAACGAAATGAGGAGTTGTGGGTTTGCTGGAGATGCTTCAACCATTGGCTTGGTCACTAATATGTTGCATGATGGGAGATTGGACAAAAGCTTCCTCGATATGCTTTCTTAAAACGCTTTTATCATCCTCGAGAGAAAAGCTGTGAGGTGAATTAACCTTTGTGCTTCTATTGTAATGACAAGTTGTAATGTCTGATCATTGTAAAAATATGACTAACTCTATTTGTTAATTTTCTTGCTAGGTTACAGACAAGAGTTGATGCAAACACTTGTTTGTTGTCTTGTTGAGACAAGAATAGTCTTCAAAGACAGAGAAGCTCCTATCATGAAGATATCAGACTTCAAATGATGTTTGTTATATGTAAGTCCCAATCTTTTTATCTTTTTATTTTTACTAGTTTGATTGTGATTGTGATCTGAAATACTCTTGTCTGGTTTCGGATTTAATAGTGTAGTGGAACAGAGTTAATAACTAATATGTTGTTCTTTTAATTTCTTTACTGCATATTAAGGAAATTATATAACTCTATGGTGAAAAAATTGGACAAGCTTAAAAAACCAAGCAACAATAAAGGCTCGCAAAAAAAATTATTTACATCTCTCACAACACAAACAAGGTTGGAAAAATTTACTATTTTGTGTATCTCTTTTTTCTTTCTATAAAAATCAAACAAAAAAATTAGACTAGTCCTTTAATTAATCCATATACAGTGACAAGTGCCACAACGAGTGAGTGATCGACACGTGGTTTCACCTCCAAAGTTAACACATCTTCTCCCAGTGTAATCCCATTTGATGATTGCTTTGGCTTTACCTATAAAAAAGAGACATGTATATATATATGGTTAGTGATTTAACTAATTACTCTTTCAATTTCAATTTTTGGTTCAACATTTTTATAAATTTACCTGTGCAATGATATCTCCGTGGATGTCTATTATCTGAAAAGCAATTTTAGTGTCAAATCTTAAAATCCAAAAGACTTCATTGGTCTCATCTCGAACTTCCCAATCTCCATCTCTTATCGAAGACCTTTTGATTCTAGCAAAAGGTTTCACTTCCTCAGTGCTTGAAAAGCTTCCACTTTCTCTATACACATACCAACTCCCAAACAGCCATAATTTCTGCCAAACATGAAACAAGAAATACAATTATTTAAACATATAGATTTATTCATATTTTTCTCCAATTTGCACACTTCATAATCATTAAACTAATAACGTCCAATTCCACGGCTGAAATTGAATCGTAGTTTGAGTATTTTTTTTATGTTAAGTATGGTTGTTACTCGGTTTATATTATTTTGAGTTAGAGAAACTTCAACTAACTTTTTGTTAATTTCCAAAATGATTCATTACTGAAAATGATTTCATTATTCCATAAATTTTTTTAAAACCAATGTATACTTATATTCATGAATCTGAAAACGTTTCCTTTTTGGATAATCAACTAGATAGATTTTCAAACCACCAACGTTGAGTAGTCTTGGGGTTCAAACCGGGATGAACCAAGAGAAAAAGAAAAGAAGAATCGAATCGAATCAACGTAGAATTGATAATACCTTTTTACGGATGGTGAACAAAATGTTGCCATGGAGATCCATGATGTGGACTTCATTGCTAGATTTGTCGTAGTTTTCCACACGGTACGTAATGTCACCGTTGGAATTGTAAACAGTTAAACCATTGGTTTGGTAAACCAAAGATTTCATCCAAACGGTGAAAGTCTCTCTCTCCGTACTCATGTACGGTGAAGAGATGGCTGCTTGAGGAAAAACCCTAGCCATGGTAGAGAGAGAGACAGAGAGACACAGAGAGAAAGAGATTTGGTATATATCTTCAATAATTATAATGATGTTGAAGTTGAAGTTGAAGAAGTCTTATACACCTCAATGACTTGTATTTATATAATCAGCCTTCTTTTTCTTATCGCCATTAAAAAAAAAAAACTAGGATCACTTTGAATTTTTCTAATTTCTCCTAATACCCGCAGATTCATGTACGGTCACTAATAATTTAATGTTTGACATCATGATTATATACATATGACTTTGTTATATATAAAATAATATAGTTCGAATGTGTATAATTTTTCATAGAGGAATTTTCTTTATCTATAATGGTTGTAAACTAAAACATATATTTTACAAACAGAAAAAAAAATTACTACTTTAAATTTCACGTGCATTTATGTGCTACTGTGAAAGTATTAAGATTTCACTTATTACCTTAGACAATGAAATTAAATAAAAATGGCACTAACTTTTGCTTTTGAAAAACATGGCACTAACTTTAACTGTTTGAAGTTAGGAATTAGGTGTAAATTCTCATAGAGCCGACAAATGTCATAGAGAAATAAAAATTCCCTTTGGTTGAGTAAAACAATTCCATTTTAATTGTTCTCATATAAAAACTCCTATATTTTTTTAAAAAAAAATATTATTCTCACAACGTTCCCACCGTTGGGCGTTAGCTCTTTTTTTTTTTCAGTTTCGCTGTGTTTCTTTTGTTTTTGCTGTGTCTAAGAATATTATTTGTATATAATACAATGCTTATCGTGATGTCATACAAAAAGTATAAGCATTAAATAAGATAAAGATATATTTACAAAATACAAACACCGCATTTCACATATTATATGTTGATAGTGGACTTATCTGCCGGAGGACCTTAATTTATGCGAGGTTCTCTATATAATTTATTTCTCTCGTTTCAAGAAGAGTTTTTTCTTCTTTTACTTCCTTCTAAAAAATATTAATCCCTGAAATAAAAAAATTTGTTTTGTAATCCAGTCATAAATAATTAAAAAAAAAATTTCAAAAATAACATACTTTCATACTTTTAAAAATGAGGTTGGGAATGTTATCAACTTATCATATAAAAATGAGGTTGGGAATGTTAATATTAAATTGGTATGGATTATAACATACTTTCATACTTTTGTCCCACATCAAAAATATTACTAGTATTATTTGCTCTAAATCGAAAGCAATTTTCTATTGTATTCAATAAATTATAAATTAAATATAACAATTCTTTTCCAGCATTAAATATAACAATTTAAAATATTTGTTATGAAATTTCTACAACAAAATTTCTCAAAATCTTATCTCGCATATGGAGATAAGATTATTCAACCTACCAGCAACTGCTAGACTAGATTATCAAAGTTGTTGTTGCTGGACGAAACTGTCATTGCCATGACTGCCAAACTACACTGTTGAAACTACAGTCAGACAAGAATGCTAGAGCCGCCTCAGGATCATCAACATCATTTTAACTAAAATATATTTTTGTATACCATTTTAGTTAGTTGTTAACAAATATGACGGAAAAGTAAAAACGATAATATTGTTGCAAATGCATCATAATTAATCTGTCACAAAATTGGTGTTGCAGATCGATTAACAATGCTACGGATTGCATGATCTTTGACTTTGGTTTGTTGCAACTGAAAAACGACCGCACACAACGTGACTCTTTAATGAGCTTGAGCTTAAAAGAGTTGGAGTCGTCGAACTTGAACATTTGATCTGAAACCCTCAAGCTTTTGTCCGATAGTATCTCTTATACTTAAAGATGAATTTGAGATCATGGCCATGCCTAAAAGGTTAAGTGGAGTATAACATTTTACCAAAAAAATAAAAGGTTTAGTGCACGTGTCTTTCACAGACTTTGTAAATTATAATAATTTAAATATTTTTTTATAGTAAACCTATATCTAGACACTCAATTTCCAAATTTCCTATAAATGAATACGATCTAGGAAGGGTCACAAGCAATATAAATTAACAGACAAAAAAAAAAGTTGTTAATGAAGGTGATGCGACGAGTATGACTATGATGGCACCAAAAAAAAGAAGATTACATTTTTTATGTTTATCAATGGAATCGATTCAGCCCACAAACGTAATTTCTAATCGATAATTAATCCTTAGAATGACTCACGAGGTCAAGTACGTACACATTTTAATAAACTGAGTTATCCTTGAAAATTTTGAAATTAAAGATTGTTTATCCTTTTGTAATTAGTGGGTCACACGTTTCATTTCAGGCCACAAACCCTTTTAGAAGTTTTAGGACCACGATTTTTAAATTTTAATAATCAGTACGTGAATTACTTATTTATATATCACATACGGATGCGGTTAAAGAATAAAACCGCACTCGTATATATAACATTTTTTCATCTTATCATTATGTACAAACATTGATTTTGAAGGAATTCGTACCGGTTTATAACGATTTATAAATACAAATTACGAATTCAAATTGCCAGGATTCGTGCAAATAAAGAATTAAATCTATACTACATGGTTTTAGATATACCTGGATATTTTGCAGCGGAATGATAAACCATATTTTCGAGGTTATTTTAGCACCCCAAGTGTTGTGCCTCTATCGTTATCCACACGCACACAAATTGGTTCAGACACGGGATGCTAGTTCCGTTGATATCTAATCTCAAAATTCTCGTCACACGAGCTTGTCTTTCTCTTAGGGTTTTCATTGTGATGCGGCTGTATATCACATATATACACGCTCATACTAAAACCAAGTCCCACTAGGTTTAATGCACGTTGACTTTATATGGGCCAATAACAAAACCAATTCCAAATTGATTTCTTAAGCCCACGTAAACATATATGTATATTAAAATATCACATATATTATATATATATTCTAATTTAATTTATATATCATATATATAAAATAAATCACTTAATCCAATATTGGTTTAATCCAAATTAAACTCAATAATATAGTTAACCAATTTGCTTAGGTGTGTGACCCTATAGGATCATATGATATTAGCAATAGGTTTTTAGACCCATAGATTATAAGCGGTCTCTAGCAAAACATTATAACCACCTAATATCATACGAATGTCAAACCTCGACATTACAACTTTAACTAGAGTAAAGTACAAATGATTTCAGGACATTCCCAACAATCTCCCACTTGTACTGGAATCATCTATTCCCATAATCCCTTTGTCTCTATATCTCGATCTCAGCATAAGGCAAGAAACAGTGTCATCCTTATTAAGCTAGATCACGTTTATCGAACTCCGATTTATACTGATAAAACAAACGACTGACTTTCACCTCGTTTGAGCGCGGCCACGCATTTCTCAGTATCAAATCTTCGATAGGCCCAAAGATATTTATCTCCCGTTATATAGGAGGGACAAATTCCATCTTGTTCCATCCCTGTTCCTCACACAATTCATAATACGCCCAATCACTGCCTTTATAATCACCTTTTACGGTTGACGTTTGACAGAGCCAAAGCGAACCAATCCATGTATAAGAAATCATGATGAACTCAGATCAAAGGACTATACTCCATAGTTGTGATGAGAAACTCTTATGACACTCATATAACTATCTTGTAGAGTTCTCATAGCGGGTCAGTCCAATGCTGTGTTCTCTAACACACATCTATGTGATTGACTTTAATACCACATATCAATGACTCCACGAAACTTAGTCATCAGTCACCTCACATACTAGCCATTTATAGTTATTAACGTCCCAACTTAATAACCTTGACTAGGGACCTCAATAATTTAAATCATTTCACTCACAAGGTTTCATGATCAAGTCACGTACTTGATGACATGTAAGAATGATATAAATTATTTTGGGACTATTATTTAATTATCCAATAACCAAATAATACTGAAACAAATTTCATTAATTTGAAAATAAAATCAAATGTATTTTAACATGAACATCATATCATAAAAAGAAAAACCTCCCACTAGAAATAAGATTACATCTTTATGAATCTAATTCCAATGGCAGCAGCATGACTCTCATGCTTAGGCTGCGGAAGAGGTTTTGTAAAAGGATCGGCAACGTTTGCATCCGTTGGAACTATGCTAATGCTCACATCTCTCCTCCATTGAGACAAAAGATAAATCCAGACTGTGATCAGAAATCAACTCTGTCTGTCTGAAAGCTGGCATCAGTATAACCACTCACAACAAGTTCCTCACTTCCTCCATACACCAAGAACTTATCCTTAGTTCTTCTCAAGTACTTAAGGATATTCTTGACTGCTATCCAGTGACTTTCACCTGGATCAGATTGGTATCTGCTCGTCATGCTCAAAGCACATGCAACATCTGGGCGAGTGCAAAGCATAGCATACATGATAGATCCTATAGCAGAAGCATACGGGATCTTACTCATCCGCTCTCGCTCATCATGTGTCGAAGGACACTGAGTCTTGCTGAGAGTTATGCCATGAGACATTGGTATAAAGCCTTTCTTAGAATTATGCATATTGAACCTGTGCAAAATCTTATCAATATAAGTATCTTGACTTAGTCCAATTATTTTATTTAATCTATCTCTATAGATCCTTATTCCAAGAATATAGGCAGCTTCTCCCATGTCTTTCATCGAGAAACAACTTCCTAGCCAAGTCTTAACAGACTGAAGTAAAGGAATGTCATTTCCGAGAAGCAGTATGTCATCTACATACAATACCAAAAATGCAACTGCACTCCCACTAGTTTTCTTGTAAACACAAGGTTCTTCTTCGTTTCTAACAAAATCAAACTCTTTGATTGCTTCATTAAAACGAAGATTCCAACTCCGAGATGCTTGCTTCAAACCATAAATGGATCGATGAAGCTTGCATACCTTCCCAGCAGCTTCAAGAACAGTGAAACCTTCAGGTTGTGTCATGTACACATCCTCTTCAAGATTTCCATTAAGGAAAGCTGTTTTCACATCCATCTGCCAAATCTCAGAATCGTAATGAGCTGCAGTTGCTAGGAGGATCCGAATGGACTTAAGCATTGCAACTGGAGAATAGGTTTCATCATAGTCAATACCATGAATTTGCTTGTAACCTTTAGCTACCAGTCTAGCTTTGTATATCTGTATATTACCATCCATGTCAATTTTCTTCTTGAAAACCCATTTACACTCAATGGCTTTTACTCCATCAGGTAAATCAACCAAAGTCCATACTTTGTTTATTGACATGGAGTCCATTTCGGAGTTTGTGGCTTCTACCCACTTATCGGAATCGGGGCCCATCATCGCTTCTTCATATGATGTAGGTTCATCATTTTCTATAATTAAAAGATCATGAAGATCCGTCACCCACTCTCCAAACCTTTCAGGTTCGTGACGGTTTCTTTCGGATCTACGTACCTCAGGTTCCACAGGTGCAGGTTCTACGACTCTTCGTAGATCCAATTGATGTTCCTCCTGAGGAATTAGGACATCCTCCTGAGTAATTGGAACATCCTCCTGTGATTCTCGAACTTCTTCGAGTAGTACTTTACTCCCACTAGTTCCTTTTGAAAGAAACTCCCTTTCCAAAAAGGCACCATTCCGAGCAACAAACACTTTGTTGTCAGTGGGGTGGTAAAAGTAATAACCTTTGGTCTCTTTAGGATAACCTACGAAGTAGCATTTATCAGATTTGGGTCCAAGCTTATCAGTAATCAATCTTTTAACATAAGCTTCACAACCCCAAATTTTCAGAAAAGACAAATTAGGAACCTTTCCAGTCCATATCTCATATGGTGTCTTCTCTACTGATTTTGATGGACATCTGTTTAGCATAAATGCAGATGTTTCTAGAGCATATCCCCAAAAGGATATTGGAAGATCTGTATGACTCATCATCGATCGAACCATATCCAATAAAGTCCGATTTCTCCTTTCAGACACACCATTCCACTGTGGTGTTCCTGGAGGAGTGAGCTGTGAAACAATTCCACACTCTCTGAGATGATCACTAAATACTTGGCTCAAATATTCTCCTCCTCGATCAGATCGAAGAGCTTTAATTGTTTTGCCAAGTTGATTTTGTACTTCATTCTGGAATTCCTTGAACTTTTCAAAGGATTCTGACTTATGTTTCATCAGGTAAACATAACCGTATCTACTGAAGTCATCAGTAAATGTGATGAAGTACTGGAAGTTTCCTCTGGCGTTCGTACTCATTGGCCCACATACATCTGTATGTATAAGGCCCAATAAGTCACTAGCCCTTTCACTGTGTCCAGTAAAGGGAGCTTTAGTCATTTTTCCCAACAAACAAGATTCGCATGTCTCATAAGATTCATAATCAAATGAGTTCAAAAGTCCATCACTATGAAGCTTCTTAATGCGTTTCTCATTTATATGGCCCAAACGACAATGCCAAAGAAACGTTTGATTTGAGTCATTGGATTTAAACTTCTTGGTGCGAATGTTATAGACTGGCATGCTTTGGTTTAGAACATAAAGTCCATTCTCTAATGGAGCGCTACCATAAAACATATCATCTCGATCAAATGAACAACACTTGTTCTTAATCGAAAAATGAAAACCTTCCATGTCCAAACATGAAATGGAGATGATATTCTTGTTTATTGCAGGAACATAGTAGCAATTTTTAAGTTCCAAAACCATGCCTGAAGGCAAAGACAACGAATATGTTCCCACAGCTAAAGCATAAACTTTTGCTCCATTAGCCACACGTAGGTCCACTTGTCCTTCCTCCAAAGTTCTACTGTTGTTTAGGCCATGCACATTTACACAAATGTGAGCCCCACAACCGGTATCCAATACCCAAGGAGTAGAACCAGAAGTAGTAACATTTACTTCTATAACATAGATACCCGAAGAAGAGACTTCGAAAGTCTTCTTCTCCGGATCTTCCAGGTGTTCAAGAGGATTTGATCCATTCGATTTGTCCTTCTCAAGGACATCTCGAAATGAATGGGAACTTTGAGGGTTTGACATAACAGTCAAAAAGAAAAGCACAAGTTAATATGATGTTCATTAATTTTAAGTATTCTCAACAATTAAGAAAACTCACACTATACTCAAAACAAAATTTTCCTCAAAATGAGTATAATGATCCAAGATTCGTATTTCACTAGAATCCAAGTGAGCTTTGGCTCCACCCCTGAATATCTAGTTATTTAGGTAAGCAACTCCTTGCTAATTATATCAAATATAATTCTTGGTTGTGGATGACATCTTATGCCTTATCCACCCCATGTCTCTAAGCCCAAAACCGTTTTGATAGCCTAGTCAAGCAAACCAATCTTATCTTATATGGTAACCGTTACCATCTGTTTCACTTTTAAACAATTGTAGATCACTGCTTTGGCAGACCCACCATACAACAATTTAAATTTCAACAGTTAATAAAATTGGGGAGACATCAAATTACTTGATATTAGTTGAGGAAATAATTATTGTCTAATTTATATTTTATTCAAATTTATATCTAATATAAAATAATAAAATATCAATACAATATATATTTTAATTAGACAAATATTATGATTAACTTAAATCGGTTAGAGTCGAACATAATCTTATTAATTATCGCAACTTATCCTAATCATATTAGGATTTACCGAATTATTGTAATCACAAATATGATTATGAACATATCAAAAACCACATACAATTATTACGACCATTAACTTTCTCCTTCTTCTCAAGAGGAAAAACACAAGTCGTTGAATATACTATTATATTTAATTCCAAATAATTCCAAATCAAATAAGGAATCTTAAGATTACATGAACCTTTACATTCAATTATTATACATATATAATACTAGTTACTTTAACCAGAATAAGGTACGAGCATATGTATATCTATATATACATATAATCTTATTATTATATTTAACACATTAAATATCCATAATTTTAATACTCATGAGATCCTATGTATATATGTATATAATACAAGCTAGCAGATATCATATATCAAGTGAATCGATTATAAAACAAACAAGCCAGCAAACCGTAACAACATAAAGTCAAACTTTACTCGTTGTCTATCAAACCGAATATAACTCTTATATATTTCAGTCTTATACCACTATAATCAAATCACAGATCTAAACAATGACTATCATCAAATAAAATAAATTTCACAAATTTATATATGTTGAGCCGAATTACATATGATCAAATCTAACATGTAAATTCTTAGATTCAATTTCAATATTAAACACGTAGGCTCTGATACCACTGAAGGAATTCGTACCGGTTTATAACGATTTATAAATACAAATTACGAATTCAAATTGCCAGGATTCGTGCAAATAAAGAATTAAATCTATACTACATGGTTTTAGATATACCTGGATATTTTGCAGCGGAATGATAAACCATATTTTCGAGGTTATTTTAGCACCCCAAGTGTTGTGCCTCTATCGTTATCCACACGCACACAAATTGGTTCAGACACGGGATGCTAGTTCCGTTGATATCTAATCTCAAAATTCTCGTCACACGAGCTTGTCTTTCTCTTAGGGTTTTCATTGTGATGCGGCTGTATATCACATATATACACGCTCATACTAAAACCAAGTCCCACTAGGTTTAATGCACGTTGACTTTATATGGGCCAATAACAAAACCAATTCCAAATTGATTTCTTAAGCCCACGTAAACATATATGTATATTAAAATATCACATATATTATATATATATTCTAATTTAATTTATATATCATATATATAAAATAAATCACTTAATCCAATATTGGTTTAATCCAAATTAAACTCAATAATATAGTTAACCAATTTGCTTAGGTGTGTGACCCTATAGGATCATATGATATTAGCAATAGGTTTTTAGACCCATAGATTATAAGCGGTCTCTAGCAAAACATTATAACCACCTAATATCATACGAATGTCAAACCTCGACATTACAACTTTAACTAGAGTAAAGTACAAATGATTTCAGGACATTCCCAACAGATTTATCTTTCTTAAGAAGAAAAATAAGGATCATGCGCGACCGTATAATTTATTAGAGAGTAGAATAGTAGAAACAGGCCCACATTTATACACTTATTCAGTTTGGGACCCTAATGTTTGACATCATCGCAAAATGAAACATTTTAAAACCTTATAATATAACCGAGACCCAAAGTTTAGGCATGTTTTGTCTCTTCCGACTCCATCATTCATACATAATGATGTAAATAGCTAAAGTGAGCTAGCTAACGATTAGAAAATTATTTTTTGTTTGTCGAGAGAGTATGACAATTGTAATCAATTGATTCATCGT
The DNA here is from genome assembly GCA_011420285.2 of Erysimum cheiranthoides. Classification (NCBI taxonomy): domain Eukaryota; kingdom Viridiplantae; phylum Streptophyta; class Magnoliopsida; order Brassicales; family Brassicaceae; genus Erysimum; species Erysimum cheiranthoides. Next base: position 21,075,417 of record CM022179.2, read on the forward strand.
ACCGTTTTTTGTGGTTAATAATGGATATCAACTGTTCATTCGGCTTTTATCGATGGCTAAAATTAATCTCAATGAATCCATAATGCAAATCTGGTACTCGTCCGTTACATAGGTTTGATCTCGAAGTAATTTTTGATGAATGAGGCTGCTATGCTGATCATGTTGGAATTATTGGATCCTTCTTGATTGATAATAATCTTGGTGGTGATCAAGAGTAATGGTTTTTTTTTTTTTTTTTTTGTCAACCGATCAAGAGTAATGGTTGGAATTCACAGAAGTACGTAATAGGATCCATAATAGGCAAGTCGTGGAACTTTTTTAATTTCTTCTTCTTTTTCAACTAAGGTAAATCATAGATCATAAAACGGAATTGATGCAGGACACGCTAGCTATAACTTGATCTGCGGGCCTTAGAGCATATTTATGGGTTGGGACATAAATTGTCCTTAGATAATATTATGTTAATCAACATCAAATCAGCTGACGCCACCTGTGTTAAGGACAATATCAAATGTCCTTATATAAGGACTGTCTCATGCTTTTGTTCTACTTTTTCATTATTTTAATATTAAATGTATTTAAGGACAAGCTAAAAAACCTTGATAAACATGGCCTTATATACGTGGAAACCATCAAGGGCCTTCCGGGTTTGAAACTTCAAATCTATGAACTTGGTTCATGTGTAGGAACTAGGAACTAAATGTTACATTTGTTAAATGAATATTGTAAGCTTCTTACCATCAAGCCTCAAGTTTCCCGCATAAAGTCAACGGTCTGCTCCCTTGAAAATGATAATGGGCCTTATAAGAGATTCATTAGTTATAAATTATTGGATTTCTACTTAATGGACCTCTTATTTCTTGTTATCCAAGGATCTTTGGTGTTGGTGACTAAACTTGCACAAGTATTGGAATAAGAAAACAGAGACTTCAGGGTTTAAAGAAAGCTTATCCACCATGAAAACACGGCGATGTTTTTCGAGTTCAAGGAAACTCAAAAAATCGATCCCGTTTGATCTGGTTATCAAATATGTCATCCTGTTTGGTATGTGGTTAAAAACAAACTTAAAAGGGAGGGACAGTTATTGTGCCATTGACATGTAACGTTAGCACAGAACAATCCTTAACCTTACCCAGTGAGAACATATATTGAATCGACTCTGGTAAACTACAAAGGTAAGTTTTCTTCTCTCTCTCTTTTTTTTTTTTTTTTTTCTTTTCCTTCTTCTTTTTTTTTTATACTAAATTAGGTATGATTCAGCCGAACATTATTGATTACAGAATATATGCCGGTATCCAACTATTGGTTCTAGAAGAGCCAAAACTCAGTTTGGACTTTGGACTTAAATGCATTGATTGCGCAAAAAATTACAAAGACAAAAGCCAATGTCCACTTCCAAGATGCTTTATATTTTACATGTCATTATCTATTTAATTTTGTCTCGTTTTTAATTTCGCTTGGAGAAATCTCGGGAATTTTGTCGATACGTTAGTCGGTTAGTGAAATAATAATGCCGGTGTTAGTCGTTTGCGCAAAAAAAAGGATTTAACCCTTTTTTTTAACAGCTCACACAATAGCCCCTAAAGGTAATGGCTAAACCAAAGCTCGGCCGAATTTTTTTGAACGAGAATAATTGTGAGCTATATCATAAGTGAAAACAGTAATTGTGAGCTATCATAAGTGAAAACAGTAATTGTGAGAACACTATTGATTCATTGGTTGATCAATACATATTGTATATCAAATCGTAGGATTAATTAAGTCTCTTAAAATAGATTTACACAACAAAAAAAAAAAAATAGTCTCTTAAGATAAGCCTGCATGATTGGATTATATATTCATGTATAGATAGATAAGTTATTTTGATAACCTAGATAGATAAGTTCGTTTATGATAAAAATAGTATTGAATAAATCTTTATTTATAACTAGATAATTTTTTTTTTGGTGGACATATGTAGTAAACTAGTAAATAGTACTAGTAATATATTAAAAACCTGTTTAACCACCTATGGGCACGCTTATCAAAATCTTTGACAAAAAAATATATATACATATATGATTATCATAATAGTATATGTATCTATGGAAATAACGTAAGTTACACGATCGAGTGATAAAATTTACTAGTTTAGTAGTAATTCCAAATTCCAAAGAGTATAGTAAAACAAGCCACTATCATCAATGTCGTCGTGTCCTCGTCATTATCACATTCGAAGGGTCATCAAACCCACGAGACATTAACTTTTTTTTTTTTTTTTAAGTTAAAAATAAGAGAGAGAGACCGGAAGAGAGAAAAACTCTAATTCTCTTTTTTTTTTCTTTTTTTTCTTTTTCGATTTCTAGAGAGATCACACAAGTATAGAAGATTAGAGATTAGAAGGCAATATTTTCCCTTAATAATCCAACAAATAAAAAAGTCATAATAATGACCTCTCTCTTCTCTAAACCTAGAGCTCTGACTTCTCACATCTCCGACTTTAAAACTTACCGTCCGGTGATCAGAAAACTTCACGTAGCCACTTTGACGCTTCTCCTCTTCCTTATTGCCGCCGCTATTGCCGTCATCACTTCCTCTCTATGGCTTAACAAGGTAGATTAATTAACCTTTTCAATACATAAATTACATTATCATGAAAATTACAATTACTATTATCAAAAATATTTAATTAATTACTAAAAACTTTTCTTTTTTATGTTTATCAAAGACGACGAAAGCTTTTGATCGACCGACATTAGTAACAACAAAACCGGTACAGGTACCGGAGCTAGACACAACTCACAAAACCGATCTACTGGTAAACTGCACAAGTTTCTTGAATCAAAACCGGTCCGGTTCTTGCTCAAGAACACCACCATCGCTTAACAAGGTGATTATTCTTCTTTTCATTACATGATTAATGCCTAATATAGGTTCAATGTAAATATTAATATTTTTTTGTTTACCATAGACAAAATCATATAATCGACCGACGATAACAACAACAAAACCGGTCCCAGTACCTGTACCAGAGAAGAAATCACAGCAAAAAACCGGACTCTCGGTAGATTGCACAAGTTTCTTGAATCAAAACCGGTCTGGTTCTTGCTCAAAAACACCTCAACCCGATAATAATCATAACCAAACCGAATCGAACCGGTCTTGTCCTGATTACTTCAAGTGGATCCACGAGGATCTAAAGCCATGGAGAGAAACAGGGATAACAAGAGAAATGGTGGAAAGAGGCAAAACGACAGCGCACTTCAGGTTAGTTATTATAAACGGCAAGGTGTTCGTCGAAAACTACAGGAAGTCTATACAAACTAGAGATGCGTTCACACTGTGGGGGATTCTTCAGCTGCTGAGAAAGTATCCAGGGAAATTACCTGACGTTGATCTCATGTTTGACTGCGATGATCGACCAGTCATTAGATCGGACGGATTTAATAAATCCAATCGTACGGCTGAAGATGGGCCACCTGCGCTATTTAGGTACTGTGGGGATAGATGGACGGTGGATATTGTCTTTCCCGACTGGTCATTCTGGGGATGGTATGTATTAGAATATGTTCTCTTTCTTTCTCTCACTTTTTTTTTTTTTTCTTCTCCTTTTGGTTTTTGTCTGAAGCGTTATGGTTTGCTAACATACACTTGTCCCCACTTGATCACATGCCGGAAAAATGTTATAGGGGTCCATCGCTTTTTTCCTCTATACACAAATAGATTCTTTCGTGATTATATCTATTGATTAATAGATTCATTTTGTGTTAATACATGTACTTATGAGTATAGTTAGTGACTCATAATAGTAATTTAAAGGGTCGTAAAGGTAAGTCCAAAAAAAAATATTATCTTCCACTCAGTGCCACTAAAATTTAAAATATGTGGTTGTAATCTATGTATTACTTATCATGTTTTCGTTAAGTGATTAACTAAAGTAACTTTCATTGCTTTCTTTTCTTTTCTTTTTTTTTTTGTTGTTGTTATACTTTCATTTCTTTTATCATTAACTCTTTCCAGCAAAACATGGAGTGTAGTTCCAAGTCCATACTGGTAGTTTCATATTAAATTTAAGAATGATTTTGTATCGAATTAAATTCATATTAACGTTATTGATACTTGTTGGCGTAATTGGGGAAAAAAATATTAATATTTGTGGTGAAGGCAGGAGATAAACATAAAGGAATGGAGCAAAGTGTTGAAAGAAATGGAAGAAGGAAAGAAGAAGAAAAAGTTTATGGAAAGAGAGGCTTATGCATATTGGAAAGGGAACCCTTTTGTTGCATCTCCTTCAAGAGAAGATCTTCTCACTTGCAATTTATCCTCACAACATGATTGGAATGCTAGAATTTTCATTCAGGTTTGCTTCTATAACTAGTTTTATTTATATATCGGTCGATATAACACAATGAATGTTTTTTTCTTCTTCTGAATTCATTACATGGTTTATAACTACATACATTATAGTTCAATCAGGCCAAATATCGAAAACAATCATAGTATATGCCAACCCTATAGTAGATAATTAATAACATTTAGTTATATACCTTTATAGAAAAAACCTTAATGTAGTTTCGTATATACGAACTAAGAAATCCGGTAGATAAAAAAAGTGAATATGTTGACAAGCTTATATGTTCGTATAATCAGGTTTTATTTATTTTAATTATTTCTCCATATGGGATATTAAAAATGAATGAATCAGTGTTTTATTTGTATCTGCATAGGATTGGGTATCAGAAGGACAAAGAGGATTTGAGAATTCAAATGTAGCAAATCAATGCACTTACAGGTCAGTACTACCATTTACATTTTCTTTTTTTTTTTTTTTTTTTTTGTCTCACAGTAGTACCAAATTTCTAAGTTTGTTCAGTCATTGGAATAATAACGTTGTTCAGGTACAAGATATACATAGAAGGGTACGCATGGTCAGTGAGTGAAAAATACATATTAGCATGTGACTCAGTCACATTGATGGTGAAACCTTATTACTATGATTTCTTCTCAAGAAATCTTCAACCTCTCCAACACTATTGGCCTATTAGGGATAAGGATAAATGTAGATCCATAAAATTTGCTGTTGATTGGCTGAATAATCGCACTCAAAAGGTACCATTTTCCATCTTTTATCTCTTTCTACAATAATATCCTACTTACATGATCAATTTTTTGTTTTCCTGGACCTAACTATAGATGTATAAGATATCACATCAAATACACCAAAAATATAACCATTTTCCATCTTTTATCTCTTTCTACAATAATATCCTACTTACATGATCAATTTTTTGTTTTCCTGGACCTAACTATAGATGTATAAGATATCACATCAAATACACCAAAAATATATTTAGGTTTTAAAGAAAGCAGAGAACCCCTTAGTGTAGGTATGAAATATTAAGGAGATATATAATTAACAAGTATTAGATTATTTTTGTGTGTGAATATTTACACATATTAATTACATAGTTAATTCATTTCTCAAGTACTAATTAATCTTAGTTTTAATCTGTGCATGGTAGTAAGAAAATGAAAGTTTTTCATAAATTTTTCTAAAAAAGTTTTCGATGTTCATTGAGTGATTTTCTAATTCATCATGCAAACTTCAGACTTCAGACTGTGACTAGACGAAAAAAGAAAAAAAAAATTGGGCCGTATTATGCAAAATATATAAATGTGCCTACGATTTCATAGATTTATATTTTTGCAGGCTCAAGAGATAGGAAAAGAAGCAAGTGAGTTCATGCAAAGAGATCTATCAATGGAAAATGTTTATGATTACATGTTCCATTTGTTGAATGAATACTCCAAGCTTCTTAAGTACAAGCCTCAAGTTCCCAAGTATAGCGTTGAGCTCTGCACAGAAGCTATGGTGTGCCCTTCTAGAGATGTTTATGGGGTTAACAAGAGGTTTATGATTGACTCTTTAGTTAGTAGGCCTCACGTTTCTGGCCCATGTTCACTTCCTTCTCCTTTTGATCCCAATGGTCTTGAGAAGTTCCATAGAAAGAAATTGAATCTCATCCGGCAAGTGGAGAAATGGGAAGACTCTTACTGGCAAAAGGTTCAATAAAATGATATTATTCTAATTCACATATTTATCAAAAAAAAAAAAAATGATATTATCCAGGTTGATATATAACTTAAATTTGGTTGGGATTTAGGAATTTTTTATTGATATTACCTTTCGTTTATTGGATCACGTAAGATTGATTAGAAATTTGAGGATATTTCATTTTCAAATCATATTATATTTAGTTTCTTGTGTGAGCATACGGAAAATATTCATATATATAATCCAAATAAATTCATATATAGCAAAAAAGAATACTTCAATATCTAGGGATGAGTAATTCAACTCAAACGAAATAATGTTTTGTATCTAAATAAGCTAAAATCAAATGGAAACAAAAATAAACAATTTTAATGTTTTTGAATTTTATATAAATTGGACATAACTTGCGTACGAATCAGAATTAAACTGAAATTAACTAAAGAAAATCCGGTTTAATTTGGTTCCTAATTTTCAATAAAAAAAAAATCAATTTAAACATCTATAATCGTAACTTCACTCTCATGTCATGGAGAACAAAATTTGTTGAGTTAACAAATACGAAGTTCATTCAATATAAATCTTATAAAAAATATTTAAAAAAAAAATTGTACAGTAGAACCTCTATAAATTAATACTCGATAAATTAATAACCTCTATAAATTAATAAATTTTTCCGGTCCCGTGTTGGGACCAGTGTAAATTTTGACACAATTCGATAAAATAATAAGATAATAATTTTTTTAGAAATCCTATGTAAATATATGGTCCCATTAATACTATAAATTAATAATTTTATAAATATATCAAAATATATTTATAGATATGTTATATATGAATATATTTAGTGAAGTATGACTCTTGTGTTGTTTGTTTTTTCTTAAATTTGCATTAGTTTTTGTTAAAATATCTTTATAGTATTTTTCACTCCATCGAAAACTTTTGATATTATCTGTTAAACATGATAATTATTTTCTTACTTGTAATTGGTTCCAAAAGAATATTGATTATAACAAAAAAACTTAATTTTTAAAGTAATGTTTTTTAAAAATTTTATGAAATAAGGCAAAACTCTCTATAAATTAATAAATTATTAATTTATGGATAAATTAATACCTCTATAAATTAATAAAATTTCACGGTCCCGACGTTATTAATTTATAGAGGTTTTACTGTATAAGAATGATTAGGTATTACCGTATTAGTAATCGGAACAAGTTATTTATTAGAAATTTAAAATGGTATTTCAAAGCTATTACCATCATACAATATCATATATTCATATATCAAATTCCAATAATTCCAATAATTCCAATAATTTGTCATATCGAAAATATTAATTGATAGAGATATCGTATTAACAATTAGGTACCAACTTGGTTACTCGTCTTGGTGGAACAAACGTGTATCTACTCTCAACACCACAAGTAATTATATATTTATATGATAAGAAAAATAAAATTAATATATTATATTAGAATGATGTATTTATTACGGTAACAAAAAGTGTACTACTATTTATTATTGGTTGTTTAGTTATTTATTAATTTATGTGGCTTGTTCATTTCATTAAATGTTTTTTTTTTCTCACATGCACGGCGGCGATGAATATTTTTGACTCAGATTTGAGATTTCTCTCGTGCAAAAACTGATAGAGCAAGATTGATAAAAAGTTAAAAACATAATAATGTCGTAAAATTAAAAAAGCTTTTCTACTTTTTTTTGTCGACAAAAGCTGTTCTACTTTTGAAAAAAAACTATTGAAACCACTTATGAACACTACACTTACATGAAAGTTGATATCTACATTTTATTTGAAATTGAATCACTAGATTAAAATCAATTTAACACAAGAAAACTTTGTTTTTTTCCGATTTAACATGTTAAACAAGTAGCAGTGTTAGTGTGTAGATGGAAATAACATTAAAACAATTATTTATATTTCACGAATTTTATAAATTTTGAACGAGAAAGAAATGTTCATGTTATATATGAACTTATATTGTTTCATTTAAAATGCATATATATAAAAAACCCCACAATATTTGTATAACTGGTTTAGGTCTAGTCCACATATATAAAGTTTAAATCTTCGAGACAACTACTGAACTTGAAAATTCCACTACAATAGATTATATATTAGTTTTTGGTTATGACTGAACAAGTGGCCTATTTAAAATTGATGTTTTTTTTTGGTTAAAAGCTTAATTTGATGTCATCCGAAACTTGTGTATTCATGATGGTCATTATCGATTTCCCTTAGTATCTACTCAATGTTTGCTTGTAAGCATTGGGCGTGACGACAGGGGAACCTTCATGTCCAAACTGTCACAGAAATTCATGTATATGTTAGATATAATTATTAGTATATATATTTCATTAAAAAATATTCCTAGTACAGCATTTTTGGGTAGTTAATATCATGATTATAAAAACTGAAAAAGGCAGTAGAAAGTATATTTTATTCCAATTTAAGTGCATATAAGCAGTCAAAACAATAACATATATAGATAGAGTGACAGAAGCAAGAGATTTAATGTGACATCTACAAATCTTATACCCATCATTACTCATTACTACTAGCTACAAAAAGAAGTATCCTGATTTCATTATACAATATTGCAAATTAAACACAAACACAAACTACATACTAGCTAGGTTAATTATAACACAAATGTAAATTTAAAAAAGCAACTCCTTTTCTCAGGAGCCACGTATGGGTTAGATTTGGTGGCTATAGCTTCCTATGACATGTTATTAGAGCACCTTAAATAATGTGTTCGGTTAACTGGTGTTATGATGTTTTAATTATACATATTTTCAGGAATAGCGCATGAGATGGACGAGAGATACATGAGCTTCTTTCTCTTTTGGTAATGACTATTTGCTCTAAATAATCCGAAAGATAGAGTTACTGGTAGATGTCGTCCTCGTAGCCCGAAGGCTGAAGTTCATATGTTATGCCGTAATTAGTTGATGTTTAATAGATCAAATTCATCCTCAAAAATCATAAAAGTAGCAAAAAGTCTTTAGAACTTAACCCTTGCCAAATGCCAATGATCACATTCTAAACGATAAAACTTTAACAATGCTTTTTAACAAAACTAATTAACATTTGATTGAACATAATTTTTTTTTTTTTTTTGAACACCGATTGAACATAAATATGATGAATTATCTTTTGATGTTTTAGGTATGATTATTTAAAACAATGATTTTTTCATCGTCTTTTTATATTTTTATTTAATTTTGTTTTATTCCATATTTAGTGCTTTTATATTTTGTTTTCGTTATTGTTGTTTATGAAACAAGGTACAAGAAAATCGTCCAATATGTGTCGTTCATATACTGAAGTATTTTAGTTCACGAAAAAACCTTAGAAACAAACAAATGAACACGCATGGGTAATTTGTCTCATTCTCTTGTTTGTTGTTCAATTTAATGAAGTTACGATCTATTGAGGCCAATTATATACTAATATTTTACAATATTTATTTTAAAATAAGAAACGTAGAATGTACTAGAAATAAACGAGGGGTTAGTTGGATTCATCTAAAAATGTTTATGACGTTTTGTACCAAACATTGGAAATATATATTGTGTAACTTTGTTGACAATTAATAGAAATTTTTAGTATAGATAGAGTTGTTGAGCGTTGTATCTTTTTGGACTATTTGATTTAATTTGTCTAACTTTTTGAGTTAATTTCATAATATTTTCTTTAATTTTCTTATATTATGTTTGATTATTCATGAAACAACTAAAAGTTTTTGAGAAAGTTTAATGGAGATGCTTCATCGGGAAGAAATTTAATGGAGATTTCAGCTTTTTATGACTCAGAACTCTTTTTGCTTTTTAAAAGAGCATCGTTTTTTTTTCATATACTTTTCATGAGTCAATGTAAAATATTTATTTAATAAACCCAAGTTCAATACTAATAAGTTTCTGGAGTAATTTTAAAGACAACTCGTGTAGAGATTGACCCCAAATAAAAAAGAATTCGTTTAAGGAATGAAGTAATTTTTTTGGGTTTATAAATGAAGTACTTTTTAATAGTTTTATGATGAGTGTTAAGATTTTATTACGTAATTCGATGTTGCTGTTTTTGCAGAAGTGCATCATACACTTCACATTTCTTGAGTCAAAACATGATTCAATTAGGAAAGAAAAGAGAAAACAAACCAGAATCAGAGAAAAGCAAACCCATATCGAATTCATTCAATAATAATTAGAGATCAATCTAGTCTCGGCAAACGATTTTTGCACTCTACTATTTATTTATTTAGTGGAAGAATACACAAAGAAATAGAGAAAACAAACAAACACGCAATTACAATTGAAAAAGTGAAAACTACTCGAGCTTATATGTATATAACCTTTGTTCTTGAACTGTTTTAGCATTGGATGATAAATTTTTTTACAAACGTGTCACCGTAAATTAACGAGCTTCTAACCTCCTTCAATTAACTCGCATTAAACCTGAAATCTATTTGACTATTTGTTCTAGATTTAGTGTTAGATCCAACCCTTCTTTTTTTATATAGTTTTTTCGAACCTTCTTCTACTTTCAGTCTTTTAACGACTCAGTCTTGTTCTCTTTTACAAGTCTAACAAGTAGAACAACCCCGTATTTAGTGGTACAACAGTGCGAGAGTGGGGACAAGAGTTGAACCTTTTGTTTTCTTGCAAGTTTATGACTGAGTGAGATGTTCCAAAACTGCTGAATTTTAGTTAAAAATTTTGTTTATCCAATATAACATATGATATTCTAGTTCAACAACGTCATATAATAGTGTAAAATTGAGCTTGTGTTAGTATAGGTGTTATCGTGATAATGAATTATTCTGATTGTAAAAAAAAAAGAAAACAAAAAAAGATCATCTATGATCTATGATCTATCATTTGTATATTAGTATGTGCATGTGTATCTTCACCGTCCGATTAAAATACAATTCATTGATTACAGCTGCGGTCTACGGTAGTACGGTATATCCCAGCAACAGCTAAGCAAAGCTCTAGATCACCGTAGACACCGTACCATGAAAATTCTCTCCTTTATAATTAAACGCGCTATTAATTCAATGATTAGCCAACAATATCATATACTCTGTAATTAAGAATCATCCAACGAAATTTATTCATTTACGAGCATTATTTAATGTACACATTCATTTTCATCTTTGTTTTTAACGTCCACCTCCTTTTTCATATTTTCGAATAAAACTCGATCTGTCCTTTTTTTTTTTTTGCTTTCAAGTAGATCAGCTTGTAAAATAAATTTTAATCTAAACATATATAAACCTTAAAAGAGTAATTGATTTATTTTCCTAATGTATATATAAAAAACGTAGCTATTACGATTGCTAATTATAACATGCAAAATACAGTTGTACATATTCCAATAGTACAATCAATTCCTGATATAGAAATATTTGGATACTTCCTTAATATTAAAATTAAAATTGAAATTATTTATTTATTGAAGTTTGAAAATACAATACAGATAAAGCTTGTTAAACTCAGATGATCGAACAGAAAAAATCAATTTAAAACACAAGAAAACATTCAAAAAAAAAAACCACCCATAATTATATAAAGTAACTCAAAATCACATAAAGTTTCTCAAAGTAAAATAAAGAAAACGAAAAAGAAGAAGAGAACATTCTTTCTTTTTTTTTCAATTTCATAACAATATTCTAATTTACAAATTTCTCATTTTATTTATTAAGAAAAATTTAAAGCTCATTAAAAAAAAAACAACAAACCTGTCTTTGAATCCAAGTCTCTCTCTGTCTCTTCTCTCTCTCTCTCTCTTTCTACACTTCATCATCATCGCTGCTAATTCCTTTTTTTTTTTTTTTTTTTTTCTCGTCTGAGTGAGTTTCCTTTTGATAGGTTATTGCTAAATCAATCATATAATCTTCTTGTACACTTTAACTTCTCTTTACCATTTCCTTGTTCTCCATTCTTCACCTTCTCCCTCGTTCTTTACTTTGCTAATCTTGGTCTCTCTTCTTTAGCTTAAACACCTCGTTTCTTCAGGACGAAAGTTCTCGTCTTTCTCCAGATTCTTTTCATCTGAAAATCAGTTGATCTTCCGTGGAAGAATCTGGGTTCCGCTTCCTTTTTTTAATGAGCCGAATTTGAGAGAATCTTTTCGAAAGAAATATGAGATCGAAGTTTTGTTCGTTAGCTATTGTTCTTGGGTTCTTCTTCGTTTCTTGTGATGGGTTTGCTACTAATGAAGGTAACTATTTTGTTAATCCTTTGTTCTTGTGTTTAATTTGCTTAAACCCAGATCTCAGATTTCATTGTTGAATTTATCGCTTGTGTAGAAAAAGGAAAGAAATTGCTAGAAATCTCTTACCTTTTAGATTCTCCAGTCTCCATGAATCTCTGTTTTAAAATTCCTCACTTAAGCTTGAGAAGAGTTGGGATTAGTGTAGAATCTCAATCAACCTGAAAAAGTTTTACTTTTTTAGTTTAAATCAGTCGAATCTGTGAAGTTAAAGCTTTAATTCATGGTCTGATCTTCTGATAGACTTGTGAATCATCTAACTCTGTTTTTTTTTGTTTATTCTCTTTCTCAGTTGAAGCTCTTAGGAGATTCAAGGAAGCTATCTATGAGGACCCTTTGCTAGTTATGTCTAATTGGAATGACCCAAATTCAGATCCTTGTGATTGGACCGGCATTAATTGCTCACCATCTAAAGATCATGTTATCAAGATGTAAAAATCTTTCTTTCAAATATCTGCCAAATGAGTTGTTTATGAGTAGCTAAGGGTGAGACTGGCTTGTGCTTATATCCTGTGGATCTTCTTTTCGTGCAGAAATATATCGGCTTCATCAATAAAAGGGTTTCTTGCGCCGGAATTGGGTCAAATAACCTACCTGCAGGAACTGTATGGTTTCATCTCTTTCTTGACATACTCATTAATATGTAGTTTGATGCATTGAGTTTGGGAGTTAACATCAGTAAAATGCTTCTGTAGAATCCTACATGGGAACATTCTACTTGGGACAATACCCAAGGAGATAGGAAAGCTAAAGAATCTCAAGATCTTGGACTTGGGAAACAATCATTTGATGGGACCGATCCCAGCAGAGATCGGGAGTTTGTCCAGCATCATGATAATGTAATTTAAGATTCAACCTTTTTCGCAATAGTACTGATATTTTCATACCTTTTTGACCGATGAGTTGTTGATACAACTGTTTTGTTTCACATTTTACAGAAACCTTCAGTCCAATGGTTTAACTGGAAAGTTGCCTCCAGAGCTCGGTAACTTGAAGTACCTTAGAGAACTTCATATTGACCGGAATAGGCTTCAAGGAAGTCTTCTTGTTGCTGGAGCATCAGGCTATCAGTCGAAAGTGTAAGTTTCATAGCTCAAGAAGTAAGAGTTGAAACTCTCTGTGATTTCTGTTTATGATAGCAATGTTAATCGGGTTTTCTCATTATTCAATTCGTTAGGTATTCTTCAAATTCAAGTGCGAACGTCGCCGGTTTGTGCAAGTCTTTAAAAGTAGCTGACTTTTCGTACAACTTCTTTGTGGGGGACATTCCAAAATGTTTAGAGTACCTTCCAAGGTATTCTTATAATCCATGCTGTCTTTATGAATTCTCGAAGTCTACAATTTCGCCTGAGAGTTTCTCTTTTTATGGTCGCTAGGACGAGCTTTCAAGGGAACTGCATGCAAAAGAAGGATCTTAAGCATAGACCTTCTTCCCAATGCGGTGTGTAACATAGAAATTTTCGCTTCATCAACACACATGTCGATTAGTTTTGGTTTTCTGATTGTTGTTCCCGTTGCAGGTAACGCACAACTGGTCAAAACTCATGAAAGCCCGAGCGCCGTCCCTAAGCACCAGTCAGCTCAAATGGTGGCTAAGCATCATAGAGCATCAAAACCTAAATGGCTTCTAGCACTTGAGATAGTCACAGGTTCAATGGTTGGTTTGCTCATTCTGGTTGCACTTTTCTCAGCAGTTCACCGTTGGAACAACAGATCATCTCTCATCATTCCTTGGAAAAAATCTTCAAGCGAAAAGGAAAAGTTCACAGTCTACGTAGGTTAGAATCTTTCCAAAATTCTCCACCTTCCAATACAAAATCCATGGAGCAAAGAACTCAAAAGAAGCGGCGTTTTTATTTTTTAATACAGATTCTGAAATGCTGAAGGATGTTTCAAGATTAACAAGACAAGAGCTCGAAGTCGCGTGTGAAGACTTTAGCAACATCATTGGTTTATCTGCAGATAGTCAGATCTATAAAGGAACGATGAAAGGTGGGTCTGAGATTGCAGTGATCTCTGTTTGCGTAAAAGAAGAAGATTGGACTGGATATCTTGAGCTCTATTTCCAGAGAGAGGTTAGCTTCTTCTCATGTTGTCACCATCACCAAGTCACTTGGACAGACCAGTCTGTTAGAAAAACTTCTTTTTTGTTGAGAGTTCTATGCCGTTTTCGCACTATTTCAGGTTGCAGATTTAGCTAGATTAAACCACGAGAACACAGCGAAATTACTTGGATACTGCAAAGAGACCTCACCATTTACAAGAATGCTTGTTTTTGAGTATGCATCAAATGGAACACTATACGAGCACCTCCACTGTAAATAATCTAACTTTCTCAGAGCTTTGCTGCAGCATAATATATTGCTTTAGCTGGATAACATTATGATAACTGTGTTGATTCAGACGGGGAAGCGGCTTTAGTATCGTGGGCAAGACGGATGAAGATTGTTATAGGCATCGCACGCGGTCTCAAGTACCTTCATATGGAACTTGATCCTCCATTTACAATCTCTGAGCTGAGCTCAAATGCAATCTATCTCACTGAAGATTTTACTCCCAAGGTAAAGTAAAATGAGACCAGCTTATTTAGAGTATTAGCTAAACTCCACAGCTAAGCTAAGCTTAATTATGTTCACCTTCTTTCTTTTTCTGATTCTCTGATGCAGCTGGTTGATTTTGAATGCTGGAAGACGATTCTTGCGAGATCAGAAAAGAATTTGAGAAATATAAGTAGTCAGGGTTCGATATGTGTGCTCCCAAACGGAATGGAGAGCCGATATCTCGATGTGTCGGGTAATATCTACGCATTCGGCATTCTTTTGCTGGAAATTGTCAGTGGAAGACCTCCTTATTGCAAAGACAAAGGTTTCTTAATTGAATGGGTAAGAAAAAAAGTAGAAGCTATTTTCTAAATACTTGAAACTGAGTAAGTACTTCCTCTGTTTAGACCCCTGGAAATCGATACAGCCTCCTCTTTTTCACCTTTTCACCCATTTTGAAGATAAGCTTCATTGTTATCATAAACCAAATGGGTACATAGTGTTCAGGAAGAAACGGATCTTTTGGTCTCTGGATGTGAAAGTCTTGACCTTTTTCGCCTGTTTAGTTTTATAGAACCTTGAGCATGGTTTTTCTTTGCAAATGTTTTGACCTTTTTACATGTTTGTTGCATTGTGCAGGCAAAGGACTTCCTTGAAACGCCAGAAGCAATGGCGGGATTGGTGGATCCAGAGCTGAAACATTTTAACCAAGATGAGCTTGAGGCGGTGTGCGAAGTGGCGAGCCAATGCTTGAACCGAGACCCAACCAACAACAACAACAATAACAACAAGCCCTCAGTGCAACAGCTATGCGAGACGTTGGAGAGTAGAATCAGTCTGTCAATTTCTGCAGAGCTTAGATCATCTTCTCTGGCTTGGGCCGAGCTCGCGCTTGACTCGTGATGAGAATGATGAAGGAGAAAGGAGAGAAACGAGTGTTGAATGATGCATGCTAACTAACTGAAAAACCAAACCCTCAACTCTGTAAATCAATCGACTGATTACAACATTTGATATTGTTTTTTTTTTTTTTTTTGCTCTGATCTTGACGAGTGCGTTTGTGTTCTTTGATTAGTTTTGTGTTTTGGGTGTTCAGAGTGTTTGTAAAGGAAGAGAGGAACATAGAGTTCCTAAAAGATTTTCTGTATTATGTGGAAATCTATGAGAGGTTGAAGAATGTGCATAACATAGGAGGTGATGATGTCTGCAAATGGGTTGTCTGAGAATGTCTTTGAGATTGCCTCAAAGAGTTTGGCTGCTTGAGAGACACTTGTACTCGTAGCCTATTTAGCTACTACTGAAATTAGCAGTGGGATATATATTAAAATGATCGCAGATTGTTATGCCTCTGGTTATGTGTTTTTTACTATTACAATAAACGCTTGCGTTATATACAATGTCTTTGCTTTATTATATTGAACGTAGGGTAGTTTTAGTAAACTACATTTATGCTAGAACTAAACAAATTGAAAGAAAAATAATTTTCTTCGATTAGTTTAGTTACATGCTAAACAAAGAACGAAATTGAAGAGAATCTAGATATTATATTAATGTCTTCAATCGTTAGCATAGTTATTTACAATCGACTAAGCTTTTCCTTGTAAAATTGGTCCGGCTTGAGAAAACCAGAGTTCTGTCACATGTTTATTTAATTTCTGGTATAACTCTTTCGGTTTATTTGGTACAATTAAGTTCTATATAAGGAAAAGCTTAGACAACTCGCCAAGTAGGGTATTATTTTATCAACGAAAATTATCTTTATATCTCTCTCCTTCAAAAAAAAAAAAAAAAAAAAAATCTCTCTCTCCTTCGTCTACCAAAAAACTCTACGGCGCCATTGTAGATACAGAAGCTCAGAGGTGACATTTCTTTCTCTTAGATCACCTTTCGGCCTGTATTCTCCCCTCTCTTAGAATCCTAGGTGGGTTCCTCGTTTGGGAACTTGCTGCGAAGTTAGGGATTTCAAAATCACACTCTTCTCAGCTCATTCCTGAGAGTGTAGACTGTAGAGCAAAACAAAATGTTCGGTCGTATTTGGAGATCTGAATCTTGTGCTACTACTGCTAGATTGAACAGTACGAGATTGATTCATGGTACGATTTCAAGAAAGAGTCTACCTTCTTTGAGCAAAGGGTCTTTTAAAGGAGAGAGTTTCAAATTGATCAGTGGTTCTCATTATATCAAAACCTTAGATGATGCGATTGTTTTCTTCGATGAAATGGTTCGATCTCGTCGCTTGTATCCGGCAATTGATTTCAATAAAGTAATAGGTGTCTTCGTGAGGATGGAACGACCCGATGTTGCGATTTCTCTCTACCGGAAGATGGAAATGCGTAGGATTCCATTTGATATCTACAGCTTCAGTATCCTGATAAAATGTTTCTGCAGCTGTCATAAGTTGTCCTTTGCTTTGTCTACATTTGGGAAGATCACCAAACTTGGTTTTAAACCCAATGTTGTCACGTTTAACACGCTGATCCACGGGTTATGTCTGGAAGATAGGATCCCTGAAGCCGTAGTTTTGTTTGATCATATGGTTGAAATGGGATGTACACCAAATGTTGTCACATTCAACACACTGATGAACGGTCTTTGCCGTCAGGGTCGAGTTCCTGAAGCAGTAGCTCTGTTTGATCGAATGGTAAAAAAAGGTCATCAACCTGACGAATTTACTTACGGAACAATCGTAAATGGAATGTGTAAGATGGGTGACACTGAATCGGCCTTGAATCTGCTTAGGAAGATGGATGAAAGCCACATCAAACCCGATGTTGTAATCTATAATGCCATCATTGATCGTCTTTGCAAAGACGGACATCATAACGATGCTCAAAATCTTTTCACTGAAATGCGTGAGAAAGGGATTTTTCCCAATGTTCTTACCTACAACTGTATGATAGACGCTTTTTGTAGCTCTGGTAGATGGAGTGATGCCGAGCAATTGTTGCGTGATATGATTGAAAGGCAAATCAATCCTGATGTTGTCACTTTCAATGCATTGATCGATGCATTTGTCAAAGAAGGGAAGTTCTTTGAGGCTCAAGAATTATGCAAGGAGATGCTCCGTATGGGTATATTTCCTGATACAATCACATATAATTCAATAATCGATGGATTTTGCAAGCAAGATCGTCTAGATGATGCAAAACAGATGTTTGATTTGATGGCTAGCAAGGGCTGCTCTCCAGACGTAGTTACTTTTAACACTCTCATTGACGGATGCTGTAGGGCTAAGAGGTTAGATGATGGAATGGAACTTCTCCATGAGATGTCTAGAAGAGGATTAGTTCCTAATACAGTTTCTTACAGCACTCTTATTCACGGGTTCTGTCGAATAGGGGATCTTAATACAGCTCAAGACCTTTACGAGGAGATGATATCTCATCGTCTGAACCCAACAATAGTAACTTTTAGCATTTTGCTGGATGGTCTCTGCAAGAACGGGAAACTTGAAAAGGCATTGGAAATGTTTAAGGTTTTCCAGAATAGCAAAATGGATAATGATACTAGTGACCCCCTCCATGGTGTAGAATCTGATGTTCAAACTTACAATATATTGATCAGCGGATTAATTAAAGTAGAAAAGTTCCTAAAGGCTGAAGAATTATATGTTCAGATGCTCCGCGAAGGTATAGTCCCCGATACTGTCACCTATAACTCAATGATCGATGGATTTTGTAAGCAGAATCGTCTAGGTGAGGCCAAACAGATTTTTCATTTGATGGCTAGCAAGGGGTGTTCTCCGGACATAGTGACTTTTAATACACTAATTAACGGCTACTGTAAGGCAAGAAGGGTCGATGATGGATTGGAGCTTTTCTGCGAGATGTATCGAAGAGGAATAGTTGCTAATACAATTACTTACAACACTTTGATTCATGGGTTTTGTCAAGTTGGTAATCTTAATGGCGCCCTAGACATTTTCCAGGAGATGATTTCCAGTGGTGTGGGTCCCGATGCCATTACTTTTTACAGTATGCTGGCCGGTTTATGTAGTAAGGAGGAATTACAAAAGGCATTGGCAATGTTGGAGAATCTGCAGAAGAATGTGGTATGTCCTCAACCCATTTTGGTCCAGTTTATATTACTTTCCTTTTGGGTTTTGGGGAAGAACGTATACTACACATATTTATACAGACCGTTGACTGTAGCTTCTGCTGTAGCATCCGGGAAGTTTGCTACTGAATGTCCAAGTCAAATTTAAGTTACAGATTCCAGATTAACCGTCTTGTTGGTTTGTTGTGTTTGCTCTGCAGGATCATTAATTGGAGGATGAATAAAACATTGCACGATCATTCACATTTCTATCTTTAGCAGCAGAGCTCTAATCCCAAGTTTCGTTTTGCTGGATCTATTTCAATTTTAATGTCCCAAAAATGTGTTACACTTGTTAATTTCTGTTTTATCATGTTTATTTATGAAACTAGTGTTGAAATGGGATCCCAATTGGGCAATAACTTTGTTAGATATGCTTTTTAATCATTTTTGTGTGTAATGATTGATACTTTGGTCTCTTATTGGAGAATGTTTCTTCTTGTCATTGTGGCTGCTGCTGAAACTGGTACGTTTTTTCTCCTCATTTCTATCAATATCTCTTTTCTTTTAATCTCTTTGCAAACATATAGATTGGAATAATAGTTGCAGATTAGGACTCTAGATATAACAATGCTGCATTGCTCCTCAGATTTTCTCAACACATGAATCTAATACAGAGATCTCAAAATTGATAGAACAGCGAGAAGTCTGAAGTCTCTGAGGAGAATTGATAGAGATCTATCATTTTATCTTTATGTTATATAGCATTGGTTCTATATTTTTTAAGAAATTGATTCATTTTTAATAATTCCGGTGATCTAAATTAAATTTGTTTTGGATCTTTAGTCTCCCATGGATAAAGGCAACCAAGATAAATGATCAGACAAAGAGTTTACAGACCAATAATAAATGTGCTTAAATTTCGTAACTAATAACGACGTCGTATTATTCAATTTAATTAAAGGCCCGTAAGGATTTTTTTTAATGAGCCTCACAAGTCAATTAGGCCCATTTATAATGCTTTGACTGTTTTATAGCCGTCAATTTTTTCACTTTGGTACGACTTCTTACGATATTGAGTGCCATAAAAGATACTCTAGATTAGACAGACACGTATAATAGATTCTTCCTTAAAATGGATATGGATTAACAAAGTTTCGTTGTTAATTTTTTAAGAAATTTATTGTATTGCACGCAAAGATAGTATATTAATTTTTTTTTTTGGTAGAAACGATAGTAAATTGTTTATGTTTTATATCTATTCAAATATCACAATTATAGGTAATTTATTCTATTAATAGCATGAGAGTTACAAGATTTATCTATTGATGATAGCATGGAAGTTACAATATTTATAGAATTAATGACATTTATTGTGACTAAAGTAATTAGAAAGTAGATAAAAATTTCAGTCAATAAGGAGAAATTGGAATCTAGTTTCATTAGTAAATTGTTTCTGTTTTGTAACTACATATTCAAATATCACAATTACAGGTAATTTAATTGTATTAATAGCATATTAATAATTGTAATTTACTTATATTAATAGCATGAGGGTTACAATACTTATCCAGTTATCCATTGATGATAGCATGGGAATTACAATAATTATAGAATTAACATGACATCAATTGTGATTAAAATAAATAGAACTAACAAAGAAATTTAGTGAGTAAGAAGGGAGTGAAACTTTACTTTTATATACTTCATAGCATTATAAAAAAAATTTATCATATAAGAAATTAAAAATGCAACTAAAAATTAAGTGAAACAGAAACAAGAAAACAAGTAAGATTACTTCATCATGTCATAATAATGACACAAATTAAGCAATGCATTATTTTAACGAACCCTTAAAGTCAAAGTTGTTGGTACAAATTGCCTTTGCAAAAAGAAAAAATAGTAAAATACCATTGATTTTTAAGACGATCAAATATGAATAATAATAAAATTTATATGGCGGTTGTAACTTAAAGTAGAATATTTATCTAACCAAAAAAAAAAGTAGAATATTTATCGGTAGGGCCCTATAGTTTGAATATTTACAGTTCGGCCCACATATTTTGTCATTTAGCAGCCGCAAACCTTTTTTCCCTCTTCGTTTGTATTTAAAAAGCAAAGCAATTCAAAGTAGCTTCAACATTTCAAACAAAAGCAAAAATCAAATTCGATACGAACAGAACAAGATTCGCTCACATGGCGACGAAGCTTTTGGCGCTCACATGCATACGGAAAGAGAGATTCAGCGAGCGTTACCCTCTGGTGCGGAAGCACCTAACCAGGTCTCGCGGGGGCGACGGCGGATCATCGTCGGAGACGACGGTGTTTGAGATTGATGAGGAAATTTCCAGGGCGATTTTTCAAGTATTGGGGATGACTTGCTCTGCTTGTGCTGGATCTGTTGAGAAAGCTATCAAACGTCTCCCTGGGATTCACGAAGCTGTCATCGATGCGCTGAATAATCGGGCTCAGATTCTGTTTTACCCTAATCTTGTCGATGTAAGCTATGATCTCTCTCAATTGAATATCGGATTCTCCTCAATTGAATCGTTTGAAATGTTTCTGAGAAGATTTGATTTGGGATTTAGGGTTTTTGCTGTATAGGCTTGATATTTTTCAATGGGATTTACTGTATAATTGTGGTGGAAATTAGGAATTTAGGGATCTTATTCTCTTCCTTTTCTTCTGGATTTATAGGTGGAGACAATCCGTGAGACTATTGAAGATGCTGGATTTGAAGCATCCTTGATAGAAAATGAGGCGAATGAGAGGTCTAGACAAGTTTGCAGGATAAGAATTAACGGTATGACTTGTACCTCTTGTTCTTCAACCATTGAAAGAGTTCTGCAGGCAGTTAATGGTGTAAAAAGAGCTCATGTGGCCTTAGCAATTGAAGAAGCTGAGATTCATTATGATCCTAGACTCCTTAGCTATGATAAACTACTGGAAGAGATAGAAAATGCTGGGTTTGAAGCCGTGCTTATAAGTACAGGCGAGGATGTGAGCAAGATTGATTTGAAGATTGATGGTGAGTTTACTGATGAATCCATGCAGATGATTGAAAGATCTCTTGTAGCACTTCCTGGGGTTCAAAGTGTTGAGATCAACCATGGAACTGAGAAGATATCTGTATTATACAAACCTGATGTGACGGGGCCAAGGAATTTCATTCAGGTGATAGAGTCTACTGTCTTTGGTCATAGCGGTCACATCAAGGCAACAATATTTTCTGAGGGAGGGGTAGGCAGAGAATCTCAAAAGCAAGGGGAGATTAAGCAGTACTATAAGTCGTTTCTCTGGAGTTTGGTTTTTACAGTACCGGTGTTTTTGACAGCCATGGTCTTTATGTATATCCCTGGAATTAAAGATTTTCTGATGTTTAAAGTCATCAATATGCTGACCATTGGAGAAATCATAAGGTGGGTTTTGGCTACCCCTGTCCAGTTTGTCATAGGTTGGAGATTTTATACTGGCTCATACAAGGCTCTACGCCGAGGATCGGCTAACATGGATGTTCTGATTGCTCTGGGAACAAATGCAGCTTATTTCTATTCATTATACACAGTGTTGAGAGCTGCAACCTCTCCTGATTTCAAGGGAGTGGATTTCTTTGAGACCAGTGCCATGCTCATTTCGTTTATCATACTAGGAAAATATTTGGAGGTTATGGCTAAAGGGAAAACATCTCAAGCGATCGCAAAGCTTATGAACTTGGCACCTGACACTGCGATATTGTTGACTTTGGACAAGGAAGGTAATGTGATTGGTGAAGAAGAGATTGATGGTCGATTGATACAGAAGAATGACGTGATCAAAATTGTTCCTGGTGCTAAAGTAGCTTCAGATGGTTATGTCATATGGGGACAAAGTCATGTGAACGAAAGTATGATAACTGGAGAGGCAAGGCCAGTGGCAAAGAGAAAAGGTGATACAGTTATAGGAGGCACTTTGAACGAGAACGGAGTTCTGCATGTTAAGGTTACAAGGGTTGGCTCAGAGAGTGCTCTTGCTCAAATTGTTCGGCTTGTTGAGTCCGCACAGCTGGCGAAAGCTCCAGTACAGAAGTTGGCTGATCGGATTTCAAAGTTCTTTGTTCCTCTGGTGAGTGATCTGATCTATTGATAAACAGAAAGTTAAGTCTTTTAGAGGCACAACCAATTTTTAAACTCACTGGATTATAATGTTGCAGGTAATTGTCCTCTCGTTCTCAACTTGGCTTGCCTGGTTCTTAGCTGGGAAACTGCATTGGTACCCTGAATCCTGGATACCTTCTTCAATGGATAGCTTCGAGCTAGCTCTTCAGTTTGGGATCTCTGTCATGGTCATAGCTTGTCCATGTGCTCTTGGGCTGGCTACTCCAACCGCTGTTATGGTTGGTACTGGAGTTGGTGCATCCCAAGGTGTGCTGATAAAGGGTGGTCAAGCCCTGGAAAGAGCACACAAGGTTAGTGTGCAGTAACTTGTTGTTAAGCTTATAGGGTCTCTTGCTTTGTAAACTTATTATACTGTATGTACTTTTACTCTGGTTCTCTGTATCATTTCTTTTCTGAGATGATGAAACCTGACAGTTTCCATGACGGTGTAGGTAAATTGCATTGTCTTTGACAAGACAGGAACTCTCACGATGGGAAAGCCCGTGGTTGTGAAAACAAAGCTCCTGAAAAACATGGTACTTCGAGAGTTCTATGAACTTGTTGCTGCAACTGAGGTAATCTCTTGTAACCAGCGAATATGCATACAGATTTTCTGGTTAACTTGTCGCAACTCATGGCCTGCATAATATCACTATGTTGATGCTATCCTTTTATCAGGTAAACAGTGAGCATCCGTTAGCAAAGGCCATTGTTGAGTATGCGAAGAAATTCAGAGACGACGAAGAGAACCCTGCTTGGCCTGAAGCCGCTGATTTTGTGGCCATCACTGGAAATGGAGTGAAAGCCACCGTTAAAGGAAGAGAGATCATGGTGGGAAACAAGAATCTGATGACTGATCATAAAGTTGTTATTCCAGTGGATGCTGAAGAGTTGCTAGCCGAAGCTGAAGAGATGGCCCAGACAGGGATTCTTGTCTCCATAAACGGCGAGTTGACTGGAGTTTTGTCTGTTTCGGATCCTCTAAAACCGAGTGCTCGAGAAGCCATCTCCATTCTAAAATCCATGAATATCATAAGCATCATGGTAACTGGTGACAACTGGGGAACTGCAAATTCCATTGCTAGAGAAGTCGGTATCGACTCTGTTATTGCAGAAGCTAAACCTGAGCAAAAAGCAGAGAAAGTCAAGGAATTACAGGTACTTTAGTAGCTCCACAGTAAATGTAAAACGTTCACATCTACGAATATTACAAAATTAAAAGTTGATAAAAAGAAATGATTTTGCAGGCTGCAGGACATATTGTAGCAATGGTGGGTGACGGAATCAATGACTCACCTGCTCTCGTAGCAGCGGATGTAGGAATGGCGATTGGTGCAGGAACCGACATTGCCATAGAAGCAGCGGATATAGTTCTGATGAAAAGCAACTTGGAAGATGTAATCACAGCCATTGATCTTTCAAGGAAAACGTTCTCAAGAATCCGTCTCAACTACTTTTGGGCTCTCGGATATAACCTTATGGGCATACCGATCGCTGCGGGAGTGCTCTTTCCATCGACACGTTTCAGGTTGCCTCCATGGATTGCAGGTGCTGCAATGGCTGCTTCTTCTGTTAGTGTTGTGTGTTGCTCTCTCTTGTTGAAGAACTACAAGCGGCCTAAGAGGCTTAATAATCTGGAGATCCGTGAGATTCAGGTGGAGCGAGTTTAGAAAACCAAAACTAAACCGCCAATAAAACCGTAGTTTCACTCCTTGTTCAGAAATTGTTTACCACATAATAATGGTTTTTTGTTACTTTTGTAAAACTTGGAAGAACGGAATTTGTGCTAGATATTCATGTGATTGCTCTCTTGCCGTTTGGATTGTCTCCAACGTTAAGACTTTGCACAGTGACTAATGTGTTTCACACTTATTAGTGCATCTTGATTCTTAGGTTATCGTAAATGTCTTTTCTTTTCTTTTTCTTTCAAGCTTCAAATTTTCTTTGTACCTTAACTTCTTGATTATCATGATCTAACGAGTAATATTTTTATTTTTATAACCAAATCAACCTTATTTTGTTCACCGCATGTATAACCTGATCCGATTAGGATTCAGTTTCAAACGGGCATTAAGTCTAATAAGTTATTGGATAATTCTATATACATTTTCTTCTTCTTTGGTGAATTATAATTTATTTTTCTGGTGATTGCCTCTATATATCTATCTACGTTGCTTCCCTTTTCTATTTAGAAAAGGAAATATGTACATCAATATATATAGCCTAATGTTCTAAGGCAAGAGAAGAGGCCACAAAGAAAGATTAAAAAACAAGAGACGTTATCATGAGAACTAGACAGAGCAGCAAAAGGGCAAAGATAGAGAAGGAGTCTCAAGTAACGTCGGAGACAAGAATATGTACTGAAAATTCAGTTCCTATGGATCTGGTAAACGAGATCTTGAGGAGATTGCCTGCGAGATCCGTAGCTAGGTTTCTCCTTGTATCCAAGTTATGGGCAACAATCATACGCAGTCGATATTTCATTATATCGTTCCCGTTTAAGTCTTCGCTTCAGCCGCATCTATTATTCGCATTCCACTATTTGGATAACCAAAACGGAAGCCAGAAGTGGAACTTCTACTCGTATTCCTCCACATCAACTTCGAAACTACCGTATTATCTATCTTTTAGGACGACATGCTCAATCCCGAGTCATCCTCGCCGGAACATCAATAAGGTTCCTTGTTACGTTCATGGCTTGATAAGTATTGGACGTGGACGAGAACAACTCATATGTAACCCTAGCACAGGTAAGTCCATACTTTTACCCAAAGTGAAATCAAGAAAAGTAATCATCCAAAGCTTTTTCGGGTACGATCCAGTCGATAGTCAGTATAAAGTATTGTGCATGTCGGAAAAAGTACATCCTTGGTGGGATGGTCCATCTCTTGAACATCAAGTATTCACATTAGGAGGATTCGACAAATCATGGAGGATGATTGAATGTAATATTCTTAAACGTCCCAAAACTAACGGTGTGTGCATCGATGGGGTTGTTTATTATGGAGCTTGGACTGATCCTAGGATAAGTGAATGGTGCTTAGTGAGATTCAATGTGAGATCTGAAAAGTTTGATCAAGTAGTAGTACAATATATGGGTCATCATTCTCCTCTATCTAATTATCGTGATATATCTTTGATGAGTTACAAAGGGAAAGTAACTTTAGCCATTGAAATTGAACAACAAAGATTTGAATTGTGGGTTTTGGAAGATATTGAGAAACATGAATGGTCCAAGATTTGTTTCTTTATCAATCATGATTGTATACGCACTTTGGGTTTGGGAGGTCATTTACGCATCACAAGGGAGACTACTCATACGGGGGAGATTGTTTTTGTATCGGACGACCTTACAGATTTCTATATCCTCTATTACGATCACAAAACGAATAGTCTTAGGACTTTAAAGATTCAAGGAAACTCAGGAAGCAAATTTAGGATGTTTTCTTTCATGGTTCCTTTTTTTAATTACGTAGAAAGTGTTATGTTGTTGTAAGGAACCATCTTAAATAAATCTAAGTTGTTTAGAATCTATTGGCGACTTTTCTTAATTATTTTTCAAGGAATATGATATTAATAATCGTAATTACTCTTTAACAAACAGAAATCGTAATACTTTACTCATGTTAAATCTTTTATAACTATGGACATAAATCGAATTTTCAAAAATCTTATACTGGAGTGTTCGAATTAAAATAATATACAAGGGAGGAAAAATAAAAGGTGGAATATTCAAAATATAGAGGATAAATGATAAGTTTTCCGTATTTAATTGAATTATAAGTCTAAGGCTCCACATTTGGTAATATCCATACGTCAATTTTTTTTTAAATTTCAGTCTTGCGATCATACTTCCTCCAAAACCGACGGAAAATTCATCGATAAACACTTCAATGTTTTTTTTGTAGTCAATTTCTCCTTTTGATCAATTCTGCTTTTGGCAACATGAACTAGATTCTCAGGCGAAAACTTTTTAATGGATTTTATGGTTTATTGGAAGGTGAGATATGAAAATTTTAATTCGAGAGATTTTATGGTTTAATTTTTTTTTCTACGAAGAGATTATATGGTTCATTGAATCCGAAAGTAAAAGTGAAATTTTCTCTATACCTTAACTTCTTAATTATCATGATCCAACGAATAATATTTTTTTTATAACCGAACTAACCTTATTTTGTTAACCGCATGTATAACCTTATCCGATTAGGATTTAGTTTCAAACGGGCATTAAATCTACCAATAAGTTATTGGATACCTCCATACAGTATATATTTTCTTCTTCTTTGGTAAATTATAATTTAATTTTCTGGTGAATTGCCTCTATATATCTATCTACGTTGTTTCCTTTTTCTATTTACAAAAAGAAATACATCAATATATATAGCCTAATATTCGAAGGCACGAGAAGAGGCCACAAAGAAAGATTGAAAAACAAGAAACATTATCATGAGAACTAGACACGGGACAGAGATAGAGAAAGAGTCTCAAGTAACGTCGGAGACAAGAAGATGTACTGAAAATTTAGTTCCTATGGATTTGGTAAGCGAGATCTTGAGGAGATTATATTGCCTGCGAAATCCGTAGGTAGGTTTCTCCTTGTCTCTAAGCTATGGGCAACAATCATCCGCAGTCCATATTTCGTTAGATCGTTCCCGTTTAGCCGTTTAGGTCTTCGCTTCAGCCACATATATTATTGGCATTCAAATATTTGGATAACCAAAACGGACGCTTGAATTGGAACTTCCACTCATATTCCTCGACGTCAACTATGGAACCAGCGTATCATCTATCTCTTAGGACGACATGCTCATCATCAATCCCGCATCATCTTCTCTGGAACATCAATAAGGTTCCTTATTACGTTAATGGCTTGATAAGTATCGGATGTGGACGTACGAGAACAACTCATATGTAACCCTAGCTAGCACAGGTAAGTCCATACTTTTACCCAAAGTGAAATCAAGAAAAGTAATTATCAGAAGCTTTTTCGGATACGATCCAGTCGATAGTCAATATAAAGTATTGTGCATGTCGGAAAAAGTATATAATATATTACTGGGATGGTCCATCTCTTGAACATCAAGTATTCACATTAGGAGGAGTCGATAAATCATGGAGGATGATTGAATGTAATCTTCTTAATCATCCCAAAACTAACGGTGTGTGCATCGATGGGGTCGTTTATTATGGCACTTGGGCTGCTCCTTTGACAAGTGAATGGTACTTAGTGAGATTCAATGTGAGATCTGAAAAGTTTGATCAAGTAGTAGTACAATATATGGGTGATCATTCTCGTCTATCTTATTATAATGATATATCTTTAATGAGTTACAAAGGGAAAGTAACTTTAGCCATTGAAATTACACAACAAAGATTTGAATTGTGGGTTTTGGAAGATATTGAGAAACGTGAATGGTCCAAGATTTGTATATTTATCAATCATATGCACTCATTGGTGGGTCATGTACAAATCATAAGGGAGACTACTCATACGGGGGAGATTGTTTTCGTATGGCACCACCTTGACGATTTATATATGCTCTATTACGATCACAAGACGAATAGTTGTAGGACTTCTAATAAGATTCAAGGAAACTCAGACAAAGAATTTGGGCGGTTTTCTCTCATGATTCCTTTTTTTAATTACGTAGAAAGTGTTATGTTGTTGTAAGGAACTTAACCATCTTTAATATATCTAAGTTGTTTCAGTCTATTGGCTACTTTTCTCAATTATTCTTTCCAGAGATTTTATGGTGCATTTATTTATCCGAAAGTCAAAATTCCATAACCATAAGTGAAAAGGTTTTTCCAAAATCTTAAATTTAAACTTGGAGACACGTCAATCTAATTCGTATTAACTATTTGCTAAAAAAACACTTGGATTAATTTTAATAGAAGATTCAAGAATTCAACGAATGCTAAATTAACACACATATATTGACATGCAATGAACTTTGAACCAAACATATTTGATCATATAGATATAAGTCATCTAAATCATATAATTTATTTTTGTTACACCAAGACGTGCAAACTCAATGATCATATATGTATGACAATTATTAGACGACGTGCGTGCATGTCCGTAGTTAAACATATACAAAAGCTTACACACAAAAGAGAATCCAAAAAACAACCAAACAAGAAAATGCCCGTCTCTGTCTCAAAGAGACGACCAAGAACATCCAAAAAGACCGAAACCGAAAACCCCGAGAAAACACTAAAAGATCCTCGTACTTGCTGTAATAACATTTTTTCCATCTCTTCCAGATCAATTCTCTATCGTGTGCCCCTCACGATTCTCTTTCTTTTCTTGATTTATCTCTGGTCAACTTCCACGACCGTTATCTCCGGCAACGTCGTTCATATTTGCATCTCTTCGCGGAAGCTCAACGATCTTTATTGTCTCACTGCCGGTTCTCAGCCCGGTTTACGTGTACCTGTCAACAATTTCACTAAACCGGGTAGTGAAAATGTGATAAGAAGTGAAGAAGAGAAGAATGTTGTTATTCTTGGTAAAGATGGAGACAAGGGTTTTGCAAAGAATACAACTTTCGCCGGAGAAAGAGATTCAGACAAATCTTTGGTCAGATCAAGCCTCAACATCATAAAGAACGAAACAGATTCCGTTCTTGATCAAGATTCTAAAAATCTTGATCCCGTTCTAAATCAAGATTCTGAACCCAAGAACGAGATAAATCTCGATGACCTCATTGATTGGGATCCAGAAACCGGAGAAGAACGATACCGATACATCAAATCGAAGGACGAAAACGAGGAGACCGCTCTAAAAGCCGTGGATAAATATCTTCAAATACAAAGATCTTGGTTATCGATGGGAAACAACCGCGAGAAGCCGGGATCTTGCGAAGGAAAAGGGGTTTACGTTTACGATTTACCGTCTAAATTCAATAAGGATTTGTTGGGAGAATGCTCCGATATGGTTCCATGGGCCAACTTTTGCAGCTACTTCAAGAACGATGCGTTTGGTGAATCGATTCAGAATCTCGGTAAAGGCTGGTTTAAAACGCACCAGTACTCTCTTGAGCCGATCTTTCACTCTAAGGTTTTGAAGCATCCATGTAGGGTTTATGATGAGAGCCAAGCAAAGGTCTTCTATGTGCCTTTCTACGGCGGTATTGATGTTTTGAGATGGCATTTCAAGAATGTTTCTGAAGATGTGAAGGATGTGTTGGCGATCGAGGTTGTTAAATGGCTTGGATCGAAGAAATCATGGAGGAAAAACTCTGGGAAAGATCATGTTTTCGTTCTCGGGAAGATCTCTTGGGATTTTAGAAGAAACAATAAGTTTGCTTGGGGATCAAGCTTACTTGAGATGCAAGAAATGAAAAACCCTACAAAGCTTCTCATCGAACGTAATCCATGGGAAGTCAACGACGTCGCGATACCTCATCCTACATATTTCCACCCGAAAACCGACGATGATATTGCCATTTGGCAAAACAAGATCATCGGAAAATCTCGTCGGAGCCTAATCAGCTTCGCTGGTGGAGCTAGACCCGGTAAGCCTGATAGCATTCGGTCAACATTGATTGACCAATGCAGATCGTCTCCAAACCAATGCCGGTTCTTGAACTGTACTGACGGAGGCTGCGATAAACCGGAATCGGTTATTGAGCTTTTCCAAGATTCAGAGTTCTGTCTCCAGCCACCTGGAGATAGTCCGACGAGGAAGTCGATTTTTGACTCCCTCATATCAGGTTGTATTCCGGTGATCTTTGATCCGTACAGCGCGTATTATCAGTACACGTGGCATTTACCGGAGGATCACCGGAGATATTCAGTGTATATTAACAAAGAAGACGTAAAGGCAAAGAGAATGAGTGTGATCGAGAAATTGATGTCAAAGACTCTAAGGGAAAGAGAGGATATGAGGAGTTACATTGTTCATGAGCTTCTGCCTGGTTTGGTCTATGGAGATTCTAATGCTAAGTTTGAGAGATTTCGAGATGCTTTTGATATCACTATGGATAGTTTACTCAAGAAGATTACAAAAGTTCTATAAGTTTGTTTTATTTGAATTTCATTATCAAATTTGAAATGTAATTCGTTATTTTTACATATTATTAATTAGGATCCTCAAAAGACGATGTGACCTAATGATTTTTGCACAATATAATTAAAATGTTTTAAAATTCCTCATTGTATAAGTGGTGCGGTAGTGGTGACCTGAAACTGAATAGTTTGGTAGGATAAACTACAAAATTGGATTTTCAGAGAAAATTTCTTAGTTTCTAATTTGATATTGAAAAAAATAAATTATAGAATATAGCAATTTGTTTTAATGATATATGATCAACATACATCTTTACTTCTACAATAACTATTTACAATATAAAATTTTAAAACTCCTATAATTAAAAAAAAAAGATTATGTAAAATTATATGTTGATAAATTATTCTTTTCATAAGTAGACTTAAAAGTTAAAAACTATATAGTCAACAGTTTTTGCATATTTTCTTAGTTTATTTATGTTTTGGGGGTTTTGCCAAAAATTAAAAGGATGCTGAAAGATATATTAAAACTGGCCCACTAGACAGAAGCCCAGCAAGCTCAACAAATAATTACCGATGGAATAAAGAAAGGGAACGGCTCATTAACGAACGGCATTGGTCGCGCGTGTGAGACGAATATCCCCAAACCTCTCTCTCCTAGCCTCAGCAGCTTCTCTCTTTCCTCGTTGACTCCATTCTCTGCTTCTGCATTTCTAGTGAAATGGCCAAGGACCCTGAATCTGTTTATGAGATAAGCATCGAGGTGAAAAGATTGCTTTAACTTGAATCAATGATTCAACACTCTCTAATAACTTGAACGGATGATTCTTTTTTTTGTTGAAAGGAGGAACCTTTGATTCATAGGTTTTAAAGAGAATCAAAAGACTTTAGTTTGGTTTATGATTTGATTTCTCAGTAGAAACTAACATGTCAATCAAATTAGATCATGTTAGATGATGTCATCAAGTTGATCCTTTCTTTGTAATTTGTATTCTTCTGTTGATTGGTCTCACAGATTGTTTTGTGTGATCTATGATTAGTTTTTTGTTGTGTTGGTTTCTGAGTCTTTAGCTGAATAATAATGATTACTCTTCTTCTGCTTGCAACAGGATGCAAAGGGAAACAACTTAGAACTCAGTCAATACAAAGACAAAGTTCTTTTAATTGTCAATGTTGCTTCCAAATGGTTACTTTTTTACGCCTTCTATTAAGCTACTTTCATTTGTAATTTGGTCGAAACTGTTTGTTTCATGTCTTGTTTACACTCCGTGAGATGGTCTCAGTGGAATGACAAACTCAAACTACACGGAATTGAATGAACTTTACAACAAGTACAAAGACAAAGGTAAAGAAATATGATTTCAACAAATGTCTTAAAAAGTCCACGCAATTAGCTTCTCCATTGATGTTGTTCTGTTGCAGGTCTGGAGATTCTAGCATTTCCTTGTAACCAGTTTGGTGATGAGGAACCAGGAACTAATGACCAAATTACCGATTTTGTGTGTACTCGCTTCAAATCTGAATTCCCCATTTTCAACAAGGTAGATCGCTCGACGAATTCATTACAATTCTCTATGTCTTGAGATTTTAAAAACATTCGAATATGTCCCGTTGGGTATTAGATTGAAGTGAATGGAGAGAATGCTTCTCCTTTGTATAAGTTCTTGAAGAAAGGAAAATGGGGAATCTTCGGCGACGACATTCAATGGAACTTTGCTAAGTTTCTTGTTGACAAGAACGGTCAAGCTGTAGAACGTTATTATCCAACTACTTCCCCTCTTACACTTGAGGTAAAGAAACAATCTCTCTCTCTCTCTCTCGCTCTCTCATTCACTCTCTTTGTTAATTTCCCTGTCTCAATATTTCTGCAGCATGAAATAAAGAAGCTTCTGAGTATCACCTGAATGATGAAGCTTTGTTGCTGAATCGAATTGTATTTGAGTATGAACCTCTCTCATCTAATATAGTCATGACATTGACTTGGATTTGAAGTTGTTCTGTTTTTTGTTTCCTAAATCCAAACCGTTCCTCTCACAATTAAGCCGGTCTTTAGGATAAATCAGCATTTCTCAGGTTGATAAAGAAACCAGAGTGCATCATAATACACAAAACAGATCAATCATGTCATAAGACAATCAAGTTTACTAAGATATCAAATAACCAAATAAAACCTTAACAGGTCCATGATCTAACCAAGACCCATTCTCTACTAAACCAAGCCAAAAGCCAACGAAAATGAGTCAATATAAAGAGTTCAAATCTCCTTCAATAGCCTGAAAGTGGAGGGTGGTTCTGTTACATTGACAATGTTAGACGGAACTGAGAGATCTGGTCTCGATCCTGAAATGTCTGGTTTCACATTCCCAGAGATAAATCTACAACAACAAAGATATGTACAGCACTTCACATTCTGTATGCTGCTGCTGCCTCAAAGACTAAAGGGTAGTAATAGGAAGAAAGACTAATAATGTGTTGTTTTGAATCATCCACGAGTCAAATCAATATCAGTGAGTAGGTTTCTGCTAGAGTCAACTGATCTGCCTGAGCCTGAGCCTGTACCGGGCCATCCGCTCATTCCCTGAGCTGAGAAATTCTGTGGCATCTGCTGACAAGTCGATGCTGCAGCTTCTGGGGGACTACCTGGTGTGGTCTCCATTTCACTATTCTTGTGTTCTTCCTTTGGTTCTTTTTCTTGTTTGATGGTCTTGGTATTGGTATTATTAGACTTTGCACTTGCTCCGTATACAAAACTACAAGCCACCACCTTCAGAAAAAACAAACAAGTTTTTCAGTTTAAAAGACACATTACTACATTACATATAAACAGATCCAAACAAAAATTCTCAAACCAAAACAAAACGGTATTTTGAACTTTTGTATTCCGGGTAGCACAAATCTTACACCAAAAAATTACAACCCAAACAAAACTTAATAGAACCAAATCAAATATAAATTTTCATTAAAAAGTAGATTTAACTATACTAAATAAACATTATTTATCAGAAATCAATCATTTACTTCTTTTGTTTTGGTTCGTTAGTCCAAAACTGAACTGAACCGCACCAAAATTTTGTCACACCAATACCGAAACAGGAAAGCACCAAAAACCGAGTTGAATTTGGGCAAGAGATGCAATCAAACTCTACCACATGAAAATCATGAAATCGAAGAGGAAAGAAAGAAACAGCTCAAACAATATGAATTTAGATTAAACTTTCAAGTTTCAACCATTAAAAGATTCAAAATACCTGAACGAGGCTGGCTGCGATAAGCATTCCAATTCCACCGCCAATAACATGACCGTCAGGACCAGAAAGAGAGACACTCAAACCGCCTGTTCGACTTTTGGATCCACCTTCTTCATTCACCAGATAAGATCCACCTAAACTTAGAATCTCAAAACGTCCCTAAAGATCACAAAGAAGGGATAAAGAATCTTTAGTTTTCCAGGTTTTGGTTCTTTTTTTGATTAACTATGGAACGATTATGAAACCTCGAATGCTAAGGAAGGCGCTGTTGAAGCGGGTTCATGCAGAGTGACTGAAGAAATCGTTCCAGTGCCTGACATTATACAAAGAGCCCGAGGTCTTTTTTGTGAAAATGACAAAACTTTCGAAACAATGTCCTGCAAGGAAAATTAAAGGAAACTGAAACAATGAAATGCTGCATAAATCATTAAGATTGAAAGGAGTTATGAGTGTTTACTTCTCCTGCTCCAACACTGATCACATGAGGTGCAAAAGCAAGTCCAGCTGAAGTATTCATCCACTCACCTAAAGTAATTAACACACATTATAATGACTAATTACTTATCTCAACGCAAATGTCAGTCAAATAACTCATTCACAGCTTAATACCTAACAATCGAAGTTGAGTAGCAGTAACAATTAACAACAGAGCTAAATCAATAACCTAATTTGACCATATAATCAATCATCTTAAGCTTTTAGCATCCAAAATCTACCTAACTACAAGACCCTAGCTCATGTTCTTCACATTGTACATAGAAGAAAGTTGTGCCAAAGCTTACATATTATATCTTAAATCAAGCAGTCGATTTAGTCCACATCTACTAATACGAGTTGACTAACCACATTCTAATGACCAATTACTCATCTCAGCTCACATTGTACCACACATGGATCAGTCAATTTAATACCTAACAATCAATGTTGAGTAGTAATAACAAGAGAGCTAAAGCAACAAAACCTAACTTAAATTATAGAAGCATTTATAACTTGTAGCATTCATAAGATTCAAGCTCATGTCCTTCAAGATTTAGCCAACAAACAGAGCTAAAGCAACAACTTAACCAAGTAACAGAGAAAAAACTTGAGATCTCACCAAGATTAGCCAAACGTTGCTTCCTTCCAGTTCCAGGAGGTCGACCTCTAGGTCGTTTAGGTGCATTAGGATCAGACATTGAAGAAGAGTCCTTAGACTTATTACTAGCGCAAGGCATTGGAGAAAGCCCTAAAGAGACTTGTCCATCAGGAACATACTTTCTTGGCCGTCCACGTTTCTTCTTAACCATCGGTGGCTCCGGCGGTGGCGGCTGCGACAGAGGCGGCTGCACCACCGCAGAGGAAGCCATTCCCATGTGAATGCTGTGTCCAAAATCAGAGTGCCTGTGTTCAGCTAAGGAGAAAGGAGGTCCTGGATTGCTAGCCTGAGGATGATGAATGTTAGGGTTCGACATTGGCCTCATTCCCGGAGGAGGTGGCGGCGGCGCGTGAAGCCCACTCGCGACCTGGGAAGGTGAGAGATTTGTAAAGGCTCCTCTTTGAAGATAGTACTGAGAATGCGAGCCTGGAAATGCCATTGCTTCTCTCCCATCCATGCATTTAAAACCCTAAATTACAAGTCTTTTAATAATCTAAAGAGATTTCAAAAAAGGAAACTTTTTGAAGACCAAATTTATCTACCACCCAGAAATCGTAAACCCTAATTCCCCAAAGTAGTAAAGAGAACAACAATGGCGGTTTTACAGATACGTTTTATATATATACCCAGTAAACAAAGTCGGGTCTTTTCAGCTGTAGACTCAAGATCCAAATGGGTTTTTAAGAACCCTAGAATAGGAAAAGAAGCTAAATCTTGAGTTGAGATTTGAAATGAGGACAAGAAGCTAAAGTAGCTCCTCCTACTGTTACAGTCTAGCAGAGAAAGCAAATCTAAAGACCAAAAAACAAAAAAGGGAGGAGACTGAAGAAGAGAAAGGAGTGTGACGACCATTGTTTTCTATTTATATATTTCTTTTATTAATTTAGTTATGAAATTTTTGTCAAAGATATATTTTATTGGGTTTTTTTTCTTTCTAATTGGTTTGTTTAAGAATATATTTTATTAAAAAGGATCTAGACTTTCTTTGATGATGTATTACAAAAAAAAATCTATTGTCTCATTAGATCTCTGACTGAAAACGAAATTTAAGTCATTGAGGATATATATTCACTAAAATTTATTGCTTTTCATGTATAATTTATGAGCTAATAATCATATTCATACTAGTTACATTCTAAATCGGTGGCAACCAGAAAAATAGAATGTAGTGGACTTCTCCAAATTTGGACATTGGTAGGACTGGACAATATATTTGAACTCAGAATAAGTAATCCAAACCAAAAGCCAAACAAAACACAACTACTGAAGAAACCAAGTTTTTGGTGACCATAAAGAAAGCTTTAAAGAGATAATATAGAGTTAAAATATCCTTAAATAGCCTGAAAGTGGGGTGGTTCTGTTACATTAACAATGTTAGAAGGAACTGAGAGATCTGTCTCAATCCTGAAATGTCTGGTTTAAACATTCCAAGAGAGAAATCTACAACAACAAAGATATGTACAGCACCCACAATCTGTATGGTGTTGCTGCTTCAAAGACTAAAGGGTGGTGGGAGTAAATAGCAAAACACTAAATAATGTTCTTGTTTTGAATCATCCACGAGTCAAGTCAATATCAGTGAGTAGGTTTCTGCTAGAGTCAAGTGATCTGCCTGAGCCTGAGCCTGCGCCTGAACCGGGCCATCCACTCATTCCCTGAGCTGAGAAGTTCTGTTGTGTCTGCTGACCCGTTGATGCTGCAGCTTCTGGTGCACTACCCGGTGTGGTCTCTATTTCGCTATTGTTGTTCTCTTCCTTTGCTTCTTTTTCTTGTTTGACGGTCTTATTATTGTTGTTATTAGACTTTGCACTTGCTCCGTATACAAAACTACAAGCCACCACCTCCAAAATAACAAACAGTTTTTTCAGTTAAGAGGCATCACATATGAAACTGGAATGGAATTAAATATTGAAAAGCTTTAATTGGTAGCATAAATTTAATGCTCAACAAACATAACCACAACCAAAACCGAAAGTTTTTCAAATCGATACCCAAAAAAAGGAAGTGGAGCCAAAAAGATTAGAACTTGGGTAAGTGATGAGCAGCGAAATCACAAGAGCTAAAATCTTGAAGAGGAGAGAAACAAACAGGACAAACATATCAAAGGCTAACATTCTTAGTTAGTTGTTTCCCCTGGTTTCAGCATCACTTTTCAACCATTAAGAAGAAGAATTCAAAATACCTGAACAAGGCTGGCTGCGATAAGACTGCCAATTCCACCACCAATAACACGACCTTCGGGACCAGAAAGAGAGACACTCAACCCGCCTGTTCGACTTTTGGATCCACCTTCTTCATTCACCAAATAAGATCCACCTAAACTTAGAATCTCAAAACGTCCCTAAGGAACACAAAAAAAAGGATTATATAAGAACTCTTTCAGGTTTTGTCTTTTTTTTTATTAACTGAATGAACGATTTTGAAACCTCGTATGTTAAGGTAGGAGCTGTTGAAGCAGGTTCACGCAGAGTGACTGAAGAAACTGTTCCAGTGCCTGACATTATACAAAGTGCCCGAGGTCTTTGTTGTGAAAATGAGAAAACTTTCAAAACAATGTCCTGCAAGAAAAATAAAAGGATATTGAAACAATGAAAAGCTGCATAATCATTAAGATTGAAAGGAGTTTTGACAGTTTACTTCTCCTGCTTCAACGCTGATCACATGAGGTGCAAAAGCAAGTCCAGCTGAAGTATTCATCCACTCACCTAAAGAAATTAAAAGAGTTAAAAGTTTGCAATCACTCAAGGTTTTCTAGTGACTAATCACAGTATAATGACCAATTACTTAACCCAACACAAATGGATCAGTCTAGTTACTCTCTCACAGCTTAGTACCTAACAATCAATGTTGAGTTGCAGTAACAACAGAGCTAAATCAATAACCTAATTTGGCCATAGAATCATCTAAAGCTTCTAGCATCCAAGCTCTGACCTAACGATAAGACATGTACATAGAAGAAAGCGGTGCCAAAGCTTACATATTATATCTTAAATCAAGAATTCGATTTCTTCCACCCCTACTTATACCATGTTGGCCAACCACATTCTAAAGAACAATTACTATCTCAACTCACATTGTACCACACATGGATCAGTTAATTTAATACCTAAAAATCAATAATTGAGTGGCAGTAACGACAAAGCTAAAGCAATAAAACCTAACTTAACCATAGAAGCATTTATAACTTCTAGCATTCATAAAATTCAACCTCATGTCCATCAAGATTAGCCAACCGAGCTAAAGAAACAACTTAATTTGACCAAGTAACAGAGAAAAAACTTGAGATCTCACCAACATTAGCCAAGCGTTGCTTCCTTCCAGTTCCAGGAGGCCGACCTCTGGCTCGTTTAGGTGCATTAGGATCAGACATTGAAGAAGAGTCCTTAGACTTATTACTAGCACAAGGCATTGGAGAAAGCCCTAAAGAGACTTGTCCATCAGGAGCATACTTTCTCGGCCGTCCACGTTTCTTCTTAACCATCGGTGGCTCCGGCGGTGGCGGCGGCGGCTGCGATAGAGGCGGCTGCACCGCCGCAGAGGAAGCCATCCCCATGTGAATGCTGTGTCCAAAATCAGAGTGCCTGTGGTCAGACATGGAGAAAGGGGGTCCAGGATTGCTAGCCTGAGGATGATGAATGTTAGGGTTTGACATTGGCCTCATTCCCGGAGGTGGCGGCGGCGCGTGAAGCCCACTCGCGACTTGGGAAGGTGAGAGATTTGTAAAGGCTCCTCTTTGGAGATAGTACTGAGAATGCGAGCCTGGGAATGCCATTGCTTCTCTTCCATCCATGCATTTAAAACCCTAAATTACAAATCTTTAAGAGAGAAGAGTATAGATAAAAAGAAATAGGTTTAAAGAATGAAACTTACCCAGAAATCGTAAACCCTAAATCTCCAACAACAACAATGGCAGTTTATTAGAGGGTTTTAGTGATCAAAGTCGGGTTTTTTTTTAAGCTGTGAGCTCAAGATCCAAATTGGTTTTTAAGAACCCTAGAAGATTAAAAAGCAGCTAAATTTCGAGCTCACTTAGAACTCAAAAAAGTAAAATTGCAGACAATAGACGAAAAGTAGCTTCTGCTACTGTTAACTCTAGCAGAGAAAGTAAATCTCAGAAAAAAAAAACAAGATTTGATAAAGAAATCTAGGGTTTGTGAGAGGGAGAACACAATGTAGATCAGAGGAGAGACAAAGGAAGATGACAGAAGAGACAAATCAGGGAGAAGAGAAAAAAAGAAAGAGACAACAGATTTATAATTTTTGATTTTTTTCTTTTTTAATATTTGTGAAGTCCTTAAAAACTTTTGAATTGAGAGGCCTTCTCTGAATGTTAGAAGACCGAAGAAGAGAAGAAGAGAGTGACGACCATTGTTTTCTACAGTATTTATATTATTACTTTAATTAATTAATTATTCAATGTTGTTAAAAAGATATAGATATATTCAATTCGTTTTTCTTCTCCTTTTTTTTAGAATATTAATAAATTTTAGTTTGTTTATGAATTCTTTTATTAAAAAGTATACTGTATGGACTTTCTTTGATGATTTATTACAAAATCTAATGTCTCATTAGATCTCTGACTGAAGACGAAATTTAAGTCATTGAGTCTATATTCATTAATATTTAATGCTTTTCATGTATAAATTATTTGCTTTATTCTCATAAAAATTATATGCTCATTACCACAAAAAAAAAATCTAACAAATTCTTTATCATTCTAAAAAAATTACTTGATATTTTAATTATAATATAGATAGCAAATGAAAAAAAATTATATATTGTTATACAAAATATTTAGATAACTTTCAAATTTATGGTTGCATCAGATTTTATTAAACTTGTGTGGTCAACAAAATCTAATGCAACCAAAAAATTTGAAGTTATCTAAATATTTTTCATTGTTATCTATAAATTTTTTCCAACTACTATATCTATATTTAATATATTTATTATTTATATTTTAATTAATTAAATAATGTTACTAACTTACTATTGTTTAATATTTTATCTAGGTTTTTGAAGTATTTTAGAAATAACTTATTAAATCTTAAACTTTCATTGACTTGTCGTTTTTGATTAAGTAATATTTAAAAAATTTAATAAACACTAAAAAAGTATCTTTAAAACCTAGTTTTTCGGTATCTTAAAGAATAAATGAATTTTTTTATTTATCGTATAAGTTTTCGGTTCATCACCAACATGTATACATATAGTTAATTTATGATAAATTGTACAATTTTTTGTATATACTTTTGATTATCATTAATTTTTTATAAATATCCTTTTAGTATTATTTCGATGATTTTTGTGTTTTTTGACAACTTAAATTTATGTATTTATTAACGAGATTTAACTAGATCAAATTTTGTGATATTTTTTAATTGGAAATTACTATTAGATAAAGGAATGTCCACAAATCCGCTGATACTTTGACAAGAGCAATGAAGCAACACTCGTTTGACTTGATTTCATATCATCTTAATTCTTAATCCAAATTCAGATGTTAAAAGAAAAAAAAAAAAGATAAAATTTTGTTTT
Organism: Erysimum cheiranthoides; assembly: GCA_011420285.2. NCBI lineage: Eukaryota > Viridiplantae > Streptophyta > Magnoliopsida > Brassicales > Brassicaceae > Erysimum > Erysimum cheiranthoides. The sequence goes on from CM022179.2 coordinate 21,116,391, forward strand.
TAAACAAAGCAACTTTTTAATAATCTAGATTAGAAAGAGGTGTATGAGAGAGATGTGTTGTTGACTAAAGATAGGAGAGAGAGTTGGACCCACTTGAAAAGAGGCAAGAGGATTATCTCTCTCTCTCTCTCTCACATGTCCAAATCACTTTGCTATTTCTTTCTTTGCTTCGGACAGTGAGCCCTCTCTCCTAACTTTATTTTTTCCCATTTTTATATTCCCCTTTTTGTTTTACTTTTTTATCTAAATTTCTTTTTTTTTATTAATTTTCTTTTACAAATTTTGAAAGTAACATATACTGTATGTATGTATGTATGTATATATTCACCTAGTTTGAAAGTTTGTATGATGCATTCATGCATTTAATATCCGATGGCTAAAGAACCCGACCAAGAAAAATCCAAACAGTCAAAATTTGGTGCTACATATAAATAAAGTTTTTTAGATATGTTTTTTTTTTGTATTAATTAGATTTGTTTTGCTACTCCCAGTTGTGAATAATTTCTGCATTAAAATTAATAGTTTGTCCATAGACCATAATCTTTGCACTAACTTTTTTATGAAGTCAACAATCTTACACACTCACAGTCACAGCTTCAACACCAACATAAATTTGACTTTTGAACATTAAAATAAATAATTTTGACTTTCCTTTCTTTCACTTTTTTTTTGCCAACTTTTCACCTAAATTAATGTGTCTTGTCTTTTTTTTTTTTTTTACTAAGCAATTTTCATGAAAGATCACATAAATATTTGAGACCGACCAGTACTGAACTTGAAATTTTTTCGATTGTTTTCCTCACATAAATAGCCATTAACATACACAAATTAGTCCATTTATCTTCATATAACATTTAAAGCTTTAAAAAGTAAACTAATATAAATAAGAAATGGACAGTGTGAATCACAATAAATGTAGTAGATTTTCAAAAATGGAAGAAGAGTGTTGAAGGAAGCTTTCAGCTTGAGGATGGTGTCTGAAAAGGTACAATAAGGCTCTGTTTCTATGAAAGTCCCTTAGTTAATACTTCACAACACATATACATACACATTATAGATGTACATATATAGAGAGATATGATGTATTATGATTGTGGGTCTGTGAAACATGATGTCATCAAAAGTGGGTCTCTCTCTGATTCTTGTAAGGAAAGTGATCTCAACTGTTGCTTTTTTATTTTCCTTCTGATGTATTTGTGGGGATGGAGATATGATTCTCTTTACACATTTGTGGTCCGGAGATTTTTGGTCCAATAGTTTCAAAAATTCTAATAGCTGCTGGTAGTTTGGTTTTGGACCTTTTGGTAGAGTTTGTTCATTTTGAAATTTGAAAGATCCTAAAAGGGTTTTAGTATTTAAAGGAAATCATGCAGTACTAAAATTTCAATTAAAATTACAAAAACAACGGTAGACCGTAAATTTTTTGAATTACCTTTAAGATCTAAGCTGATATCTCCTCTATACATAGTTTGTGATTAGAATTTATGTAGTTCAAGTTATATAAATCCAATGATCCAGTTCAGAAAATAAAAGATCCAATAATCTGGCAAATTATTAAGTCCAAAAACCTTTTATGTTAACTTCTCCAATTTCCAATGGAAACATTACAAAAAGGTTTTGAGTAAACCCTTCTAAAATTGAATAAATGAAATTGATCTATATTTCAGACCCTCAAGAGATTATTACCTAGGTTCTTAAGTGAAAAACCAGGGAAGAATATGAACCTGAGGGCTCTGTTTAGCTGTCCGTTTGATGCGTTTTCGATTTTTCCACCGTAAATCATCAACTGCAGCACCAGTCGCTACCGTTCTTGTCCGTCTCTGGTTTAGCGACGGTGTTTCTGGCTTCGTTGATCTGTTAATAAGGGATCAATCAAACAAATAGATTCAGAAAAATGGAAGAAGTATAAAGTATCTCAATTCTCTTTATGTGTTTCCTGCAAACATTCTCGGTTTAAGCTACTAAGCCTGACAGGAACCACATAACAAGTAGCTTTTGATGGTGACCTAAATTACTGAACGAAGCGAAGGGATTCAGGTTTCAAGAAAGTATGCTTTAGAACATATAAGATAGATGTAAATAGAAGTTTGTAGCAATGTGGTTTAGAGTAAGCTTGTATGGCAAAGGAACAAACCGGGAGGGATCAATCTGTGGAGTGGATTCCGCCAGTGGACAGCAAGCGGAGCAGACATAAGCCTCAGGCCGCCAATGAAGTTTGAGACAATAGGTGTGATACCATTCGCCACATTGAATACAAGAAACCATGGATCTTGAGTTGTATGGCTTTAGACAAATGCAGTGTAACATACTCCGAGCTCGTAAAGACTGCATCAATCGACCATGATACAAACAGTTTTAGATAACGGTAAGGTTATGCATTAAGTTTGTTAACATTCATTTCATATTAACCTGAAGTTCCTGCTCTGCATAGACAGGTAAATTTTCACCCTCAGAAATGAGCTCGAAAACATCTTCCAAGGCAAGAGCACCTGAGTCTGTCACCACCTGCAGATAAAACCAATAGCTTTCGCTTTCGTTAAACATTCCAAGGATATTAAATGATTGACTGAGAAACCGAGTGTTGGTCAAGTAAGTACTTTTCTAGCTCGTTTTGCCCACTCCAGTCCAGTGTCTTTTAACTCCATCAGTCTCTTGCCTAAGTAATACTCTTCCGGTAATATTTCCAGTGTTTGTCCCTGTCAATAAGCAAATGACCGAAACTCATCAACCAGATCACTGCGGTGTCATAGTATTTATTGAAAATCCACAGAGAAGGATAATGCTTCAAGACCCAAAGGCATCACTATGTGTAGGAAATTGATAGATTATCCGAACATACCTCTTCTAAGTGCTGCTGAATTTGCAGTAACGAGGGCTTTCCTACATTTTCTAGCAACTGCCATTTAAAGATGCACATAAACATGTAAAAGGGGTACGTAACCACACTAAGTGTCAAAAACAAATTAAAATCCAAAATCTATTTTGTACCTCAGAGGAAGGTGAGCTAGAGCTTAACGTGATGGTCTTACAACACCATCCGAGTTTTAGACTTGCAGCTCGAAGTTTGGGAAGTTCATCGAAATTGAGACCAAGGGACAGACCAGATTCTCTAGCGGAGTCCACTCTGGTTATCAAATCAATTATCTTTGGAAGGATATTACTATGCATGCCATCATCTATTTTCGCATTGTCCAACAAATCTTCAGTTTCTTGCAAGAGCTGATGATTATCACACTGCCAACTCTCGCAATTAAGTAACAATGTTTCAAGAATTCTTGGCTCTTCAAGCTGAACGTTGAGTGATCTAGACTGAGAAACTAGGTCCTGCAAAAAATTAAAGCATTGAATACTCCAAAAATCACATCAGTTACAAAAAAATACAAAATAGGCACATGAGGCAGACAAACCTTTAGTACAGGAAGTTTAAGAAGAGAACATGGAGATGATGCCATAGAGGAAGCGGCTGATAAAAAAGGCTCAGATTTCTGAAGCCATGTTTCAGCCGACGAAATTGTGTTCTCTATGCCCTTCAGAGAAGGCAAAACCGCATCAATGTTGATTGACATCCTAGGAACAACATCGTTTGATGAATAAAAGACTTAAGAAAAACTAAGCATGGGATGGAAGTAGAAAAGTTTACAAGCCTGAACAAATGTATACCTTACGAGATCTTTAAGGTCATGCATTTGAGTTTCACTAGCAAGGATACTGCTTGCTCTTTCCTCCCAACGCCATGCTGTTGACAAAATTCCCGAGATCTCAACAAATAAATCCTCCTCATCGATGTGTAGTCTGGAAATATAAAGTTTTAGCATGTAAATAAAAATGAAGTAGAATGCATATTACATATTCTATAATCAATATTAGGGGACAACATACACAACAGCTTCCGAGAGCAGCTGCTCAATGAAATCAAGAGATCTTCTTGCAGCATAAACCTACATCAAATTTCCATTGCAGTTTACATTCAATATCAAATGAAAACATTGTTGCCAATTCTATTCAGAATATCATGATAACTGCTTGAGACGAATGAGAGATACATTTTAAGATTTTAAAGAAAGAAAAAACATCTACCATTCGAGCTTTTTCCCGACAAGATGCCTTCTTCAATTCAACCTCAACAAGAGGCAGTCCTTCAACTACTTCAGATACTGTGGTCAGATTTAAGCTATCAGCCTATCACTATGCGTTACAACTCAAAAATAGGTGGAAACCAGATAAGACACCCTAAAAGAATGAGAAGTATAGAAGAAAGACCTTGAATGCCTAAGGATGCTCCATTTTGTAGAAGGGAACTCAGGTCCTTGATTAGCTTTCGTTGGTCCTTGCCTTCACGGACATCAACCATTATATCAGTAAAGCGTGAAATCCAAGACGAAGTGTCAACATGGTACCGCCTCAGGATATTCAGCTCAGGAACGTTAATGCTGAAACTATCAAATTCATGAAGAACCTCTTCCACATTCTGTGCAGGAAAAAAAACAAATACTTCAGAAAGGTTCAACAAAAGTGCTTCTTTGTTAATCACACTGAAAGATACATAACAAAAGTACAGCCAACCTTGAGAGAGAAAGAACCACTCAAAACTTTGTTACATTTATCACGGGCTGATTCCGATTTCTTAACCAAATTCAGAATCCCTTCTGTTTCTGGAAGGTCCACCTGAAGCTCCAATATCTATTAAGGAAAAAGAACGATTAGAACGCATGAACAAGTAACAGAGTTATCATTTTCAGAATAATGATAAAAATAGCCACCTCTGACTTGAGCTTGAAAAGTTCATCCAATTCAATTCCTGGAGGCTTAGTATCTGCGAGATAGAGTCTTGACCTTTCAGCTAATATCTGAGGACACATGAGAAAGAAAGATTATTAAATCCAAGACAAGGCATGAAATGAAAGAGAACCTGAAAAATCGAAACCACTAGATTAGGATTATATTGATCAGCTTGGGTATGAATATTTTGAGCTAGCGGAAAAATTTTACAATGCATATGTCTGACACTATGGTCTACCTTCGCGGAAGAGATTTTCTTTGACAAGATCTCGTGTTTTCTTAGGGAGATTGGTGAACTGGAGACTTCAGAATGCAATAGCTCCAGCTGGGAAATCTAGAAACAAAACCAAGGAGCATTACTTAGAATGCATACCATGAATGATTTTAAAGGAATTAGTCAGACTAGACTGTCATGTAACTAAAAGGCATTTTCCACAAGACTATGTGGGGAAGTAATGGAGTTTGTAGTGGCATACAGTTGGGCTACTTGGCAAAGCTGAATCGATTTTCTCCGACAATTTTCTAGCCTCTTCAGCATAGTCCTACACAGAAATAAAAACGCGCTTACAAAGTGATAACATAATGGCAAACAGCGGTAACGATCTCAAGGAAAGCTGGGACATTGCGGGTATATGGCTAACCTTTAGTTTCAGATAACCAGACTGAAAGCAAGGAACGGGGTTAACTCTCACCAACTCATCAACAGATTCCAGGTGAATTTTCTGTGAATCATTGTTGGCTTCACCTTCAACTTTTGAAAGACAGTCGCTAACAGCTTCAGCCCATATCTTTGCTTTGACCAAACTTTTTGTAACATCTCGTACCTGCGACATATATAGAAAATATTTTTTCCAGAATCTACCCAAAGACATATATACAAAAGCGTTCCAACGGATACTCAAAACTTACACAGTCCATTTCTGATCCAGCCCAAAGAAACTGCTCTGCTTCCTTCAAAAGAGTGGCATATTCAACACTAGAAAAGGCATCGTCGAGAACCTTTGATGCTCGACGAAGCCAGTTGTCTGCTGGTCGTGCCTGACTCACTTGCATTCCCTCCTGCTAGTATGAGGAAAGACAGCAACAGCTTATATATTGTAAATGGGAAGACTCCTTGTTTATTTAATACTAGATTTTATCTAATCCTTATATAGGAAAGGTAAGGATGAAGAATGGCAATGCTGCTGCTAATATAAAATCCAATAGCGAGAACAGGAAACAAGTTTCAGCAGTGTTATTTACAAACCATAAGTATAAACTTACCTTTTTGTTGAAAGCACTAGATCGTTTGGTGCCTGAACTCGGCCGTTGTGAGTTTTTGGTTTCTTGTGTTTTGCAGTCACCAAACTTTTCAACTTCTTGCACCATCCCATCCAACTCGGCAAGGGTATAACGATATACAAGACGCAACTTCGTAGGTTCACATTCACAAAGGTGCTTCCAGTGCTGAATTCAAGATTATAAACACTTGGTAAATAGCAAAATCAAGAAACAAGAATCTTAAGAAAAATTTATGCACCTCTAAAACCTCAAACCTGCCTAAAGTGGATCGCTCTTTAAGAAGTTAGATATGATTATTTACCTCCAAGCATGCAAAAACAGATGGCCTGCAATTGCAGACGATAGCAGAAAGATGAAGAAACTGTTGGCAGATGATGCATGTTGGATCCTACATATACCATTATAAAGAGTCCACACATCAGAGCCTTATCATATGCAAGCTAGAATGATAGACTACCAAAGCATTAACATTGAAACCAACAATATCTGATTGCAGAAAGAAAAACCTCTTCGATGCCCACAGAATCAGGGCATTCAGGAACAAACATAGGAGAAGATCTCAAAATACCACTTTTCCAGAGCTGCTCTCTCCAGGTTTTTTCCTTACTGTATATTCTGAGCAATTCTTTCTTCAAATGTGTTGACCCTTCGCTATTGCAGCAGTTTTCCTATAAGAGAAGACAATTAAAACAATCAGAGAGGCTGCTCAATTATCCACATTTGTTGCTTGAAGCTAGCATACACAATTGCACTTATAACCAAAACAAATCATGGGACATGTGTCCAACCAGAGGTAAATGGGCATACAACATATCTCGCAAGCCTACCATATCATGTTTTTAACGCTGTTCATATTGTCTCTCTTACCTTAGCTACCACGCAGAGAAGCTCTTCATGAGATATTACTGAAGGTTTCCGGTACAGCCGATACAGCTCCGCCCCAGAACCACCATAAGGTAGCCAATCAGCAGTGGCAAAGTTGACAGCCTCTGCACAATTTAAACCTGGAAGGAAAACATATGCAAGTTTATCATAAACTGCACAATGACATTGGTAATCAAACTCCCTAATGCAATTACCCGAACACTTAAACACAAGTAATCACCTGACTACTATAACTTAAATTAGAGTTGACGTACCAAAATTGAATCCAGCATGGAAGGATTTTGGAAATGTGATCACGAAGTTTCCTGGCTCCTAGCAGTGAGCAAAAGCAGAGGGAAATGTTGGAACAAGGTCTGTGATTTTAGGAGGAAAGTTACTATTAATCACAGATAGCTTTCAAACTTATCAAACCTGTAATACTGTATAGACCGGGACTTTATTATCTTGTAATACAGTCGGGCTCAACATGGTAACCAGTTGAAAGAGCAAATCTGGCTGAGCATCGAAGAGATCGGGAAGTGTTTTCCGCATGACCTACAGAAACATCAAGCAGCACAAGCACCTTAACTTTTCTTTTCGAAAAATACGTAAATATTCTATGCCAGAAAAATACATTCCAATGAAGAAATTAGAACTTCTACCGGAAGGTGAATAGCTAGCCAATTTTAAGAGCAAATATTAGGAGGCTTGGAACACAAATAAACAAAAAGACTAACCTTTTCAAAAGCACTAGCAGCACTGCCTGGAACACCATACCAACATTTTGCCTCTCCCCTGAGGTGTGAATCAAAATATCAATTAAAATGTTTCGTTATGAATTAGAGAGTTCCAGTTATTTTTCGAAACATCTTCTCCCTAAGACCATGACAAAATAAGGAACAGAGGAAGCAAAATTTGCGACTTCCAAGAATCGAAAACAACACAGTACTCTATATGCTTCAAAAGCACGATGGATTACAGTAGAAAGAAACAAGATGACAGTTACAAGTACAGGTACATACCAGTGTAGATAATTCACGGAGTAAAAACAATGATCCTCAAAATGCCAACAAAAAGAAGAGAAGAGCATTCCAAGATATAGCCACGGCACTGTAACACCGTTAATATTATGCCGAATGGCCTGAAGCATAGATCCTTTCAACTTAGGCATGTTATTGAGATTCCAGGGGCTATCACAATATTCATCCCATATATTTGCCTCAACTGATTCTGGTCTTTGGTCGCCTATCCGAGGAAAACCACTTCCATAAACAGAAGTATCCAAGTCGTTACCATACATAACTTCAACCTCACCACCTGACCCTTCTACTATCTCCCAAAACTTTTTCTCTATCTGCGTCCTAGACACTGTTCCTGAACCAAACCATTTTCTTTTAGCACGATCAGCAATGCGCTTAAAATCTTCAAGCGATAAGCATTTACCGGGAACAAAGCCAAAAGTTTCTTCATCAGTGTTTAAACACTCAAGGCAATACCAGTTCCCAGGTGGGATATGCTTCAGTGGTGGCGAGAGACAATAAATATGCCAACCTTTATTACAACTATCACACAAAAGCATCACTTCACCGTGTTTGCCACTTTTACATTGCTCACATGCTTGATCAACCCCTTCTTCATTTTCCACCTTGGGATTTTTTCCATCACCATTTCTTTTTCGTCTCTTCGAGCTACAACGCCGAATCCTTTCAGTGGCATTGGTTTTCCTTTTACAACTCTTTGACGCATCCGCATTCATCCGATTGTGATAGTTCTCGAAATCATGCAAATGCTCTTTGTATAACTGACACAAAACATGCTTAGCACACTTTGAAATCTTTTCACCAGAGCTCATAAACTGATAAACTTCACCCCATTTTTTCCCTTTAATAACCTTCTCATAACCCCCAAACCGCTTCACCGCGTTGAACAGCTTACACAAATCCAACTCCTCTCCTTCAAAAACAACTCTCTTCTTCAGCTTCTTACCTAAATGCTCCTCCAAAAACCTGTTATACTCCAACTGAAACGTCTTTGAATTACACGAAGCAGGACGAAACTGTAACCGATGAATCTCTTGCGTCTTTGTAGGGAACTTAACAGATTCCAAATCCAAACCAAAAGGAGGTTTCCAAGAATTAGGTGGAACAATCTTGCAAATACCATAAACCTCTGCCTCTGGCTTGATCTTGTAAATATACTCTAATGGATCTTTAAATTCCTCTTCAGTCGGATAATAAACAGGTCCTAAAGGAACATTGATGGATCCTCTAAGTTTCTGATCTAAAACCCTTTTCTCCACTGCCTTAACTCTACCTTTTCCCATTACCAAACACATCAACTAAAACTGCACAATCATTAACCTACGAATAAAGATTGTATTAATTCAATTCAGAAAACCTAGAAAATAATAATTCAAGAACAGTGAGTAAAATTTGCAAATTCTAGGGTTTTAGCAATTTACCTTGAAAGAGAAACAAAACAGAGCTCGTGAGAAAAACTAGTTGTGGAGAAGAGGAAGTGTCAAGAATGTTTTTGTTTTTTTTCTTTTTTACGAATTTTGTTTGTGAAGATTTGGAAAAAGATTTTAATTTTTAATAAAAAGTCGTTTCTTTAAAAAGCCCTGTTACTGAATTCCCAAAATTGGGTTTGGTTAGTAACGGAAATTACGGGATGGAGAGAAGAGGAAAACATTATTCTCAGTTCGTGTCTATGAAGAGAGGACTTCGTGCCGGTTTATTTATTAAAAACTGCTTGTCGTTTATACTGATCAGAGAGGACTACGTGTAGTTTCTCTTTCCTTGTATTGGGCTCACATTTGTAAGGGTTTGATGGTAAGGCCCATACTAAACTTGCCCAAGCCAAAGGACTAAATATTAAGATTGTAGAACGTAAATTGCACATATCGTTTACGAACGTAAATTGCACATATCGTTTACGAGTTCCGCACATGTAATCGTGTGTACGGTCTCAGCAAGAGTCAACTGTGCATCATTTACTAAATATCTTTATTGACACTTATTAGAAGTCCCTATCTCTCTATAACGCTTTTGTTTCTCTGATATACAGGTAATTTATCCAGTCTTCTAAACTAACATTGTATTCGATTTTGAGCTAAACCGGAATGTAATCTTGAACCAAGTCACACAATATAACTTTTTTTTTTAGAAAAAGAGAGGAAAATTTGTGTATTTCAACTTTTCAAGATGAGAAGAAAAAGGAAATAGTTTCTTGGTACGATGGGGATGGTCGGTGAAAAGGCGTTTCTACTGTTAGGAAAAAAACAAAAATATGTTAGAGCGTTATGTCGGTGGCAAATTTTGATTTAACTCATTTTTTCCTTTTCCACGTTCACATTTCTCTATTTTCACATTATCATCTTTCATAGTATTTCATTTCAATTAGAAAAGATAAATTGTTACATAAATAACTATATGCGACAAGGGACACGTATGTGTAAATATAGTAATGAACCAACCAACTATATGAAATATCTATATACTACTTATAGCCAGCTATGGATTGATTAGATGGAATTGGAATATGGTACCAGTGTGTACTACGCAACGCGTCTTAATTATATATGTCAATGTTCTAAAAATCGCTAGGCGCTAGTCGGGCGGTGGACTAGCGCCTAGCGCCTAACCGGTTTAGGCGGGGATTAATCGCCGACTAGGCGGTACAAGAATTAACAAGACATTTTATATATTTTATTATGTTATAGGCTATATATGATTAGAATGAAGATATACATTAAAAGTCATGGTGGTGCAGTGGTTGGAATGGAAGTTTTAGTACACTAGATTCGAGTTCAAACCATGCCAGCAACCGATATTTTTTTTTGTTTTTTAAAATTAAATGAGAAGGGCAATTTAGTAATTTTCTCAGAGAGTCATCTTCTACCTCCGAAAACCCTAGCCGCCGTCAGACTCTGCGATTTTGTGTTCCGATTTCTTCAAGTTTTCTTTCATTTTTTCGTCTTTCTTCACATTCAATGATATTAAACCAACTTCTAAACCGAACGATTAGACCGCCTAGGCCGATTTTAGCCGAAACAGAGCGCTTTGACCGGGTCACCGAATTAACACAACGATTATAAGAAAATCGAGTCGGTGACCCCTAACGAGCGACTAGTCGGGCGCCTAGTCGGCGACTAGCCCGATTTTTAGAACACTGATATATGTCATACAAAACCTTTTTTATTTTGTAAATATAGTTTGTTTGGGACAAAGAAAAAAAAAGTAGAGTATGTTTAAAACGTAACAATATAATTTTAGGAAGAAAAGAAAAACAACGAGTTGATTGGTTAAGGATTTTGTAAATAGAGTTTAATTTTTTCTTAAAGGTAGTAATACTATTAGAAAATCAGAACACAAGTAAGAATAGCACATCACGTTTGTAAACGATTGTAGTAATAAACGTTTTGCACCATCACTTTTGTGATTAGTCCTTACCACTACGGTAAAAGATCTACTGTTTTAATAGTTACGAATCATATAAATGATGTTATTTATTCGAATAAAATATGAACAAATTTTTAATTATTTTTTGCTGCTAATATATAATATGCAAATTTAAATGTGAATAATCATAGTATACTAATACAAACGCTGTCAAAAAAAAAAAGGTACTAATACAAACCAGTGAACCACCATATCAAATCATGATCATTGTGATTATATATGCTACCGAACAATGGAATGTAAATGTTAACAAGCTTATTGTTACTCAATGTAAGTATTTTGACAGAAAATATATGAATATTTTGAGAAAAATAGAGTATATATATGATCGATAACAATAATTCGAAATGGATGGTTATAGTTGTGATAGCAAATATGAGTTGTTTCTTAGTTAATTTTTGACCCACTGGTGAGTTGACTTGGTGAGGCCTGCTGCTTTGCTGTTTCTCTTTCTCTTTCTTTTCATTTTTTATTACAACAAAAAAAATAATTTTAAATATTTTAACTTTCTGGCAAAGTTCTCTGCTTTTGTCTCTCCAACAAAAGGATTGAAAATATAAAGGCAACAAAGAAAGAAAGTTGCAGAGAAAAGAAAATCTCTGTTCTTTCTTTGAGCTTCTCTTTGAGCTCACACGAGCGGCTCTATTTGTCCATTTCACCTTTTTCTCTTCTTTTCTTTCTTTCTTCTTCCTTCAATTTCTAATTTGGGTTTTTTTTTTTTATCCTCAGATTTTGACTCTTGTTGGGATTTTTTCTTCCTCTTTACTGGAAGAAGAAGAACATCACAAACTGGGTTTTTTTAATTTCTGGAATTCTGAAGAAATTCTGATCTGTTTAAACTAGAAAAGTCTCGATTTTGACAAATCAGTTAAAAAGACGCGGTTTAGGGTTTATGGTTTGACTGGAATATTTTACTAAAATGGGTTGTGAGGTTTCAAAGTTATGTGCATTTTGTTGCGTATCTGAGCCTGAAGGATCGAATCATGGAGTCTCAGGTTTAGGTAAATAAAGATCGAGTTTTTTTTCTTTCTTTCTAGGGTTTGTTTGTGTTTTCTCTATGATTGAATTGTTCTAATCAGCGGTGGATTTTGTTTCTTAGATGAGGATAGGAGAGGTGAAGGGAATGATTTGCCTCAATTTCGTGAATTCTCAATTGAGACGTTAAGGAACGCAACATCAGGATTTGCTGCAGAGAATATAGTTTCAGAACATGGTGAAAAAGCTCCAAATGTTGTGTATAAAGGCAAATTGGATAATCAAAGACGTATTGCTGTTAAAAGGTTTAATAGGAAAGCTTGGCCTGATTCTCGTCAGTTTTTGGTAAATTGAATTGTGCTTTTTAAAGTCTTTACCTTTATGTCAACCTGGATTCTTGGATTTGAATCTCTGGTTTTTGTTTTTATAGGAGGAAGCTAAAGCTGTTGGTCAATTAAGGAATTATAGAATGGCGAATCTTCTTGGATGTTGTTATGAAGGTGAAGAGAGACTTCTTGTTGCTGAGTTTATGCCTAATGAAACTTTGGCTAAGCATCTTTTCCATTGTAAGTTCTTCAACTTATTGTAACTTACTTCATCTAATACACTCTTCTCTTTGGTTATGATTCTGTAGTAACTGTTCTTTTGTTTGTTTTAGGGGAGTCACAACCAATGAAGTGGGCGATGCGATTAAGAGTAGCTTTACATATTGCTCAAGCTTTAGAATATTGTACTGGCAAAGGCCGTGCGCTCTACCATGACTTAAATGCTTATAGAGTTCTCTTTGATGATGTAAGTTAAGCTTTAATGTTTGATTTTTTGTTTTAAAACTTTTGATGTTGTTAATATGTGCATATATAAAAATCATCATTTGTTTTGTCTTTCTAGGACTCAAATCCAAGACTTTCGTGCTTTGGGCTGATGAAAAATAGTAGAGATGGAAAGAGTTATAGTACCAACCTGGCGTTTACTCCTCCTGAGTATCTCAGAACAGGTTTATACATTAACCCTTGCATATCAGTTTGCTTTATCTGGATTGTGGCGAGTTTTCTTTTGACATATTAGTTTGTGTCTTTGTTTCTACAGGTCGTGTGACACCAGAAAGTGTGATGTACAGCTATGGAACTCTGTTACTTGATCTTCTCAGTGGAAAACACATTCCTCCAAGCCATGTAAGCTTATAATTAAGATACTAAATCAATCAGTGTCCACCAAATCATTACTGGATATCTATCAAATATCCCAGAGAAGAGTGTATCTTTCTAACTTCTGCGTATTATCAGGCGCTGGACCTCATACGGGATAGGAACATTCAAATGTTGATCGATTCATGCTTGGAGGGTCAATTTTCAAGTGACGACGGTACTGAGCTAATCCGGTTAGCTTCTAGATGCTTGCAGTATGAGCCTAGAGAACGGCCTAACCCGAAGTCTCTAGTTACTGCAATGATCCCTCTTCAGAAAGATCTTGAGGTGCTTTCCTACTACCATTATAAAGTCTACTTTTCTTTTATCTTTCACAAGCTCTTGTATCTTGTGGTTACTTATGTTTTTGCATTTTGAAAGGATTTATTTCTAACACTGATGAGAATTTTGTTATTCATGTAAGACCCCTTCTCATCAACTGATGGGCCTACCAAGCAGTGCCTCAACGACACCTCTTTCACCACTCGGAGAAGCATGCCTAAGGACAGATCTAACTGCCATACATGAAATTGTCGAAAAGCTTGGATATAAAGATGATGAGGGTGCAGCCACAGAGGTATCTTTCTTAATTCGTAACCTTGTTGTTGATCATACTTTCGTAATTGTGTATTTGGGATTGGACTACCTTCTTCCATATTGTAATCTGTCCACCTTTTCTGCAAAAATTTCAGCTTTCGTTCCAGATGTGGACCAATCAGATGCAGGACTCGCTAAACTACAAGAAAAAGGGTGATGTTGCCTTCCGACATAAAGACGTTGTAAATGCCATAGACTGCTATTCTCAGGTTAGATATATTCTTCTGCCATTGTTTTTTTGTCTTTGCAGTTTAAGTTTTCAGATAAAGAGTAGTGTATAAATCTAGGCAACCATATGGCAATTTCTGATTCGAAGAATGTGTTTGGACAGTTCATTGAAGGGGGGACAATGGTTTCCCCAACTGTTTATGCAAGAAGAAGTCTGTGTTACCTAATGAATGAGATGCCCCAAGAGGCACTGAATGATGCAATGCGAGCCCAAACAATTTCTCCTGCTTGGCATATCGCATCCTATCTTCAAGCTGTAGCTCTATCAGCTCTAGGACAAGAGAATGAAGCACACGCTGCTCTTAAAGATGGATCAATGCTCGAAAGCAAAAGAAACACACTATGATGATGATGATAATAGAAAACAGGAAGAGGAAAACGAGAGAGGAAAATAGAAGACCATTTATCTCCTTACATTAACCGAAACTCCCCATAGGCTTTGCAGAATAAGATCAAAACTCACCATCCTCCTCTCAAGTAGAAACTACAACACAGTTCTCATATCAATGTGCATCATCATCACTGGTCAGTTTCGGGTTTTCGCTCTCGTATCCCCTTCCTTTTCGTTCTTTTTTCTTCCAAATACTTGAAGCATTCATTTTGGTCTACTTACCGCGAATTAGACTCTTTTTTTCTTTTTGCTTTCGCTTACTGGCATGAACATTTCCCTGTTATACAGAAGAAAAAGCTCCATACTTTGATGGAAATAGTGTGATTGTGGATTTGCTTTGATGGGTTCCATGATTTGTAATCAATGTTTTATAATATGTATGTAAAGAAGAGAGCACCTTGTTTTTGTTTGATCTTTTGAGATTTGCATATCAGGAAATGTTCTTGTTTATTATTTGTGTTGGATTCATTCTTCAGATCTCACAAACACAAGAAGCAAAAGCTTAGTCATCGTAGGAATCTGAATAGTTTTCTATAATTAGTTTTGCTTTCAATTCTAAAAACCAACAATGATCATGATTCAATGATTCATAATGTTGTGGACGGACACCTGTAAGGTCTAGGAATTACTACTTTAACTGGAACTTTCGGGAAAAGAATTAAAAAAATGGAAAAATAGGGCCCAACCGGGTTCGAACCGGTGACCTATCGATCTGCAGTCGATTGCTCTACCACTGAGCTATGGACCCTTGGATGCCAATGTCATTCCAACAGTACAAATTATATATGTAACTTTAACCAAATTGGGCTTTAAAGACTTTATATCTAAGGCCCATTAAGATAGCAAAAACCATGATTTCCTACTTTTGTTTGAAAGTGTTGATTTGTTTTTGTCTCGAAGGGATTTTTGTCAGAGCCACATGTTCCTTTTTTTAGAATTTGTTAACTTCATAGTTGCTGAATGTTCAAAGAGAGCTACTTTTCCTGTTTTAATGTAACGGTCATCAATCGTAAGATGCATATGATTAAAGGTTCACCCTTGAGGATCACTACTCTGAGAAACCATCAATTGGTGTTTGATGGTTACTTTTTGCACACCCTTTCTATGATTGGCTTAGAATGCAAGTGAAATGAAGCTTTTGTCTTTTAAAATGATTTTTTCTGTGTAACTTTTGTCTGTTGCTTTCATTACATTCACAACTACTTGATTCCTATGTTACTTGTGGTGGGGCTTTAGATCTGTAAGAGCGTAGGCTGAAATTTTGACTTCTCTATCAAGATTTTTGCAATTTCAACTTCTCTCTTTGTAAAGCGTTCATAATCAGTGATAGTTTCCTCAAGAAGTTGAAGTCAGATTTAGCCATTTGATCATTCTCAGAAGTGATTGGTTAGTGATCCTTTAATGTTATAACTCATTTGCTTTATCTGTTTGTTAGCTTCTCTTCTGGTATTACCATACTGATGCAGGTTCTTGCCTTGAACACATCTTTTCTGCAGAAGTTTGGTCTTTTGCTAATAGTAATAGACGTTAGTTAAGTTATACAAAAGCAGCAAAAAGATGGCACAGAGTTCTGAAAATGTTCTTCCTACTCTACGCGATTTCTTCAATTCCAAAAAGCCAGGGGAAGAGGATGAGTTTATGTTTTATCGGGTGCTTAACTCCTCCGGCAAGAAACCTCCAAAACCGGGAAACAAGGCAAAGGAGAGACCTGGTTTCTTCAATCAGGGCTCTAAGGAAAGAAGAAGAAGGAACATATCAGATGCTGAAAAGTTTTCAGTGGAGCAATATTCTTCTGGTGGTTTTTTCGGGGTGCGGTTGAACACGAATGGTAGACAACAACAACAACAACAACGATCAGCTAAGCCTTTAGGCTCAGAGAGAAACATGGAACCAAGATTGCAAAAGTCGTTCTCTGCTAGAATGCAATTGCCGTTTATGCCTTCCTTAAAGGGAAGCAATGATTCTTCTTCTACTAATACTTCAAGCTCAACGAGCTGGTTTAGCCGTATCAAGAAAATGTCTAATCCGTTCTCAAATCGAAATCCTCTGATACCAAAATCAGGCGAAATCAGCGGAGAAATGGTGTCGAGGAACAAGTCCTTGAGAAAGTCTTCACCTGTTCATCTACATGCTCATCTCAGTATGGAATATGAACTTGGAATGCCTGTTTTCAAGTTCTCGCTAGACCATCCGGATGATGTATATATGGCGAGTACATGGATGGATGATAATGACTCCCGGCTTGTCTATTCTTTTCGCTACATTGGTGGTAGAAGCAATAAGAATGTTAGTGAACAGCGGTTGAATGTTTCAGGTAAAGAATCTTCACTAATAGGACAGATGCAAGTTTCAACTCAGATATTCTTAGAGAAAGAACCATATGAAGAAGATATTGTGGAATCAACTGTGTCGGAATTCGTTCTTTTCGACATCGCACGTGCAAGAAGAAGTGGCTTCAAGCATGAAAAACTGTCAAGACAGAACAGTTTCAGACGAGGATTGGACTCAAGTCAACTGATATTTTCAGAAACAGAGTACTCTGCATCTGATCTACTACAAGAAAAGATGCCAAGGCAGAACAGTTTCAGCCGAGGATTGACCCGAAATCTATCAAAACATTCAGATAACTCTTCATCTGATCCTTGGCCGGCCTCAGATTTACATCCAGGCCTAGAGATTGCAGCAATTGTTATTCAAGACTCTTGTTCGAATAGTAAACTCTCAAGTCGAGAGATGAAAGTCATAGTTCCAACAGGAAACCACGGGTTGCCTGATACCGAAAACTCATGTCCTACACCGATACTGCAGAGATGGAGATCAGGTGGAGGCTGTGATTGTAGCGGATGGGACATGGGCTGTAACCTTTTTGTCTTAGAATCTCCAGAACTCATCAACAGTCATCTTGGTTTGGAACTTTTCATAGAGGTAAGAATTTATAGCTTGTGGTACCAAAGTGTGATTCAAATTGTCTCTCTTGATCTTAAGATGTAAAGAAACTATGTTTCAGGGTGGGAAAGAGATCACACCAGCAATGACAATGGTATGTATCAGAGAAAGACATTACGAGGTGAACTTCCACGCGAAGCTCTCAGCTTTACAAGCATTTTCAGTCTGTGTAGCCGAGCTACACAGAACTGAAGTCTCAAGAGGAGAAAGAAGCAACTCTTTGTCTAGATGCAGTTCACTGAGAGAGCTTATAGACATGGAAACACCGGTGAATACAAGAGAAGTCCTTTCGTCTTTCATGCCTAATGTCACCTTCTCTCCGATTTCAAGGGTTTAAAAACACATCACAAAGTATCTCTAGCTTCCTCTTATGTGCATATATAGTCATTATACATATCATACAAATAAATATCAGCAAGAATCTACCGGAATATTATTAAAGTTCAGCAGCAAAAGTGTTAATTTGTTCATCTTCCTCATGACTCAAAGTCAAAGAAGTACTCATTTCTTTCAAATTATAAATCTTTCTTTGGTTCCATTGCCATATTTGATGTTACTGAGTTTTAGTTCTTTAAGTCAAACACACGTGATGTAAGATTGTCAAAGACAGTATGACCTTGTGTTGGATTTGATGTTTCTCCACTTCCAAGTTTTTAGTTTAGTTTTGTAGCCATTTTACCTCTTAGCTATAGCCAACAAAAAAAAGAATCATGTGGATGAACAAAGGAACATAGTTTTATTTATTTATTTGTTTGAAAATTCTTATGCAAAAGATATTGAATCAAAAGCAAAAGAATTCTAGAAATTTAGAAACTAGACATGGGGGTGTTTCTAGCAACAATTAGGATTTCCCGGTACGCAGGCACAAGTATGATGTAGGCAATTGTGGATTGGACCTTTGCAAAACTTAGCACAATCTGCATTGGTATTGCATGTTATAGGCTTCAATATATCGTTTGTGCTTGCTTGCATCCTTGCACTCATCACCACACCTATATATATATACATATACACACCAAACTCAGTAATCACAAACATATAAATAAATCTACAAATAAGAGATACACTAACAAGAGGTAAGGAGAAGAGCAAAGAAGAAGATGGTGAATGCGAAGGAGCTTTTCATGTTTCTTTGCTGAAAGTCTAAACGGTGTATTTGAATTGAAACAAAGACTTGTAAACTTTTGTCTGTGATGTGTTATTCCATTGATCTCAACGTACATTTTTTTGGTAGGAAGATCACAACGTACATTTATAAAGGTAGATAGTTTAATTAAAAGGAAATTAATTTAGCTATTTTTGATATTTGACTAAGCCAATCTCATTTGACTAGTAAAGTAATAATCCGACACGACATATTTCATTCAAAAATCAAATTTCTATATCAGCATTTTAATTTTTCAGAACATGGCCAAGTTTCAACACATACACACTCATTAAAAAGAAACAAAAAGATAGTATTTCTTAAGATAAGGCTGTGGGTGTCTTTTTTTTTTTTTTTTTTTTTTTTTTTTTTTGGCTCAACAACAACTTTTCATTAACCAAGTCGAAAATACTCATCGTTCGACCACTTCAATTTTCACCCAAATACAATGACTCAGTCTAGTATTACACTAGCGGATCCAACGCTACCCGACGTAAGTCATGTATTTTTACTTTTTTAGCCACAGTCATCGTGCAGTGGCTGTGGGTGTCATGCTTTTAGGAAAAAAAATAAAAAAATAATAATATACATGAAAATTATGAAATGCTTAAACACAAAGAACCGACACGTAAGAAGATTTGACGTACTTTTGTGTAGCTGGTAATAATTGAAAAGCCCAAATCTGCTTCATGAATATTTGTGGTCTCGTGGATCGGCCCTCAGACTTAGTTTAGTTATTAACTTATTATATAACTCAATTTAAAATTTAAAAATATTGCAAAACTTAACAATTAAAGCAATACTAGTATTATGGCCCTGCTATGCAGAAGAGACATAGAAATTGTGGTTTATATATTCTATATTTAAAAATTTTGAAATTGAAATAAAATTTGATATTAATATATAAATAAAGCAGACAAATTATTTTTAAATTTTACCGTTAATTTTATGTATAAATTGTTTTTAAAATTTACGGTTAATTTTATACATATCTTATTTTTTAGAGTCATTAAAAAGAGAAAAAATATAGTTCCATAAAAATAGTAGAAAATAAAACGTGAAAAGAAAATATGATGTTGAGATTTGTAATGGTCATGGTCCCTTAAAAGTAGGATTAATTATTTAATTAAAGATTTTTTGTTTTATTTTGTAAAAAATAAAATAAATTGCTAAAAATTGTGGAGTTGACACCTAATAAAAAATGGCTGCTGATTTAGTATAATTAGATTTTTGTCAAAATGACTGCTGATTTAGTAAAATTGTGGAGTCAATCAGAGAAAGCAGCAGTTTTTGTCAAAATGACTGCTGATTTAGTATAATTAGATTTTTTTTCTCTAAAACAAAATCATTTAAGATAAACAAAATATACTTTTAAGTATATAAATATATAAATTTATGTAAATTTATTTTTTTTATTATTATTTTTTTTTATCAACTTTAAATCATGTAAATTTATTTATTTGAATAAAAAGTTTGGAGGTTGAAACAGTAGTTTCACTTTTATTTACAAAGTATATTAAATTAAAGTCTTATTTTGATTAAAGTTTTGTGTGACACACAGAAACTTTTTATCTCTTATTAAATTTTTTTTTGTATGTTCTCAATTATGTTTATTTTAGTGAAATTTATTTAAAATCGACTAAATCTTCTTTAAATTTTTTATTTTATATTTATTTATTTTAATGTCTAATCTTTAAATTAATGGAGATTTCATGAAATTTATTATCAAAACGTCCGACGTTAAACCAACGCCACAAGAAAAGAAAAAGGGAAAAAAAAAACAAATCTTATATGAAATTGAAAGCGTTAAAGCAACGCAGAGCAAAGTGAAGAGATCCTTTCTTATAAATTGAAATCACAAAGTGCTCTTTTTTTTTATCTACTTCTTCATCGTCTCCAAATCATAAGCCCTAATTTTGATTTTATCCTCAGATTCTGAAACCGCACCATTGTAGCTCTTCTTTCAGTTTCTGCGTCGCTGCTCTGCTTCCTACTTGTTAAAAGGTTCGATTTTTCTTTAAACTCTGACAATTTTTGGGTTATTTTGATTTTTGATACAGATCGCTATTTCGTATTATTCATTGGCTTTGTTTCGCTTGATTTGGGTTAGATCATATTCTATATTCGCAGAAATTAGGGTTCTTCGGTTGCTTCTTTTGCACGCTTTTATGTACTGTTTTTCTCATCAATTCGCTATAATCTCCTTTAACTCTCTGTGTTCGTTTGTAAATATCGATTCAGTGATTCGTCAATTACTCTGCAATCAATCGATTATTTGTTGATTAAAAATCGTTACTTTTGCGTGGAATTTATTTTCTTAAACGATCTGGATTTTTAGGGTTTCTATTAAGTAGTTTTGCAATTCGATAGTTATCCTCTAAACCTAAATTAATGTCTTTCTTGTTTTCTTCTTTGTTAACAGTTTGAAAGATCAAAAGAAGAATGAGGATTGATTTTTCTGAGCCAGAGTGCTGCAACTGTTACCATTGTCTCACTCACTTTCAAGAATCTGAACCGCGCAATGTGATTGGCTCATCCGTCACTTCAATGCCGGTTAGTTCTGGACCAGTTCAAGCTTCTGGACATGATTCTGCTGCTGTTGGTCCCACCTCAACATCATCTCCAGTTGAAGCTTTTGGACATGATTCTGCTGCTAATGGTTCCACCTCAACATCATTTCCAGTTCACAGTTCTTCACCATTCTGCTTTGGATCCGTTCCTGCTGCCATCACATCGGTTAATACAGAACCAGTGCAATCTCTTGTCCCAACTATGTCTAGTGCTCCCTCACAAAGACCAGCCTTGCAAGTAACTTTTGGTTCTGGTGCGTCTGCCACTTCCACATCCTCAAATTCGTCTCCAGTTCACAGTTCTTCACCATTCAAATTCGGATCCCTTCCTGCTGTTACATCGATTAGTTCGGCACCAGTGCAAGCTAATGGCCCCAGCACTTTCGGTTTTGGTGGAATCTCTGCTCCCACACGGTCTGGATTGGGGACAATGCAAGCTCCCGTCCTAGCTAGTGCATCCAGCCCTTCCACATCTTTTAGCTTTGGGCCAACGCATAATTTTGGCAAGCCGGATGTTGGTATCTTGCCAGTATCTTCCTCGTCAACTACTTCAGTAGTTTTTGGTACAACTCCAGTGAGTGTTTCTTCACCGTTTGGGCCAATGCAAGCTCCTGTCCAAGCTAGTGCACCTAGCACTTACACATTTGGTTGCGTCCCATCATCTCCGGCGAGTGGTTCTTCACCGTTTAACTCTGTTTTTGGTTACCCGCCAGCATCTCCCTCTTCCAACCTTTATGGACCAAACCCATCGATCACTGCATCCGGTTTGGGTACATGTACAGGGAGTGTTTTTTCACAGTTTGGGTCCAAATCTGGTTTTAATTTTCCTGCATCTCCAGCGACTGGTTTTTCACTGTTCGGGTCAGCGCAAGACTTTCCCAAGGCCACTGATTCTGTGTGTGCCTCAAGCACCGAAAAAACTCCTCCATTGAGTAGTTTTTTTCCCGGATTTGGTGTTGGTTACTTGCCTGGATCTTCCTCCAACCTATTTAGACCAAATGCATCAACTACTCCACCATATTTTGGTGGTGGTTCAGTCTTTGCTGGTGTTAAAACATCATCTCCTCAGCTTTTTGGTTTCAATGGAGCTACTACTCTGTCGCCGAGCTCACCTTTTTCATCGTCCGCTTCATTTGGCAGCAATCACAACATGGGATCCCATCCTTCTGCATCTCATGAATGGAGTCAGCGCACTGAACAAGGTAGTAGGTATCCTGGTTATGGTCCTACACCCGATGGAGAAACACAAAAAGGCATGTATATGTCCATATCTGCTGCCTACCCTTATCTACATAAAAGCCATGAAGAATTAAGGTGGGAAGATTACAAGCAAGGATGCAAAGGTATAACTAACTACTAACTCAGTTAAATCTTTTATACATATATAACAGTTTCTCTTTTAGAAATCTCTGTAATTGACTAATCTCATGTTCAGGTGGGTTGTTTTCTGCTGCTCATGCCTCTCCCATAGGCTCAAGGCCAAACGCTGCCTTTTCATCACCAAACGTGTTGCCATCAATATTTCCTCCTATGGTTGGTACAACTGGTGTTGATTTTAATGCCTTCCCTCGTCGAACAATACCTTCATCTAACCGTTTCAATTATCCTCCCACTGGTATTGTGGTTCCGAGCTCTACTTCACCACCCTCTACAACAGTTCCTCCCACTGGTTTTGTGGTTCCGAGCTCTTCACCACCAAACGTATTGCCATCAATGTGTCCTCCTATGGTTGGTACAACTGGTGTTGATTTTTATGCCTTCCCTCGTCGAACAATACCTTCATCTAACGGTTTCGATCATCCTCCCACTGGTATTGTGGTTCCGAGCTCTACTTCACCACCCTCTACAACAGTTCCTCCCATAAATGCGAGTGTTCAAAGACCCCATGAAACCGCTACTGTTTCTCCCCCAGCACCCGGATGCACTGCATGTGGAGCAACAAGTAGCTCCTCAACTTCTGGTCACTTCACCTTTAATGGTGCCACAACTCCTCCATCAGCTGCTACAACTCCTAACGGGTGGTTCTTTCCTACCACTGGTTTTGGTCCTATGATGTTTGGTACAACTCTCGCTGTTCAAGGCACAACTCCAGCACTTGAAGCCTATTATCCTGTTCAAGGTTACATTCTTCTCCCGTTCGCCGCCATGAGTCTACAATAATTTCTTCACTCTCTGCATCAAACTCTGTATTTCAATTTGTAGGACTAAGTCTTTGTTTTGATTAACATTCACCAAAATCAATTGTGTCAACTTTATGATTTTGTCTTGCTAAAGATATAGCTATCATGGATGAAAACAATATTAGTTTTACATCTTCTTCCTCTGAATTGGTATTATAAACATCATTTCTTTTGAATAAATCAACCAAGAAGCTCTTTTATTTCTACTATAAATTCACTATCTCCTCTGTTTTGTAAAACAACAAATAACAAAATGGGACGAATCATAGTTACATACACTGCTCCTCTGTTTTACTTCTACTTCTTATTCTCTTTGTTATCTCACCAAACCATGTCTCAACCTGAACACATGTTTACTTTCTGCAATACTACCAACAACTTCACACAAACCAGTTCATATGAAACAAACCGTAACGACCTACTCTCCTCGCTCCGTGAGTCTTCCACTCTCGGAACCTATTCCAACACCACAATTGGTCTTAGCCCCGACACAGTCCATGGCATGTTCCTCTGTAGAGGAGACATCACCACAACATCTTGTGCAGACTGTGTCCAAACCGCAATAATCGAGATCGCTACAAACTGTAGTCTCAACAAAAGAGCGGTTATATACTACGATGAGTGTATGGTTCGATACTCAGATGTTTCCTTCTTCTCTGAATTGGAAATCAGACCAGGCGCCATTCTTTACTTTCCTGATCCTGTTCCAAACTCGAATCGGTTCAATCAAACACTATCTGATAAATTCAATCAACTGATTCTCAACGTCTCTTTGTCCTCTTCCATTCCATATTTCGTGGAGGATCAAGAACGTGTGACTCAATCAGAGGGTTCTTATGAGTTAGAGTCAATGGTTCAGTGTAGTCCTGATCTTGATATCTTAAACTGTACTGTTTGCCTCAGAATTGCCTTCTTAAGAGTTTCAACTTGTTGCGGTTTGCCAAGTCATGCTCAGATCTTTACTCCTAAATGTCTTTTGAGGTATGAAACCTCTGCTTTCCCATCTTCACCGTTGACTCCGTCATCTCAGCCTCCTCTATCTCTGCCGCCTCAAGCGTCGCCACCTCAATCGTCGCCGCCTCCTTCTTTATCGGAGACGCCACAGTCGGCGCCACCTCCGCTGCTTTTCACGAGGCCACAGAACGTTCCAAGTCCTAGCGGGTCGTTTTCTTTTAACGTTCTTAAAGGTGAGACTTGAGAGCATGTTTTTATATATTATATATTGTTTAATCATAATCATATATACTAATCTTATTATGATATCTAATTAAACATATATTAACTGATAGGGCTGGCTCTAATTATTTTTATTCTTTTTCTGTGGCAGGAAACGAAATATTTGGGAGAATTGTTGTTACAATGACAGCTTTGGTGTTTGCACTTGTGGATTTGTGATCAAATTTGATGGTTTATGTACTGTAAATATTTGATGATTTGTACTTATTTGTATTCTTTTAATCTCTGTCATGTGTAGATTGATGTTAATATAATTCTGATATATGTGTAGATTGATCAATAAAAGAAGATTCGAGTTTGATACATCTCCATTTTTTCTTCTAAAGTTTTTTCTTGTAACCTACTAATGTCTTTAATAAAATCAGTGGTATATTGATGGAATATTGAGCTACTGTACTATATCAAGAAATTATAATTTACAACTTTATACTAGCGTTTTTCGAAACAGATACATCAAATCTAGTGGTTCTGCCACTAATTTTAAAGAAATGG
This sequence comes from Erysimum cheiranthoides, assembly GCA_011420285.2. Classification (NCBI taxonomy): domain Eukaryota; kingdom Viridiplantae; phylum Streptophyta; class Magnoliopsida; order Brassicales; family Brassicaceae; genus Erysimum; species Erysimum cheiranthoides. The sequence continues at coordinate 21,141,718 of CM022179.2, forward strand.
TTATGATTAACGTGATCATAAATCATAATTATCTATCATGAAATGAAATTAAGAATATAAACACGAAAAAGATATAAAATTGTTCTTAAAATTATCAATTTATAAGCGGAAGATGATACATAAATATTCATAAAAGATGTTTGGGATGGTTGTGTAAAATAATTGTTACTAGTATATTGATCGAACATATAATTAGTGGTAGTGCTAGTGTTGATATATCATCATCGGAATTTAAATTCATATATAGCATGTTATTTAAAAAAAAAAAAATTTGTTAATAAGTTTCTATTTTACTAGATGATCACCTTTGTTATGCACGCACGAAATTAGTTGATTATTTAAATATTTTTTTATAATTTTATACGATTATATTTAATTTATAATTTACAAAAAACATTATCTTTTTATTATATAGTAGATTTTGGTAAAGTATTACTTAATTGTTAGTATTTTAACTTATCCTAGTGATCCCAATTGAAGTATTTTAAGGTTGATTTTTGTCAACACGTCTAGTTTCTTAAGCTCAGTATAACTTTTGAAAATTTGAAATACAAGTCATCTGATACATTATCTTTTACATGGTTATCAACCTCTCTTTTCAAAATTCAAAGTTCATTTTATTATTACTACTTTGAATTAATCTTTTGAAAGAATTTCCTTTTACGAAAATTCAACTTCATTGGCTTACTACCAAAAGAAACAACACAAGGAAGTAAAGGGAAAGAGTCCTGATTAGTACTAATTATAAATTTACTAAAGTAGCAAAAATTATATGACATGATCAAATAGAAAGGATTGGCTAGGAGTAATATTCCTAGACAAATCTGACTAGGGTCATCTGAAGCAATCCAAATTTAGGCGGTTTTTGTATAACTATTTTTGAATTTCCTCATAACCTGTCTTGAATCATTCATCATAACACTTTAATCATTTTATAAGTTATACTCCACTAAATTACTCGTCTCCAAGCTGAACAATACAAGCAAACGAACATATATTGAATAATCAAAAATTTGAATCGACAACAATTTAATTTATCGAAATCACACACACACATTGATAGTTTGTGTAGTTTGTGATCAGGCACGACTTTGACTCTTGATTTTTTCTTTGCATCAAATATTTTCTTCCAAAACTGTATAGAATAAGTCCATGTTTTGCCTCATACGCTAACAAAAACGAACTTTATGTTCTTTTTCTTAGTTTCATAGTTTAAAGAACAAGTAAATAAAAGATGATGATGTTTGTTGTTCATAAATTTGGATTCAACTCTTATTGATGAAATCATCTGATTATTCGCCTGAAACGGTATATGTTTTCTCTCTGAATTGGTATAGGACGTTATATATTTTAATGAATTAAATAAAAGAAGATTTTCCCTATATAAATGGCTAGCTCTCTGCTCTGCTTGATCCTATCTTCATTCTTCATAAACAAGAAAGAACAAAACATGGCCATTTTCTTCAGACTCTCTGCTGCTCTACTTTGCCTCTTCTTTTCCTTATTATCTTACCAAAGCATGTCCCAACCTCAACACCTGATGACTTTCTGCAACAAATCATCCGACTTCACACAAACCAGCTCATACAAATCAAACCGAGATACCCTACTTTCTTCTCTCCGTGAAGGTTCCACTCTCGGAACCTATTCCAACGCCACAATCGGTCTCAGCCCCGACATAATCCATGGCATGTTCCTATGTAGAGGGGACATCACCAAGACATCTTGTTCAGACTGTGTCAAGACCGCAACTCTAGAAATCACTAAAAATAATTGCACTTATACAAAAAATGCTATAATATATTACGAGGAGTGTATGGTTCGATACTCCAATGTTTCCTTCTTCACCCTCGTAGAAGACGGGCCTTACGTCGTTAAATACTCTCTTTCTTCTTTTCCTACTTCTCTTTTTAGTTCGTTCGCGCAAACCCTATCCAATAAGGTAGAGCAACTAATAGTCCTCATAGCTTCGAAGTCTTCTTTGTCTTCTTCGACGCCGTATTATGTAAAGGATAGAAAACATGTGAATGATTTTGAGGGCTCATATACATTAGACACAATGGTTCAGTGTAGTCCTGATCTTGATCCAGCAAGTTGCGGCGTCTGCTTGAGACTTGTAGTCCAAAGTGTCTCAGGCTGTTGCACCAATGCTCGTTTGGCTCACTTCATTCTTCCTAAATGTTTTTTGAAGTACGACACAACCGGTTCGCCAACTACTCAGTCACCAAGCGGCTCATTTTCTATTAACGTTATGAAAGGTGAGCATACTATGACCTTGAATCGATTTTTTTTTTTTAGCGTTTTTGTTGAAGTTGACGTACATGTTAAATTAATATGTTAGTTTTTAGATAAAACCGCAACTTTTAGTGTATTAATTAAATCTTATTTGTCAAAGACATTGATATGTTTGGCTTTTCTTTGTATTGCAGGAAACGAAATATTTGGGAGAATCTTCATTACAGCCATGACAACGTCGGTGTTAGCACTTGTTGGTCTATGATCCAATCCAACGATTACGAAGATTTGTTTATATTTGCATTCCACGAATGTGTGACATTGTGCATGATATCTTATTTTCTTGTCTAGAAAGAAATCAACTAGGTAATAATTCGCATTGTGCGTGAAGAAAAAAAAAAGAGAGACTATTATATTAAAAAATATTGTAAATTGTAATTGCATTAATGTTTTGGAGGTAAAAATAAACTATATGTAAACTAAGATTTCCCCTCTTGGCTCTTATCTACTTCACCCAAAACAAGAAACACTAGCAACAAAAATTAGAAGGAGAAAATCCGTTTTACCAAAAGAGAAAAAAAAAACCAAAAAAAGAAGAAGGAGAAAATCCATGTGATTCAACTTATTTTAAAATTAACAAAAGTTATCAAATGATTTTACATATTTAATTTATTTCCTTCGGTTTGAAAAAAAAAACGTATAAGAAGTTAAGAACCCAAAGATTAATGCATGCAAAGACGAATTTTTTTTATATATATATTTCTTTCCTCAATTTTTGTCCTCATCATATTTTCAGAATTTAGATTTTTTTTTTTTTTTGGTAATGTTCAGAATTTAGATATTGTATATTGGATCATTATGGTGCACTTGCTGCTCCCATTCCCACACCATCTAGATTTAAATCAACGTAAGCTACTGTCCAAGTTACTTTTGGTTCTTGTTGCTCAAGGTACAACTCTAGCACTTCAAGCACATCTTCCTCTTCATGGTTTCATTCTTCTCCCCTTCGCCACCGTATATATGGTGTATACCTTTTTATGTATATTTTCCTATTTGTAATTAAGACATATCTTCTTTTCTTGTTATGTAAGTCTTTAGCTAGCTATTAGATCATCTTGTAAAGCTATATAAAGGTCTTAGAGCCATGTCAATGATATACAGAGAAAAACCTTTCATACATCCTAAGGTTTTTGACCCACACTGTAGGACTAAGTCTTTTGTTTGCTTAAGATAACTCTGTTTTGCGTCGACTTTATGATTTTTTCTTATTAACGATATAGTTATCATGGATGAAATACAATACTAGTTTTACATATTCTTCCTCTGAATTGGTATATATAAGACCATTATTTAGACATTATTTTGAATAAATCAACCAAGAAAAAGCTCATTTATTTCTACTATAAATTCACTATCTCCTCTGTTTTGTTAAACAAAAAGGAACAAAATGGCAAGAATCATAATTACACTCATTGCTCCTCTGTTTTACTTCTTCTTCTTCTTTTCTTTGTTACCTCACCAAACCATATCCCAACCTCAACACATGTACACTGTCTGCAATCCTTCCGACAACTTCACACAAACCAGCTCTTACGAATCAAACCGTGCAACCCTACTCTCCTCTCTCCGCGAATCTTCTTTTCTCGGAACCTATTCAAACGCCACAATCGGTCTTAGCCCCGACACGGTCTATGGCATGTTTCTCTGTAGAGGAGACATCAACACAACATCTTGCTCAGCCTGTGTCCAAACCGCAACAATCGAGATCGCCACAAACTGTACTCTTAACAAAAGAGCACTCATATACTACGAAGATTGTATGGTTCGTTACTCAAATGTTTCCTTCTTCTCAGAATTGGATATCAGACCAAGCATCGTTCGTTACTCTATTCGTTCTGCTCCAAACTCAAACCGGTTTAATGAAACATTATCTGATAAATTCAACCAACTGATTCTTAACGTCTCTTCGTCAACTTCGATTCCATATTTCGTTGAGGATCAAGAACGTGTGACTCAGTTAGAGGGTTCGTATGATTTAGTGTCGATGGTTCAGTGTAGTCCTGATCTTGATCTATCAAGCTGTACCGTTTGCCTAAGATTTGCGTTCTTTAGAGTTTCAACTTGTTGCGGTTTACCAAGTTCGGCTCTGACCTTTACTCCTAAATGTATTTTGAGGTATAGAACCTTTGTTTTGTCATCACCACCGCCGTCTCCGTCATCTCTGCCTCCTTTATCTCCGTCTTCTCCGCCTCCTCTACCTCTGCCACCTCAATCGCCTCCTACGCAACCGCCGCCGAACACTTAATCCATTGTATGTATATAGTTTATAAATTTTTATTAGATAATCACTCCTAATTTTCCAATGTTTTATATTTAATTTAACATACTATTGGTAGGGTTGGCTCTAATTTGTGTTATTTTTTTTGGTGGCAGGAAACGAAATATTTGGGAGAATTGCTTTCACAATGACAACTTTGGGTGGATTTGTGATCAACTTTGGTGATTTATGGATTATAAATAATGATTTGTAATAATTTGTTGTCCTTTAATATGTGTGAGGTGTGTATTGTTCTCAAGATTTATAACCCACAAAAGATGTTATTATGGTTCCAAAAATAAGTTTGATTCTGATCTTTGTATGGATGATGAGAAAAATAAGAAGAATTCCTTTAAACGTACGTTTCATTTTCTTATCTACTAATAACACCGCATGATAAATTGTAATTTTACATAAACTGTTAAATCCAGAATTTTAACACTAATTTCTCTCACTAATGAGTCCTCCTAATAAAGTAAAAATAAATTTTGTATATTTTTAAAAAAAATCATTTTCTCACCCGATGGATAGATCTAAAACACATCTTCGTTTCCCTAAAATTAAAAAATGTAGGAACAAGTCTTCAGATCTTTTACAAACCCATTGTACAACTTTATCTTTTGGCTTTGGCTTCATCTTATTTAATGAACCTGCAAAGATATTCAATGTTTATAAACAAGAATATGGAATTCAACTAAAATAGTAATAATTATATATACATTCGATCTCTGAAATGGTCTACCACGTTATATGAGGACATCATGGATTTGAATGAATTAAAAAAAAAAAAGTATTCTTTCTTTAGATAAATCTATGTGCTCTATTTTGTTCTTTCTCATAAGTCATAACAAAAATGACAAGAATCATTACAAACTCTGTTGCTCTGTTTTGCTTCTTCTTGTTTTCTCTCGGAGCCATGTCCCAACCTTCTCAAAATCAAACCGATTGCAACAAAGAACCCGACGCTTATCAATCAAACCGCAACATCGTCCTCTCAACTCTTCGCAACCGTTCCTCCCTCGGAAGCTATTATTCCAACGCCACGGCCGGCCTTAGCCCAAACACAGTCTATGGCATGTTCCTATGCATAGGAAGCATAAGCAGAAAATCTTGTTCAAACTGTGTCCATTCCGCAACGTCAGGAATGGCTGAAACCTGCGAATCTCATGACAGCTCTTTCATGTTCTCTGACGAGTGTATGGTTCGGTACACGGACGTTTCCTTCTTCTCACTCGTAGAGGAAGCACCAGCCACGTTTAGTTACTCGCCGATCAATTCTTCAGATTCTCCGCAATTTTTCAACCAAACACTTCCTGGAAAAATAGACGAGCTTATCCTCAGAATACCCTCGTTATCTTCTTCATCACAGATTCCATATTTTGTGGAAGATAAAGAACATGTAACTCCATTGGAGGGTTCGTATGATTTAGAGGCAATGGCCCAGTGTAGTCCTGATCTTGATCCAAGAAATTGCACCGTGTGCTTGGGACTTGTAGTCCAAAAGTTCTCCGAGTGTTGCAGCCAATCTCGTTGGGCTCGGATCTTATTTCCTAAATGTCTCCTCAGGTATAACATCTCGGCTTTGCAACCGAACCTAACAACGAGTCTTGGCGTTACAAAAGGTGAGTCACAACATGTATATTATTTAATATTTAATTTTATCAATTTTCCGATTCTTTAGACTTTGCGATGGACTAACCCGGTCTGGTCCGGTCCGTTTTTGTCCTTGCCCCGTCTTATGGTTATCTGATATGGCTTTGAATTGGTCTGGTCTTTTTTGGCTTTTTTTTTTTTTTTGTTTTACAGGAGCTGATATGTTTGGGAGAACGTTTATTGCAATCATGATAGCTTTACTAATGGGTTTATGATCAAATAAAGTGATGTAAACAAGGATTGTAACTACTGGTTTATACTTGTGTTCCTCTCCATTTGGATGATGATAAGATAATAACCAGAGTAAACCGACATTGACTTGGTCAAAGATTGAATGGAGATATGGAATCATGTGTTCTCCTATATTAGTGTGATTGTCTTTCACTCATTCACGTTCCATACTAGTTAACTTATTCATTTGTGTATTTAAGCATTGTTAATTAATGGAATCAAAAGGGAGAGAGAAAAATTGCATTGAAGGTGTCAATTGACTTTAGTCTTTGGGACCTAAACATGTGACGTGCGAGGTAGACTGCGTTTTGTCTACTAATTCTATAAGAAAACATGCATGCCAATTTTCCAAACAAAAAATGGCATGTTTAAGAGTTTCAAATATCTATTAAAATTTCTAAAACCATGTAAAAGTTGCATAAATTTTGTGAATTTTTTTTATTAAAATAACATGTGGGAAGTAAACAAACGACGACGTAAAGGGAAAGAGTCCGAAATACATACTATTTCATGTACTACTATTCAAGCTACTTCACGAATTATATATACAATAACCAAAGATTAGCAGAAATGGTAAAACTAATTTAACATAATCCTTATGTTGTTTAGAACAAGTCTTATGATGTTTTGTTAACTTTATATGTTTTTTTTTTGTCTTAATTAGTTTCATTTGGTCTGAAGAAAAGTAAACTAATTAAAGATGCAATTTTATTTACAAGTATATGCCTTCAATTGTCATTTGATAAAATAATCAGATCATGTTCTCCCTGAAACAATGATTATTAATAACATAAATCTATATATACACATTCGCCCTCTGAATTGGTATACGACGTTATTTTGAGCTTACATATGAATGAATCAAAAGTATACATATTTGATATTTCCTTCTATAAATTCTCTGATCTGTTCTATACTTTGGTATGTCTTCATAATAAACAAGAGAAAATACAAAAATGGCTACAAGCTTTACATTCTCTTCAACTCTATTTCACTTCTTCTACTTATTCTTTTTCTTTTTCTTGTCTCTCCAAACTATGTCCCAACCTCAAGTCCATCACTTGCGCACCATCTGCAACGAATCTAACAATTTCACTCGACCAAGCTCTTACTATTCAAACCGTAGTTCCCTCCTCACGTCTCTTCGAAGTCGTTCCTCCGTCCTACCAGGAACCTATGCGGGAATCACGAGGGATCGTAGCCCCGACACAGTGTATGGCATGTATTTCTGCAGAGGAGATATCAACAAAACAACCTGCTCGGTCTGTGTCCGGACGGCAACCCGACAAATTGCTCAAAACTGTACCTATCAAAAAGAAGCTTTTACATTCTACGAGGAATGTATGGTTCGTGTCTCGGATTATTCCTTCTTCGGACTCCTAGAAGGACCTACCGCCACCATATACTCTCCCCTTAACTTTTCTATTACGAGTTCTTTCGTTCAAACATTTTCTCGTAAGATGGACAAACTTATCTTGAGAGCAGCGACGATCTCTTTGTCCCCAAAACCATATTACGTGCTGGATAGAGAACGTGTGACGGAGTTCGGTAGCTCGTATAGGTTTGACTCAGTTGTTCAGTGTAGTCCTGATCTTGACCCAACAAACTGTACCGTCTGCTTGAGAAGTGCGGTCCAAAAACTTATGGGCTGTTGCAGCCGGTCACGTGAGGCTCATATCTTCCTTCCTAAATGTCTCTTGAAGTATGACACTACCTCTAATTTGCCAGTGGACGTCCCGAGCCTTGGTGCGATAAAAGGTAAGCATAGTTATAGAATATATCATTAATATACAATTTATCATTTTTTAGATTTTGCAGTATGATTAGGGAATAGTGATGTTGCTCGCGTTGGACTAAAATAAGACCCACTCCGATTCGTCCTTATCTGGCCACGCTAATAAGATCATTTTTTTTTAATTTTACAGGAAATATAATATTTGGGAGAATTTTTATTGCAGTCATGACAGCTTCTATGTTAGCACGTCTAGGACTATGATCCTAGGACTATGATCAAATCAGAGGATTTAAGGATTGGTATATACTGCTTCATATTTTTGTTCATATGTGTTATGTGGGATTTTTGTTTTTTTTTTTTTTTGCTAAGAAATGTGGGATTTGTTCATTTGTTGTGTTCTTGTCTAATGAAATCCAAAAATGATTCATAGTTTACCATTTGAAGAAAAATTAACATTGACGACATTTACAAACTTGATCGATTATATTCCTCCCAATCAATTATATATCTAATTAATTGCATCATTAATCTCCTTAGGTCATGTAGTTTCAAATTATTTTTGTAAGATGTAAAATATTAAAAATTCCTACATGGCTTGTTTATCATCTAAGGGATTACCAAATATGTCAACGATCAGTAAATGAAAATATATCAGTAAGGTTTTTTTCTAATTCGGGTTCGTTGATAAGAATTAAAGAGTACTGTATATATTTTTTTAAATGAGAGTCGTGGAGAAAAATCTCAAAGATTAAATGGTAAGTTTACATTCAAAATGTCAAATCTGAAAAATTGTAGGAACAAGTCTTGTGTTTTGCTTTCACAAAACGAAATTATCAAAAAGACTTTATCTTTTACTATAGGCTTCATCTTATCTAAAGAAGAGTTTTATATACAAGAATAAAGAATTCAACTCAAATAGTAATTATTTATATGTAGATTCAACCTCTGAATTGGTCAACAATGTTATACATGGGCATTTTGAATTACTCTTATTTTTAAAAAGAATTCTTTCTCTATATAAATCTATGTACTCTGTTTTTGTTCTTTCACATAAGTCATAATAATCAAGAAAGAACACAAAAAATGACGAGATTCAATACACACGTTGCTGCTGTTTTCTTTTGCTTCTTCTTATTCTCTCTCCGAGCCATGTCCCAAGCTTCTCAAATGCTTATTGATTGCACCCTATTCAACAACGTCACTAGCACTAGCCCTTATCTTTCAAATCGCGACACCGTCCTCTCCACTCTTCGCAACCGTTCCTCCATCGGAACCTATGCAAACGCCACGGCCGGTCCTAGCCCAAATACAATCTATGGCATGTTCCTTTGCAGAGGAGACCTAAACAGAACATCTTGTTCAGATTGTGTCAATGCCACAACGTTACAAATCTATGAATCTTGCTTTTATCGTAAAACAGCTTTGGTAATCTCTAACGAGTGTATAGTTCGGTACTCGAACACTTCTTTCTTCTCCCTCGTAGAGGATGTACCTAGTACCGCTAGATACTCTCCGGACAGTTCTTTGGATTCTCCGCAATTTTTCAATCGAACACTTCCTGAAAAATTAGACGAACTTATACTCAGAGCATCCTTGTCTTCGTCGTTACGAGTTCCATATTTTGTGGAGGATAGAGAACATGTGAATCAATTGGAAGGTTCGTATGATTTACATGCAATGGTCCAGTGTAGTCCTGATCTTGATCCAAGAAACTGCACCGTCTGCTTGAACCTTGCCGTACAAAGACTCTCGGAGTGTTGCAGCCATGCTCAGTTTGCTCGGATCTTCTTTACAAAATGTCTCATCACGTATGAAATCTCTGCTTTGCAACCGAACGTAACGAGTCTTGGCGTTACAAAAGGTTAGTCACAGTATATATCATTTAAATTACAGTTTACTACCATTGGATTTTGAACTACGATTTGAGATTTTGGGGTGGACTAATCCGGTCAAGTCCGGTTTAAATTCGTCCATTCTTGAGGTCATGCTGATAAAGTTATAAGTACATATCTGACATATACCAAAAAGAAATGATGAAATTGGTTCTACATGGACCAGACCAGAATTGTCCCAGTTTTTCAAAATATGAAAATTGGTATGGTCTATCCTTGACCGAATTAAACCGGGTTGACCTGACGATTTTTGGTCCACCGTAACCACCTATCTGCCTACAATCCAATTATCAAGAATAAACAACTAAAACATATGTTTTGGCTTCTTTTTTTTTTTGGTTATACAGGAAATAAAATATTTGGGAGAACGTTATTTGCAATGACGACAGCTTTGGTGTTACCACTAATTGTTTTATGATCAAATGTAGTGATGATTTAAGGATTGTAACCCTCAAAAGGCAAAAATAATATAAAGTTTTGTATAATAGATATTGTGTTTCAACTTTCAATGTTATCTGTTGGTAATAATGTATTCATATAAAAATAAATAAAGTATATATGACATGGCTTGTGGTTTGATTTCGAATTTCAGACTATGCATGTCTCCGATTTGAGTCAGCTAAAGTTTCCACATACGTATAGAAATCTGAATTTCTAGGTTTCCCAAAAAGAAAGTTTTAGCATACGTTATACACCCAATCTTATGTGTTAAATTAATTAGGAAATTGGAAAATATTTATCCGAATTCCTCATAAATTTATTTTAAAATTCTGTAAAACTAGTTTCGGACTTCATTTCACGTTGAGACTTTAACTATTGATCGGACCAGATCTACACATATCTTGTTTTCTATGTTTTCTCCAACTGTAACTAATATCCTAATTAATAATTTTCTCTGCATCAAAACATGCCTTCCAAATTGTAAGACTGATCAGAGTCTTCTTAAACCAATAAAAACAAAAAAAGTCTTCCTAAGCAAGTCGTATGTTTTGCTTCACACAATAATATAACAAACGTGTCATCTTCAATAATTCTGTATTATTCCTTAAACAAGTCTTTCATCTGGTTTAAATATTACAGAATCAATAAACTTAACATTTTATACAAACAACATGGGCTCAACAATCACCTAAGAGTAATAAAAGAACTTTCCTAGTTAAAGTGTATATAATGCATCTTTTCATAAATTTGTCTACAACAAATTTTCTTCATTCTCTCATAATTCAAAAACAAGAAAGAACAAATAATGGCAACAATGATCCAAAGTCTATCTTCTCTCTTTTGCTTTCTCTCTCTTTTATCTCTTCTCTTCTCTACACATCCAACCATATCCCAATCTGACCACATCCACATGAGCACCTTCTGCAACCAATTCTCCGACAACTTCACAGAAACCAGCCCATACCAGTTAAACCGCCAAACCGTACTCTCCATTCTCCGCCTCCGTTCCTCTCTCGGATCATATTCCAATGCCACGGCCGGTCTTAGCCCCGACACAGTCCGTGGCATGTATCTATGTAGAGGAGACATCTCCGGATCATCTTGTTCAGACTGTGTTCAAACCGCAACCCTAGAAATCTCAAGAAACTGCACTTATCAAAAAGAAGCTTTCATTTTCTATGAAGAGTGTATGGTACGTTACTCGGATTCCTCCTTCTTCTCCCTTGTAGACGAGAGACCTTACATCATTAGGTACTCTTTGAGTTATGCTCCTAACTTGGAACGGTTCCCACAAACACTGTCCGATAAAATGGATGAGCTTATCACCAATGCGACTTCTTCCCCATCGCTGTCATTAACACCGTATTTCGTGGAGGATCAAGAACGTGTGAAACAATTCGAGGGTTCGTTTGATTTAGATTCACTTGCTCAGTGTAGCCCTGATCTTGATCCAAGAAACTGCACGTCGTGTCTGAAACTTGCGGTCAAAGAAATGTTGGATTGTTGTAACACGTCTCGTTGGGCTCAGATCTTTTTTCCTAAATGTCTCTTGAGATATGAAGCTACCGCTTTGTCTTCACCACCTCCACCATCTCCATCACCTCCACCACCTTCTCCACCACTTTCTCCTCCATCGCTAATGCCGTCCCCACCGCTTTTCATGCGGCCGAGTTTTGGCGGGTCATTTTCTAACATTATAAAAGGTAAGCATACATATTATACATCATTTTATATGTACGTAACCATTTTGTTGTACAAATCTTGTTATCAAGAAGAGACTATATAGAGTAATAAATTACTAATCAGTTTGACCTTTTTTCTTGTCTTTGCAGGAAACGAAATATTTGGGAGAATTTTTATTGCGGTCATGACAGCTTATGTTTTAACACTTTTGGGTGTGGGAATGTAAAGATGACCTTATACTTGTTGTATGAGTGTGATGTGTTTTCTTCTTGTCTCATAAGATCCAAACCCCCTAAATTTTTGTTATTATTTGTGTTTCAGTATTTTTTTTTGTTGATTCTGATATTAAATTTGAATGGATTTTTCAAAAACACAAAGTATGTACACAATTTTGTTATGATCTACTATCCAAATTTGAAGAATTTAACTACAATTAATGAATGAATGGCGATTTGGAATCTGAATAAGCCACTCAAAGCAAAATTTGTGATCTAATTCCAACAGCCAATAATACTGTCTTCTCTTCAAAGTAAGTTCGATCAATTTTACAATAATAATCAATCACTCACAAAGTGAAATCTGAGTTCTTTGGGTAAAAAAGTTACCGGTTTTTTACTCACCATAGTGTTCAAATAATTTCACCAGGAGGTAACTCTGCAAGCTTCGCTTGAGTACCAAGCACACGTTCCATATCAAACCGAACCTCGATATTCCGAATGCTATATCCCACCACCATTAACCAATACAACAGTTTTGCAAGGTCCGCTGCGCTTGTCTCTGTCACATTCGTCTGTGTAACCATGCACCAAAACATTTGATATCAGTCAATTCACATCACACTATATAACAAAACGCAACTTAAATAGTTATTATTAGAGAACCTTCATTTGGTTTGGGTCTGACACAGCTAGAAGCCGCTTGACAAATGTATTCATGGCCACGGCAACATCTTCACCTGCAGTGCTTGTAAGCTCCTACAAAGTCAAAGTATTCCAACTGAGAAAAGCATTGGATAAAAATTTAATGAAGGCAAATTAAAAACTACTATATGAATTCTCATGCCTTAAGATTTTGGGGTTCGAGAGATTTTAGATACTCCAAAATTTCATTCTGCTGATTCGCAGATTTTCTCCCCACTTGACGATTGAGTTCTTCGATCTCTGCTTCCAGAAGCTCAATATACTTTTTCGCATCAATTTTCTCAGGACCAGAAATGTTATTCCACCTAATCACTTCCCCTGAAACGTTCTTTTGAGTTCCAGGAGCATAATCTTCATCACCCCCCTGGCTTAATCAAAATAGAAAACCAGTGTCATATATAGTTTGATAGATCAAACACACGCATATCAACAAGAAAGAGAGTGTGTAATAGGTATAAAACCGGTAAACTCTCTTTCTTCAATTTACCAAAGAACTATAGTGTAGAAGAGAATCGGTTAACACGAGAAGTAACTAACTCTCCACCACTGCCCAAACCAATATCCAAGACCAATCCATAATACGCCAACTCATTTTGCCTAAACTTATTTCTAACATCTTTAACTCTTTAGCCAACTGACTCATTACAATGGGGTAATTACAATGCCCCTACACTAGCTTAACACAAGGTTTATCAGAGGGAGACAGAGAAGAAGCAGAAGTGTCAAGATTGAAGCATCTAACTAACTCTCATAAGCATTTACACATTTACAGGCCAAGTGAAAACAAAAGTTAAAAACTTTGAAATGGTTCACCTTTTGATCACGTGGTTCAGGAAGAGCAACCTGCTCCAAACTTTGTTGCAATTCAAGACGATATTGAGCGTTTCTGAACATATATCCAGTCATCAATACACTCATCATCAGCTGTGCAAGGTTCTCAGCAACCTAAAACCAATAATGCAATCAAAACAAAACCCACCAGACCACAACTACTAGTGTGAAACGGATAAGCTTGAATTCCATTACATTAAAGCAGCACTCACAGAGGTGACAGTAACCGCGAAAAACTGCGGAGGTAGCGTTCCTATCATATTCGTCACAGTTTGTCTCATTGCATCAACCACCTAATTAAATATTTCCAATTACCAAAGAAACAACATAGAATCAATCAAAAGCTCTAAACTTTAAAACAAAGAAATGGTCTTTTTGAGAAAATTGAAGCAGAGTAAGTTACATGTTTAGGAGCACGTTTAACGAACATCTCCATGAACTCAGGCTTCACGTTCTGAACATACTCCAATAGAATATCCCTCCTGCTTTTGGGCTGCTGCTCAAAAACCAGTGATCGATTGAGATTAGGCTGATGCTAATAATATCAATTCGAATGCTGAAGCAATGCAATTTACCCGAGTGCCATTAGGAGGCGTGGAGGAATCTGCAGACGAATCAGAAGAAGAACCATAAGCTTTAATAACTCTCAGAACCAGAAAATTTGCAGTTCCGCTACTCTTCAAAGTCTTGGTCTTCAACGGGAAGCTTACAGAGGAAGTAGTAGAGAAGAGTTTAGGTTCATGGTTGGCTAAAAAAGACGAAGAAGGACGAAATCGAGATTGCAAGAGCGAGAATTGCATCGATAACGAACACATCTTCACAAGATTCAAACCCTAAAATCTCTAGGATCGCTGTAATCGGAGCTTTTCGATAGTTTTGGGGTTTTATCTTCACTACGCTCTTTTTTCTTTTTCTTTTTTTCTTTATCTTCCAAAAAATTTTGATTATTGTATTTGTATACAGTAATTAACAAGTTAATCATCATCGCACAATTTACCATTTTTTTGAGCTCAAATTGGCACGAACCGGTTTGGTTTTTAGGATACAATTTATACAAGTCAAAATTTAATGTGAAATCTTCAAAAAGACAAAAACACTTTCTTTAAAGTTTAAAAAACAATCAACATACATTTTTGTTAGAGCAAATTGGCCTTCGTAATGACCGGCTTCTCCATGAACTTGGAGGCTACCATACCAATAGCAAAGAAGAGAGGCCAAATTGATACTTTGATTGGACCGTCTTTTCCTTTTTTGCTCAAACTAAAATTGATTGTCGACACTACTAACCCACCAACAACACAGAACAATAAGACCGTATCAGCGGAACTTCCAAAGATCCTGCTGTAGCCACGTGATGGATAGTAGAACCAAGGTATTGGCCACTTGCATCGGAAACGAGCTTTATGGGCTCGGATTTTGTAAGTGAGGTCAAGGATGGAGAGTACAACAGAGAGAACTGACATTGCTAAAGATATTCTTGTGAAGTAAGGCTTCCGAGTGGAAGAGAGCTGGTCTGCAACCGCAGATGCAATCTCTAGGAGCAAATTGATGACCACGAAGAAGGCCATTCCAGTAAAACACCGAGATTTACTTTTTCGCTTTTTGGATGAGGATAGTTCATATACGGCTCTGAGTACTTGCTCGATATCTCGATGATCAATAATAATAGTTTCTAGTTTGCGCATTACTTTGTCCCACACTTCTTCCTTCTTGCCACGTAAAGATGAACCCACCATGCGGAGACTCAATGGAAGGTTATCACATAGGTCTACTACACTTTCTGCCAGCTCTTGAAAACCATTAAGTGGATAGCTTTGTCTAAAAGCATATCTACAAAAGATCTCGAGAGCTTTTTCACTAGATGGAAAATCCACATGGTATGTATTATCAATACCATGTTGCCGCAAGAGCTCTTGTTCTTCTGTGGTAACAATAATCTTACTTCCAAGACCAAACCATGTAGTTTCATTAGCCAAAGCCTCTAATTGCTTTAGATCATCCACAGCATCAAGAATGATAAGCACTTTCAGGTCGCTTAGCCTTTCCGGTATGGCACCTAAATGGTATATCCTCATATCGTTTTGGTTTAAAATCTTGGAAAGAAGTTGCTCTTGTAATTGCAGCTTCAAACCATACTCGTCAAGACCACTATTATAGCTTCCCCTGATATTCTCCATAAAACAACTAAGCTGAAAACGATTAGAGAATCGGCTATGTAAAGCCCTGGCGATGGTAGTCTTACCAATGCCTTTAGGGCCACATATTCCAACAATCATAGCTTCATCCTCATAACCTAAATGTAACAAAGACTGCAATTTCTGCAAGTGTTCTTCAATACCCACCATGTCTTTAAAATCCCAAGAGACTGTAGCGTTTAGTTTGGTTGAAACATCTCTTGAAAACTTTTCAATCAGATCCGCTTCATCATCACTAAAGAGGAGAGAGAGAGAGAGAGAAAAAAACCAACCGTGTTTATCAAATAGTCATGTGAAAAAATATGATATGTATAGATTCATCACAAATAAAATTGTAGGAGCACAAAATTGACAATACTACGGCAATGTAATTGAAACTTTAATCGGTCCAACAATAATAACCCAAATCCCAATTTAATTGAAGGAAGAAAAAGAACAAACCAGTTTCCAAAGTCTTCTCCTACTATGTTGCCAACATAGCTCAAAGCTTGGCTCCATCTTAACCTCTCCACCTCTGTTTTATTAGCACAAGTTTTATTGAAAGCTGTCCCAAAATCTCCCGTCTGTTTCTGCACATGAGATGGATCTGGTCCGTAGAAAACAGGTATCACTATTTGCCCCATTTCTTCCTTGCACTTCAAAATCTCCACCAATTCATTCAAACACCAACTCGATGAAGCATAGTTCTTCGACAACACCACTATCGAGATCCTAGATTCCCTCATCGCTTGTATGAGTTCAGGGGAAATGGTTTGACCTCTCTTGATCTCTTGATCATCGAACATCTTGATCCCATTGTCGTAAAACTGTTTGTATAAATGACTGAGAAATGACTTGCGTACATCTGGTCCGAAGAAGCTCACAAAGACAGACGAAGAAGAAGAAGAAGAAGCCATGAGATAGAATGGCGAGAAAAGTTGAAGATCACATATACAAAAATCAAGAACGTCTCTGGATGAGCCTTATAATCAAGAGAAATGGCGTATTTTCACCATTGTCTGACTTTTGAGATAGGAGACAGAAACTATACATTCAAAGTCAATTCAAGTGATTAAGAAGGGGAGTTTTAGATCCACATTTTCGGGAAAAGTAGGCCCATGCAGATGCAGATAAGAGTAATCCAGCTATTTGCGTGCGTAACATTAGATATTTAATCATCGCTTTACTTAAATAAACCCTCTCTGCATTTTCGCTTTAATTCCATCAATACATCAGAAATTCAGAATCATATTGAAAAACCTCATACGTTATTACGTGAACAGCATTCATAAGTTAACACTAAGACAAAAGAACACTTAGTCATGGTATTTGTTTACTAGGTTTACAAAGAAGAACGAAAATACATAATATGCATGCTTTAGTTACACAGTTAGCTTACTAAACACACCATCAGGATGAATCTTGTGTCTTCACCGCCTTCTGTTGAATGGTTTTGCTGAAGATGAAGTGCTAATTGTCGGATGCGAATTCCGTTTGTTTTCACATTTTATTAATTTTTTTTAAAATAAAGAAAAGGTTTTTATTTGTAAGAGGTTGCAAAATGGTTTACAAAAAAATATTATTTGAGAAAACCTTATTTGGTAAGTATTCTTTAAACTTAGTCATTAATCCAAAAAATAAAAACTTATTTTATCAAGTAAATTAAAAAAGAAACAAAAGTGTTAAATTTTTAATTAGTAAAAAACATGTTGAACTTCTAACACCTCTAACGAACCATAGGAAATTCTACGGATAGGATGCGAAACCCGGTTTGTCTTTACATTTTAAAAATTTAACACTTATTTTTCTTGAAATAAAGAAAAAGGTAAAAAAAAACTTATTTGAAAAAAGTTAAAACAAAATGGTTTACAAAATATATTATTTAAAAACTTTAAACTTAGTCATTAATCAAAAAAATAAAAACTTATTTTATCTTTTTTTTCACTATAAAAACTTATTTTATCAAGTAAACAAAAGTGTTAGATTTTTAGTTAGTAAAAGCATGTTGAACTTCTAACACCTCTAACGAACCGTATGAAATTCTACGGATAGGATGCGAAACCCGGTTTGTTTTTACATTTTAAAAATTTAACACTTAAATTTCTTGAAATTAAAAAAAAAAGTAAAAAGAAAATATATTTATAAATGCCTTAATTTGATTAAAAAAGTTTACAAAAATTATTATTTGTAAAATCTCATTTTTTTTAAAAAAAAAATAAAATAAAGATGTTAAAGTAAATGAAAACTTGGTAAGAAAAACAAAAGAAGTAGAATTAAGGAGGATGCAGTAAAATTAAGGAGAGAGCGTATCGTTCCAACTTACCCCGAGACCCGACCCGAGAAGAAGACGTAATTGATCAAAGACCTCTCGACCTTTTTGTATCTGCAATCTGCACCCTACCTGAAGCCACCGAACCAAAAAAAAAATGTTAGGAAGATTAAGTAATTTAAACCGTAAAACAGAGCAAAGATCGTGACTCAGTGATATGAATGACCCCAACGTATTTGAATTAACCATACAACGGACTGAGAGAAAAACGAAAGAGAGGAGAGAGAGAGAGAGAACACCTGAATAACATACTGACGAAGCCCAAGGTTGTATTCAAATAACCTTCAAAACCGCAAAAACAGAGCAATTCTCGTGACTCGGCAGATCGATGAGTCTCCGCTATAACGAGTTCCTACACTCCGACGATCGCTTTCATGTAAGTCTTCGTCACCGGATCATCACTCCGACGATCCAAGTTATTAGAGCAGAACCATAACTGTTGTAAGAGATTCTCTGAACACAAGGTATTTGAAAGTAGAGAGGAGTCTAGGGTTTTTTTTTTCTTTCTTCTTAGTACGAGAATTTTGATCTCTTAATGAAGAAGCAAGGCCGTATTTAAAGAGAGTGTGGGTTAATTAGTTTTCTTTTTTTTGTAAAACAAAATATTACCGTTACATTACAAAATATTACTGTTAATAAAGTTACCGTTGCATTATATATTTATTAATTTAAAAATATATTTCTGGGGGAACGATTTCAAATGTATTTAGAAGACTAGAAAGAGAAACGATGATATATAGTCTGATTAATAGTTGTATTTATTTCTCTTTCTTTTTTTTTCTTTTTTTTTTTTTTGTCGACTTATTTCATATATGTAGTAACATCAATTTCTTGAGGAGAAAGCAAGTCACGAGGTTTTTCATTGCTAGCATCAGCTCCATGGGTTTCAGAGTGAAGGAACTTTTCCAATGTTCTAAAGCCAACTGATGAAGTGCTTATTGTTGTTCTTTTAGCACCATGAGGCAAATAAAGAAGATTAGATGACTCATGGCCAAACTGGCACTAAAGATCCTTTGCAACCATCTACTTCATATGATCTGGGCATTTTGGCTTAATTCCGTCGATATGTTAAAATATCACAATCATATAGAATACATTAAAGATTAACGTGAACAGCCTTAAGTTAACACTAAGACAAGAGAATACTTTGTGGTGTTTGTTTTGTTAATTTAGGTTTACATCATATGCTTAGTTAACACATTTAGCTACCAAACACCATCACAAATCTTCCTTCACCTCTCGGGATTAATCTCGATTCAACCTGTCTGAGTCTTCACCGCCTTCTGTTGAGTGGTTTTGCTGAAGATGAAGTGCTAATTGTCGGTCTTTTAGCACCTGACGAAGAAGAAAACGAGATGATTCGTCAGGATATTGACACTAAAGATCTTATGTCAGATTATCTTTTGTGTATAAGCAAGCATCTACTTCATGATCTTAGACGAACAGGTTTGGTTTCTAGGATGCAAGTCAAAAGAGTTAATGTGCAGAGATATTACTTGTTAAGGCCTTGGAGGAGGAGCTAGTGGCAATTGACAGACGAGAAGGTCTGGTCTGGCCTAGTGGTTTCAAGGTCTGCTTTGGAATCTTCGATGGAATATTAGTTCTGCTTTCCAAAAAAACACACAAAAGAATCCGTAAATAAACCTCAAACACTTGAATTGTTATATTAAAGTGTGCTAGTAAAGTATACTAACCTTTCTTTTTGTTCGGTTTTTCCCATTTTCACTGATTTCTCGGGTTTCTCAGAGGTGATGTGTGCTTCAGGTCGTTCGGTTATTTCAAGAGGCTTAGCGGTTTCAGGGAAAAGAGTCAACTCCACTGCACTGCATATGGATCCATCAGTTTCTGTTCCCATTGAAAGACAACCATCAGAGATATCACTCAATCTATCCTCAGAATCTGCATCTGCAAGGCCTACGAGTTCAACATCTTCATCATCAAAATCAATTCCTTTCGCCCCACCAGCAAACTTAGATGGTTGCTGAAAATCCTTTCGATGTTTACGTTCGTCTGATGATTGTTGTGAACCAGAATCAGAATGCTTGCTACTATATTCTGAGCAGTTGTCAACATCTGAGTTTCCTCTTCCAAATAAACCAGAGGCCTTTCCTCGTCGAGCATTTGGTGAAGCTCCTATAGAATGTCTTCTAGGTGATGAAGGCCCCACCAACCTTAAATTGCTTAGACCACGTTTCAGGACTGTTGCATTATTACCTTTAAGCTTCTGAAAAGTTTGAAGCTCTTCATCTTTCTTAGCAATTACATCCTTCAAGTTTGATACCTGTTATATCAAGCAATATCAAGATACAAATACCTTTGTTCTCTTTAGCTTTCAGTGGCCAAATTAAATCTTGAGAGACAGAGAGAGAGAAACAAAATACAAACCTGTTCCATGAGTTGTCTTACATCTCGACCCTCTTTATTACTTTTTGCAGCACCTAACTCCACACCGGAAACCCTTTCGGCGAATTTCAATGTGCTTACGGTCTCAGCATATGAATCTCCATCAGGATTGACTTGGACAAACATAAGAGTTTTGGCTTGTCCTCCTAAGAAACAAGAGAGAATAGCTAAGGGAACCAACCAAACGGCAATTTTATGCAATACATATAACCAAAATCTCAATGTCCTCTTCAAAGAGTGATAATGGAGTACCCAAGGAACTTTGAAGGACTTGAGTCAATTTGCTGTTTCTGTATGGAACATGAGGGTTCTTGTGTGCTAAAGCAAAGATGACATCTCCGAGGGCTGACAGTGATTTGTTTATATGCTGAGCCTCCTTAAGCCTCTCTCCGGTTGCCTCAGAGCGATCAACTCTCTCACTCCCAGCAAGATCAACTAAATGCAAACTACCCCGCAAAACTGAGTCGGTTTCCACGTCGACGCCACGTACATGAACAGAAAGAACACTGCACATAATAGCCGACATTATCTTGTTAGAATTGACAATAACAGATGGTAGCTAAAACAAGTTCAGGAAAAAAAAAAAGGTAAACAAACCAGTGTGATCTACTGCTCCTTTCATTGAGAGCTGTAGCACCAACGGTTCTGTTCATTAGCCCAATGTTCATCAGCTCGAGCACATCTTCAGTTGATCCCACACAATGCATGCTTGCATCAGGGACTGCAAGCCCATTGGGTAAGGCGGTGTTCCAAATCCCTAATGTATGCAAGTTAAGGAAATTTTATATTGAACACAACCACAGAATATTAGTAAAACCTAACAGCACTAGACCAATGAATGTACTTATTTCTAAAAATATTTAGTCACTATATTAGATTAGAGAAGGATATCTTCGATTGGAACGACCATCAGAAAGTATGTCACGAACTTGCTCATTATATATCTCAACCATTTGAACACCAACTTCATACACGACAGTGTTTTGTCTACTTTGAGTTAAGAGAAACAAGTCATTCAAAGCTCTATAATTGACACCCCAGTCCTCTTTTGAAGTGATGCTTGGCCCACTCTGTGTTAGCAGAGAGAAATATGTCTGTTAGAAATTTATAATCCTTGGCTAAAGCATAGTATTAACAAAATCAAGCTTGTCATTTACCATTGTATAAGTTTTTCCAGAACCCGTCTGACCATAGGCAAATATACAAACATTGTAGCCATCAAGAATGGATCGAATTAACGGTCGAGTATCTAGGAAAACCTCCTCTGCATAAGAAAACATATTCAAGAGATAAATATCATATATAGCATCCTTAACTAGTTGACCTAGATATGTGAAACAAACGTAAACTGAGAGAAGTAGAGGAGAACACAAACAATGCATAAGAGGGAAAGAGGTTTAAACCTTGAGTTGCTGCTTGACTGAAAACTTTGTTGAATTTAAATAATCGATGCGTATCTTTCCCTTGCTTAAAGGGATTTGCAACCACCAATTCACCATTTTCACCAATGTATTCTATAGTTGTTTGTCTACTGTTTTGCCCTGGAAGGAATGGTCTAATCCGGCAATAGACTCTGATATTTCCTAAAAAGCAAGAGAAAGAACAAAACTCATTTCTTGAATGGTCTAATACAAACAAATTACATTGACTAAAAGAGTTTTACCTTTCAAATCTTGCACTTCGTTGTACAGTCTTCGATTTTCTTCAAGAACCACATGGTAATTTTTTGCTGCATCAGCCACTCCTTTGAGCTTTAAACCTGGGAGAAAAATTATAAAATAAGAAGCCGTGTACTCTGAAATGAAAACATTAAGGCCAAGCAATCATAGAAAATTAGTGCCCACAAAAATCTTACCGTAGTAATTTAGATCCTCAAAGTATTTCTTTTGTGTCCTTAAGACTTCATGTTTAATAGAGACCGTAGTAGCATTCAACTCCTGCATAATTCACAGATTCTATATCATTTAAAAATAACTACAAGAGGTAACCAACGTTCTGAATACTGTCTTTAAAGTCAACCTGTAAGGCCCCAGATTGGTTGTCTATAAAGTTCTGGTAGGTGCACTCTTTTTTCTCCCATTTTTGAGATTTAGATTGGCATAACTTCTCGAGTTCTTTCACCTTCCTACTTGAATCTACTACTTGTAACTCCGCATCCTTTAACTTCTTCTCCAACTCGACTTTATTTTTTTGTGCTTTTGCTTCTAAATCCAAGCATTGGTTTTGATGTGTCTCTTTCACCACTTTAAGTTCCTGCTTCAGCTTACGAATCTCAGCATCACTGCGCTCTTTTTCCTTTCTCAATCGCACCACATCTTTTTCTTCTGACCTTTCTCTCTCTTCTATCCTTGTTTTCTCAAGCTAAAGAGCACAACCCGAATAACACCATTATAAATACACGTGTTAAAGAAAGCTAATACACAAGCCAAATGAAAATTAATGTGGTAGCCACACACACAATGGTTTTATGATAGATCTCAGACTGAACCTTTATCAAAATCTAGGTTTGGTTTAGAGGTTTTTTTCCACAAGTAATATGCTCAAAAAAAATCTATTGTAAACCAACTTTTTCAGATGCAAGAACGAAACTAAATAAGGAGATGATATATATCGTATCAATTACCTTTATATGCTCCATACAGTTCGTAACAATCTACAACAAAGGAAAACAGCAAGACCTATCAATAAGCAAAACAAAAATAAAGTGAAGAGAAACACTAAGAGACAATATTACCTCATTTTCCTTTGTTGTCCCAGCTGCCAAAGTTTCTAAGACCTTTATTCTTGACCTGTATTTTTCTTCACGTACCCTAAAGAGTATGTTTTGCTGCACCCATTTCATAAGCATATTTCATGACATGGTATGAAGGAAGATATGTACATTACAGGAAAAACCAAGGAAGAAAGGCCTTAGGTAATCTTACATTCTTTAGGTTATCAGCTTGATTTGAGATTCTCTGTTCAATCACTTGCACAAGTGCGCTCAAGAGAGATGCCATAGCCTGAGCAACACACGAAAAAAAATAAGAGGAGAAACATGATGGAGAGTAAGAAGAAATATTCCATGAACTAAGGATGGAAAATCTAAGCAAACCAAAAAATAATAATCAAGAGAAGGGTGTCATCAGTAGCTCAATCCTTGGCTTACATGAGACACATGTCCATTCATCTTCTTCATGCTCTCATCTAGAAGCTTATCCAGCATGTCAAACAGTGACCTAGTAGGAGCATTCTGCAAAGGAAATGCAATTTGAATCAGAAACAGAAGTAATAGCTAATAGGTTAGACACAATTCACTAAATTATGTTAGAATACTTTACTCGTAAACTGTTTGATTTAAGTAATTCCGAAATTTTAGCATCAGAAATATCAATCTCAGATCCTTCCTTCCCTTGGAATCCATCGGTAAAGTTACGGTCATCCCCTCTTGAATCCGATTGGTCCTCTGGCAAGCTCCATCTCCTCCTCGCAGCTAGTGAGTTCTTATCATGACCACCATCGGAAAAACTTGCTTTAAGCGCCTTAAGGGACTGTAAAACTGGCACCATATCACCCTGCTTTTTACTTTTTATTAGAAGTCATAACTCAATCGAGAAACACAAGAGAAGGCAGAGAGAAGAAAAGATATGGGAGCAGAAATATAACAACCTTGTAATTTAAATAGCATATCAGGCAATAGCCATGACTAGAACAGTGTTGCACTCATAAGTGCTTAAAACGAGGTTAATTTTAACATAAATACACCTACGCTGAAAATTGATTTGACTTATAAAAGCCAAGGTGGCAACCCCACAACCACTTTATCTAAATGACATGGGATCATTTATATAAACCAACAGGTTCAATTTTTAGAAATCAAATTCTTCCACAGAAACGAAGAATTTACATCCATGGAAACATAACGAACCTGTTCTATGTCTGAAACTTCGAACCTGGGCAGGGACATTTCATCCATAGCAGTCAGAAACCGCTCAATTTTTACAGCAGCAGGCTCAAAGCTACCTCCCTGTAGAATAGCCAAAGAGGGTGACTCCAGCAGTAGATGAGTAAGGGAAAAAAGACACAGCCAGAAGATTAGAACTAAATATAAGCCAAATGGTCATCAAAATTCATAAGTACCATTCTCATTGATCCAGGACTAAGCTGATTCAAAAGACTACACAAGACAGTTCCATCGCTCAAGCATGCTCTCAGTTCATCCTCTGACGCTTCCCATGGTAACTTCAAATAAGGAAGTGTCTCATTTAACCACTCCACCAAACTCTGATGACCTGAGGGCGAAATGAAGAAGATATATACGAAGTGTGAGAACAGAAACCATCATCCCATTTCCCCCTACACCTAATATAAGAGGTGATCTTAAAGGTTCATTTTTTGACAAAGCCCTGTTGGAATATAACGAACAATAACAAGCAGCAGAATTTCGACTAATAAAAAAATCAATTATACTGTTCCATAGTCGCTAATTTTACAAATAAATAACTCAATTTCTGAAAGATAACTGTTTCAATCTTTCAATGAAATGAGAGGATGTAAATGAATTAGCGTTCGAAGAGATAAACAGCAAACAATTGACTAGATAACATTACCTTTCTTACTATCATCCATGCTTGCACGACTTTCTGATCCATCGAAACTCAAAATGCTAGACCCATCTGATCGAACATAGACACCATTCATATTGGCGTCATGTTCCAGATGACTGCTCATTTCAACTCAGAGATTACGCGGCTCCCAGAATTACAATTGTAAGAAGACCCTAAAGGCAAAGAACCAATAAGCCAGCAACAAAGTAAGCGTCAATGTTAACTGTTAACACATATACTTCCTAATCCATGGTAAATCATGATGAAGTGATAAAATTGCCTATCAAATGCTTTCAATTTCAGATAAGAATAATTCTCCCATTTCGAGCGATAAACAGCTAAAAAATCGTTTCAAATTGCCAAACAATGATGAAGTTTGTTACATCTCGCTTAACAAATAGCCACAATGTCGACCAAATCAAACCCATAAAACACCTCAAATTCAAACCTACGTTAATCAAAATTACGTAGATCCAGTCAAAAACCCTAAGAAACCATCTGCACTTTTGTAACAGAGACGAATGCACAAAAAAACTAAAAACAAATACGAACCTAAGACGCCATGAGAAGGGATTAGCTGGAAGATAAACCTCTACGCCAGAGAATGACGACTGGTCCTATTGAAATTACACGAATAAAAACTCAAATTCACTGCGAGAAATGGAGGCGGAAGTTTGAAATCCCTCGCCGGAAGAGAAGAAATTCGAAATTTTTTCCAGTCGCACGATTTTGCTCACTGTTCCCCCTTTTTTTTCTCTCTATTTTTTTTTGTTATTTTCCAACTTTTTCTTTTTTTTTTTTAGATTCCGAGAAAACAAAAGGCTAATTACGGTAGAAAAAATGTTTTTTTCCTGGAAATTTAAAAAAAAAATATTAATTTAATGTTTGATTTTGCTTTACGCTATATACGGTCTTGGTCGGTCCTACCCTCGTTATTGAAATAAAGGTTCTCGACTTCCCGCTTTTTCCTATCCAAATTTTTGATTTCAACTTTATTATATTCAACCCGATTGAGTTTCGGCCCACTTGAGCCCAATTTAAGGCCCGGACTAACGGAATCGTATTCGTATACGTTAAATTTTTTAACCTATCTAACCACAATTTGAGCATGCATAATGTATCTTATCTAAAAGCCAAAATATGCTTGCTCATGTGATTTGTACGTTGCTTTTTTAGATTGTAGTTCACATCACCTTAGTTACAAACTTACAATCAATAGTATATAAAGAAAAATAATGGATGTTTTTTTTAGTATTAATTTAAAGTTAGTATGTTTAGGGAAAAAAGGAATCTTATTTTGTTATCAAAATATATTTTGTCGTGTATATTATAATTTTCTTATAATCTTCATTGTCCATGCTATAAGTTTCTTTTTGGCGAAAAATAATATATGAAAACAAATGTAACTGTTAAAGAGCTAGTTACAGATTATATATGTTAGCAATTAATATAGAAAAAAAAAACATCAAATCTGTAGTCTAATTTAAATAAATATTATCTGTTCGCTTCATAATGCAGTATAGTTTAAAGATGTTAGATTTCAAAATCTTATTATAGAAGAAAATAAATATATAGTTCATTTTTTATATTTGAATATTCACATATTCTTAAACATTGAACTCCACCATAAATAATATAGATGGGGAGTGTTCATTGGAAAATATATATGATGTCTCTATCCAACCTAGATAGGAGTAAATACCAGTCAGTTTGGTTTTTATTTTCCAATAGTTTTAATGTTTTTCAGACCGTGACCTATAGTCTCTATTTATTTATGAATTGTCCATGACATCCACAGTTTATCTTCTCGGTTTGAAGAAATCGTTTTTCTTTTATCTCTAAAGTAGAAAATGTAGAAGCTGTCTCTCTTGCAAAGAGCTCTCTTCACTCCGTTTGTCTTAAACTCCCCTAATTTAATGAAACGCAACGTTTTAAAAAGAAAAAAAAATCAAAGAGAAGTGTTTTTCAAGTTTCAACCTTTACCAAAACAAATAAAATATGTGTTCGTTTACATAAAAACTATTTTTAGGATCATTTTCAATGAATTTTCTGTTAGTAAATGATTTAAGATTTTTTTTTTTTTTTTTTTTGAATTATACACAGTTTCCCCAAAGGCTTCCTAGGCCCAAGGGACTAATCTGTGTCGCCGGCGATGCCCAAATGTAAATTCCCCGGTGGCCAAGACTCGAACCCGGGTCCGTATTGGGACTTACCTCCCTCAAGTACCACTAGGACACGAGTGCTTAGTTAATGATTTAAGATTAAGGATGATGATAATGATTGATTGACAAAAAAAAACATTAATGCTATAGGATTAAAATCAAGTTTAGCCTAGTGATCATTAATCAGGTCAAAGGAGAACGAAATAGTATCTTTGGATCTATTCGAGCTTAGAGTTATATCAAAACAAAGTTGGATTGGTCTCTGATTGACACATTACATACGTATATAATGTATATATTATCTATAGTGGCATGTGCATATTTCTATTTTTGCCATGTTCATGCGTGGCTCCACTATGATCATCCATAGAACGTGGAAAATAGTGGTGGAGTAAATAATGAATAAAAAAGATAATTTTTAATGTGATAAAAGGCAAGAGAATGTGGTTAATTACACCATATCATAGTAGTAGTAAGTAGGTCGTAATATTGATCGAATCATGAATTCAGAATTTTTTATGACCATACACGTGGACAATAATTTTAACGGAATTCAATTTGTCAAACAACCCTGACCTAGCTGTTTTTCAATTTCCTTATTAATTTTTGTTTAAATGAAATCAAGTTAATTAAATATATAGTTTGCATATATCTTCTATGGAATTACCATTTGTTAACGAATAAGTTGTATATTAGTTAGTTTTTTTGTTTAAATGTTAAGAATATTAGTTACTTAGTTAGTTATTATTGATTGTTTGAAAGGAGAAAACGAACTTAATTACATTTTTGTTTACATTTTCATATTTTGATAATTTTGTGTTTATTGTAAACTTTAAACAGAAACGAAAAGCAAAAAGTGGAAAAAAAAAAACAAAACAAAATCAAACAAATGGTGGATTATATAATATCTAACCACCGTAAATCAAAATGATTGGTTGGTGGAACATAGCTAAAAATTCGAAACTACTGAATTAGGATCCAAGTTAAACATGTATATATATGTGTGCATCCAAATGGAAATCTATTACTATTTGTGTACAACTGTACGTATATATATATGCAGCATAAAAGACAATATATAAGACAATGACAGAAGATCCTTACATGCATTACGATTTACGTGAGAGGAACTATTCGACGTGAAATCCGATTTGTTAGACTCTCTCAAAAAATCGAATACAGTTCTCATATTATTACAAGCAAAGCATAATTAGTTAAAGTAATTCATTTTGATATGAATTTTGGTTGGTTTTATAACTGATGATGGAATCATAGAGAGTGGCTCGCGCTGACAAAGATATTAATGCTAAATTAAATAAACTGGACCCCAAAAAATGGACTGTTCGATCGTTCTTTTTTATCAATAGTAGACTCTGCTCCATATGCAATTAATGCGAGCATCTCTTTCATTTAATTTTTTATTTTTCTTCACATAGTTTTTTATTTTAATAATTTATTTATATTTTTTATATGAAAATAAATAAATAAATAATACATATATGCGGCTTGTAAGATATTTTAAAATTAATAAATATCTATAAATAGACTATTTGTAAGAAAATCTGGAAGCACCAAAAAATCCTTAAAAATCCCTAAGATATAATCTCCATGGAAATATCATAACTTTAAAGTTTTTTTTGTTCAAAACTATTAAAGTAAATAATATAATTTAAATCTAAAAATGGTTTATCCTTTATATACGATAGTATTGCATAAACAATCTCTTACAGCATCACATACAAGAACTACATGTAATAAACAATGTTTTACTCCCTTTTTCAACGTACAGACACGACAAACAGCCCTAGTTAGGGGTGATAATTTCGGGAGATGCGAAGATTTAATTAAAAGCGTGCACATAGCTTATGATAATAATGACTCTTGGTTTCTTCGTTATTAATCATCTCATTTAAATATCAGTTTTTCCGTGATTTGTGATCTCAACATAGCTGAACCCTTTATTAATCCCTACCATTGGAAGTCAAAACAAGAAGAAATAATAATAATCCCCTATTATATTATCTTTAATTAGATCCAAACTTCAGTTGTTTTTGACAATCTTGTTGTTTGTAATTGGTTCGTATACACATATTTAGTACAAGATATTTACGAATTTGTGATAAGCATGAAGGTGGAAAATTAGTTAGCATATAAAATCGTTCTATGGTATTTCCGAAGATTCGAAAACAATGTAGAAGATATTCAAAGAACATATAATAATTTTTTAGTTAAAAACTATGCAAAGTATTTTAGTCAATACCACAAGCTTGTCTGTCTGTATCGGGGAGCTCCTCGAGGCATAACATTAATTTCATGTCCTTCTTCGTGTTTCACCATTAGGATTTGCTCTATCTTAAAAATAAGAAAATCTTTATGAATTATATATTTGTGTAAATGTTTGACCCATGACAATTAACCATTGCTTGTACGTTCGGGTGGCAAGTGGGGTTTGGTTGGACTTATACGAGTGTTCTATATATGAATGTTGAACTTTCCTATATATTTAGTATTGTTGAATATAAATACATCAATTGACTAATTTCGATGATACACCAAATTTTGATGGGGTAACTAGTTTTTCAAATGTAGGACTCATACGCCTTGTCGTGTTTGTTCACATATCATATCTGTCAAAGAAATGAATAAAAATGTCAAAACTTATATCTCAGGAGCTATGTAATATGTGTTTTTTTTTTGCAGTCTTGCATACTTGAATTTTTTTAATTATATAATCTACTTTACATGAAGAATTAGTCATTCGCCGAACTACCTCAAAATACAAATCATGAATTTTGGTGATGAATTGTCAAATAATTGATATTGTGTTAATTAGTTTGAGGATTTTATTGGCGATGACTAGAAAATGTTCATGTTATTTATATATTACCCCCTCTGTTTTGTTTTATAAAATATTTGAAAGATTTTTGTATCTTTTTGTGCAAAATTTAAAGTTATTATAGAAGTACGTAGTTTTGATCAAAGGGGTTCAAAAACCAATATATAGAAAGAACTATAAGAAAGTAAAATTTACCAAAACCATCTTATAAGACCAAAACTAATTAAGTAGTAGATAGCTTTTTTTTTTTTGGTAAAAATAGATAGCTTTATAGCTATATGAAATTGCTTACATAAAAAACATAATTCGGCGTTGCTAGTTCTAAACATGTGTATTGCTAAGAAGGAAGTTGTAGATCTTGGATTCAAATAACGACAACGAGAAAAATATAAGTTTACATGTTTTAATCTCCGACCTGAGAATATTGGAGACTTAAAGCCTATAATTTCTAGGTCACAAAAAGAACACAGAAAACAAGTCACTGATAGAAATCAATCATAGGAAAATTGGAGAAAGAACTATTTAAATTTGTTTCAACAAATAAGTAAGATTCCAAAAAGAGAGTGGTGCTTGGAACACCGTCTTCGAAAGGGTTAGTAGATACACACTACTTTTGTTTTTTTACCACTAATTTATTTTTTATTTTAAAAATTCGTCGTAAAATTTTAGTGTTCTCTGATAATACACAGTGTAGACACACCTAATAAGTATCCATAAAGAGATTCGGACACCGTCGTTTTCTCTCGACTCAAAGCTCAATTCAACCACAACAAATAGTAACTTCAAAATCACAAATATTTATCTTTTTCCCATTATAGAAGGTTAAAAATAAATATTCTGGGGTTTTATTGTCTTCTTCTTCCTGAGGAATCCAAACCAATGCCATGTAAAAATCACTAACACATGAGTCCTATAAATAACCTTTAAATCCCTTCTGCTCTTTATTTGTTTGTCTTCTGATTTTCTAAAGGCAAAAGTTCTGATCTTTGTTTTTTGTTACATGGGGATGAAGAAACAATGGCAACCGGAGAAAACAGAACGGTGCCAGAAAATCTAAAGAAACAGCTCGCGGTTTCAGTTCGAAACATTCAATGGAGTTACGGAATCTTCTGGTCTGTCTCTGCTTCTCAGCCAGGGTACAATCTAATAACCTTAATCCTTAAATTTCACTTTTATTTGAAAAAACAAAGTTTTTTTTTTTTTTTTTCTTGGCTCTGTTTTCTCTGAGACATTGTTGATTTTTCACTATAAATTTCGATCTTTCGGTGTTTTATTTTGATATTTTTTTTCATTGGCTTAAAAAAATAATGAAGAGTGTTGGAGTGGGGAGATGGATATTACAATGGTGACATTAAGACGAGGAAGACGATTCAAGCAGCGGAAGTCAAAGTTGACCAGTTGGGTCTTGAGAGAAGTGAACAGCTTAGGGAGCTTTATGAATCTCTCTCCCTCGCTGAATCCTCAACTTCCGGTGGCTCTCAGGTTACTCGACGAGCTTCCGCCGCCGCACTCTCGCCGGAGGATCTTACCGACACCGAGTGGTACTACTTAGTCTGCATGTCTTTCGTCTTCAACATTGGTGAAGGGTAATACCGTCTTTTCATTATTATCCATCTCTAATACCGTATACTCCTTTCATTTCACATTTTTTCCTAAACTTATCTTTTTTTTTAAAAAAATTATCTTTAAAGACTATTTTTGTAAGAAATTAATCAATAGAAATTTTAATAAAAATAAATATAATTTTATTCCTGGTTAAAATTAATAGTAGAAAATATACTTATATCAAAAATTGCAAAGATCAAAAAAGAATTATACGGATATGTATAATAGAATTTAACAGCTTAATTCGTGTTAAATATCTCAAAAATTCATATTACAACGGAGAGTATTTATTTTGTCTCAAAAAAAAAGACAAGGACACCCTTTATTAGCTTTTGTCTTCTTCAATTCTTGTCTTCCATCAGATTTTTTTTCCGACATGCACGAGTTTAATTGTTAAAAATGCAATTGTCCTTTTTATGTTTGTGTGTTTTATTAAGTGTAACAGGTTTTTAATCTTATAAGTTATACGATTTTGAAATAAAATAAAAATAAAATGGAAATGCGAAAGCATAATAGGAAAAAGTTTTTTTTACTTCATGTACATTTTACATTTGGCATTCATAACTTTTAAGAGACGTCGACGTACAAAACTATTTCTTCTATTAATATAAAGATTTGAGATAAAACAGAAAGGCTATTTCCGTCATTTTTTGTAGAATCCCCGGAGGAGCGTTATCCAACGGAGAACCGATATGGCTTTGTAACGCTCAAACCGCCGATAGTAAAGTCTTCACTCGTTCTCTTCTCGCTAAAGTAAGTTTTGCATGAATTTTGCGATTTGGAAACGCTAACGCTGGAAGTCAAGAACGCTATAACTGAAAACGCTCTTTTTTTTTTTCGTTTGGCGTAGAGTGCGTCACTTCAGACAGTGGTTTGCTTCCCTTTTCTTGGAGGAGTCCTTGAGATCGGCACGACCGAACATGTAAGCCTATATTTTCTAGTTTTTCCCCAAGACTATCAAAACATTCTTAAAAGTACCTAAAACTTCTATTACTATACATTTATCGACCGTTTAGGCGTCTAGGCATCATAGTTTTAATTTTTCCATCAATTAAATATATAAAAATAGTACGGAAAAACATCACATCAGACACCAAAAGATTTAATTTCTTCGACAATTTTAATCGATTTTGTCATAAAGCTGTAACATTTTTATGTTTGTGGTTTATAAAACATTTTTTTTGGGGGGTTAAAAGTTACGTATAAAAGTTAAAGGGCTTTTTTTCACTGTTTCTTGTTCTTTTAGATTACGGAGGACTTGAACGTGATACAATGCATGAAGACATTGTTCCTTGAAGCTCCTCCTTATGCTACAATATCGACAAGATCCGATTATCAAGAAATTTTTGATCCTTTAAGCGATGATAAATACACTCCGGCGTTTGGAACCGAAGCTTTTCCGACAACTTCCACTAGCGGGTTTGAGCATGAACTAGAGGATCATGATTCGTTCATCAACGATGGTGGTGCGTCTCAGGTGCAAAGCTGGCAGTTTGTGGGTGAAGAACTCAGTAACTGTGTTCACCAATCGCTTAATTCAAGCGATTGCGTTTCCCAGACGTTTGTTGGAACACCTGGGAGAGTAGCTTGCGATCCAAGGAAGAGTAGGGTTCAACGGTTAGGTCAGATTCAAGAACAGAGTAACCATGTAAATATGGACGACGATGTTCATTACCAAAGCGTGATCTCGACCATTTTCAAAACAACGCATCAGCTAATACTCGGACCGCAGTTTCAGAATTTTGATAAGCGGTCCAGCTTCACAAGGTGGAAGCGATCATCATCTGTGAAAACGTTGGGAGTAAAATCGCAGAAGATGTTAAAGAAGATTATTTTCGAGGTCCCTCTGATGAACCAGAAGAAGGTGTTGTTACCGGATACACCAGAAGAAACCGGGAACCATGCGTTCTGCGAGAAGAAACGCCGCGAGAAATTGAATGAACGGTTCATGACATTGAGATCAATCATTCCTTCAATTAACAAGGTAACCAAATCTAACGTTTCAGAACTTCTTGATTAACAAAAAAGTTTTGCATTTCCATGTAAAAATGTTATGTTTCCAAAGAACTAATCTTTAAGTCTCTTGCCGTTTCTACAGATCGATAAAGTATCGATTCTTGATGATACAATTGAGTATCTTCAAGAATTACAGAGACGGGTTCAAGAACTGGAATCTTGTAGAGAATCTGCCGATACAGAGACACGAATGACGACAATGAAGAGGAAGAAACCGGAGGATGAAGACGAAAGAGCATCGGCGAATTGTATGAACAGCAAGAGGAAGGGGAGTGATGTGAATGTAGGAGAGGATGAACCGGCTGACACCGGTTTTGCTGGTCTAACCGATAATTTAAGGATCAGTTCATTCGGTAACGAGGTGGTCATTGAGCTTAGATGTGCTTGGAGAGAAGGGATATTGCTTGAGATAATGGATGTGATTAGT
The DNA here is from genome assembly GCA_011420285.2 of Erysimum cheiranthoides. Classification (NCBI taxonomy): domain Eukaryota; kingdom Viridiplantae; phylum Streptophyta; class Magnoliopsida; order Brassicales; family Brassicaceae; genus Erysimum; species Erysimum cheiranthoides. The sequence continues at coordinate 21,176,194 of CM022179.2, forward strand.
GATCTCAACTTGGATTCTCACTCTGTTCAATCGTCAACCGGAGACGGTTTACTCTGCTTAACCGTCAATAGCAAGGTAGAGGCATTAAATCAAGCTTATTTAGGTTACTTGTTAGTAAACCGGAATTTGATATATATGGTTTAATTTTGATTGCAGCACAAAGGGACAAAAATAGCCACAACAGGAATGATCCAAGAGGCACTTCAAAGGGTTGCATGGATATGTTAAGGTCTCACGGTTTAGATTGACAAAATTAGTGTTTTCTCCGGTTCGGTTTTCCAATTTTCGGTACTTAGTGTGATTCTAACCGGATTTTTGTGATATTGAATTTTTGGAAGATCCTTTAGAATTCTTGTAAAATCGAATTCATTTTGGCTCATAACGTAGGAGAAGACAATAAGAATAAAACAAATATGTGTTCCTTACTTAACATACTACGAAATAAAATTATGCAAAATGAAACACTCGGTATCCATTTTTAATGTCCAAATAAACTAACAGAAGAAGTAAAAGTAACATTTGCAAAATGCAAATTTTGTGGTCAGTTTAAAGTTTGGACCAAAAACATTAATTTTAGTTACAACTAAATAGATAGAAGATAGATTTCAACACACTACACCTTGAATCTCACTTGAGATATTCTTCTTTCGGTATATTTAGAAAAGTTAATGTAAAATTTAAAAATATATTTAGAAAAGTTAAAGATAGAATTTGGTGGTCAAAAGCTGGTGTAAAGTGTTCACAAAATACACTGTCTTATAGAAAAGAAGTAATGTCATTTCAAATAATTGCATATCTAACGCCACTGAGAACTTCAACATGTGTTTACCATTTTAACATTAACTTTTATTTCAAAAAAGAAAGGATGAAAATCTAAGCACAAGGACTTGGACTATATTTTTGGATTTCGTATGGTAGCTAGCATCAAAGTAACTCTCTCTTTTTTTTTTTTTTTTTTTTTTTTGACGGCAGTAACTCTCTCTTTTTAGTAATTGAAAATACATAATGAGGCGTTAGAAAATTGGGTTGAACTATTTCTTGATTTAGACCAAAAAATTAAAAGAGTGGCTGTTTTGTAATGAGATTGGTTGGCATGGTAGGTGGCCATTAAGAAGATCCATGAACTGGTGAAGTTGAGGTTTAGAAGATACAAACTAGATTTGAATACCGACGATTGAAAGGAGACTGCTTTAACTTACTTTTCGAGTTTTCTTTATCTACATAAAGCGTGATATACAATGTCATATCACTAGTTCATATCCTCCTAAATTGCACCTGAAAAAGGCAAGAAAAAGATGTACGTAGTGCTATTGAAAAGCAAGGAGAGGAACAAGAGGATATACATATTGTAGAAATGTACAAACACAACTATAGTGTATTAGTGTATATATAAGTCCGGCTATGTAATGATATGATTAACCTAGCTACAACATGTCGTATGATTATGAATTCAGTTATATTATGTATGTGTCGTACATCATGTGTATATTCATTAATATTAGTGTATAAACCTGAATATAACATATATAAATCGGAATATAACATGTATAAGCTCGGCTATAGCATTCTAGATTTGTCTAAAACATGTATAACCTGACTATATCAGATGTAACTCAGCTTTAGCATATGTATCCGACTATAGCATAGATAAATCTGACTATAGCGTTTATAAATCCGATATAACATAGATAAATTGACTGAAACATCTATTAAGCTGCTGTAACATTGTTGCTACTACCCATCTACAATATGTATAAAGCCTAGGTACAACACATCTAACCACAAAATGAAAAACTCTGTTACAATATGTGTAAACACAACTGCAAAATGCAGGAGTCCTTTATGTGTGACTATTCGACTCAAATTATTTTATCCGTCCATATACCAATTACTCCACTCAAGATTAAACTTGAACCCAAATCATCATTACTCATTCATGAAAACACCATTGTCTTACTAATAACAATAATAAGCCTCATCACCATCACTGTTTGATGATTATGATGATAAATCTTTTTTACATGGTTGAAGAATTGCAGACAACCCATAAATTAAAACCCAAATTTATTGTCTTTCTTTATTCCCATTCGATTGTTGAAGGAGGCTTTGAAGTAATGTCTTGAACCACACGGTTTACTCCTTGAACGCTGTTACAGATTTTTCGGGAAACATCGTCCAGGAACTTGTGCTCAAAATTGAACCTGCAGTATTTTTTTTAACATCACCAATGTTAGTACAAAATCACAACATATACTTGCATTCACATTTATACCGCAAGAATCCTAGCCAACAAATAGTTTTGATACAAATAATTGTTATCCCTTAGAATCAAGGTACCTCTATTTGTACTCAGACCGGATAAGAGTCTTAAATATTGCATCACAACAAGTAAATATTGTTGAATTTCACTATCCGATCCATTTAACCGGTGTAAGACAGCCTAAATACCTAAATACACCACTTTTAATACTCGAACACCTAAACTAATCCGTAACTCAAATACCAAATACTCAGACCTAAGATACCACATGGTAGATCAAAACCTCAAGAGTTCACATCAACACGGGGATAATTTTAAGATCAAAATGGTTCTATATACATTGGTATTAAGAAATGTAAGAAGCTTACCAATCTGCAGTCATTCCATCTTGGCTTGTAACTGCGCGAAGAGCAACAACATGAGAATGAGTTCTCTTGTCGCCTTGGACTCCAACTGACCTTACAGGCAAGAACACTGCGAAAGCTTGCCAAATTGAATCATAGAGACCCGCATCTCTGATTGATTGGATGAAAATCTCATCAACCTGAGGCAATGGAAAACAAACCGAATAACGGAGATGAGTTTGTTTTGTTATATGGGAAGTGCAAAATTAAAGAATTTACAAAGACGGTTTGAGGTTTTAGAGAACTTGCCTGACGAAGAACCTCGAGGGCGTTTCCTTGAGTGACATCGCCCAAGACTCTAACGGCGAGCCCTGGACCAGGGAATGGGTGACGCTTCAAGAACCCTACGGGAACATTTAAGATTCTTCCGAGCTCACGAACCTTTATTGTACAAACAATACCAGAGAAAAATCAAATCAAACACTCCACAGTTGCAGACAAGAAAGATAGTCAAAGAAAATAGTAACACACCTCGTCTTTGAAGAGAAGCTTGAGTGGTTCTATCAGCTTCAATTTCATGTCTTTCGGGAGTCCTCCAACGTTGTGATGACTTTTGATGGTGTGAGAATGAGTTCTATCAGTACCAGGGGGAGGGCACGACTCAATCACATCAGGGTACAGAGTCCCTTGAACTAGAAAAGCAGGTTTTTTCCCATGCTTTTTCTCTAACTCTTGGGCAAATTGATCAAAAATGTTGATGAACTCCTTCCCGATTATCTTTCTCTTTGTTTCGGGATCAACAACGCCTTTGAGTTCACTCAAAAACCGCTCAGATGCGTCTACACAAGTAACAGGTAGATGCAAGTCTCTCTCAAAGGTATCCATCACACGTTCTTGCTCCTTATACCTACGAACCGAACCATTCTCAATTAAAGAAAAAAACATTAAAAGTGCATATCACAATGAAAGCAGCTTCTTCTCTAACCTTAATAGCCCGTTATCAACAAAGATGCAATGAAGCCTATCTCCAATTGCCTTGTGAACAAGAGTTGCGGCAACAGTAGAGTCCACACCTCCTGACAAGGCGCAAATGACATGTTCATCAGATGCAACAGTTTTGTTAATCACTTTGATCTCTTCTTCCATCAGATCCTCCATTTTCCAATCCGCTGATACTCCACACACATCAAAGAGGAAGTGCCGAAGTGTCTCCATCCCTTTTGGGGAATGTGTGACCTGGAAAATTCAACAAAAACCGATTACATCATAAAGAAATTTACGTTGACAAGCACATCCATTTACAGAAATTCACGAGTAATTCTCAAATCAATGGAACATGAACTCTCAGGTTTTTCACTTATCAGAGTCACAGAACATGAACTAAATCCTCCCAAGTCTCATCAGATTCATTAAGATAGAATAGTTAACATGCTAAAGATCCAGACTTTATTATGATAAACCCAAAATCCACTAAAAACCCAATCAAAAACTATAATACTATATTAGATTCTTCAGCCTCTAGAATCAAACTAGCCAACCATTAAAATAGGTCTGTCAATCAAATAGAAGTCAAGAGAGTCATAGAACATGATCTAGATTCTCCCAAGTCTCATCAGATTTATAAAGATACGAATATCTAACATGCTAAAGATCCAGACTTTATCATCCAGAAACCTTAAATCCAATAATAAGCTAGTCCAAAACTATAACATTATATTATACGAGATTTCAATACCTCAGGATGATACTGCAATCCATAAATCTTCTTCTTCCGATTCTCCAAAGCAGCAACAGCTCCTTGTGCACTCTGAGCCACAATTTCAAACCCTTCAGGAAGCTTAACTGCTTCATCTCCATGACTCATCCAAACCATTTGCTTCTCTCCACCACTCTCCGACCCAAAAATCTCCGATTTACCTTTCACTTCAATCTCCATCTTCCCATACTCTTTACTCTCACCTTCCACAACAACACCACCAAGCTTCTGCACAATCAATTGCAAACCATAACAAATCCCCAAAACATGAACACCGTTCGACTCTGCCCACTCAATAAACCCGTCTGGGAAACTCGGCGCGTCGAGCGCGTGAACAGAGTGAGGCCCACCGGAGAGGATAACGACTCGTGGGTTATAGCTAGTGATTGATTTGAGTGATGAGGTTCCACTGATTACGAGAGAGAAGACGTTGAGAGACCTAATACGGCGAGTTATGAGATGTGTGTACTGTGAACCGTAATCAAGAATCAGAACAGTATCAGGCTTCATCGTCGGCGTCTCCATGAATAGAGGATGTAGGGTTTTTCTCTAAGGGAGGCTTGGCGGGAAGTGGAGGCTTATAAAAACAGAGCAGAAGCAGCAACTAGGGTTTTGTGACTTTTGTCTGAATCACATAAAACGAGAAAGACGAGAGATCTTTTTGTCATTAATAATTGGGAATTGTGATAAGAGAGAAAAAAAGTTCGGATCTTTTTGCCCACAATTTCCGGCCGCTGCTAAAACCCTAAATCCCTAATTCCAATACAAAAATCTCAAATTGGTCAAAAGTCAAAACCTTTTCAATGAGTCAGAAGCTTTTACTTGAACCAGAGTAGTACCAGACCAACGAAAGAATCAAAAGATACGAATCTTTTTTAATGATAATGAAGAGAAGATTCTGAAATTTTAAACTTTTTTTATACACAAATCTGTTACCAAAAAAAATGTTGAATATTTCCGAATAAATTCAGATTAATCCACATATAGTTTTCCTCTAAATAGTTCTTAGCTCATGAGAGATCTCAAGCGCCAATTGTTGCAGAATCTTTTCAGCAACGTCAGACACAATACCTTCAGATTCACCACCAAAATCAGACCAAAGACATGGCTTTATCAGATCAGTTTCGATGATCTGATCCAATGATCTTGTCGGAGAGTCAGAGCAGAGTAAACTCCAGTCAAAACGTCTCATAGTCTCGTTAATCAGATCTCCTTCTCTAAGGGATGATTGTAGGTTGACGACTCTTGAGCTTTCTGATGGCGCGAAAGGCCAAAACTTGATGTCTTGACGGTAAATCTCGCGGAGAATCTCGTCAGTGTAATCAAGAACAAGAAGGAGCTGATCGTTATTGTAATTACCATGTGAGAATTCGTCAAGTAATGATGTTTCTTCGCTGCATCTTGCCACAAGATTAGTCCAATTCAATCTTGAAGCTTCAAGTACTTTCTTCACAAACTCATGAACCGAGTTTTTTTGGACAAGATCGATGTTTGGATCATTAAAAGAGAGTCCAATCTGCTCCTCTGCAAAAAAGTAACAGAGTTTTTCGGGTAAATCAAACAGAGAATTAGTGATCTAATGATAAAAATCATGAAAGCATTGATCCAGGGCTTTTACCAAGTTTAGAAATTTTTAGATTTCCGGGGCTAACTGTTTCGTCTTCTAAATGAATCCTCTCAAGAACAGATACAGGACTCGGTTGCTCCTGCTCCTGTTTCGGGTCATGAACATTGATGTCTCGTCTTTCTAGACTCGAACTCGACTCCTGCAACGATTTAAAAGCATATATATTAAATATCAAATCCGCGTAGAGACATAAGAAATGTCTACTATTTATCTCAGTACTTACCGCTAATGAGTTCTCGAGACATCTATCTTCCACGAATCCATCTTCTACATGAGTTCTCAGACTTCTGTACTCAGCAGAATCTGATTCAAATTTTTAACAGTTTAGCCACATTGGCTCGAATATGATTCTTTAAAAGCTTTGTAATATTTTTACCTGTACAATTGTTGTCGGGAGACCTTAAACTAGAATTGTATGGATTCGGGTCAAAAACCTCGAAGTTTTTGTCCAAAGACCACAGCTTGAAGCTCTCTCTCTTCTTCTCCAACTTCTGTCTTCTCTCATTGAGCTTTGTCTGCAAGCTACTCAATGCATAAGGAACTTCATAAACCGGTGAAGAATTTGTTCTCTCTTGTTGCCTTTCCACCATGAATCTCCTTGGCAAAACGTCGTTTTCGATACTAAGCTTGAAAACATCAGATTCAACCCGTTTCTTGCGCCTAAACACCGATGACTCCGGGCTTCTGTGTCCAACTGTACTGGTAGAAACATCACTTGTTCTAAATGCAGCAGCATCGGTTTCTCTACCTTTACCACTACCCTCAGGTTTGTTTTCTGCGTGATTGCTGTCTTTGTTAGAGCCAACAACGAGCTTCAACTTCTTGGCTAGATGTTTGAATCTCAAGTACACTTTATCGTCAACCGAGCTTGATAATCTAGGCTTCAAAAGAACAATATCATCCAAATCATCAGCCATTGATGGAGACTTATCCCGCGGTTCCTTTACCTTACATCCTTCCAGTTCTTGACCTTTTTTCGCCGAGAATGAATCAGGATCTTGCAAGAGTGTAATAAACAATTCTTTGTTCGAACTTAAAATATCTAATGCTTCCATGAACTGCTTAGACCGATCTTTCCCCTTCTCCTCTGCCTTAGAACAAATAAATGTCTCAGTTGCTTCATTCACACAAGCTTGAAGGTTAATCTCTGCACTATTCCTACAATCTCTCCCTTTCTTCAGATCCATTTGCTTATCCTTATCATTTGTCTTCCTACTTTCACTTAAAGAAGATTGCTTTTGCTCTGTGCTATCACAAGTTTCCTCCTTTAGATTCTTGATCCTTCTTATCTCTCTCTCTAGTAATCCCACAGGTTTAGATTCATACTTGTCATGTTCTCTTTCAGAACTCAAAGATCTTCTCCTTGTTTTAGGCTTACACGAACTCTCTTCTTCCACAATCCGCTGAACAAATCAAGAAAATTCAGTTTCTCTCACAAGTCTCTCCTTAAGCTAAACCAAAAAACTAACAAATTAGAAAAAAACTTACATCATTACACTGACAATTCTCATGAAGCCTCTTGAGCAAATCAAGCTGGCTTTTAGTATAAACATTACCTACAAATAAAAAAAAAGAAGAAGCAACTTAAACACTTAAGATCATGTTAAAGAAATGATCCAAGAAACACTGATTTTAAAACACTACTAACCAGCAGAATCTCTGATGAATTTCTTCTTCTCTGAACCAAGTCTCTTCTTATTACCAGATTTGACATTTCCGAAATCGAAGAAACTTATCAGTCTCGAACCACAACCAGACTTGTAATTCTCGTAGACAAGAGGGCTTTTAGGGAAAATTAAAGGTCCAGGACTCTTGCTGCTTCTTGGTGATCTCTTCTTCTCCATTGATGATCAACAAATTCACAAATCATTCAAAGCTCTTGTCTTCAATCTAGTAATTAAACCGATTCTCAAAAACCTGAAGAACAAAAAAAGCCTTATCTAACAAAACACCAAAAACCTTTAAAAACATATAAACAACAAAAAAACAGAGATTTCTTCTAATTGTGTCCAAAAATTGCTTCTTTTGGTTACAGAAAACTGTCAATTTTACTTCCTGGGTTACCCTTTTTTCCTTCCTCTAAACCCTAAACTGAGATTTTAAGTAAAAACTTCTTCTTCATGAAAAAAAAAAAAACCTTCCTTTAGCCTAAAAATGTAATCTTTTATCATATATAAGAGAGATTTGCTTACCAGAGCTTTTTGGTTGAAATGGTTCAGAAAAAAAAATGCAAACTTGATGTTACAGAGTTTGTCTGTGGAGCCAATCAAGCACTGAGCTTTGTGACGATTGACTGATAAACATGAAAAGTTAAAATCATAGATTTTTGTTTCTAACAAGAAAATAAAGAAAAAGTGCCAAACATGATTGAGTTTTGGGTTTTGAAGATCTAAAGAGAAAATTATAGGGACCCTTGTCTCTTCATCTACCCATGTAAATTAAAAACAAAAGATTTCTTTCATTTTTTTAAAATTGGGGGTGTTTTTTTTTTTTTTGCCTTCAAGGAGATTTGTTTTGACAATAAATGAAGGTTACTGTTTATTCTTGGAGATGGGTCCTCTCGCCATTTAAGAGGCTTTGGTCTCGTTATGGAGAAGAAGAAGATGAGAAGAAAGAAACTTATAGTAAAAATTAAAAGGAAAAGTGAAAAAAATATATGAAATGATTAGAAGTGAAAAAGAAAATAATCAAAAGACCAATAGATTTGCACCTTTGTTAGATCTTCTTTTTAGCAGACGACCAGACATATATATAGTGGACATTTTTGTTTCTATACTGTAGTAATAAGTTTGAGCTACCTTTTTTCAAAAAAATTATTAAAAATACTTTTATTAGTTTGTAAAATAAATAAGAGGAGGAAATGAGAAAGAAGGAGAGGGACGTGAGAACGAAAGAGACATTGAAATTTGCAGATCGTTTCACATATAAGACAATGCTTTCAAATAAAGCTTTTATTTCTGTCCTCTTCTTATCATCATATACATATATTATAGTATATATTTGTGTGTAAGAAATATAAATATTACCATGGTTTTTATGTGAGTTAAAACATAAACTTATCACTGTCAAAAAAGGTACACTTTTTGGCCCAAAATTTATTTTATCGAAAATGTAACCGTTGGAATCAAACTCAAATAATGAAATAAGTAGTACATCTGCTTTTAATGATTATTATTTATTACGTTTTATATTTTGCTATTATAGTCCTTCTTGCCATTTACCAAGTACTTAAATGAATATTATTAGTCTTATTTTCTGCAGATTAATCTTACTACTAGTATTAATTAGTACTAGTAACGTAAAGACTTGTATTTTTCTATCTACATCGTACTACGTGTATACACATGCACAATTAATTTTTCTATACTATCTATATCAAGAAGTTAACAGTATGTGTCAAAATAAAATATATTTATAGTAGTCGATCCCAATACGGCATGTTTTTTCTTTTTTCTATTTTCATGTTGGTATTTACTACAAGTCTGCAAATACAATTACAAATATTGATTGGATGATAAAAAATGACAAAGCTTGTGCTGGAAAGAAAAAAGACAAACCTAGAATTGTAACATTTAAGTGGTACTTAAACAAATTGTAATACGACGTAATTGTAGTATATTGCAGTGCACGTTCTCGGAATATCCGGCGTGTTTGTTTATGTTTAGCGAGGTTATGCGAGTGAATGCCTAAATTAATAGTATGAGATTTACATGTGTTTTTTGTTCTTATATTGATAAATATTAGTTTATTTAGGTTTTAATATATGACATTTGATTGTCGTAGTTGACATGATAACAGTGATTGTATTAGTTCTGATTAATTAATAACTGTGCCTATTGTTAATTGACAAAATTAAAAAATAATTGATTGTCCTATTGTATTCTTTCCCGCTCAAATGCATTTATAGTTGTTTATGTTAGTTTGTCTAAAAGGATCATCCAACAATCGTTTACATGTCTTTTAAAATTTAGATAATATCAAAATATGTAAGACATACAGTATTTAATCATATTGTAAATCGCAATGGAAACATTCGAACATTGGTCACAATCCTGAAATAATGCTTTCAACCGTTAAACCAATATACGTTAGTTATCGTTATATATGTACGTCAAATATTTGTTTCTCTAATTGTATGCAATTCATAATTGTTTTGTCTGCTTATTCTATTATTATATCCTAACCAAAATTTTCTATTTACTTTGTATATCGATCTATCTATGACTCAAAGAGTTTCTTTTTTTAACTATTTCGTCAATAGGATTAGTTCAACACTCAAGTCAATAAGACTTGATTATTAAAATATGAGATTGAAATTTTAGTAATGATGTATTCGTATTGTTTCTAATAAAAATTGGTAGATCATAAATATGATTGTTTGACTTGTAACGGTATACGTGTGGGTTGTCCACTTGTCTTATATGATTAATAATCAAATCCATCTAACTTTTCACCAAAGTTTCTATCCGCGTTCAATAGAATATTTATATCAAATTGCCAATATATATTATAATCGTTAATATCATATACGTAAATACAGTAGATGAATCGTTATAGATAGTGTACGTACCGACAACGCAATCTCGATAGATGACACATTTCAGGATTTCAGCATGCATTACATTATTTTCGTAACATCAACTGCAAACTGATATATAAAACCTGTAGTTACGGATGGTCATATCCAACAATTCCCATCATATATGAAATTTTCGTAACTTTTTCACCAAATGTAAATTAAAATCGATCGGATTTGAAATCCAAATTATAAATCATAACAAGAGATACAAATCCGAACAAGAAATTCTCATATTTTTGGACACAATTATTTTTCGGGACACAATTGAGTCACGAAACTAGCATACATTGTTTCAATAAATTATCATATTTACAATTTGAGTTGGACACACAATGTACATTATATGTAGATCTTGAAAAAATAATATGGTACTTAAGTTAATATATATTTCCTGTCATGTTGATTAAATCAGACTAAGTTAACTAACTATACGTTGCTTACAACAAAATCAAACTACATTATTATATCTTGTAATGTAATACGTATTAATTTGAGACTATGACATGTTTGGCTGTTATTCAATTTTAGACACATGGTCGGGCTTTAAATTGTTAGTGGCAGCCGCAGGCAGACTTTGACGATACTCGATGACTTTGTATTTTATGATACTTTTATAAGAAACAAAAAAAAAATCAGAAATTACACTATAGCATGTGCACTTCACGTGTTATAAACTGGGCCGAGGAAATGTAGAAGTGAGGCCCAATATAAAAAGGGACCACAAAAGGTGTAATAAACCAACTCAACTGAAAATGGCGGTGGTCGGTCCATGTTACAAATTAAAGTGGCCATGTGACTTTATTATGTTTTATCAATGGGTTTTAATTAATAAGAGCACAATAAATATGTCAAACAAAAAAACATAAGAGCAAAGAAATATAAAACTACATTATACTGTATATAGAGACGTTCGAGGTTATTGACAAGGATGTCTTGGGTTCGAATCCACTTGAAAAGAAAGATTACTTTCAAATGGAATAATATACATCTTTAGATCCACGGAAATTAAAAGTTGTGACCTGAATTTTATGGTTATAAAAACACAAAAATTTGTCCAAAAATTATCTATATCATAAAAAAATAAAAAGACCTAATCTAATTACAAACTCGAATTTTCGTGAAGGATGATTGTAAAACACCTCTATTAATTATTTTTCAAAATTTACAAACTATCTATCTTTTCAAATGTTAATTTGAAACTAGTGGGCTTATATAGCGGGCCATAGTTACGGCCTCACAGGCCAATTTCCACATACGACGACAAACCAATCAAGTAAGTAAGCCACTTGAAACGCACCGTTTAACCGTATCTTTGAGTTTTCTATACGCACCGTTTTATCCGTATCTTTGATTTCTCTATACGCACCGTTTTGCAGCACAAACTCTTATCCCCTGGCAAAAACCTTTCACTGCTTTCTCAGTCTCTCTCCAATGGCGTTCACTTTTCTCTCTCCTCACCCAGTCTTTCTCTCTCTAACTGGAACCACCTCTTCCTTCTCCTACAAACCAGTAATCTTACCATTCTCTCGAAATTCCCGTAATCTCCTGGTCTCGGCGGGACCTTCTCGCCGGAATTCTTACCCGAACCCTGCAGATGACGATCCACCTGAAGCCCCGGAGGATTCAATGCACGGAGTATCGAAGTTTCAGCAGATACAGCGTCAAGCTGCTCGTGCAAGGAAACTAGAGGAAGAAGATTTCGAGAAGAATCGGAACACTTATCTCTCCGCAATCGCCGATGTGGAAGACGCGACGGATACAGGACGAGATGACGTTGAATCTAGTGGCGATTTGTTCTCAGATATTGATAGAGCAATCTCCATGAAACGTAGCGAGTTCGTTAAGCAAGGATTGCTCAAACCTAATCCTCCTAAAACGGCGTCGCTTAAGAAGATTGGGGAGGAGGGAGATGAGGATGAAGGTGATGTTACTGACGTTGTTGATGAGCTTGACGAAGAAGAAGTTGTGGATTTGGATGAAATTGATAAATTAACTGGATTAACTGAAGTTTCTGATGAAGAAGATTGGGTTGATGAAGAAGGTAACATTAGGATCAACAAGAAGAAGGAGATTGGATCCGATCATCAATTCGAATTCGATTTGGATGATTTCGGTGGTTCTAAAGCGAGAATCGTGGAACCTAAGTTCAAAATGAGCTTAGCTGAGCTTTTAGATGAGAGTAGAGTGGTGCCAATCTCAGTTTACGGTGATTTAGATGTCGAAATAACCGGAATTCAGCACGATTCGAGAGGTGTAAGCGCCGGAGATCTCTTTGTTTGCTGTGTAGGAAGTGAAACTTTCTTGAGTGAAGCAGATAAGAGAGGAGCAGTGGCTGTTGTAGCTAGCAAAGAGATTGATATTGAAGATACTTTAGGTTGCAAAGCACTTGTTATTGTTGAGGACACTAATGCAGTTTTAGCAGCATTAGCTTCTTCGTTTTATAGGCATCCGTCGAAGAACATGGCGGTGATCGGAGTTACTGGTACGGACGGGAAAACGACTACTACATATTTGATTAAAAGCCTCTATGAAGCTATGGGTGTGCGAACAGGAATGTTTAGCACAGTTTCTTGTTATATCCATGGTGATACCAAATTGGATACGCCTAATGCTACGACGAATCCTGATGCTGTTTTGGTTCAGAGTTTGATGGCTAAGATGTTGCATAATGGAACTGAAGCTCTGGTTATGGAAGCTTCTCCTCAGGAACTTGCTTTAGGGAAATGTGATGAAGTGGATTTCGACATTGCGGTTTTCACAAATTTGGCAAGAGAGAATACAGATTTTCGTGGTACTGACGAAGAGTATAGAGATGCTGAAGCCAAGTTGTTTGCAAGAATGATTGATCCGGAAAGGCACAGGAAAGTAGTAAACATAGACGATCCAAACGCTGCATTTTTCGTCCAGCAAGGGAATCCTAATGTTCCTGTCGTGACATTTGCCATGGAGAACACAAAAGCTGATGTTCACCCGTTAAAGTTTGAGCTTTCCTTGTTTGAGACACAGGTTTTGGTTAATACCCCTCAAGGTATACTGGAGATCTCATCGGGTTTGTTAGGACGGCATAACATTTATAACATTCTTGCGGCTGTGGCTGTTGGGATTGCTGTTGGAGCTCCTCTCGAGGATATTGTTAGAGGTGTTGAGGAAGTCGATGCAGTCCCGGGAAGGTGTGAACTGATTGATGAGGAACAAGCATTTGGTGTTATTGTGGATCATGCCAACACACCTGATGGCTTGTCAAGGCTGCTAGATTCAATTCGAGAGCTTAAACCAAGAAGAATCATTACCGGTATATAAATGTTTTCCATCCAATAGATACTACTTATAGTCTTTATAAGTAGGGTGATCTGATTTTTAGCTTGTTTCTTTCCCTTTTGTTGAAGTTATTGGTTGTGAAGGTGAGAATGAGAGAGGGAAAAGACCACTTATGACAAAAATCGCTACTGAAAAGAGCGATGTGACGATGTTGACATCTGATAATCCGAGGAATGAAGATCCATGTAAGTAACTTGAAGAGTAGGTTGAGTTTATAGACCTTGAGTGTGTCCTGAGGTAAACTAACCTTTAGGGAAATTTCCAATGTGATTTAGTGGACATCTTGGATGACATGTTGGCTGGGATTGGATGGACGATGCAGGAGTATCTAAAACATGGCGAACACGATTACTATCCGCCTTTGGCAAATGGTCATAGACTCTTCCTTCACGATATTAGACGTGTAGCTGTGCGTTGTGCTGTTGCTATGGGTGAAGAAGGTGATATGGTTGTAAGTATTCAAATGAACTCATTCTCTGTATTTTCTTCAGTGTGTAATCAAAGTTGCTGGATTTGAATCTTTAACGAGCAATCAAAGTAATATGATCAAATGGTGTTTTTGGGTAAGCTTGACACTACTCTGTTTTTTGCAGGTTGTAGCAGGGAAAGGCCATGAATCGTATCAGATTGAAGGTGATAAGAAAGAGTTCTATGATGACAGAGAGGAATGCCGGGAAGCATTACAATACGTTGATGAGCTTCACCAAGCTGGAATAGACACAAGCGAGTTCCCATGGCGGTAAGTGGAACTGTAACAGTTTCTTTCTCTAAATGATAAAACAGAAGACGATATTATCATTTGTGAGAGTTGCTGAAACTTGTCAAGATGCTTCCTGATTACTAATCTGTTCGCTTCTCCTATTACTCTGCTTCTGCAGGTTACCAGAGAGTCATTAATATCTCTGTGGCGATATCATTAGAAGAGAAGTTAGCTTAGCTAGTCCATGAAATCAGATTTTCTTCCACCGCGGCTCAATGCTCTTTGTGAAGGTGGATTTGCAAAGAGCCAATGAATTCTACATAAGAAACATCAATCTTGCTCAAGGAAGGAGATTAGACACTTGGAGGTATCTCACCTTGTGAGTCACCATTACCTTAAAGTTCTTCCAATTTTTTTACTTTACTGTTTAAGGAAACCCGAGATATCGAAAAGTCGAATTCGACTAAACTTTAATCAGATTTATGAGAGGTTGAAAATGGAAACAGGTAATGTGGTATGCTTGGAAGATATAAGAGTTGTTTTCTTTGTCATTGTTACTGCAGGAGAGATAGAGGAAGATTCTAAAGGTGGAAGAAGATGTGTACCAATTTTGTTAAGAGTTAAAACCCAAATATGTAAGTGGTTGTGTTTGTGTATGTTTTGGTTTAGAGATAGCAAGTGTTTTATATGGATAAACCTATTGAAACCGAACCAACGGAAACCGATTCAGATCTTATTCGGTTTAAAATGATTAAGGTTAGGCCTTGTGATTTATGGGACAAGAACAAAATTTACGGAAGTTAGGCAGGGAATATATAGTTAGTCTTTGGAACTATTAAGTATTAAACTGAATTTTATTTCGGGTTATAAATTACAAGATTCCTTGTATCCCATATTCACATTCGTCGTTTTGGGACCACTCCAAAAACAATAAATATAAAGTATTATTATTAGTCAGTAATCATCATATACTATAAACCAAATAAATAAATAATTGGGTTAGACAAACAAAACATGGGTATGTCTGACCAAAATGTGGCAACAAAGGTCAATTCATAATCGTTTTTGTAAATACAAACTTGGACAAGATTGTGATAGAACAAGTTTAGCTTAACCGGTCCAATCAGAAACGCGCCAAAAACCGGTTCAACGGCTTGACCTAACGTCGTCGTTTTCAATGTTCCTCCACTTTACTTGCTTCGCGCTTACGTCACTTTCCACAGATCCAACAATGATATCAGATAAAATTAAAAAATATTCTCATTTTATTTTCTGCGAATATTTCCCAATTTTTTTTGTCTTTAATTATTTTAAATCTGTTCCGTGTTTTACTCTTCTCTCTCTCTCTATCGCTTCTCTTCATTGTTTCTGTGTGATAATAATTTCGTGAGATTATAGGCGAAGAGAGAAGAATCCTTGGAGCATTCCATGGATTCGCTTCGATTTCTCCGTATTCTTCTTTTATCCGGTTCGATTTTACTCTTATCTCTCCGTTCTACAGTCACCGCCGGTGATATTGTTCATCAAGACGATTTAGCTCCGAAGAAACCAGGTTGCGAGAATGACTTCGTTTTGGTACTAATCTCTACCCAATTTTCTCTACTCTTACTCAAAATTCAGCTTCTTCTTGACTAATTTGGATTAAAACCCGACGAATTTTGTTCTTCTTCCCTCTTTCTGTCTTCTTACGAAGCTCAACAAGTAGTTCCAAAAAAAAAAGAGAAATCGAAACGATTATTTTTAGTAATTTTGGAGTTGAAGCTTAAATAGTTAGTTTACACTGTTGAGCTTGTAGTTGATCTAAGTTATGGAGTCGTAGATTCTGGGTTTGCTTTTTCAGTTATCTTTCTTACCAATGAAGTTACTTGTGGAGTTTATGAAGTCTAAATCTAATTCAGTCGTAAAAATTGTACCTTTTTTTTTCCCGGATAAGTATTGAATTAATAGAATTGGTGAAGTTTATGTGTGTGTGATTTGTGTCACATGGTTCTTTCCTTAAGGTGAAAGTTCAAACGTGGGTTGATGGTGTTGAGAATGTGGAGTTTGTCGGGGTTGGTGCTAGATTTGGGAGGCGGATAGTGTCCAAGGAGAAGAACGCAAACCAGACTCACCTTGTTTTCGCAAATCCTCGTGATTCTTGTACACCGCTCAATAACAAGGTTTTTATTTTACCCTTTTTTTTTATGACATTAGACTCGATGCATTCAAACTAGTTTTGATGTTGAAAGTGAATGCGTAATCTTACCGTGTTCAATCTTTGTTAGCTTTCTGGAGATGTTGTTATTGTGGAACGGGGTAACTGTAGGTTCACAGCAAAGGCAAATCATGCAGAAGCTGCTGGTGCCTCTGCTCTTCTCATTATAAATAATCAGAAAGGTAATTTGTTTTGTTTCAACCTGACTGTTGAAATTGTCAAATTGCTTTGATGTTATTATAGCAATCAGTTATCATCAGTTATTTGGGTATGCTTACTATCAGAGACAATATTGTTTGTAGAATTTAATGGTCATTTGTTTGTTTTTCTGACAGAACTTTACAAAATGGTTTGTGAACCGGATGAAACGGATTTAGATATACAGATTCCTGCTGTCATGCTCCCACAAGATGCTGGTGCAACCTTGCAAACGATGCTCGCCAACAGTTCAAAAGGTATGTCCTAATAATGATCGGTCTTGCTTGTTTCTTTCAATCACGATATGCTTCAGTATTGGTCATGTAAGCTGAAATTCCAAATCAATATATGTATTTATTAACTCAATGATCTCTGTACTTGACCAGCAGTGTCGGCGCAGCTTTACTCCCCAAGACGACCAGCTGTTGATGTAGCCGAAGTCTTTTTGTGGTTAATGGCTATCGGTACCATTTTGTGTGCATCTTATTGGTCTGCATGGAGTGCCCGAGAAGCAGCTATTGAACATGATAAGCTACTGAAGGTCGGTCATTTCCTACTTTTTGGAAATACTAAGATTTGGCTAGGAACATTTATTTGGATAGGTAAGGCCCTAGGATAATGTAAACTTCCAATAAGTAAGTCCCTTGCTCTTCTTGTCCAATTCCAATGATGCCAAAAGGGACAGAGTAGTTGGTAACTTGGTTAGGTCGAATAAGAAAAGTCAGCTTTAGTATATTGGACAACACTTGGGCATTTCTTTACCATTTTACTTTCCCAATTTTAGAAAAGTTGTGTCAAGATGAACATCCGAGAAATAGATAGGTAACGGATGGCTTTTCTTAATGAGCTGGGCCCCTCCTTGAGGCATTTGTCTACTTTTGACAAGAGGACTCACATGGTTTTGTTTATTTGTTGCTTTTGTAATTGTTTTATTATCAGTGTTATTATTCTTACGTAAGCATTCTTACTTCTAACATTTGTTTTTCTGCACAAATGTAGGATGCTATTGATGAAATCCCTAACACAAATGATGGGGGTAGTGGTGTTGTAGAGATCAATACTATTTCAGCTATTTTTTTCGTAGTTCTTGCGTCGGGCTTCCTGGTGATTCTTTACAAGCTTATGTCTTATTGGTTTCTGGAGCTTCTTGTGGTTGTTTTCTGCATTGGTGGTGTTGAGGTACAATTCTCTTTCGACTAATGATCATTATCCAATGCATACTTCAATTGAATTGAAAAACGGTTATAGTCTTATATTTTGTAATACCTTCTTTATCTTCAGGGTCTGCAAACTTGCCTCGTCGCGTTACTATCAAGGTAAAAGCATGATTCCTTTCAACGCCTATTGCCTTTAATTCACATCTTGGAGGATGTCATGGACTGTTCGTATTTATGTTCTTTTTGCAGATGGTTCCAACGTGCTGGAGATGCTTATGTAAAAGTCCCTTTCCTTGGACCTATCTCTTACCTGACTCTTGCAGTTTCTCCTTTCTGCATTGTCTTTGCTGTTCTCTGGGCTGTTTACCGAATTGCCTCCTTTGCTTGGATTGGCCAAGATGTTCTTGTAAGGATTGCAGCTCCATACAATTTTATTCATAACTACATTCCAAATCCCTTACATGGTATTTGATATTGTTGTTCTGTTGACTAGGGTATCGCATTGATCATCACAGTACTACAGATTGTTCATGTCCCAAATCTTAAGGTAATGTTTTACTCATATTTATACTTCATCTTTGAGTTTCCAAAACTTTTTGCGCTATGTGAAAAAGAAAGATCTAAAGCCACATATTACTTGGAACAGGTCGGGACAGTTCTTCTCAGCTGTGCCTTCTTGTACGATATCTTCTGGGTTTTTGTCTCCAAGAAGTTGTTCCACGAAAGTGTAATGATTGTCGTAAGTAACCAACCAATCAGCCATCCATCATTTTCATAAAGATTCTAACAATGCCTAAACTAAGTCTCATTTAGAAATTTCATCTCATCTCGTCTCATATGTTCAAGAAAATGCAATGTTGCTTCTTTCTTCTTTGCAGGTAGCTCGTGGTGATAAGAGTGGAGAAGATGGCATCCCGATGCTACTGAAGATTCCGCGCATGTTCGATCCATGGGGAGGCTACAGCATTATTGGATTCGGTGATATTCTTTTGCCCGGTTTGCTAATCGCGTTTTCTCTCAGGTTCAATAGCCATACTCTCTCTCAATGTCTCTTTCTTAAATCATCATCTGTAGTTTCCTTTCACCAAGTTGTAAGCTTCCCAACATTTGTTCTTGCAGATATGACTGGTTAGCTAACAAGACTCTAAGAACCGGCTATTTTATATGGGCAATGGTTGCCTACGGATTAGGTAAAATCACACCCAAATCCGCGTAATCCCACAGATCTTCTATTTCTTCATTCTCCGTCATTGACAATCATTTGACCATTTGAAAACCACAGGTCTTTTGATTACTTACGTGGCTCTAAACCTAATGGATGGACACGGCCAACCGGCATTGCTCTACATTGTCCCTTTCACACTCGGTAAGCT
The DNA here is from genome assembly GCA_011420285.2 of Erysimum cheiranthoides. Classification (NCBI taxonomy): domain Eukaryota; kingdom Viridiplantae; phylum Streptophyta; class Magnoliopsida; order Brassicales; family Brassicaceae; genus Erysimum; species Erysimum cheiranthoides. Next base: position 21,195,700 of record CM022179.2, read on the forward strand.
GGAAAATCTCTCTACATCTCTCTCTCTCTCTCTCTCTCTCTCTCTCTCTCTCTCTCTTTGGCTCTCTCTCCATAATGTGTATCGAATGAGTATTGAGAGAAATCTGGGGATGAATATGCAGGAACAATGTTAACGTTAGCTCGAAAACGAGGTGATCTTTGGATGCTATGGACGAAAGGAGAGCCAGAAAGGGCTTGTCCTCACCATGTCCGGCTTGAACAGTGCTCTGAGAATTGAGACTACCTGACCAAAAATGGAACGCAAGAGACTATTACAAAAACAAGAAAAGCCTTTAGGTTTGTAACCAATGTAACGTAAGTTGTAAGATTATTTTTCTCTTCAATCCTTTTTAATCTTATGTTTGTTTGTGTTACTTACTTACATGATCATTATTGAAGAAGAATCCATGATCGTTCTTTGTCTATAAGGTTTGTTTCTTTTGTAAGAAAAGAGTGTTGAAACAAAAATGTTAAATGTGTATAAAAACATAGACAAGCTCTCATCATTGTTTGGACGATTTTGTAATCTAAATAAATAATATATTCGATCTTCCACAATCTAATTTTATCTTCCTTTAAAATGTTTTCCTCTAAAATGTGAAATTTTACAATGATATGGTGTAACCTACCAATTTGTAAGACACGAGAACACTCTATATGACCCAATCCATAGCAGAACACGAAACCCTCATAAAAATATTGATTCCAAAAGTAGTAAAGTTTGAACTTTGGAACTAAGGACCATTACTAAACAAGTCTTTGCTATGCAACTGAAGACTAGGAGCTAGCAATAATCATATAGAAAAGTAAAAATAAAGGAGTGGGTTTTATAATCTAATTTGGGATTCTCATACAATAAAGATAGATTACATCAAAGAGTTTAGGTTTTAAAAAGATTTTCCTTCTCCTTTTTTTCTTCTCTCCTTCATCAGCAACGAATCAGACCAAACAAAGAGACAGAAGAAAGAGGGAAAGAGACAAATTAGGTGAGAGATTGATGAATTGTTCTACCACCACACCTTCCTATACACAAAATCAATTTTTTGTTGTTGATCTCTCTCTCGCTCCCATATATCCTCAGAGAAACAGAGAGACAAGATAAAGAGCTCTTCAGATTTTCCAAAGACAAGAAAAAAAAACGAATCCTCATTTCTTGATATTAGCCAATGGTTCAGGGGTATGAGACGCGGCTCAGTAACCCTAATCCGACCCTAAACCTCGAGATCCTGACCCTTCAGGCTGTGTTGCAATGCCGAGATCCAGGAGGAGTTTCTGCAGCTATTTGTTTTGATGTTTTTTTTCCAGTTGGGTTTTATGGTTCTGTCATTGGTGTCGAATCATTTGACTCGACGGGTTAGGGTCCTCTGTTTGTCGAACCGGGAGTTGAAAAACCGGGTCTCAGGTCGAGGGACTTCAGTTTCAGATGCTCACTTAAGAGCTGTTGGGAAACATGATCAGATAGGACTGGCTGGTTGTCCTTGTTCCAATTATAGCCTGGCTGGATCGAACCATTGTTGTCCCAAAATATATGAGGAGGCGTCCTTGGACTACTCCGTGACCGATCTTGCTGCCTACTAGGCTCCTGAAAGAAACTGTTGGTGTAGAAGTTTCCGCCATTTCCTGGGCTTCTGCTTGATCCTATGCCTTCATGCAAAAAGTTGATTGCAGTTTGTCTTTGGTGATGAAATGGGATGGCTCCACCGCACCCGGTTAAAGGTGTTGATGAGCCAGAAAGAGCGTGGGGACTAGATATTGGGGATGGAGATCTTCTTCCGCTAATGTGTGGTGAATGCGAGTGAAAGATTGGACTACCGACTGGTGATATCGGGCATGACATGTTCCTAGGAGATTGGGATATACTGTGACCAAAAGGAGGAAATTTTAGCCAGAGAACTTTTGATACTTAAAAAATGAAGGAAAAATCTGAATGGCTAATGGGTACCTGAATCCCGAGCCAGGTTTTAATCCTTTCTGCTGGAAATTGGTTGCATCTTCCGAGTCTAAGCATGGAAGACTCCTTGCATGTCCAATGTCCTGAAACAGACATATTTGTCAGGCATTCAGAAACATAGAGAACTTGTAATTGGGGAACACGAGCTTTCATACCAGTGATCTCATGGTGCTCGAAGCTACATTCATCGTCTCTGCAGGCTCCCCACTCACAATAGGCCTTTCCAACGGCATCGCATTTCTTACAAAAGGGTGATCTAAAAGCTGAGCAGCTGTAGGACGATTTCCGGGATTTCTTTGTAAGCATTTTCTCACAAAATCTTTCCCCTCTTCAGATAAATGATCAGGGATATCTGGAAGCTCCTTGCTGTTTCCAATCTTAAACATAGCAGGAACCTATAAAGAATTCAAATATATAAGGATGGAAGAGTTGCATCGTTAAATCTCATGTTTGTTTGACTGCTTATATGATTTACTAACCCCTTCATACTGGCTCCATGGAGGTTTCGTTGTAGCCATTTCTAAAACGGTACATCCAAGACTCCATATGTCAACCATAAGGTTACTGCCATTTGAATTCTTTATCACCTGAAATCCAAGCAAGATCTAAATCATCAGCATAAAGCCTCTAAACATGAAACCGACAGTTTGTAGCAGCATACTGACCTCAGGTGCCATCCAATATGGGCTCCCCTTGAACGATAAAGGACCAGACTGAGCAGTAATCTGCATTTTGTTCATGAATTTGTATTAGACCCATCTTATAAACTTTAATAAATCAAAATATTTTTCGCCTACACGTCTTGCTTTTACTGCTATATTGGGAGGAAATTTTCTAGCTGGGTAAATTAATCAGATCAGTCGTTTCTACTTGAGGCAAAATTTCAAACAGGACTAATACAAAATAAGGAAAGGAGATTGCATAGAACATTTACATACATGTTTTGCCATCCCAAAATCAGCCACTTTTACTCGTCCATGGGGATCCACCAATATATTTGCTCCTTTGATGTCCCTGGAAAAAGTTAAAATCCATATCCACTTAATTCTCCAACTAAGGAAGGATGAAGCAAAAAAAGAAAGAATGAATAGATTAAGGGTTGCTTCACCTATGAACAGTATTTTTGGCGTGCAAATATGCGAGCCCTGATAAAATTTGTTGTGTATAGTTACGGATGGCATTCTCACCGAATTGTCCGTACTCTTGAAGAAGTTTATAAATCGAACCACCGGAGACATACTCCAGATATATATACAGCTTGTCGTCTACCTGTATTGGACGGGAAAGTAAAAAGTGTAGTCATGTGCATGAGTTAGTTCAGCTGAAATAGTTGATAGTATCAGAGAAAAGCAATGTCCAAAAATATCTTTAAAACTTACGGTTTCAGAGCCATAATACTGCACTATATTTGGGTGTCGCAAACGGCTTAGAACTGAAATTTCCTATGAGAGTCAATCATAGAAAAAGAAGCTGGAAGGTTAGCAAATTCAAAGATTAAAAGCACCAAAAAGCAGCTTTTATTGTTCTGAACAGATGATGATGTATAACTCACTTGGCCCAGTTGTTGTGCACTCTCCCTGGACTTTGGGTCATCTGAACATAGAGTAACCTCTTTCATGGCACACATCTCACCACTTTCACTGAGGAAGAAAACATAGCCAATAAAACCAGGAGCGGCATAGAAATATAACATATAAGTTCTCCTACTCAATATTTTTGTGAAGAGTACAAATCAATTAAACCAAGAAACTTAACCATCATATGGAACAATAATTTCTACTGATATGAAATAGATTTTAGAAGCGAAATGCTTCCCGTAACCAATGTAAAACGTGGGACAATGAGAGCATCTTGTCAACTAAAATCAGACTTGTTTAGTTACGAACCTGTTAAAGCCAAGATACACATGTCCAAAACTGCCCATACCCAGCAATCTCCCTTTTTTCCATCGCGATCCAGGGCTTACCGTAGCCTCTGCCCTTGCTGGACTTCGGGGGACAGACGGTGATGTTGCTGCTGAATATGTGGGAGAAAACGGACAAGTATTAGAGATTAATAATGGCGGGAGAGGTAGACGGTGGCTTTGCTGTCTGTTATCATCAAGTCTTCTAGTAGGAGAGCCAGTAGTTGACCCTCCAGCTCGAGGATGAAGAGGTGTAACAGCACCACTCTGTATTCTGGAGCTAGGACCAGGACTCGTCATTCTTGGACTAGGCACAGGGGAACATTCAGGGCTACACCTGCTCTGAGGCCAAAACAGCTGAGCAGCCATATCTCCACCGATGGAATTGTTACCTGAGTTGTAACCTGAACCCGGGCTTGAGCACTGTCCAGATCCAAGCAAGGAAACATCTGAATATGGTTTACTAATCAACAAGCCATGGTTTGAGACTTGATCTGGGACAAAGGATCTCATTGGACTCCTAGAAGGACTAGACAACAAACTATCTGGAGCACTGCAGAGCACTAAATCTCGTCGTGGGATTTGTAGATTCTTCACAAGAGTGCCCAAAGGTCTCCGCCTAGGAGATGCTGATAGGATTCTGTTTTTACTAGACACATTTGGGACTGGCTTGAACATCTCAGCTGAGTTTTTGTTACTATGCATGGGCTGATCCCTATACATAAGAGTAGGATAAAACATGTTTAGAAATAGAGAGCAAGAGAGAGAGCACAATCCACAACAATAACAATCACAATTCAAACTCACCTCGAAGAAATATTTACTGGTGTTCGGTTCCCATTTTCACAATCAGAAGCCAATGGACTGAGAAGAGAATCAGATGGGTTGTCACCCACAGAACTTCCACTAGACACAGAAGCAGTGGCAAAATCAGCCTCAGCACCGGTATTATCAGGTATGCTTGTAGCACCATGGGGCTTTGGAAGTGGCAACCATGAAGGCTTCAAACTTGCATCTAAACCTGATCTCTGTGATCCATTTATTCCCGAATCAGTACTCGTTACAGGAGGACGGACAATAGGACGAGGAAGAGGTACAGCAGGAGATCTTTCTGCAAAACTCTGACAGCGTGAAACCCGAGTAGAAGGAGAGGGAGATCTTGATGGTAATCGAGATATAGCTCCTCTTTCAGACACAATTTCATCACGTCGTCTTCTCGATTTTCTCGATCGACCACTAGACCTATCCTCGGATGCGAATCCCAATTTCCTATTAAACGCATCAATGATACTCTCCTTGTTCGTTTTCTTTTTTTCATCTTTGGATTTACTCCACCAAGGCATGATCTTCCCACGGTCCGAGAGGCACACTCACACTATCACTCTTTACAAGATCTTGTTCAAGACTACAAAGTAACTATCCTTTTGACCACTTCAGAGATCATGCTTGGTTGACCCAACAGAGGTCAACAAACGAAGAAAAGTCCCAATGTAAACACCATTTTTTTATCCCATTGATGTTTGACCCAATACAGAGAAGCAGCTGAACGATCTGATTACAACAATTAAAACCCAGTGTTAGGGGTTTCATTCAACTCTCTCTTCCCAGAAGAAAATCATCAAAATCCAAAATTTTAACAAGAACAAAAGCTGAGTTTTTCCTGCAAATTCTAAAATGATTGAACACCCAAGAAACAAAATTAGCATCTGAGACAAAGAGTATACTCCAGATTAATTAAGCAATACTGTACTAGTTTTCAAAAATCAATGTGATCATATTCAACCTTAGCTACTCAAGATCCATTTCCAAACAGTAAAACATAAAATTTCCACCTCACAAACAGATCTACACAGACTAATTCCATGAGAAAGAAACCTAGAAAACTCCAGAAACAGCAAACGAAAACCCTAAGGTAGAAGAACCAATTGCTCAAATCTACACATACAAAAAAAAAAATGGAGGATTAACACAAACACAGACACGAAGCAAGCTAAGATTTAATGGAGAAATTGATAGTGGGAAGGCTTAATCAAAGACCTAATTAATAACAAAATTACCAGATTCAGCAGCTTGAAATGGAATCAATTCGAAAGCTCAGAATCAGGAGCAATCGAGAATCCAAAGACAACAGTAAGCGTTTCAGATCCCTAAATCGTTTGCTTACAAGTGAATATGTAAGTAAAGACTTGTTGGTGCTAAGCTTCGTCACTAGCAGTGAACTGAGTTAGTGACAGAGGAAGAGATAACGAAGAACGAAGACGAAGACGAAGAGGCAAAGTAATTTGGTAGAGAGAGAGAGAGAGAGAATAAGAACTAGAGAGAGAAAGAGAGAGAGAGAAAGAGAGAGAGAGAGCGTTCGAAGAAAGCATTCACTCTTTGAGATTTTCTTCTTGGTGCGTTAATCTTTCTAGTAACTATGGATAACTGATACTAATTATTTGATTAATTTTTATATATTTTATTTCTTTTTTTAAAGCTTTTTTATTTAGTGAAAAAGATAGAACTTGAAATTTTTTATAAATAAATTGTAAAGGATTTTATTCTGATTTCAGTGATGTTTTTATAGGTTCAAATATAAAGAAAATATTTTAATTGCGTGATTTTAGATTATTTTAAAAAGATCTTAAGAAATAAAGTCTTGATCAATGGACTAATTAAGTTAATGAATATCATTTTTTTTTGTTTCTTAGTTGTCTGATTGATCAAAACAAAAGTGATTAGTAACATTCGGATTTGAGAATTATTTTCTTTATATCTATGCTTAAGTTTGTCGATTTTGTATTTTATAGTAATATTCTCAAATATGGGAAGAATATGAAATACTTCCAATTCATTGGGTGCCCAGTGGAAAATATGGCATACTTGATGGATTTGAACATAAACAAACTATATCATTTTTTTTCTTTCTAAGTGCATGATTGATTGATCAAAACTTAGAAACTTTTTCTGTTAAAGGGGTTGCATCAAAAAGAGAAACTTGAGGGAAAAAAACTTGATTTATGGGATAAATTAATGAATATAAATATGTAATATTCAAATTTGAGAATTGTTTTCTTGATTTATGATAAATTAATGAATATAATAATAATAATCTCAATTTATATGGGAAGGATACGAAAATAGTTCCAAATCATAGGTGAAAAAAGTAGAAAAAAGAATGTGACAAGAGGACGCATGATGTGTTCTAAAACGTCAGCTAATCGATCTTAACGGTCCCAATTAGAGGTAATGATGTCACCTTAAAGGCTTTTATGAGACGCGTTGTTATGATTTTATCAATGTTAAAGCACAGACCAAATTGTATAAAACAAATCATCCATGATATTTTAATTGAAAAAAATAAGGTACGTGTAGAAACACGTAAATTCATATATTAGTTTATGCACCAATAGATTTATGAAGATTATATATTAGGTGGACACAATATCAGAATTTCTGAAGATATGATTCTGTTTGAATAATATAGTTTTTTTTTTGTTTGTTAAATGTTTGAATAATATAGTTTCGAAAATATTTTATCCAGACCTAAATATTTAACTGTTATATATGTATTTTCATTCTATGAATATATATGTTACTTTTTGTTGTTTCTCTGAGGTTATGCAGCTCTATCATGATTTTCTCGTATTGCTGATAATGAATTTATATATAAGTAGACGAAACAGAGAAAATTAAAGACCTTACTTACAATATGTCTTTGTCTTTTAATTTTTTTATTTATTGGTTTTGAAAAATGATCGTTTAAATAATAATAAAGTTGAGTATTTTGTATTTTTAAGTCGCATCCAAGTAATATTAGATTTTTTATGTGTAAAGTTTGTATTAAGTAGACACAATGCACAATGGCATAATAACACAAGTTTAGTCAATGGTAATTTTAAAAATGTGAGATTAGAAAATAAAATAGTTTCATTAAAAAACTATAGTATATTTTACTGTTTTGAATTAGAATGGTGACGATACTAAAATTTAATGTTTTAGTCTTTAATTCACTCTATTCATAAAACGATTAATGTGTAAGAACTAATTAGGACATCTACTTTATTTTCATTTCCGTAATATGTCAATTTATGATGGGATATCATTGCATGTCAATGTCTACTTCACGTGTTTGTGTGAGCATGTTAAATTAGAACCTTTGAGTTCGGTGGTGGTTCATACTTCATTGCTTTGCACCGTTGACCTTTGCGTTTTCTTTCAGTTTGACCTCGAACCTCGGGGCAGAACTAATATTATACTATAAGAATTAATAAGTATAAATGACATTGACAATGAAAAATAATAATGATAATGACTAAGCCGATACTCATATTTTATTAGCATGGACTCATGTATATATATATATATATATATATATATATATATTTTAAAAGCAAGTGTGAACTCATGCAAGTCTTGAGTATGAAGAAACCACACATTTACAAGTAAACATATTATAAAATAAAGCTTTATAGAGATTGGCAGATTGCAATTAACAACTGTTTAGATATCTGACTTAGGTATACGTAAACCTAACCGTGACCCTTCATTTATTTAATATTTCCCCAAATCAGTTTTTGAAGTGTTGGGAGTAAGCGTTCTATCCGGTGTTTCCTTTATATTTTTTTTAATAACAAAAATTGAAGTTTGTTAATTAGGTAAATACGAAAAAAAATTGTTGGGGAAATAAGAAATGGAACAAGCATGTGCAAAATTAACTTTGGGAGCTAATATATATATATATGTAATGAGTTATGAGTAGAAAATCACATGATTTCCAGAGATAGCAGGCAATATAATGTTGGATTCACAGTTTTTATATGTTTCAATGTTATTTGAATATAGACAACTTTAGGTGCAAAACATTTATAAGAACAAAAATAGTAGTAATGCCATTTTATTCGCAGTATAAAATACTAAGCAATAATCACAAATACAGTATATGAGTTTTCTTAACTCAAATTAAATAAATAGTACCTTATTTCTTTTGCTTAATTACAACAATACAATTACTAAATCACGCCATCGTCCCACATGGCCTTATGCCAAACCAGCTATCAGTTTAACTTCACCATAATTACCATCATTAGTCCCAATAATCTGATCACCTTTTCCACAACTCTCATATTTACTCATCTCATTCACCACTTTCTCCACCGTCAACGTCAAATCCCTTTTATGCACATCCATTTTAAGACCAAACTTCATGAACAACGTCAACGACATCTTTTGTTCCACTCGATGTCCCAAAGCTACCGTAAGCCGATGCCGGAGCAAAACCGAAGCAGTAATAGATTTCATTTGCAAATAAGCTAAGTCTTTGCCTAGGCAAATCCGTGGACCGGCATTGAACGCTACGAATTTGTATTGGCTACATATCTCCTGGTTTTCGTCTAACCATCTTTCCGGTTTAAACTCGAGACAATCTTCACCCCAGTTGAATTTCATACGCCCGACCGAATATATTGAATATGTAACGTTTGATCCGGATGGAACAAATGTTCCGTCCGGTAAAACATCATCGGAGACGACGAACTTTGAATCTTCCGGTACTGATGGATATAGTCGTAGTGTTTCGGACAGTGCCGCTTTTAAGTAAATCAACTGGTCAATTTCTTCGAAAGTCAACGGCTCGTCAGTCCACTTGGACACTTTGGTGCCACGTGTCTTGATCATAACGGTGCAGATCTCGGTTATGATTTTTTCTTCGACTCGTGGATTAAGACTGACCAACCAGAAGAACCAGCTCATTGCAACTGATGACGTGTCACGTCCAGCTAGGATGAAGTTTAACGCCACGTATTTAAGATAATTATCCGAGTAGGATTCTCTTTTCTTCATGAACCTTGACAATAGATCGTCGTGGCGAGACCCATCTTGTTGCTGACTCAGCAGTTCGAGCTTACGTGTATTTATGATCTCTGATAAGTAATTATCCACGTGGCTGATACTTCGACTCATATCATCCTCCAAGCCGAGCCGAAGCCATTTTCTGATCTTCCAAATAAATTCTGGCATGATAAACCTTTGAAGTGTGGCTTCGGTGGCTCCATCAAAAGCTACAGCGAAGCCGTTCTCGGGAAAATCTGGCGAGAGTGTCCTCGGATCTTTTCCGAACGTTAAGCCGCAAATGTTATCGAAAGTGAGCCGTAAAAGAACGTCTTGAAGATCTATCGGTTCGGCTCGACTCATAGCCGATTCAAGAATCGGTACAAGACGGTTCTTGATGGCTCCATCAACCCAACGAGCCATGGCTTGGCGAAGCGTACGGGTGGTAAATTCCAATGCGGCGGTTTTCCGTTGAAACCGCCACGTGTCGCCATCTGAATTAAAGATTCCATCTCCTAGCAGATCGTGGAAGACCGATTGCCAGCTAGGACCCTTGGGGTAATTATCGAACCGGGTCTTTAGTATATGCTCCAAATTCTTGGGGTCACATGTGACTGTCACAAGACCTTGTTTACGTGCCAAGAACGGGATCGGGAATATGCACGTTTGGTAGGTACCGCCGCACGAGCGGAGGTTATCAGCGATGAAGTCATGCATGCGATGAGCGTTTGTGATGAGTGCTGGAAGACTGCCCACTATGGGCCAGACACGTGGACCTTTATAAGAACGGCGTAAAGAGACGAACCATATAAGGTAGCTTACGATGACGGTAAGGATGATCACAGCTATTGATCCATCCATTTTTTGATATTTTAGTGTAAAGGTGAGAGTAGAGAATCTATAAGAAGAGAAGAAGTGTGGGTGTGTGGAATGGAAGATAATCGTATTAATGTTTTATAGATTTAAAAAAATAAAAATAATAAGAAATGTGAAAAAGAAATCTAAAAAGAGTCTGTTTACCAAAAGAAAAACTAAAAAAATCTTAAAAGAGAAAAGAAAAGTAGGAGCAATTAATTAGGCAACTAAGTTTGTTGTTACTTGTTAATAATTTTTCCAACCAAACAATTTGGGATGTATAGTTAATAGTTGCATTGCATGTCATGTCTTTATTTGTGTAGAATGATATGTTTGTCACTTATAACCTAATATTGTATACATTAATTCACTTATATTAAATCAACCTTCTTTTATTCTGGTCTCTTATGTCCATAATCATCTTCCTAATTAAAAACGTTATTCGACGAAAATTGTTTGAATAAAAGTTTATAGAGTTCAATTCTAAAATCAATTGGTAAATATTATATTGAGTTTATTCATGATATATCTTTAATATTACATTTTGTAAGAACAAACAACCAAGTTCACTCGTAATTCATTCTCCATTTTTACACTTATCTTACTTCTAATAATCTTTCTGATTAATGCGTTTGCATTCACCTATATATGGTAAATTTGTTTTTGTAAGCTAGTAAGCTACGAGACGAACAGTTTCAAGTACTTATGATATCATGTCAAATATGGTTCGAATGAGATGTTGATGGGACAAGTTGATATTGTGACAACCAATATATGTGTTGATACTGTGATAACCATATGGTGTGTCTTTGTGATAAACAAAAATTCATAATGATACATTAATGACAGCTATATATGGAGTATGGCTTAAGGGGCCAATGCCATTAGTGCCACTTAAGTTGGTGAGCCAAAAATCTTTATTAATAAATAATATCAAATAAAAATAGCAATAATATGATTATTGAATCATATAATTTCTACTTTTTGTGGCAAAATATAATTCCCACGCGTGATCCGAATAAATTCGGTCGACCTATATAATATTTCCACCACAATAACACAATCATTCAGGAAAATGATAATAAAACAAAATTACGTATTTTGATATATGACAATAATTAAAGTTCAATGTCAATACTCGTTTACTAGACTTCACTTCAATATTATGTAAATACTTTCATTTTAAAATGTCATTGTATCATTCTGCTATAACACGTTTAAAATGGAATATTTGAAAGAAAAGGAATGTAGTAAATTTACTATAAAATAGTCCACAAAATTTAATAAAAAGTCATGACTTGATTAGATCAAGTACTTAATATCATTTTATAAGAGTTATTAGTTAAAGCACGTAGTGAGCAATGATATGGAGTACCATTTTTTATGTTTATCATGGTTTTGAACTTTGAACTTTGAAAACATGGTTCTGCTATTTTGTATAATTCAGAATATTTAACAAATTTTTATGTTTTCACGTTTTCATATTTTTGCAAAAATGATTTTGTTTTATACCACTTGTAAGATAGGAAAACTCCGTAGAGAATTATATTCATGAGATAGCCTTATATAGTTACAAGAGGAGTGACCTCCAAGTATATACATATTTGACAATATCGAGAGATGGAAATATGCTATATTCCTATATTCTCTCGTATCTAATTGATCTTATCTAATAGAAAACTCCGTAGAGAATTATATTCATGAGATAGCCTTATATAGTTACAAGAGGAGTGGCCTCCAAGTATATACATATTTGACAATATCGAGAGATGAAAATATGCTATATTCCTATATTCTCTCGTATCTAATTGATCTTATCTAACACTCCCCCTCAGTCGCAGCGGTGGAGGTTGTTTGACGCTGAGACTGGTTTTAAAATCAAGAAACAAGGAAGATGGAAGACCCTTTGTGAAGACATCGGCGAACTGGTGTGCTGACGGGACGTGGAGAACACGGACGTGGCCAATGGCTACTTTCTCTCGAACAAAATGTATATCGATCTCAACGTGTTTTGTCCGCTGATGCTGAACTGGATTAGAGGACAAGTAGATAGCTGAGATGTTGTCACAATATACAATAGTTGCACGTTGTAATGGGATTCGCATTTCCATTAATAGGGTACGGAGCCATGTTGTTTCGGAGACGGCATTGGCAACACCACGGTATTCCGCTTCAGCACTTGAGCGAGATATGGTTTGTTGTCGTTTTGAAGACCATGAAACGAGGTTATCTCCAAGAAAAACACAATACCCTGAAGTTGAGCGTCGAGTAGAAGGACAACCGGCCCAATCAGCATCAGAATAAGCAATCAAACCGGAAGTTGTGGAGCGATAAAGGTGAAGCCCATGTTTAATTGTGCCTTTGAGATATCGAAGGATTCGCTTGAGCGCTAGGAGATGAGTTTCACGAGGATCATGCATGAACAAACATATTTGCTGGACCGAGTAAGCGATGTCTGGACGAGTGAAGGTGAGATATTGTAGTGCACCTGCCAAACTTCGATAAAGTGTAGGATCAGAAACAGGCGGACTGTCGTCGGCAGCTAGTTTCATTTTTGTGTCGACAGGTGTAAGACACGGGTTACAAGTGGTCATGCCGGCACGATGAAGAATATCAGCCACATAATTTTGCTGGTGAAGAAAGAGACCGTTGGCATCGCGCTGAACAAAAATCCCAAGGAAGTGATGAAGATGACCGAGATCCGTCATGTCAAATTCGGAGCTGAGGTTAGAAATGATGCGATGAAGAAGAGTTGGTGTGGAGGCGGTGAGCACGATGTCGTCAACGTATAAAAGTAAATACGCAATATCAGTACCGTGACAAAGGATGAACAAAGATGCATCAGAAGAACTCTGTTTGAAGCCAATAGTTCGAGCATAGGTGGCAAAACGGTTATACCAGGCACGTGGGGCTTGTTTAAGACCGTAAAGAGAGCGTTGAAGAAGACACACGTGATCTGGTTTATTCGGATCAACAAATCCCGGTGGTTGATGCATGTAAACAGTTTCTTCAAGGTCACCGTGGAGAAAGGCATTTTTAACGTCAAGTTGGTGTAATGGCCAATCACGAGAAGTGGCAACACTAAGGACTGTACGAATTGTAGCTGGTTTGACGACAGGACTAAATGTTTCATCGCAATCAATTCCAATTTGCTGTGATTTATTCGCCACAAGTCGTGGTTTGTAGCGATGCAACGTACCATCTGCTTTGAATTTGTGCCTAAATAACCATATAAAGCGAATAATGTTAGTAGCAACTGGTCGTGGGACAAGTCTCCACGTTCCACGTTTAATAAGAGCATCATATTCTTCTTCCATTGCTGGATTCCAATTTGGATCTTTAGCAGCCTGCACATGTGACATAGGTAAGGGAGAAATTGTGGCATCAGAGTGAAGACACAATGGAGTGCGTGGTTTAACGATGCCACTTTTACTGCGAGTTTGCATTGGATGAGTGGATAAAGTGGGAAGAGGAGGAGGAGGAGGAGGAGGAGGCGTAGCATTGGAAACTTGAGGAGTAGGAAGTGGAGAAGGGGATGGAGTGTGAGGAATTGGTGGCGGTGGAAGTGAAAGGAAAGGTGGAGAGGGACTTACGATCGAAGATGAAATCGTAGAAAAAGGAAATGAGGCTTCATTGAAGGTGACATGGCGGGAGAGTATGATTTTCTGACTTGTCATGTCGAGACAGCGATACCCGCGGTGATCTGTTGGATAGCCAAGGAAGACACAAGGAAGAGACCGAGGAGCAAGCTTGTGTGGTGTTGATGGTAACATGTTCGGAAAACACAAACACCCGAATGTTTTGAGATGATTGTAGTTTGGCTCCATCTTGAATAGCTTGGTGTGTGGAACCTCATTGGCAATTGCTGATGATGGTAGGAGATTGAGAGTATGTACGGCGGCATTGAGAGCTTCGACCCAAAACGTAAGAGGCATTGAGGCTTGGATAAGAAACGTACAGACCAAGTTGTTGATCGTACGTAACATTCTTTCGGCTCGACCATTCTGTTGAGATGTGTAGGGGCATGAGAAACGAATGACGGTGCCGTCGGACGCCAATTTTTGTTTGAATTCACAATTATCATACTCTCCACCATTGTCACATTGTAAGGCTTTGATTTTGCAATTGAATTGAGTCTGCACATATTGAGAAAAGTGAAGATATTTGCCAAACGTATCACTTTTGCGATGAAGCGGATAAACCCATACAAAATGAGAGTATTGGTCAAGAAAAATTAGATAATATTTAATTCCACTAACACTTAAAACCGGAGATGTCCAAATATCAGAATGAATAATATCAAAAGGATGAGAGACAACGCTAGTAGAAGAGAAAAAGGGAAGCCTAGTGTGTTTCTCCATTTGACATGCTTGACACAATGTTGTCAAGTCAGTCTTATTGCAAGAAATAGAAAGAGAAGAAAGAATGCGATGAAGAACTTGGTCATTGGGGTGACCGAGTCTTCGATGCCAAAGAGAACTAATGGAATCAGAAGTAGTTAAAGCAAGAGGACGAGAACTTTGTGGAGACGGAGTGAATGAGTACAGCGGCCCTTGACTGTTACATCGGAGAAGATTGTTCCGAGTTCGAAGATCCTTAACAGTAAAACCAAAGGGATCAAATTCAAGAGAACAAAAGTTATCAGTCACAAACTTGCGAACAGATATCAAGTTTTTAATAATAGAGGGACAAACAAGAACGTTATGGAGATAAAAGGGACGAGACGAAGAAAAACGAAGAATTCCCTCACCAAGAGTCGTAACAGGGGAGCATGAACCATTTCCAACAGTTATAGAAGGTAGATTGCTCGAATTAAAAATGGATCGAAGAGTACCTGGGTTTGAGGTGATGTGGTTGGTAGCCCCCGAGTCCATGTACCAAGATGATGTGTTTGGATCTTGAAGTGCCATCGTGTTAAAAGCGTGAGTGATGTTCGCTGGTAGAAACGAGTGAGATTATGGTTGCGGTGAAGCGGTGATGAAGTGGGCTTCGTTATTGGGCCTAGATGGAGAGGGCCCAAGGAGACCAGCCTGCATGTTGGGGAGCGGCGGTGGGTTGGAGCCCGTGTAGGAGAGTTGATGGCCAGGGTATGGAGTCATCAGAGCCATGTGCTGAAAATACGTCGGTGGCCAAATCGGAGAGTACATCTGCGACCAATTGTTGCTGTATCTGCCACGACCTCGGTTGTTGCGTCCACCACGACCACGACCTCGATTTCCTCTACCGCCAGTGTTATTGTTGTAATAGCCGTTGTTGGTGTGATTGTTGTTGTTGTAGGAAGAGCCGCCGTTGGTGGAGTGACGGTGTTGATCAGAGGAAGAGTACAAGAGCGTAGGTGCAAAGCCTGTGTTGTTGTTGACGAGTGTTGGCTGCGTTTGTTTGGTGAGACGTGTCTCCTCCATGGTGAGCATTGATCGAGCTTCGAGAAATCCTGGGAACGGTGATTTGTGTTTGATAACATTGATTATGTTATCGAATTTGTCAGAGAGTCCGTTGAGAAGATGCATGACGAGAGCTCGTTCCGAGACTGGTGAATCGAGATTAGCAAGGAGATCCGAGAGGGATTTCAGTTTTTGGCCGTAGGCGTGAACGGTGAGATCACCAATTACGGTGGTGCGAAGCTCGTTTTCAAGTTCCAGAGCGCGAGCCTCCTTGTTATCTCTGAACAGATTTTCGATTGTGAGCCATAGATCCTTAGCCGAGCACTTAGTTTTGAGAACTGTCTCAAGGATTGATTCGGATATGGTACCGTAGATCCACATCTTAACCAAACCATCGCGCTCTGTCCATTCCTTAGCGGTTTCTGGGGTGGAAGAGGAACTTCCATCAAGATGACCGATAACGCCAAAACAGGTGCAGTGAGTTTCAAAGAGCTCGCGCCATGTTTGATAGTTAAGCTTATTCATGTCGAGGGTGATGGGTATGTATGCCTTAATCTGAGAAAGATTGAAAGGCTTTTCATTAGAGGGAAAAAGAGTGGCCATAACGAAAGAGAAGTAGAGAGAGAGAAACGAAGAGAGAGAGAGGTGAAGAAGAAAGAGAGCGGAGATAGGATCGGTCGCTTAGCTTGGTGGCTAGGTAAAGCGTCTGATACCATGTAAGATAGGAAAACTCCGTAGAGAATTATATTCATGAGATAGCCTTATATAGTTACAAGAGGAGTGGCCTCCAAGTATATACATATTTGACAATATCGAGAGATGGAAATATGCTATATTCCTATATTCTCTCGTATCTAATTGATCTTATCTAACACCACTAACGTGTCAGAAATATAATTAAAAAAATAAAATATGAGTAATTTAATTACAATCTTTTTTAGTGTTTATAATTATTTAAAATTCAGTTCATTCAACTAACAATTATTACGTTGTTCAATTATTTAGCTATTTATCTGACACATAAAATATTGATAAATACTTCATCATTTATACATAAAATATAATATTTCAAAAAATTCAACCAACAAAAAAACTATAAAATATAAATGATCATAAAGTACTGTATTAAATTAATATAATTTATACATAAAAACTTGAGAAATCAACAAATGAAAAAAAATCTAAAACTTTTAATAAAGGGGAGAGAGAGAATACATAATTGACATAAAAATAAAAATTTAATAATATAAAATTAGTAGTAATTGCTCTAAATGATACTAATTTTTGTTGGGTATGATTTATGAATGATGGAGAATAATAGTAAATGTAGAGAAAGAGGAGGAAAGCGATACTTCAACATAAAATACGGCATTAATTGGGTTTTTAAAGTGGGGGTGGTTTTGTTTCTTTTTCAATCTTTGTATTTTCTTTTCTTTTCACATTATGAGACACAGACATACTTAACCTTTGTGCTCTTTACTGATTCACTACTAATCAAAAGCCAGACTCTACATCCGTATTAAATCGTATTTAAAATCAAATACTAATTCGATCGTAGATGTTATGTCCTTCATAACAGTTCAACTCAATTTAATATCAAATTTAGACTTTACCACCTATAACACATAATACATCGATAACCAAATTCTCAGAGTTATAATCTAACAAAACTCATAACCAAAAGTTTTTTAAAACTCTTGATGTTTATGAATAATGTTTCCCTAGGATGGATTGGGGTATTTAGAGTGTTTTGGTATTCTTCTTTTTCTTCTTGTTAAGCTCATCTTTGAGATTCGACACTGTCTGCTCCAATGATAAAATTATAGCAGCAGAGTTGGTTTGCTACTGGTTCAGTTCAGTTTTGAGATTATTGATGTGTTCTTCGAGTTCTTTGTCTCGAGAACCATCAGTATTTGTTTTCTTCCTCTCCAAGGAAACCTCATAAAGCTTTATCTCCAACTAGTCTCTGTTAGCTCGATCAACTCGCTCTGAACGTTGCTTAGCTCAGTTTAGGTGATGCTATGAAGAGGCTTGTTCAGTGTGTCGATTAGACCGAGGAGGATATTCATGTATGCTGTCTTCACAAATTGGTTATTTGGTTTGAAATTCACTGCAACGTCAGGTTGTTCCACGAAAATCCAATAAATTGCCATCTTTCTGTAGAGCTCTTTGCCTGATTGATTCAATAGAAGGATGGAAAAAACAGCTCGTCTTTTCCATCCAAATCGCCATGATTCAGAATTCGCAACGCAGAGGTACATAGACAAGTGATCGTCAAAATGATATCCTTTAGGATGAAGGAAGAAACATAGAGCTTAAAAGAAGAAATTATTGAAAGTATAAGCATTTTGGTGAAGCCAAGTGGAAGCAAACGGAGTTGCTGGAACATTAATGTTGGAGGACGTGGTCATGAAGTTATCTTTAAAACTAATAATTTTATCCTTCTAATAAGGTAAGAAGAGTTAAAACTTAAAAGTGACTAACTCTATTATCTGATTTTGTAACAAGAAACCTGAAATAAATCATTTATTTGCAATGATTTGCGGCTTGTGCAGACGGGAAATCAATTTCGACAGAGATTATTGTGGCAATTGTACTTGTCCCTACCGTCGTTAAAGGTTTAGGATTTGTCTTTGGTTTAGGGGTTGACTCTGGTTTATTAACTTCTCCAATTGCATACTGGTTTAGGTGGGATTGAACCAGAAGCGCCTATGAACTGTAAGCTGGACTCCAAGTGGGCCTGCGGAATGCTGAGAGGACTAAGTGATTTAAGCTGGCCCATTCGAACTTGTCATGTGTAGAGAAATTATGTATACAGCATTCAAAGCTCCAATTGTAATAGCTGTAATGTGATGTTTCTTATAAAACTTCCTGACCGGTTAACCAAATCGAATCGACTTGGTGATAAAGATGTTAATAACTGTATTGATTTTGCTTGTTAATTGGATGCTCAAAAGTTTGTGATTAATGTCTACTAGTATTCATACCAGCTTACTCCTTTTTTCCTTAATTTGCATTGCATTTGCATATCATGGTTGAATGAATCTATGATAACAAATAAGGACTTAGTGTCTGACCAGACCAAATAAACCGAACTAAAAACTGACATACTGCATCTATATATTTCTTGGAATTTCTCTGAAGAAAAAGATTAAATTTTATTTACAAATGCAATCAAATGTGTATGCACAAAAACAAAAATTACATAGAGACAAGCCATATACAACAACTAACAATGCCAAATATTTATTACAAAACCAAAAGAGAGACATGAAAATGTCCCTAAGATCCTGAACATAATCATCTAAAATTTCTATGCAGAGAACATCATACTTGTGTAAAATAAAAGAACTAATCAGATCGCTAGCTAACTTTCGATTTTCAATCTTGAATAAGATCTTTGTATCCGAATTGATATCTAAATTTCATATTCTATATAACTAGATCTTCTGGTGAAGGTTAGCTAAGTGTACCTGATTGCATCACAGGGAAAAACGACCAATCGTTGCTGTTCTTCGTCGAAGCTCTATGTTCATCAACGGTCAAATGTTTCTCATCTGTTCCGAAATTGAATTCCTTATTCGACCAGGGAGACGAATGATTCATTGCTTCTGGATTTGACGACGTAGATGATGCTTCAGGGAACGTTGTTCTTAGCTTCTGATCTACGCATCTAATGACATGATCCGCATCAAGATCGAATGAAACCGGTTTATGCGGTCTCACAATCTTCTGTTCTTTAGTAGGAGTTGTAACAGTCTTTGGACAATGCAATTTACCAGGGCTCAATAGCTTTGGAGGATCAGAGACTTGAAAGTGGGGGAACATCGCGGTTTCTCCATCGGGAAATGGAGAAGTTGGACCAGAACCGGATACAACCGAGCTCGGAGATATAAGCTGACCAAGTGGACTACCAGGAGGAAGTTGGTAAAACTGAAACTCATAACTAGACATTGGGAACTTATGACCATAGTTACCGGTTTGGTGGTTCGAGTTAAAGAGCTGAGCGAAAGGAACTTCTGGTGAAGAAGGTGTTGTTGTGGTTAAGTAGATAGATTCATCAAGAGGAGGTGTGATGGGAGCTGAAGATGGTTCAGTAGTGTAAGTAGAAAAAACCGGAGGAGAAACCAATTGAGGTTCATGAGCATAAGGTCCAATGGCGAAGATGGAAGGACGGTTATTACAAGGTAAAGGACTAAAAGAGAGGATCCCTACAGGTGATTGAGTAGCAGAAGGAGGTTCTGATTGGAAAAATGAAGCTGGAGATGAAGGTGGAGCTATAAAAGGAAGTGTAGTGAGAACCGAACGATAACCGGAATTTGAATTTGAAGACATTTGTTCCGGTTCAGGAACAAGAACCGAGTTTCCTATTCGCTTTCTTTGTCTTGAAGATCTGAAACATTTCAACAGACTCCACCGATTCCACCATTTTCTCTTCTTCTGATTTCAAAAAAATTGAAAAAAAACATCAAAATCAGATTTGAGTACAATGATCGGAGAAGAAACACTGTTTGATTCCATAGAGAAATCGATAGAAGCATATCTATAGTAATCTGAAATCGATTTAGCCTAGAAACTGTTCGATCTAATGCTTAAGAGAATCATCATACAGTTTCTCAAGAAATTGAAGACTCACCGGAATCGGAGAAGATTGATGAAGACGATCATCAGAGGAAGTAATAGCAGAAGCAGCTGCGTTTATAGTATCCAGAACGTTGTTTCCACTCGCGCCGCTTCTCATCTTCTCTGTTTTCTCGAGAAAACAAAACAGAGCATTCGAGTTTTCTCAAGTAATCGAAACTACACAATTAAAAAACTTGAACAATCAAAATCTGAAAGCAATTACAAATAGCGACACGCAACCCGAAATTTCTGGGAATATTGTTTCTCTCCCAGAAAGATATATACATGTGTATATATGTATATATATATATATATATATATATGTGTGTGTGTTCGTGTGTTAAGGTTTGAGGTCAAAACACGGCAAAGACAAAGGCGTGCCACTATTCCCTATTTCTTTGTAAATTGATACGTTATTTAGGGGTAATTATGTCCAATAAACTTGCGAAGAATTTGACTACATTTCTTTCCTTTTTTATCTCATTTAAAATTTCAATATCATTATTTTGGTAGAAGTTTATTAATTTACCTAATTTTTTTTCTTCATAAAATTCAATATATTGGGATTATTTCACTAATTGTTTTTGTCAAATAATTTCATTTTTAGAAGTAAGTAAATGAAGCTATTCTTATGATAAAAAAAAAAAGATATTTTAAGACAGAAAAAATTAAGATATTTTAAGCTAAAAAAATGAGGAGCTGCAAAGAGAAAGGTGACACAGAAGCGCACGTGTGGGAGAATCGAATCTATCTCTTTTAGTTTTGGGTTTCTCGTGTGCACATTTAGTGTGGGGCTAAACTAAGTAATTAAATAATTAATAACTATAAGAAAGATTATACTAGTATAGATTATGAATTAAAAATTATGTCACAACCCAATTTCAACTTGTTTTGCACGGTGGCTTGACTTTATATTTGTGGGTCTTATTTACTTTTCTCTATCTCCCATACCCAAATAATATAAAGCGACTTTTTAATCAGTTTTGGTGAAAAATTTGTGGAAACAATAATTACTTACAATAGTTTTTGGCTCCTTGTAATTTGGTAGCTACTTTGTTAAAAAAGAATCAATGCAATTGACTGCTTCTTGGTTCCTAAAAGGGGAAAATTATTATTGAAGCATTTACACAAAAAAGGAAGACAGGGCATAGTTAATGTGATTTAATAAGTGCAATAATGTTTAGCTGTCACCGATTAAAATCAATAAAGGACACCATTTTTCGAAATCTAGATTTTTAATAATTTGAAGGAGAAATTTTTTGGCAAGGAGATGATACAGTAGCTGGGAGTTAGAAGAATTAAAAATGTAAAAAGTAGAAAATGATGAGGTTTATGGCCGAGTTTAAGGATACATTTGTCATGTTGTTTTTTGATAGAGATTGATAAGCATTTGATTTCACCTACTTTTGGGATGATAATCTTTTTTAAAAAATCTAAGTAACTAATAATTTTCTGGTAATAATATATTGATCATGTTGATTAAAACCGAAAAACATTCTTACTAAATTAAACATTCTTATTAAAGGGGTCTCGGCTGAGTCTTCCGCCTCCTGGGTTCGATTTCTGTTGGGAAAGGCCTCCCCTTAAGTGGGTGAGTTTAACATGATGTGGGTCTCGCCCCGGGGATTAGTCTGGATTTCGGCTTAATAATAGTTAGCTGAAAACAGCTTACGCCTTATAATTTAAATATTATTATTATCAATCTGTTCCGATATAACAGTCTTAGATTTGGTCAAGACACCAATTTATCCAATATGTCAATAATATGTCATCTGTCTTTTCAATTTTTATAGAATGTAAGGAAAACTAAAATACGAACTTTTTATAAACAAAACACAAATTATATACAGTATGTAGTTCGTAGTTATATTAGGAAAACTGAAATTGAACTTTGGGAATTAGATTTAAGTCGTTTTCTGAAATGAAAACAAAGGAGTCTCGTCGTTAAAGATAAAAAAAAAAACACATTATTGTCCGTTTCAAAAAGCTATAATTTATGAAATCATTACTTGGATTATTAGGACCTGTCGGAGGTTCAATGAGTTAGGTCATCAACCCCACTTCCGGACTCATGCTATGACACGTGTCACCAACCAACTTTGCACTCAAAGATTTAGTATTTTCCTAACAAATCTACAAAAGACAATTTTGCAAAATTAATTATGAAATGGGGGATTTTAAGCGAGAAAATTAAAACTGTTTATCCACTAATTAAAATTTTACATGACAGATGAATTATATTTATGCATTGAGATAATAACATGGCACCAGATTTCACGTGCAACAAAGCTGGATGAAAAAAGACAAGTTGTTTACGTGAGATTTCTTCCAAAGTAAAAGCCATACCAAAAGACATATAGAATAATAAAAGTCAGATTATATAAATCTACTTTTAGATTCGAACTTATCAGAAAAAAATCCATTACTACCAGCTTTATAAACCCTTTAGTTATAATTATAAATTGAATATTTGGATATATACTATAGTGTGGGTAAATGTGGTTAAAA
Organism: Erysimum cheiranthoides; assembly: GCA_011420285.2. NCBI lineage: Eukaryota > Viridiplantae > Streptophyta > Magnoliopsida > Brassicales > Brassicaceae > Erysimum > Erysimum cheiranthoides. The sequence continues at coordinate 21,218,728 of CM022179.2, forward strand.
GAGAACACGTTCACTTGCCTTGTTCATGTTGCACATATAAAAGGCTGAGATAGTTGAAAAGCATCTTTTGCCTTAACTTGAAGAAGGAAACATTGTTCGTACCAAACCTGATAAAAGAACCAAGAAGAGATTAGGTTATTTTGAATCCAACAGAGTTTCAAGGGAAGAAGATCCCAAAAGACCAAAATGTGAAACACATAAGTGTAGTTTTGAAGACAGATTCACAACATAAACACATACCGAGAACATTGTTTCGGTTTTGTACTGCAGGTTTCCCATCTGCGGAAAAGTAACAGAATCTCTGTATTAGATTTATGTGTTGAGAAAATCTGAGGAGCAATGCAGTATTGTTATATCTAGAGTCCTAACCTGCAACTATTACTCCAATCTATATGTTTGCAACGAGATTAAAAGAAAAGAGATATTGATAGAAATGAGGAGAAAAACGTACCAGTTTCAGCAGCAGCCACAATGACAAGAAGAAACAGTCTCCAATAAGAGACCAAAGTATCATTATGCAAAACAAAACTGATTAAAAAGCATATCCAACAAAGTTTTTGCCCAATTGGGATCCCATTTCAACACTAGTTTCATAAATAAACATGATAAAACAGAAATTAACAAGTGTAACACATTTGTGGGACATTAAAATTGAAATAGATCCAGCAAAACGAAAATTGGGATTAGAGCTCCGCTGCTAAAGATAGATATTTGAATGATCGCACAATCTTTCATTCATCCTCCAATCAATGATCCTGCAGAGCAAACACAACAAACCAATCAGACGGTTAATCTGGAATCTGTAACTTAAATTTGACTTGGACATTCAGTAGCAAACTTCCCGGATGCTACAGCAGAAGCTGCAGCCAACGGTCTGTATATATGTGTAGTATACGTTCTTCCCCAAAACCCAAAAGGGAAGTAATATTAACTGGACAAAAATGGGTTGAGGACATACCACACTCTTCTGCAGCTTCTCCAACACTGCCAATGCCTTTTGTAATTCCTCCTTACAACATACACTAGCCAGCATATTGCGGAAAGGAATTGCATCGGGACCCACACCTCTGGAAATCATCTCCTGGAAAATGTCCTGGGCGCCATTAAGATTACCAACTTGACAAAACCCATGAATCAAAGTGTTGTAAGTAATTGTATTAGCAACTATTCCTCTTCGATACATCTCGCAGAAAAGCTCCAATCCATCATCGACCCTTCTTGCCTTACAGTAGCCGTTAATGAGAGTAGTAAAAGTCACTACATTTGGAGAGCATCCCTTGCTAGCCATTGAATCAAACATCTGTCTGGCCTCATCTAGACGATTCTGCTTGCAAAATCCACCGATCATTGAGTTATAGGTGACAGTATCGGGGACTATACCTTTTCGGAGCATCTCAGCATATAATTCTTCAGCCTTTAGGAACTTTTCTACTTTAATTAATCCGCTGATCAATATATTGTAACTTTGAACATCAGATTCTACACCATGGAGAGGTTGACTAGTATCAAGATCCACTTTGCTATTCTGGAAAACCTTAAACATTTCCAATGCCTTTTCAAGTTTCCCATTCTTGCAGAGACCATCCAGCAAAATTCTAAAAGTTACTATTGTTGGGCTCAGACGATGAGATATCATCTCCTCGTAAAGGTCTTGAGCCATATTAAGATCACCCACTCGATAGAACCCTTGAATAAGAGTGTTGTAAGAAACTGTATCAGGAACTAATCCTATTCTAGACATCTCATGGAGAAGTTCCATTCCATCATCTAGCCTCTTAGCCCTACAGCATCCGTCAATGAGAGTAGTATAAGTAACTACGTTTGGAGAGCAGCCCTTGCTAGCCATCAAATCAAACATCTGTTTTGCATCATCTAGACGATCCTGCTTGCAAAATCCATCGATTATTGACGTATATGTGAAAGTAGTAGGAAATATACTCATGCGGAGCATCTCCTTGTATAATTCTTGAGCCTCAAATAACTTCCCTTCTTTGACAAATGCATCAATTAATGCATTGAAAGTGACAACATCAGGATTGATTTGCCTTTCAATCATATCACGCAACAATTGCTCGGCATCACTCCACCTACCAGAGCTACAAAAAGCATCTATCATAGAGTTGTAGGTATGAACATCGGGAAAAATCAGTTTCTCATGCATTTCAGTGAAAAGATTTTGAGCATCGCTATGATGTCCGTCTTTGCAAAGACGATCAATGATGGCATTATAGATTACAACATCGGGTTTGATGTGGCTTTCATCCATCTTCCTAAGCAGATTCAAGGCAGACTCAGTGTCGCCCATCTTGCACATTCCATTTACAATTGTTCCGTAAGTAACCACATTAGGTTGATTACCATTTTCTACCATCCGATCAACAAGAGCTACTGCTTCAAGAACTCGACCCTGACGGCAAAGACCGTTCATCAGTGTGTTGAATGTCACGGCATCTGGTGTACATCCCGTTTCAACCATATGATCAAATAAAGCTACAGCTTCAGAAATCTTATCTTCCAGACATAACCCGTGGAGCAGCGTGCTAAACGTAACAACACTGGGTTGAAAACCAAGTTTGGTGATCTTCCCAAATGTAGATAAAGCAAATGACAACTTATGACAGCTGCAGAAACATTTCATCATAATATTGAAGCTGTAGATATCACATGGAATCCTACGCATTTCCATCTTCCGGAAGAGAGAAATCGCAACATCGGGTCGTTCCCACCTCACGAAGACACCTATTACTTTACTGAAATCAATTGCCGAATACAAGGAACGAGATCGAACCATTTCATCGAACAAAACAATCGCATCATCTAAGCTTTTGATATAATGAGAACCACTTATCAATTTCAAACTCTCTCCTTTAAAAGACCCTTTGCTCAAAGAAGGTAGACTCTTTCTTGAAATCGTACCTTTCTTAGAGGCACGACCATGAATCAATCTAGCAGTAGTAGCAGAAGATTCAGATCTCCAAATACGACCAAACATTTTGTTTTGCCTGATTTTGTTTCGCTTCGTCCTCTACACTCTGACGGATGAGCTGACAAAATAGTGAAGAGTGATTTTGTAACCTAGCAGCAATTAAAAAGGAACGAATCAGAAGAAGACCGGTTCTATTGAATTGGTACAATGACCGGTTCAATTAAAATTAATTGTACAGTTGTATGTACCCGAACTCTGGTTTTCTCAAGCCGGGCCAATTTTACAAGGAAAAGTTAGACGATTTTTCTGATTTCTTTGGAAGATAACAAAAGCGTTGAATGGAATCAAAGAGTTTTTTTTGGTGGGAATGGAATCAAAGAGTTGAGTATTGTAACTCCGGAGTGAAGTAAAGTGAATAAACCAACTGAATATTCAACACCAAATCCCATGTTGTTGGTACTAAACCGGTTTTACAAGAAAGATAAAGCTTAGTGTCCATTTCTATGATTTCAAGATCCATAAATAAAAAGAGTTGGAGATACGTGAAAACTCAATTTCAAAGGCAGAGAGCATCATCATCTTCGCCGAAGATAAACATTCACATTGAATCTTCAGCCGTTGGAGCTGAATTATCTTTGACGACTAAAATCATTGGAATAGTTTTGTTGAACCCTCAGTTTTCCAGTAACTGATTTCCATGACCGTGAGGTGAGACTATTGTGGTCACTCTACATGATCTCAGTCTCACTTCTTCTTCATTTTCGATACCTATGAAAACAAGAACTCTCCTCCTCAAGCTCCTTAAGACCAGCTAAGAAGGGGATCAAATCCTACAGAGAACATTTTTCAATGACAAGATCTTCATTCTTCAGCTAAAACTTCCCAGCAAAAAGATAAATCTCTTCTAGGATTCCATCTTTTCCCCAAGATATTTATCCCTGATACATCTCTATCAATCCTCCTCAGAGGCTCCTCGCTGTTCCTATTTTTTATATCCCTTAAAAGTATTTGTCCTCGCATACCTTACCTTGATACAGTGAGATGATAAAGTCAAGTATTAACACCAGCAGAGCTCATCTCATACCATACCCTTGTCTGACCTCGCCATCCGTCTGCAATTTTGATCTCAGACACCTTTAAAAGAAAGACGAAAACAAAAACATTTCTTCAGTGCTTGAGCAACAAAATTGTCAAACAATATAAAACATAAGATAGAAAAGCGAATCCAATGTCCATATCTGGTTTCATTAATGTTATCTGCCTCAAATCGACCCTGTTTCTCCAACTGTTCCTAGTTCTTTAGGTTTGGTACAAGTACTCCTATTACCTGTTACTTGTAATTTTAGATAAAACCAAATTGGACATTAGCCCTTGTTCAATTGCACCACCAAATCTGATAACAGACAATATTTTATTCAAATTATCATGCATACTTTTGCGTCACACAGGATAAATAAGGCCAAACATCTTCAGTGTTACAACCAATCAGCCTAGGTACAAAAAATGATGGAAAGACTAAACCTTACACAAACATCTTTTGAAATCCGAAATTTTTTTTGAAAGGAACTTCTCTGAATTTGTTTGAACAATGATTTTGTGTCAATAAATGTTTGCATCATCAACTCTTGTTTAAAACCTACCAGGGGGTAATGACAAGTGAAATCAGACAGATGTTATGAAGCTCAGAAGTAACATCAAACGAGAAGTTGCCATTAGAATAGCAGCAAAAAAGTTTATTCACCTCACAACTTTTCTTTCGATGATGATGAAACTGTTTTAAGAAAGCATATCGAGGAAGCTTTTGTCCAATCTCCCATCATACAACATATTAGTGACCAAACCAAAGGTTGAAGCATCTCCAGCAAACCCGCAACTCCTCATTTCTTTGATGAGTTCAGCCGATGTAGCTGTGTCACCATCTCTAAGATGTGCCCTAATAAGCATATTATAGGTATAGTCATTTGGCAAAGGCCTGTCTTCTTTCATTTTTCTGAACAAGGCATCAGCTTCTTGCATTAAGCCTTTTCCGCAAAATCCTGAGATCATTGTAGTGTAGGTTACAACATTAGGCTTCACTCCTTTATCGCTGAGGCTACAAAATAAATCCCACCCATCTTTCACCTTTCCAGCCTTGCACATCCCGAAAATGATGATATTATATGTAGTAATATCAGGATCCACTTCACTCTTTTGCATATACTCGAATACCACCAATGCTTTCTCTAGCTTCCTGTGATTACAAAGTCCATCTAACAAAATGTTGTATGTCATAATACTGGGAAGCACACCACCAGAAACCATCTGTTTGAAAACATCCTGGGCAATATCACAATCTCCAGCTTGAAATAACCCTTGGATAAGAGTGGTGTAAGTGATTGTATTGCCAACAAAGCCTCTTAATGACATCTCACGGAAGAGTTTCATTCCATCCTTTACCTTCTTACACTTGCAATATCCATTTATAAGAGTACTATAAGTCACTACATTTGGGAGACAACCCTTGCTAACCATCAAAGTAAACATTTGCTTGGCCTCCTCTAAGCGATTGTGAATGCAAAACCCGTTGATCAATGAACTGTAAGTTATATTATTAGGATCTATAGACCTTTGGATCATCTCCTTGTACAACCTTTCAGCCTCTAAAAGCTTCCCCTCTTTTGCAAACGCATCGATAAATGCATTGAATGTAAATACATCTGGGCTGATTTTCCTCTCAATCATATCCCTTAGTAATCCAGCAGATTCATCCCATCTTCTGTAATTACAAAGGCAACTTATGAGGGAGTTGTAGGTAACAACATTTGGTCTAATTCCTTTGTTGTCCATTTCATGGAACAGTTTGAGTGCATCATCCACATTTCTGTATTTGCAAAGGCCATCGATGATTGTGCTGTAGATTATAACATCAGCCTCAATTTTCCTTTCCTCCATCTTCTTGAGGAGATTTAAAGCCAGATCAGTATCACCTCTCTTACATATTCCATTTATTACAACACCATAAGTAACTAGGTTCGGTTGACATCCTTTGCTCACCATCCGATCAACTAAAGCCACTGCTTCAGAAGCTTTGTTGTGGAGAAAAAGTCCATGGATTAGAGTGTTAAATATGACAGTATCGGGTTGATATCCCATTTCCACTATTTGATCAACCAAAGCTACAGCATCAGAAATCCTATTACCGTGACAATATCCGTTGAGAATCGAAGAAAGCGTGACGATATCAGGATCATAGCCAAGTTTCATCATCTTCCCAAGAATAGCTAAAGCAAGAGAGAGTTGAGAGCGGCGGCAGAAACAGTTGATCAAAATATTGTAAGTATAGAGATCATGTGAAATTTCAAACTTTTGCATTTGCTCGCCCAGAGAGATGGCAACATCGAACCTCTTCATCTTAGCAATGGCACTCAACAATTTACTGAAATCAATAATGGAAGGACGTGGACGAGAATTGACCATTTCACTGAACAAACCAACAGCTTCATCTAACTTAATATCACGAAGCCCATTTCTACTCAATTTCTCTCTGTAATCATCACTAGTGAAAGCTCGTCGTTCCCAGCAAAGACTAAATGTAGAAGGAGCAGTTCGAAGTTTACCTTTTCCATGGAGATTCCGATGAACAAACAATCTCTTCGACTTCGATGCAAATGCGTACGAAATCGATCTCTGCATCGTCTCGATATTAGTGTATTTACAATCTCAGGTCTCATTCGCTCTGTAAAATTGCAAAACCCTCCTTCTACACGAATTGATTAAACCGAGCTATAGAAACCGGAAGAGTTCCGGTTTCATAATTGGTGCCAAGCTGGTTTAGTAATAACTAAACCATTAATCATTTCAATGACGTCATCTCTCTCGTTCTGAAAAGTCAAAAGTCAATGGTGAATATGGCTCATTCGCAGATCCACTGACATTTTTGTGAATGTGAACTTGAAGTTTTCTCGCTACTCTAATCTCATGGCTTCTTCTTCTTCTTCTGCGCCTCGCACCTGGAGATACAGTGTCTTCACGAGCTTTCATGGACCAGACGTCCGCAAAACCTTTCTGAGTCATTTACGCAAACAGTTTAGCTACAATGGGATCACGATGTTCGATGATCAAAGAATCGAGAGAGGCCAAACGATTTCCCCAGAACTCACACAAGGGATTAGGGAATCTAGGATCTCGATCGTGGTGCTCTCGAAGAACTATGCTTCATCAAGCTGGTGTTTGGATGAGCTGTTGGAGATCTTCAAGTGCAAGGAAGATATTGGACAAATAGTGATGACGGTCTTCTACGGAGTAGATCCATCTGATGTGCGGAAACAGACCGGAGAATTTTGGAGCGCTTTCAATGAAACGTGTGCTCGTAAAACAGAGGAAGAGATGCGAAAATGGAGCCAAGATTTGAATGATGTGGGCAACATAGCCGGAGAACACTTCCTAATTTACTTAGTGAATCTGCAATTTATCTTCACATAACTATTTGATGAACATGGTGATTTTTCTGTTTTGTTAGGGACAATGAATCGAAGATGATTGAGAAGATTGCAAGTGATGTTTCAAACAAAGTAACTTGAATGTCAGACTCGGTTTGAAAACCCTCGAGGATAAATCTCTTATACAAATATCGGCGGATAAATCTCTTATACAAATATCGTCCGGAAGAAATATAGTGATGCACAAGTTATTACAATAAGTGGGTAGAGGAGCGGTTAAAAGACAAGAGCCTTGGAAACGCCAAATCTTAATCGATGCTCATGATATTTGTGATGTCCTCGAAACTGATTCTGTAAGTTTTTTTTTCTTTCTTTTAAAATCGAGTCATAGGGAAAAGACTCACGGAACTTACTTTATTGTGCTAACCTTTACATTATTTGGTAAATGGTACTGAACAGGGGGCTGCAAATGTGATGGGCATATCTTTTGATGTATCTGAAATCCCTAACGGCGTAGATATAAGCGCAAAAGCTTTTAAAAAAATGCGTAATCATCGATTTCTAAGCATCTATGAGACAAGACGTGATATAAACCTTAGAGTGATTGTACCCGAGGATATGGATTTTCCACATCGTCTAAGGTTTTTACATTGGGAGGTGTACCCAGGGAAGTGTCTTCCTTCTACATTTAGGCCGGAGTATCTTGTGGAACTCAACTTGCGAAATAACATGCTAGAGAAGCTATGGGAAGGAACCCAGGTTGGTTTTTATATTTGCTTATTTTGAATATTTTAAGTATGTACTTTCATATGTTGATGATCTTCCTTTGTTGTGTCGTTTTGTATTCAGCCTCTTACAAATCTTAACAAGTTGGAATTGTGTGGGTCCTCGAGATTGAAGGAACTCCCAGATCTTTCAAACGCTACAAATCTCAAGAGACTAGATCTAACTGGTTGCTGGAGTTTGGTAGAGATACCTTCTTCTATTGGAAATCTTCATAAACTAGAAGAGTTGGAGATGAATTTATGTTTACAGCTACAAGTTGTTCCGACTCACATCAACTTGGCATCTCTTAAATCACTCAGGATGTTGGGATGCTGGCAACTGAGGAAATTTCCAGGTATTTCCACGAACATCACATCACTCGTAATCGGAGACACAATGCTAGAAGAATTGCCTGAATCAATTAGGCTTTGGTCTCGCCTTGAGACTCTCAGTATATATGGCAGTGTCATTACGTATAATTTTTGGGCAATATCTCCAATGGAGAGAACGAGCACAGATATAGTGAGGATTCCTGATTGCATCAAAGACCTCCCTGCGTTAAAATCGCTTTATATAGGTGGCTGTCCAAAACTTGTGTCACTGCCAGAGCTCCCTGGCTCACTCAGAAGACTAACAGTAGAAACTTGTGAATCACTCAAGACCGTATCTTTTTCTATTGACTCTCCACTTGTGGGTTGTTATTTCCCCAACTGCTTCAACTTGGGTGAAGAAGCACAGAGAGTGATTACACAGAAAGCAGGTCAGATGAGAGCATACTTACCAGGAAGGAAAATACCAGTGGAGTTCGCGCACCGAGCTATAGGAAATTCCTTGACCATCCGTTCATCTTTCTGCTCCATATTTAGGATTTGCGTCATGGTTTCCCCTAAACCAGATATGAAAGCAGAATATGTTGACTTACTGTGTTGCATGCGTATCAACGGTATCCCCAATGACGATAACTTATTCAAGGCACGTCTCCGTAACATCCAAGCGGAACATCTATTTATAATACACATTGAAATGGTCGAGGAAGACGGATGGCTTGAACAGGATAAAGAGGTATTGTTCAAATTCATGACCTCATCCCAGGAACTAGACATTATTGAAAGTGGTATCCAGATATTGAAAGACGAGACCGGCATAAGCATAAGCAGCACTGGGAGCCTATGAATCCGGATCAGAGCAAGTGTCTGAATACGAAGATGGAAGTCCCTCTGATGGGAGCACTGAGTTTGATGAACATAGAGTAAAGATATTTGAGGCTTATACTAAGTTTGTTTCTTCAATTTTTATTTTCCTTTTGAGTTTGATCTCAAATGTTCTTTTGTATAACCTTCTAAGGAAACACTAAAATTTCTGTTTTTTGTTTAACTTTCAAAGTTATAAAAGGATTGAAAAGCTGAATGCAGAAGCTTTTCTTCATGAAACACATGAGCAAGCAAGATGATGACATTGCCATTGTTGGCATAAATGCTCTTGAGATTTTTTTGAGTGATTGAAAATATAATTAATCCTCTGGCTGATCTGAAATTTTGGAAATAATTTTCTTTCATAAAAAAAAGGAACATAAGACTTGGAAACTGTTTCATAACCAACGGATCTATCAGACTATATCACCAACTGTGTTCTCTGTCTCTTTAAGAATCTTTAGTTGATCTCAGTGTGTTTGTCAATATTGGCTCTGATAGAGAGTGCGAGATTATCTGTCTTACAATCAGAAACAGATGAAGCATTAAGATACTAAATCCAAAAAGCATTTACTCCAATGTGCAAGGAAACCAAAAAAAGAATTACGACATCAGACCAAAGTGATCAATCAAGATCGCACTTGTTGTAGCATATATGAAAAATTTTAGTAGATGATCCACTATGATACCAATTGTGGTTTGATTGATCAACAATTCTTTGACTCACAACTTAAAAGGAAACAAGTTTGTAATTGTAAGCCTTTGATGGCACAAAACCATCTCTTTCAAAGTCTTTATGACTCTAATAAATAGAGAGACCTTTTATGTTAGAGATTAATTATATATGGCCAAAGATATATATATATATATAATATATGAGGATGAGATAATTTCAGGAAATATACAACCCAATAATGTTTTTGTAAGTCTTGAATGCATTCATTATTCTTTGACTAATTTTTTCAAACTTAAAGGACCACCACTTAACAACTTGTTCATAGTTTTGTGGAAATTGCTTAAAGTACTTGAGGTAAAGAACAAAGAAACATCTATCTCTTTTCATTCGAAGTTTCTCCTCCCATAATGTCTTTTTTTTTTTTGTACTTCTGTTAAGAGTAATTTATTTCTCTTTATATATAAAATTTGCAACGGAGTTATTGACGAAATTCTAATTACGGCTAGAAAATTGATTTTTCCAATTTGGCACTTGTGAGGAAATTAGGCAGTACTTTTTTGAGACATATTTTCCTCAAAAGTCAAAACTCATACAGTTTTCTAGTGAATTATAAGTCGCAGAATCTTAAAAATGCAGTATAATATTTAATCTTGCATGCATTAATCTCTCTTATCATTTTTTCTCCAAAAAAGAACCACCACTTAAGAAACCCATATGTGTATGGTCGTAGATTTTTGTAAATTACTGAAAGTCTTTATTTTTGAAGTTTCATCTGTCAAGTCGTAACACGTTTTGCCGAATTACGCGGAAGCATCCTTTTTATTTGTTCTTTGTATTTTAGCTTCCCAAAATAACACATTTAAGTTCAAAGTGTATCTGATTTTACTTATCTTCCACATCTTGCCACCTAACTCCATTTCCATCTATCTCAGCATGTCTCTGATCATGGCTTCTCCTTCTTCTTCAGAGCCTCGAAACTACAAATTCAAAGTCTTCTCGAGCTTCCACGGGCCCGACGTCCGTAAAACATTTCTCAGTCACTTGCGTGAACAGTTTCAAGGCAGCGGGATAACTATGTTTGATGATGAAAAGATTAGGAGAGGCGGAGACCTCTCTCCTTCACTCAAAAGAGCTATAAAAGAATCGAAGATCTCGATCGTGATTCTCTCCAAGAAATATGCTTCGTCAAGCTGGTGTTTGGATGAATTGGTGGAGATCATGAAGCGCAAAAAAGCTATGAAACAGATAGTGATGACCGTCTTCTATGGCGTGGAGCCATCCGATGTGCGAAAACAGACTGGGGAATTCGGGAAAGCTTTCAAAGAAACTTGTACACGTAAGACGGGCAATGCTAAGAAGAAATGGAGCAAAGCTTTGACTGATGTGAGCAACATTGCTGGAGAAGACTTCAAAAAATGGTTTGTGTACCCTTCAATGTCATAAGGAATATATAGGAATGTTATCATGCACTGTGACTATTTGATAGAAACGGTGCTTTTCTTTTCTTTCTATTTTGTTAGGGATAATGAAGCAAACATGATCAAGAAGATTGCAAGGGATGTTTCAGATAAACTTAACGCTACTCCGTCAAGGGATTTTGAAGACATGGTGGGACTTGAAGCTCATTTGGAGAAAGTCCAGTCTTTGTTACATTTAGATTCTAAGGATGAAGCTATGATATTTGGAATCTCTGGTCCTGCAGGCATTGGTAAGACTACCATTGCTAGAGCTTTGCATAGCCGACTCTATGATAAGTTTCAGCGTACATGTTTTATGAAACTTAGTGGAAGCGATCATAGTGGTCTTCACGATTATGGTCAGCAGTTGCGTTTACAAGAACAACTTCTTTCAGAGGTTTTGAATCAAGATGGTACGAGGATATGCCATTTGGGAGTGTTACAACAAAGGCTAAGTGACCTCAGAGTGCTAATTATTCTTGATGAAGTGAATGATGTAAAGCAATTAAAGGCTTTGGCTAAGGAAACTAATTGGTTTGGTCCTGGAAGTAGGATTGTAGTAACCACCGAAAACAAAGATCTTTTGCAGCAACGTGGCATCAACAATACTTACCATGTGGAATTGCCATCTGAAGAGGAAGCTCTTGAAATCTTATGCAAATATGCTTTTGAACAAAACTATCCACCTCATGGTTTTAAGCAGCTTGCGGCAAAAATAACATACCTATGTGGTAACCTCCCATTGGGTCTCTGTGTGATGGGTTCATCTTTATTTGGGAAGAAGCAGGACGAGTGGGAATGTGTAATGCAGAGACTAGAAACTAATCCTGGTCGAGAAATCGATGACGTATTAAGAGTCAGCTATGAAAGGTTACATGAAAATGATCAAATGTTATTTCTCCACCTTGCAGTTTTCTTCAACAACATCGAGTGTGATATTGTGGAAGCCATGTTTACTGATGACGGTAACTGGGATGTCAAAAACTGGTTGAAAGTCCTAGTTAACAAATCTCTGATAGAGATATATGATTCCAGAAGTGACTACAACACGTGGGTAGACAAGCCATTCGTAGGGATGCACAGGTTATTACAACAAGTGGGTAGACAAGCCATTCGTAGACAGGAGCCTTGGAAACGGCAAATAATAATAGATGCTCATGATATTTGTGATATCCTTCGATATGAGAAAGTAAGTTCTTTCTATTGTGCTATTTTATAATCTTAAAAAGTCTCTTGGTAAAGACAACAAAAATATTATCTTTCTAGTGACAAATTATTTTCATTTGAAATTTGGTATAGGGTACTAGCAATGTGTCTGGCATATCATTTGATACATCAGGAATTAGTGAAGTGATTGTAAGTGATGGTGCATTTAAAAGGATGCCTAATCTTCGTTTCCTCAGAGTTTACAAACGTAAGGTTGATGGGAATGATAGAATGCATATACCTGAGGAGATGGAGTTCCCATGTCGTCTAAGGTTACTAGAGTGGGTGGCATACCCAAGCAAGAGTCTTCCTCCGACATTTAATCCAGAATATCTTGTCGAGCTCTATATGCCACGTAGCCAGCTCGAGAAGCTATGGGAAGGAAGCAAGGTTGGTGTTATACTTTAAACATTTAGATATATATATATATATATATATACTCTTCATGTTATGTGATGCTCTCTCTCTCTCTCTCTCACTCTGTTATTGTGTGGTTTTCTTACAAATTCAGCCCCTTAAGAATCTCAAGTATATGGATTTGTCTTGGTCCAAGAATTTGAAGGAAGTCCCGGATCTTTCAAATGCTATAAATCTGGAGTATTTGAATCTGGAGTATTGCGAGAGTTTGGTAGAGATTCCATCCTCTTGTTCGCATCTTCATAAACTGGTGAAGTTGGATATGAATCGTTGCACAAACCTACAAGTCATTCCAGTTCACATGAACTTGGCATCCCTTGAAGAAGTGGACATGAGCCGATGCTCAAGATTGAGAAAAATTCCAGTTATTTCAACGCACATCAAATATCTGTGTCTATCAGACAACCCGGTGTTAGAAATAAATAAGATCCCGTCGTCGTACTGGTGTCGTCTTGAGTGTCTCAGCATACGCAGCAGTGTAAAGCTCAAGGGATTAACACATCTCCCCACGACTTTAACATCGCTATACCTAAGCAATTCTGATTTTAAAAGGATTCCAGATTGCATCAAAGATCTTTATCAGCTAAAACAGCTTTATCTAGATGACTGCAAAAGACTCACATCATTGCCAGAGCTCCCTCATTCGCTCGAACGCCTATATGCACAAGATTGTGAATCACTGGAGACAATATTTACCCCTTCATGCATTCCACATGCGCGCCTCAGTTTCACCAATTGCTTCAAATTGGATGGAGAAACACAGAGAGCAATTATCCAACGATCCGAAAATATGGGGAAGGGTGTGTTCCTCGCTGAGGGGTCGTCACTCTTACCAGGAAGAGAAGTGCCAGCAGAGTTCTATTGCAGAGCCAAAGGTAATTCCTTGACCATTTTTCTCGAAGCATTTGTACCGATGTATTTGTACCGATGTATGGTTTGCGTCGTGCTTTGCCCTAAACAAGAAATTCAAAAACGGACTTATTCTTCCCTGTTATGTCGCATCAACGGCAAGGACCATGAGTTCAGCATGGAAATTGACCGCCATTTTCGAAGGGAACATCTATATATATTTCCCTCTATCTACATGGACCCCTCTGAAGCAGGCACAAAGATAGTGTTCGAAATCAGCAGCGAACGCCAAGACCTGGACATTATTGAATGTGGTGTCAAGATCCAAAAACGCATCAAACTGCGCAGTACTATAGACGATGACCGTACAAATGGAGTACTAAGTCACTCGGAAAAAGTCGATCAGATCTTGACGGGCGAAACCAACGGACGATCTGCCGATGAAGATAACGGCAAAAACCACATGTGTTCACATGAATCCGGAGAAACGTCACAAGAATCTGAATCTGAATCAGACGATGACGAGGAGGACTACAAAACTGAACCTGGAGAAGCGTCCGAGGAAGACGATGAGGGATACGCCAACGGGGACAACCAATCTGTATCCAGGAAGCGTCCGAGGAAGACTACAGATCACCAACTTGAAGATTATTCAAATCTCTTAAAATATATTTTACTTATATTATTAGTATTACTTTTAATCATTGTTCTACTAATTATGTCTATGCGAATTTTCTTGCTTCAAGGCAAGAGCATGTTGTCTTAGTTTCCTGCATGTAACTTCGTCTTCCCCAAAACTCTATGCACCAGAGTGAATATCTAGATCCTCTTTCAATTTCGATTTTATTTCTTTAGCATGTACCCAAACTGTGATCATTTTTATATTATCCCACTGCTAATTTCAGTAGCTAAATAGTTACGAGTAGAAGTGTCTTTTGAAGGATTCTTACTGAGTCTCTCAAGCAGCCAAACTCTTTGAGGCAATCTCAAACACATTCTCAGACAACCCATTTGCAGACATTATCATCTCCAATTGTGCCTGCAAACACAACACACAAACACTATGCCTTAATCTAATGATCTTCTCAGGCTATAAAACGAACCATGGCTGAAGATTTCTATCCGCGAAAATACTGGACAAAGGGATTAAATGAGGCAAAAAAAGAACTATGAAATGCTTAAGGGAAAATTCTAGACTTGTTTGCATTATTTATATCTCCCGGACGATTTACCTTGGCTAGACCTTGACGGGTTTCATCGTACCGCTTCCACCTTGAAAAGGCAGACACCATACGAGAAGCAACCTATAATCAGACCAAAGAAAACGTAGGTCAACATTTAGGTGCAATACAATGGATATAGTATACCATTTAGGTGCAATACAAGAAAGAAAGGCTAAGCGACCTGAAAGTGCTTACCACACAAAAAATGATTAAAAAGCATATCCAACAAAGTTTTTGCCCAACTGGGATCCCATTTCCACACTAGTTTCATAAATAAACATGATAAAATAGAACTTAACAAGTCTAATACATTTGTGGGACATTAAAATTGAAATAGATCCAGCAAAACGAAAATTGGGAATAGAGCTCTGCTGCTAAAGATAGAAATGTGAATGATCGTGCAATCTTTCATTCATCCTCCAATTAATGATCCTGCAGAGCAAACACAACAAACCAATCAGACGGTTAATCTGGAATCTGTAACTTAAATTTGACTAGGACAATCAGTAGCAAACTTCCCGGAAGAAGCTGCAGCCAACGGTGTGTACAAATATATGTAGTATACGGTCTTCCCCAAAACCCAAAAGGGAAGTAATATAAACTGGACAAAAATGGGTTGAGGACATACCACACTCTTCTGCAGCTTCTCCAACATTGCCAATGCCTTTTGTAATTAAAGGATCCATGCGTTCCCAAAGGCGTAAAACAGTTATTGGGGAATTTTTTCAAGCAAAAGTACATTCCCCCCTTTTTTTTGATAGAATAGATAAACTTTTTTTTTTTTCGTTTGATATATGGGGGCTAGAAAAAAAAATTCTTAGAAATTTCATGTGGAAAAAAAAAAAATTGATAAAAAAGAAGAAGAACAATCAAAAATAGAAGAAAAAAGACGGATAGCAATTGCAGAAACTTGGGATAGCTTCCTATTTGCTCAAATAATAAGATGTTCTCTCTTAGTAACTCAATCGATTCTTAGAAAATATATTATATTACCTTTATTGATAATAATTAAAAATAGCGTCCGTATGTTATTATTTCAATTTCCCGAGTGGTCCGAGGATTTAAAGGATTGGAAACGTGAAATGCATGTTAAATGTACTTATAATGGGGTTCAACTATCCGAAACAGAATTTCCAAGAAACTGGTTAACGGATGGTATTCAGATAAAAATCCTATTTCCTTTTTATCTTAAACCTTGGCATAAATCTAAATTTCAAGCATCTCAGAAGGCTCGACTAAAAAAAAACAAAAGACAAAGGGGGAAAAAATGATTTTTGTTTCTTAACAGTTTGGGGAATGGAAACCGAACTACCGTTTGGTTCTGCCCAAAAAAAGCCCTCTTTTTTTGAACCTATTTCTAAAGAATTAAAAAAAAAAATCAAAAGAATCAAAACAAAGAGTTCTCTGGCTGTAAGGATTTTCAAAGAAAGAGCAACAATTTTCCTAAAAGTCGCAAAAGAAATTCAAAACTGGATTCTCAAAAACTTTCTTTTTATAAAAGGAAAAATAAAAGACCTTTTAAAACGAAATCTAATTCCATTATTTAGCCCGAAAGAAATATATGAATTAAATAAAACTAAAAAATATTCAATAATAAATAATCAAATGATTCATGAACTATCTGTTCAAAAAGAATCCATGGAGTGGACAAATTCTTCACTTAGCGAAAACAAAATAAAAAATTTGATTGATAGAATAAAGACAATCAGAAATCAAATAGAAGAAATTTCAAAAGAAAAACAAAACCTAACTAATAGTTGTACCAAACTGCGTTATCATTCTAAAATAATGGAGTCATCAAAAAATTTTTGGCAGACATTCAAAAGAAAAAATACCCGATTAATTCGTAAATCCATTTTTTTTATAAAATTTTGCATCGAACAACTGTCTATAGCTATTTTTCTAGGTATCATTAATATTCCAATAATTACTACACAACTTTTTTTTGAATCAACAAAAACAATTCTTGATAAATATATTTACAAGAATGAAGAAAATGGAGAAAAAAAAAAAAATACCATTTATTTTATTTCGACTATAAAAAATTTAATATCCAATAAAAAAAAATTAGTTATGACCTATGCTCTTTATCACAAGCATATGTATTTTACAAATTATCACAAATTCAAGTTAGTAACTTTTCTAAATTAAAGGCTGTTCTTGAATATAACATATGCATAACATCCTTTTTTGTTAAGAATCAAATAAAGGTTTTTTTTTCAAGAACAAGGAATCTTTCATTATGAATTGAAAAAATAAAACCTTTTTGAATTCCGAAGTAAATCAATGGAAAAACTGGTTACGAAGTCATTATCAATACAATTTACCCCGGATTGCATGGGCTAGATTAGTAACCCAAAATTGGAAAAAGAAAATAAATAAAGATTCTCTAGTTCTAAATCCAAGTTTAACCAAAGAGGATTCATATGAAAAAAAGAAATTTGATAATTACAAAAAACAAAATTTTTTTGAGGCCGACTCGTTATTAAATCCAAAACATAATTTAAAAAAAGATTCTATATATAATCTTTTTTGCTATAAATCTATTCATTCTACAGAAACAAATTTTGACATGTCTATAGGCATTGCCCTAGATAATTGTTTAGTCTCTTCTTTTCTAGAAAAATATAATATTCGGGGTATAGGGGAAATTCGGCATAGAAAATATTTGGATTGGAGAATTCTTAACTTTTGGTTTACAAAAAAAGTAAATATTGAGCCATGGGTTGATACCAAGAGTAAAAAAAAATATATTAATACTAAAGTTCAGAATTATCAAAGAATTAATAAAAAAACTAAGACGGGTCTTGCTAATCAAAAAAGAAACTTTTTTGATTGGATGGGAATGAATGAAGAAATACTAAATCATCGTATAACAAATTTTGAATTTTTTTTCTTTCCAGAATTTTTCTTATTTTCTAGTACATATAAAATGAAACCGTGGGTCATACCAATCAAATTACTGCTTTTAAATTTTAATGAAAACATAAATGTTAATAAAAAGATCACTCGAAAGAAAAAAGGTTTTATACCATCAAATGCAAAAAAATCCCTTCGATTTTATAATCTGAATAAAGAAGAAAAAGAATCGGCCGGTCAAGTAGAGCTTGAATCAGATAAAGAAAAAAAAAGAAATCCCGAATCAGCTCTATCAAACCAAGAAAAAAATATTGAAGAAAATTTTGCAGAATCAACGATAAAAAAACCTAAAAATAAAAAACAATACAAAAGCAATACAGAAGCGGAACTTGATTTATTTCTCACAAGATATTCGCGTTTTCAATTGCGATGGAATTGTTTTTTTAATCAAAAAATTCTCAATAATGTAAAAGTATACTGTCTCTTAGTTAGACTAAAAAATCCAAACGAAATAGCGATATCTTCTATTGAAAGAGGAGAGATGAGCCTAGACATTCTAATGATTGAGAAAAATTTCACTTTTGCAAAATTAATGAAAAAAGGAATATTGATTATTGAACCTATCCGTTTGTCTGTACAAAACGATGGACAACTTATTATATATAGAACCATAGGTATGTCATTGGTTCATAAAAATAAACACAAAATAAGTAAAAGATACAAAAAAAAAAGCTATATTGATAAAAAAAAAATAGAAAAATCCATTACAAAATATCAAAACAAAACTGTAAACAGAAAAAAAAATAATTATGATTTCTTTGTCCCTGAAAATATTCTATCCCCTAAACGACGTAGAGAATTTCGAATTCTAATTTGTTTCAA